>CM041298.1:97407621-98627621 GCA_023052935.1 Piezodorus guildinii
GTATGAGATAATATTTTTTTTTAAATCTTTAGCTTTCCAACGGTATATCATACATGTATATTAATGTTCTTATGTTCAAAAACAAAAAAATGCACTAAAAAAATATTTTTTCAGTTTTCTCCTTAAGTTGTTTTTCGAATTCGCACAACTTACATATTTAGCTGTTATTTATTAATTCTAGCAAGATAATATGGTTATTTTTATAGAAACTACAAAATTAAATTTACTTTGGAGAAAGAAAATTTAAAATATCGGCATTTAAGCTCTGTCAGACCATTTTAATCAGAATGAAACCAACATGATATTAAAGCCCATTAAATTTTACATCGATACAGCGAGTTTAATCAAAATCGTCAGAACCGTTTTCTAGAAATTGAAAAAGGTGCAAAAAGTATGGTATAAAGTGGCTCTTCTGGTAGGCTCATTTTGATGAAAAAGGTTTTGTAGCGTCTCAAGCATATATTTGTCTTAAATAGGAAATTTCAGTTTCATAGGAATTTTCGTTTCCGCCCAGGAGTTACCACACACAGACCTTTTTGTGGGACTTGGTTATTGGAACTCAGGGGAACCTAAAACGTGTATTTCTGTTGAAAATTGGAATTAGAAAATTTTCACGATCGCAATACTTTCCCTTACTATATATAGTAAGTGAAAGTAAAAAATCATAAAGTTAGCGAGAACTGCTAAAGGGCTGCAGCGTAAAGGGTTAGTACTCATTAAAACATGCCGGCTCCTAGTATCTTCTTTCATCTTCCCCCACTTCAATGATGGCTGCCTGGATTTTGGCGGACAGTCAGGTAAGCTTGAGATGAGGCTCAAGAGATTGATGAACTATTTCATTAGACGAATCTTTGGGTTTTTAATAGGACTCTCTCACGTCTCAATCTTGTCGAGTTTAAGTGGCTTTACAAAACTTTTTTACAGCAATACTTCCATGGAACCTATCTTTATCAATCCTTCAGAACCAAAAAAAACCTCTGTATCCACAAGATCTTAGCCCCTGAACCTGTTCATACCCTCCTACAGGAACTGCTTCCTTTAAGAGACCCTTCATCTTTCGCGCATCTTTATTTTGGAATTCCTTACTTATGTCCATTGGTACATCCCTATCCTTCAAGCATCAACTATTCATCCATCTCCTATAATATCAATCTACCATGCCTTTATAAGTTTAACTATTTAGTCCCTTTCTTCTTTATTTAATTTTTATCTTAATTAATCACCTCCTTGTACCACTGTTTCTAGCGAAACAGTTTGGATCTTATATGTACTAAATCAAAGACCCTTTCATGAGAGTGATTTTGAAGTATATTGTATTTCAAATAATATATTTACAGGAGTTCCAACCCTTTGGACAACTGGTGAAGTCAGAATCCTTCCAGCTCTCAGTCAGTCGAGACTTATGCGGTTCCTTCTACCGGGAAAGAATCTGGACACAAGATCGGTGGAAACGACGCTGACCAAAGTGACTGGAGCCAGCAAGGTTATAATACACAGAATACAACCATACAACGGCCAGCAGGAGGAACAGACGACTGATCTGAGCAGTCCTGGCAGCAGGGAGAAGTGAGTGTTTACGGAGGTCTAAAGCATTTTCAGACAAATAAAATGTCCTCTCCAATTCTGCTCTCAAAAAATCTAGGGACTCCAACACACAACTTTCACTTATATCCTAGTTACCTTGTTAAAATCAATTTTCATTTTTACTTGCACTTACCTATATATGAAATATTTAGTATTGTGATCATGAAATACACATTTAAGGATCTCTAGTCTAAATGACTAAGCCCCACTAAATGATCTGTCTGTATGTGTTGAACTTAGCTCAAAAATAAGAAGTCGTACGAAACAGAAATTTCAATTTTAAGATGGCTATATGCCTGGGACGTTACAGCAAATTTTTAATCAAAATACACTGACCAGAAGAGCCACTTTATACCATGCATTTTGCAACTTTTTATGATTTTCTCAAAAACGGCTCAGATGATTTTGATTAAATCCACTATATTGATCAACACTCACAACAATCAATTAAGGTCATGATGCACTTTTAATCACTTTCCATTAACTTCTGCAGATTTTGAACAGTAGATTATACTGTTCTTATTTACTCATTAAAAAGAAGTTAGCCTGAAAAAATATTTCTGCTGTTTTCTCCTTCCTTTTAGTTCTAGAACCCACACACACACACACACGCGCGCACGCAAACACACACACACTGACACACATAGACATGCGTGTGGACGTACACACGCATACATATGCACAGAACTGTTTTCAGAACTTTGTCATTTGGAATCAGGGGACCTTAAGACTTGTATATCTGTTGAAAACTGGAATTTTAAAAAATAGAAAAATTTTCACGATCACAATGCTTTCCCTTACTCTATATATTTCATATATAAGTAAATGAAAGTAAAAAACTTTTTTGGATGATTTATGACTTTTTTAAACACACTTTATATTAACTGGGAATTATACTCAAAATAAAAACTAAATGAAAACCAGATTACCTTGAAAAAAAAAACTATTTCTGTCTTGACATCATCAAGACTTTTTCTTAACATACTAAAATAAAGAGTCAAAGCATTATCTTATTGTTTCAGGAGCATTGTCACAGCAACCATCCTATATGACAAGAACGCAGTCATAGACCTGGATGATTTGCAAAAGAAATTTACTGGAATCACATACAAAAATTCATCTTCTGTCATAATCACGCATAGAGTTGAGGAACCTGAGGTATGGATTTTAAGTTGATTCTTGTAATAATTAAACAGAGAAGGTATTAAAAATTTTAATATAAAAAAAAAAATAAGAATATTAAAAAAAATAAAATCAAATGATAGACATTTAGGAAATATATTGTAATTAGATAGTATAAAATAGAAAGAAATAATTCCAAGATATCTATCGGGTTGTTTCACATGAAATGTCCGTAAGGATTTTGCAGGTCTCTGTTGTTTTCTTCCGAATGTTTACATATTTAAAGTAAACAGTTACTAATCCTCTACCTTTGTATTATAAACATTAGTTTCCCAATCAATTACCCACTTTTTAGTATACCTCCAAATATGAACATGGAAACACACGATTTTTGAGTAATATTTTTGTACGAGTTTTAACTCGGCCATTCAGCAGCTGAGACCGCTAGAAATATTTGCAAGGTGTTTGGGAAAGGGAGTGTTAATGAACGGACCATTCGCTGTTGGTTTGCTAAGTTTTCAGCTGGGGATACCGACTTGGAAAACTTGCCCCGAGGAAGACCTCCGTCCGTGATAGACAACGATTTCCTCAAAGGAAACCCCTACCAAACAGTTAAAGGACTCTCAGGATAACTAAATGCAAGTACATCTACCGTTTCCTGACTTTTAAAGTGTATTGGGAAAGTAAAAACGCTCGATACATGGGTACCTCATGATTTCACTGAGCGGCAGCAATTGAAACGCCTTGAGACCTGCGTTTCTTTGCTTGCGAGTCAAAAAACCGAGCCTTCCTTGAAAGAATAATTACCTGCGATGAAAAATGGATCGCATATGACAATCAGCGTTGGTCAGGGCAGTGGTTGAACATCGACAAAACCCCGGAGCAAATTTAACCAAAACCGAATTTGCTTGCCAAAAAATTGATAGTTACAATAAGGTGGTCCATGGCTGGGATAATTCCTTTTTACCTAGAGGTGAAACCATTACCTCTACAATGTACTGCAATGAAATTGACCAAATGGTCACAAAATTATTTTTAAAAGACCTGGATTGGTAAATCGGAAGGGTTCTATACTCTTACACAACAATGCTAGACCCCATGTTTCAAAGATACCATGCAACAATTGAAAGAAATGGGCTACGAAGTTCTTCCGCACCCACCATATTCTCCCGACTTGTCTTCAACAGATTACCACCTGTTCAGGAATTTAGACAACTTCGTCAAAGGAAAACTTTTTGAAAATGATGATCAAGTGAAAAGTATGTTTCCAGAATTTTTTTCACTTCAAAGCTCAGAGTTTTTCAGTTCGGGGATAAAAAAGTTGGTGTTACGTTGGGAAAAATGTGTAGAAAAAGAAGGTAAATACCTCAAATAAAATTATCTTGTTTTCATATCGTATTTTTAATAAAAATCCTTTAGCTTGAAAACGGACATTTCATGTAACACAACCCAATATCTTCTCCCATAGCCCAATTGTAAGCTCCTTGTATCCTCACTTATTTTCACCTCCTTTGAATACGGTTGTGTGATGTACAAATCATTTTGAAATTCCCTACCATCAAACATCCACCATATATCCTCTTTCTTCTTTCAAATTCCTTCTTTTTCAGTTCCTCCTCGCCTCCTACAACGACACTATCCTAACAATAAGTATATTTACTCTTATTTATAAGTGTATAAGGCTTAGTTCTTGTATTTAGCTGTTTGTTTTTGTGTTTGTTTTTTTTTCAATCAATATTTACTCTTAAATTTAAGTTTTATTTGGTTTATATTTTATGTTTGGTTGTCAATACTTTACGTTTTCACATATATTCATAGATACTATTTCTGATTTTATTTTCATCATAATAATCAATTTCATATTATTGTTCAATATTATTTGTGTTTTCTTAAGCTTTTCCGTTATTGGCCTCTTATTGGTATAGCTCTTATGCCATGTTTAAATATGATGTTATTCTTAAAGAACTTAGTCACAAAATAATGTTGTATTTGGTTTATTGTTTTCAATTATGAACCTTTGTAATTGATCAAAAAGAAAAAAGTTAGAGAAACCCCTCTCTAAATTTTAAGTCTTACATTTTAATATATAAAGAACACAAGTAATAAATTTTTAAAAAGATCTCTTATCAGTTGTAAACCATCTGAGACTTTCTCCGCAACTACTTGACAGAATTTTAATACAAAAATTACAGGGCATCCAATGATGAATCTAGCACTTTGACATTGATATCAGTCTATTAGTTTCAAAATTGTAGTAATTTAAAGATGTTTAAGCGATGACAGCACCGTCCAGCGGCCAAGCGGTGAAAGAATTGCATAATGAATTATTTTAGGTCTTTTCTCCTTTAGTTGTTTATCCAATTTGCTCAACTTGCATATTTAGGCGTTATTTTTCAATCCTAATAAGATGATGTGCCTAATTTTTTTAAATCTACAAAATTAAAGATACTTTAAAGGAAGAAAATTTAAAATATCTGCTTTAAGTCCCATCAGACTATTTCACTCAGAATAAAACCTATACAATATTAAATCCCATTAAATTTCACATCGATATAGGGAGCTTAATCAAAATCATTAGAGCCGTTTTTGAGAAAATCATAAAAAGGTGCTAAATGCATGGGATAAAGTAGGACTTCCGGTCATCTGATTTTAGTGAAAAAGTTGCTGTAACATCTTGGGCGTATAGTTGTCTTAAATATGAAATTTCAGTTCCCTACAACTAATGATTTATGCGCTACCGCACACACACACACACACACACAGCCCTTTTTTTCGGGACTTGGTCATTTGGACTCAGAAGACCCTATAACGTGTATTTCCATCGAAAACTGGAATTAAAAAATTTTCACGATCGCAATACTTTCCTTTACTAGATATAGTAAGTGAAAGTAAAAAAGAATCATTAAGATAAAACGTTTTGAACTGAGAGGAATGATTTGCCATTTTCGTTTAATATAAAGTGACAGACAGTGAATCTCTGATGTTAATTGATTGCTATATTGACAAGTTCATTTGTACTATATAAATTTTAATACCATAATATAATTATTTGCAAATAATAATCCATTATGAAATAATTAGCATGTTTTTATGTATATCTAATTAAGAGACAGCTTCTTGGTATTAAAGCGGTTTGTTGCTTGATTCTAACTTTGATAAATCTCAAATATAGAGAAATAACAAATAATAAAATAAGTTTTTGAGTGAAGAAGTTGTAGAAATGTTTTTCCTTTCCGCAGGCAGTTTACCGCAGCGAGACTAGAATCCTCTTCTGGATCCTCCTGGTTTTCCTTCTCCTCCTGCTCCTGGGTTTACTCAGCCTCATTCTCTGCTGCCTCTGCTCCTGGTGCCCCTACTACGCCTTTTTTAACAGGTATCACCTAGACCACTTTTTCATTTTTTTACTTCTTGTATTTTATTACTATGAATAAAAATCTAGTGCAGGCAACACACGACTTTCACTTACCTCGACTGTTAAAATCAATTTAAAAACTACTAAATATACATCAATTTGAAAAATATTCTAAGTTGATTTTAATAAAACGTGTATTGATTTTGGTTGGAAACATATGATGTAGATTAAATAATATGACTATATTAAATTGTTAATCAATAATAATTTTATACCCCATTCATCAAATTATATTATCTTTTACAACTTCTATCAGATAATATTTTTTCTAAAATATTTATCTTTCCAACAGTATATTATACGTCTATATTACTGTTCTTATTATCGGTAAACCAAAAATTATGTTAAAAAATTGTTTTGCTCTTTTATCCTTTAGTTGGTCATCAAATTCGTCCAACTTCTGTATTTAGCTGTCCTTCATCAATGTCAATAAGATGATAGGGTTAATATTTTGGAATGTACAAAATTAAAGGTAGTTTAGAGGAGACTATTTTAATCAGAATGAAACCTACATCATATTAAAGCCCATTAAATTTTACATGAATGTAGTGGGTTTAATCAAAATCGTTGGAGCCGTTTTCGAGAAAATCGTAAAAAGGTGCAATATGCTTGGTATAAAGTTGCTCTTCTGGTAAGCTGATTTTTATGAAAAAGGTTTTGTAATGTCTCGGGCGTTTATTTGTCTTAAATACGAAATTTAAGTTTTGTACGACTTATCGTTTTTACCACACTAGACTTACCACACATACGAACAGACACACAGGCCTTTTTTTGGGACTTGGTCATTTGGACTCAGGAGACCCTAAAACGTGTATTTATGTTGAAAACTGGAATACGAAAATTTTCACAATCTCAATACTTTCCCTTATTATATATTTATTTATTTAACGTCACTTTATGCTACTATGGCTAATCGGACGATGCTACAGTGTGAGTCCTAAATTTTGCTTATCCAGGTTTAATTAGGATAGGGAACTTTAATGAGTACCTGACATCGCACAGGCTCGGGACCACCTTTTAACGTCCCATCCGAAGGACGACATAACTAAGGATTTTGAACTCCCATTAAAAATCCTAGGACCACCTGCGGGTTTGAACCCGTGACCTTTTGCATAGGAGGCTGTTACGCTAACCACCAGCTACCAGTGATCCCACCTTACTATATATTTCATATATAGGTAAGTGAAAGTAGAAATGATCTGTGTGTGTTTGTGAGTGGCCAGTCTTGCTCTGAAATTTATTTTTGCTCTTTTCTCCTTTTGTATTATATCGAATTTGTTCAACTTATATACTTATCCTTTTTTTTATCACTGCTAAAAGGATGATATGGTTATTTTTATATAATCTACAAAATTAAAGGTACTTTAGAGGAAGAAAATTTAAAATATCGGCATTTAAACCCAGTCAAACTATTTCAATCAGAATAAAAGTTGTATGATTATAAAGCCCATTAAATTTTACATCGATACAGCTAGTTTAAATTAGATCCTTTTTTGAGAAAATCATAAAAAAATGTAAAATGCATGGTACAAAGTGGCTCTTCTGGTTAGCTGAATTTGATGAAAAAGTTGCTGTAATATCTTGGGCAAATAGTTGTCTTAATTATGAAATTTCAGTTGCATACGTCTTTTGTTTTCGCGCTAGACTTACCACACACACACACCTTTTTGCAGGACTTGATTATTTGGACTCAGAGGAACCTAAAATGTGTATTTCCGTTGAAACCTGAAATGATACAATTTTCACATTCGCAATACTTTCCCTTAAAATTTTGGTTTACTTTATAACTAATTGTTATTAATATTATCTTATGATTCTCATCATATTTGTTCTTTTTTTTCTCTATACTAAAATATTTATTTAATAGTGTAATTATTATCTGAATTGTTATTATTATTATATAATTGTTTAATAGCTTAGTGAGAAAGAAAAGCAGCAGTAGAAGCAGGATCATTGCTGTTGCTGCAGAGAAAGAGAAGCCAGCAGAAAAAGAAAATAAGTCTGTCCAAGGTAACATTAAACATTTACATTTAAAGAAATAATAATAATGACTAATAAAATAATAACACCAATCTTCTCTAAAAATTTAAATGTGATAAAAATTTTACTTTGTAGCTTTCAGATGCTTAATAATGAAAAAAAGAATCTGTAAGGTCACTGTTGAAATACAGAAATGTAGTATTAAAGGGTTATTTATCTTCTTCAAATACATATAAATTTTTCTAATTTATATTACTTTTATTACATTCAACAATATTACTATTTTTCCATCCAAGGGTGTAGCTTTACATCTGAAAGGTGTTCTTGTTATATCGGTTCCAGAAATAAATTCTAATATGTTCGATAGTGAAATGTTTTATGGTCACTTAAAAACATTTTTAAAATATAATAATCATTGCATGTGTTTCAATGGAAACATACACTTGAAATATGGATATGAAATCCATTATGCTTAAATAAATTTCACAGAGGGAAGCAAGTGGCTGAGTGGATAGCATACTAGTCTCCCACGCCAAAGGTTGTGAATTCGAATCCCAGTCCTAGAGGGACTTTTTCAAGCATTTAATAAATGGGGATTCACACGCAGCCTCTCCCCTGGGCATGTAAGCCATCAGGTGGCCACTCAAAAAAAAAAAAAAAAAAAAACGTAGGGAGTGATGACCCTACCCTATAATATCAAGAAACACAAGTGTATCCTCCCAGCAGATTACACCACGCGGCCAAGGGCCTACAACGGTCTGTCACACCATCGGAAAAAAAAAAATTCCACATTGGATGACCGTATAATTAACACGTTAAATCGATGGAGTTTCTCTCGGGGCCAAAATCCAGGAGTGTAAACAGCGCGATAAGGAAGAGCAATACAATGCAATGCATCGTATAAATATAACCACAATCTTATTTTTTTGAAAAAGTATTAGAAGAATAGCGTCACCCGTTTATGGGGCCCCTGTGGAAACCCAGATCTGGGTGATGTGGCGTACAAAGTGTTAAGTAAATTATAACTTTTTATTATTATTTTATAAATTTAGATATGACACTGTTTTTTTCTAAGTGATGCATATTACAAACCTATGATTTTAGTTTTTACCTATTTCACTCTCAATATCTCTTTTTGATCTCACCAGCTGAATGGCAGAGTGCGCGAGCGAGGAGAGAAGCCTGGAGCGCAGACGAAAGAAGAACTTGGCACTTCGGTGGAATCAATGATACTCCTCGCAGGCTTTTACTTATACCAGAGAGGAACTACCTTAATCAAAATCAACCGAACGTAGTCTATACCAGACAGGTAAAGCTATTAAGGATAAATACATGAATTATAAGTGCAGCTTGATAATTTATTATTTGATCAGCCTGGGAGCTTATGTTTTTCCTTCCTATTTTGCGAAAGATTGTCTAGAAGCTGACTTTGTTTGTCCCTCTGATGAGCGCTACTCAATTTCTTCAGAATATTAAGAATATAACAATAAAATATTTATAATTAATATTATATAAAAATTTATAAATAATTACTTAATCTTGATTTCAGATTGAAAATCAGGTTGAGAAACCAAGACATCAAAGACAAGACATTCTGATGATGGAGGATATTGACGGAACTGAGTACCAAGTTCTGGACCCTTCAAGACTTCGGGAACCATCAACAAGGCAGTCCATGTTCATTCGGGATGGAGGTGCGGAAATATTACGCCTTGTTACAAGGGGGAGAAATGGATCTGAGGAAGAACCGCAACTAAACCAACCTCAAAGGCCTTTCACTTTAGAAAACAAGGAAACGGACGGTAAAGTGACCATAATGAAAAGGTTCATAGACGATACCAATGGACAGCAAATGCATAATAAAGATGATGAAGTGAACAAAATTGAAGAAGCAAAACTCAGAATAACAGGTGAAATAGCTGAAGAAAGCGAAGAAGAGAAGAAAGAAGATTTAGTGAAAAGAGTGATGGACCTGGATGTTGAAAGGGACATGTCAACAGCTGATGTGAATCGCTTGACTTCAATACAAAGAGACATTCTTCTCACACGTTTTCTTGTGGAAGAACAACGAAGAGCAAGAGTGGAAGATACACAAAGTTTACCAGGAGTGGTGACAATGGCGACTCAAACGGACAAACATGCAGAAACGCAAACAGACCACGTTTACTTCAAGAGGAGATCAAAAAGTGACAATGACGATTCCCCTTCCGACTCAGAAGAAACTGCCAAAAAGAAATTGAAACGAAGGCGAAGAAAGCATATCGGCACGGTAGAGTTCCGTCCAGCCAGTCGGATAGAGATAAGTTCCCCCATTTTTGAAGAAGGAGAAGAATCGAAACCACATGGAACAAACCATACCAAAGCTGGTCTCATTCGGCAAACTGCGGTTAGGTCAAGGCTAGATGAGGACGGAAGTAAATTCCGCAGTAGTAGTGATCATGAATCGACGTTCAGGAGAAGGGATGTTCTCCGCTCCCTTCAAGTAACTCCAATAAAGCAGATGAATATAATTAACAATGTCCTTGTCGAGCATATCCGTTATAAAGATCCTCCGTCTCTTAGCACGCAGGAGACCAACACCGATTCCATGGAAACATCCAACAAAAAGGAAACTGCAACAAGAGACAGGGGAGGAGTCAGGTCTCAGCCGCTGACTCGAGAACCTTCCATCACGCCGTCTGCCGGGCTAACCCCTCGGTCACGCTCTCAAGGTAAGGACTTCAACAAAACTTCAACGAGGTACATGGACTGGTACAAGACTAAGAAGGAAACGCGTGAGAAAGAGAAACAAGAAAAAGACCCTAATTTTAGGGCGCCGTCGCGGAATAGGTCCAGAAATAAGAATCCAGTCGAGAACACAACGCATACAAGGGAAAGGAAAAGATGGCTGGACAAAGATGATCAAGGTACAAATCTAAAAGAGACAACAATCAACTTCAAACCAGAGCCTGTTATTGAAGAAGATATTATTATAACAAGACAGGAAAGGCACGGTCGGGAGCCAGAATCCGCTACGGCATCGCCTTATCAAATTGTACCAACACAATTAAAAAACCAGCAGTTTCTCGAGAAAAAAAGCATCTTCACGATAGCATATGATGATATGGAAACTAAACAATTGAGAATAGATTCAGCTTCGTCTCCATAATATAAGGCACATCTTAAAAATCTAAATAATTAAATATTCATCAAATGTTTTTATCTAAATATTTATCAAAATGATTTTACAAGAAAAGGATCTAACATCTCTCCTGGATTTTTATGAAATATTTTTAGGTGAATCTAGGCTCTAAAACATAAATATGTGTTGAAAATTAGAGGTTAATGCTTCCTAAGAGCCCCCCCCAAAAAAATAAAGAATATAGTAGCTTGTTTAGACCACACAAATGGCCAAAGGGTTTTTAGGGCATGCAAAATACCTGTTTATTCCGTCCTTCGGAGAGGACGTACATAAAATGATAGTCCTGAGCCTGGGCGATATCAGGTACTCGTTAAAGATCCTAATTAAACCTGGATAGATAAAATTTAGGACTCCCACTGTAGCATCATCCGATTAGCCAAAGTAGCAGGAAGTGAGGTTAAATGTATAAAAAACGAAAAATGTCTGGCAGTCATAGGGACTGCCAGTAGAAGTGAAAACTTAAAACTCTCAAATATATTGGTCTAATTTCTACATCTATTGGTACTCCATGTAATAATTCTCTCCCTTTTTATATAGCTTTTTATTAATAGAAATAAACAGTAATAAAAAAATGAGGGTATTTTAAAATATAGATATTTCTTCACTAATGTTATAAAGATTCTTTCTTAATATCTGCCATGTCTTTACTCATTTCATTAGCAACTGATTTTAATTAAATTAAATTCTGAAATGCCGATATTATAAATATTGATATTTTTTGCCGATATTACTTCGGAATCGATAACGTCCACAGAAATTGATATCGATATCCTATCTCTAGTGGACAGGAATACACAGGCCCCTGCGTATGCTAGTCTGGAGCATATTGGTAACGCCTCCATGGTTACGAAATCAAAGCTTATACCTCTGCCAAAAATCGCATTAAGTGCCTAAAAAAATTTTCACTTCAAAAATTAAGAATACTGCTTGTGCCAGATACATTTCATTTAACATTGCTGGTTCTTATGAAGTTCGAAAATAAACTTTGTATCATAATACTCATATTGGCAATGGGAAAAATAAGACATTAAAACATTCCAGTTTTGAACTCGGTTTCAAATTAAATATATAAAATTGTGGTTCTCTTCCAGTTTTAATTTTAACCTAGTTACCAGATATGTCTATTGCTTAAAATCCTTTCAACAATCAATGAGTCTTGAACTTATAAAAAAACTAAACTTAAAACAGTCCTGAAAAAATTAAAACCATTCAATCCTTTGAAATAGTAAAAATTGTCCTTTTTGTGCCTACTCTTCCTCCCTTATATAGACAGTTAGCTATATGTATGGTTTTTCGCACTAATCTTTGGAACAGGGAGAGAGTTGGTATGATAATTCTTTTTAGTGTGATAATCTAGTTACCGCTGAAAATATTTCAATTCATATTCTTTTTAAAAGAGAATCCCAGTCCAAAATGGTGGCTCTCTCCCATTTTGAATCATAACCTAGTCACCAGATATGTCTCCTTGTTTAAAATCTTTTCAATAAGAATGGTGTCTTGAATTTATAAAAAAAGAAAATAAAACATTCTTAAAATTGGCCATATAATTTTAAATATGTCCTAACATTCCTAAAATTATTTTAAAAATGCTGTATATAGAATAATTAATTGTCTGCCTTTATCAAAACTCAACAAACAAACATTAATTTTATTGAGTGTTTTGCTAACTCAATGTCTGTTTTTTTTTGTTTTTTTTTATTAATTTCTTGCGCAGTCTTTGAGATTAAGACTTAGATGCTCTAAAAACAAATTTCATCAAAATCCAATCGACACATTAAGGATCCTCTCCTTGAAGAAATCAATTGATAAATTGACAAAATTGCTCATGATTTTTTATTTTCGAAGGATTTAAACAAATGGGACAAAATGTTTTTATTAAAATTTGTTTTAAAACATATTAAAGAAAGAAACCTCCATAATTTTATGATAAATATTTAATATGAAAACAGAACAGTAGATTTCATTATTTTTAATGTTATTTGCCTCATTTTGTAAAGTAAAGGTTAAGTGGTTCAACTTTTGTCTAGAAAACTTTTTATATACTATGGCTACAGAAATTGAATTGTTTATTTCTGAACCTCATTCACAGAGATTTCAATAGAATTTCTGATTAAAAAGGCATACTTTTACTGACATATAATTTAATTACAAGCAACGTCCATTTCAAAAATATATTCTAATACTATAATTGTTTCCAAGGAATATCTAAATGATTTATAGTATTAGAGATACAAGGATTTTATTCCTTTCTATAAAACTTTAAAAAGTGCACTAAGGGAGTTTCCGAAATGAGTGATTCAATTACTGTGATCAATATATATAAATTTGAGCCATAGCTTAGAAAAATATCAGAAAATGAAAGAATTAATTTAAATTAGTACCACTGTTCATCAAAGTTGTAACCCTGATTGTTTCATTATTGTATTGCACCAAGCAGAAAACATCACTATTCTCTTCTATCTAGATTTCCATATAAACAGAGTAGATTATAACCATATTTGAAAACTTTAAATAGAATTAGCCAAAGAGTACTTTAACTGGTAAAAATGGTACCAAAATTTGAAAAGGCTTAAATTAAAAAAATGATTCATCATTTTGTAATGATAAATATTTAGATGAGTCACTCAATTCTTTCAGGGTCACAACTTACAATTTTGATATAAACATAATAAATGCCTTACTTAATTAAGATCATTTAAAAATTAATGACCAAATGTGAACTTAAATCAAACATAAAATAAGATGTAAATTTTAAATTGTTTAATAAATTATATTTAATAAAAATGCCTTAAGAGTAAAATAAAACACTAATGTAAATAAATAAGTACCTTCCATGAAATTTTATATAATAGATGAATGTGATAGTTTGTTAATATTTTATAAGTGATTTGCAATTTATATTTTTTAAATGTAATGTTTCACTGCCGTATAAAATCTTTTTTATAGTTGTCATTATGTTAAAAAGTAATACATTTTTTTTTCTCTACTTTAAACATTTTTTAACCTCAATTTCCCATCTGAATAATTTTTAGGAATTTGTTAACAGCTGTTAATTATTTCATCAAGAGCTATTTTTTTGCCTAATTAACACCTGTTTATCTATTTCTTTATTAACAGCTGTTTATCTATTTCTTTATTAACAGCTGTTTGCCTCCTTTAAATGAATGTAAGGTCCTATGTGGATTTCTTGAGAAATAGTGAGTGGCTGGAATTCCATGGCTCAACTCTTATCAAGCTATTTCAACTTGGATAATTCAAAGGGTATAGCCGGGTAAGAATTGTAAATCTGCCACCGAGGCTTTTTTTAATCAAACTTGGGGAATCAATTTGGTGTCCATTAAAAATCATTCACCTAAATTTGTAGCTTTTAATTCAAATGGTTTTCGAGATTTTATTTAAAACCCTCTTTTTTTGATTAATTTTTTTAATAGTAAAATTTGAAATTAATTAATGATGATTTTTTCTCTGATTCTTATGAGTCAAATGCATGGAAAAATTATATGATCATGATTCTTAAACGAAAAGCCAATTTTTAACGGAAGAAAGAAAACCAAAATATGAATTTTTTTAATAGGGTGTCAAGCAAATCAGCTCAAAGAGATTCCCTGACTTTTCCATATTGTAAGAAGTTTTTACCAGGCCAAATCTCAGTGAAAATTGACAAAACAAAGAATAATTATAATTACTATGGTATACTAGATTAAAATAATATATAATGACTAATTACTTTACGATAAGATTCAACTATATCTACCCGTTACCAGCTGAAATTGTAGTGGTTTAAGTTGACTTAGCAATGAATTATGATGAACTTGGATACTGCTGTTAGTAATAATCAATATTTACAAATCTGACTACAAATTTATTTTAAAACTCGCTTTATGATATTTGCAACATCACAAGTAGGCAAATTGGAACTTTGATCTGAGTGATGAAGAAACAATGTTATCCACTTAAGTATAAAAGGCTCATCTACATGACTGTCATAAGACCGATATGGACTTATGGAGTTGAGATTTGGGGCTCTACTAAACCATCAAATTCTTCCCGTCTCCAATCCTTGCAATCCAAAATCCTTCGTAAAATCCTCAACGCTCCTTCCTTTGTCACAAATAAACTCATCCATAAAGACCTTAACATTTCCTATGTTGCTGACTTGGCGCAAACCAGGTACCACTCCTTTCATGACAATCTCCATTCCCACTCCAATCCACTAGTTTCAATCCTTGCTTCCTCTACAATCCCTGATAATCCTCTGAGGCGTCTGAAAAGAAGATGGCCCCGAGACCTTCTAGTTTAACATAGTCTTTGGAGAGCTACCAATGGGTAGTATCCCCACATGTTAATCCATGACATTTGTATCTTGTATCTTATTTACTAGATGTATATCATTATACAGTTGTAAATAGCAATAAATCTATTTTAAAAAAAACAACTTATACTTCTTATTATTATTTAAAAATGTGTAAACAATTATTTCTCACAAAAAATTCAGAGTTAAATTGCTTATAAAACATTTTACTACAAAATAATTGGATAAAAGCTATGTTTTTCAAAACACTATAACGCCATCTATTTAGCCACTAGCAACCACTGAGCTATATCAGGAATAAACTAGTTTATGCTAATTAGTTAAGGCGGCGATACACGGTGAGAAATAGGGTATGTGTAGGTGAGGTGAAATGGCAATATTCACATCATTGACCGTGCTGGAAACTTGGTGGAAGTAAATATCGTGATAGTTGATGTACTATATCACACTTTCATCTATTTTCCATAACGATAATTAATAACAATATCATTTGTTATTTTATTTAGGTCAAACTCTAACTAAACATAGTTTATTTATATTCATATATATTTAATTGTGTTTCTAGATTCCCAAACCATTATTTAATAATATGTATATTTTCACTGTTTGGATATATTTTAATTCTATAGTTATTTATTAGAAATTATAATATATATATTTTTGTATTATAGTTTCAGATTCATAATATTTTTTGTTTGCATTAAAATTCGGAATAGAAATAGAAAAAATTGAAAGTGATTGTACAAAGCAATGTTGCTGGCATAGGTGGCATACATGCTTGTCACTTGTGTTGTTGTTGACGTTTGTAGTTTTTTTTTTTTTTTTTTTTTGCCGGCTAATCCAATGCACTGCAGCCAATTTAGGCTTATTGTGCGCCGTCCAATATACAGTTAATACAGGGCTAGCGCCTTGGTGAATCTGACTAACCTGTGGGGGTTAATCAGTTCACGCAACTTGGGATCAGGGATATGGTCGACACCAAAATGGTAAAACCGTGTCCTAGCAATCTCTGGGCAACTGCATATCAAATGAAATGCAGTTTCATCCTCCTTCTTGCAGAATCTGCAAGTCGGTGAGGCCACCAAACCCATATTGTGGAGATGCTTATTAAGTTGACAGTGTCCAGTATATAGTCCTGTTACCCTCCTTAGGGTTGTCCTGTCCATAGAGAGTAGAATATGACTTCTCTCTTTGCAGGGTCCATCCAGAAACATCTTGGAGTGATGCTGCTTGTCGGTATCCCTCCAGTATTGCCTGGATCTATTATCAGCAGCAGCCTTAATCAGTCCTTTGGCTTTGCTGAGGCTAATTCCACACACAGGTTCAGGTGTGGGGGGTAGCTGGGCAGAACCCCTCCTTTTGTAGTTGGTTAGAAAGTAAATTTGTATAAAAATGTCGAAAACATTTTTAGAAATTACTCTTATTATTATTAAAACAAGATGACAACAATTGAAATTCATTTTTACATAAAAACTTGGTAACCTAAACAGAGCTAACCAACCTTTTCAACAACTTTCCTGGATAATCACTGGTCACAATCCGCTATTTGCGAGTACTGTTGCGTACTCTCACAGTATACATGCGCACATTTTTACTCTCACAGTTTCACCACCTTACTCTCATACTCACGCAGTTTTTCACCACCCTCTACTCTTGCGAGAGTACTTTCACCTCACCTACACATACCTATTTCTCACCGTGTATCGCTGCCTTATGCTTGACCGAAATGTCGGCAAAAATAAAATAATTTTCACACGACTGATTCCCGATTATTTCTATGATAATTTCAAAAGTCGACTATACTCTTGACATCCTTAACATATTGTAATGGTAAAATAAAAAAACTGAAAATCAAACAAACAAAAACTTTATTAAAAGTACCAACTAGTTCATATTTTTTTGGAAGGATTAACTGAGTTATAAAAAATCATTTCTTTAAATCAATGATTTAAAAACAATTCATTAAAAGATTAATCATGAAAGAATGGTAACATAATACATTTAATATTCAATATAAATAATTCAAATCACATTAAGTAATATTAAAATTATACAACAGTTTTTATTTTCATCGACATGATAACAAAATAAAACGTACAGTTATAAATAAAATATAGTTTTCACAATTAGAAAAAAACCAAACAGGAAATGTTTAATGTTTTTAATCCACATTATATGCGGGTTACTACCATATTGTATAGGATTAAAAATAAATGGAATTACCTTTTATTTTAACAATGATATGAATTTAATAAAAAAATGATGAAAATAAAATTATACATGATAAAATAAAAAAATAAATAAACATTTAATGTTTTTATACAGAGGCATAAAATAATACAAAGTTAAAAAACTTTATCACAATCAAGTTGATTTACCCATTCATTAGTAACCATAAAAATTTTATGAATAGAGCCATTATTTCCTCAGATAAACAATGTTACAAGAAACAGAACAGGCTGTACAAATATAACTACGACACTATGAAACACCTACGATAGAGAAGCTCCGTCTCTAAGTACTAAGATATAATCCTTCTTCGTAATAGTAATTAGATAGTTTTGATTTTTAAATAAATCAATCCTTTATAACAATAATTACATTCGAATTTGAATTATTTTTGTTTTTTTCATATCACCACCAGCTCTAAAAAAACAGAAAAAAAAAATTAAGATACAATAAATAAGATGAATAAAGATATGAGAGTCTTAAAAACAACAACAAATTTAACTGTTATGCTATATATTTGAGAATAAGAGAATGGAAGAGTGGACTTAAGTGCACTACACAATGAAAGGACGTGTAGAAAGTGAATCAGGATAGTGTGTGATAAGTCACAATCCTAATGTTTTCAGACACAGAGCTAACTTAAAATATGTTACGGTTACACTATTATTGCCTTAAATATTACAATATTCTGACAGTACCTGATATCGGCAAGATGATGGAATGATCATCGGCTTATCAAAAGGAAAAAAGTACAAAAATATTTTTTTTAAGGTAATTTTTTTTTTAACCTAAGAATAGTAACCCTAACCCTCTTTTTAACGAACACGGTTATAACGAACATCCTTTTATAACGAACTATCGTTGTAGTCCCTTGAAAAAATAATAGAAAATTATGCTTTCTCCTCGTTTATAACGAAATATTTTCTTAGAACGAATTAACGAACAACTTTTATGGACCTCAGAATTGAATTTTTCGGTAATTACGAAAAATAAGGAAGAAAAAAATTAGGATACATCTTAATTCCCAGTAAAGAGCGGCGCCTGTCTGTCCAAATGCTTACCTCTTCCCTCTATTCAGCTCAATTCTGTGACAGCTTCTGGTTTCTAGAGTTTCAGCTAGTTTTCTGTTTTTATTGCTTTTATTACTTGCTTTGATTCGAGTTTCCTACGAGGTCAAGAGAAAATCCATTGATTTAAATAAAATGTTGGCGATTCTCCAAGAAGTGGATAAAAAAATTGAGTCGAAATCGAAAATTTCGGAAAAATATGGGATATCAAAATCTCCTCTTTCAACGATTATCGCTAATAAAGATAAAATCGATGCCTCCGTTGCATCTTCATCGGGATGTGCAAAAAAAAAAAAAAAACATTTTTTATTTTTATTTTAACTTTATAGGAATTGCTGTGATTTTGTATTTTTAATGATGGTTTATATTAATCTTAAAGTATTATGTGCCTGAAAACGAATGCTGTATTGAAAATATTTCTTTTTAACCACCTGAATTTATACCAAGACATATAATATACATACAATATATTTTTTGGATATAACGAATTCTTATATAAGGAACAGAGAATTTTTTGGTCCCTTGGAGTTCGTGAAAACGAGGGTTTACTGTAATTATATGTATAATATATCTTTTGAAAGCTGGAGATTTTAGAAAAAATATTATCTTATTTAAAAAGGTATATAGGGTTATGTAAAGTGACTAATAGTACATATACTTTTGTGATTATTTTACAAAACAATTTTAAATTGTTATATTATTCAACCTAAAACATATGTTTCTAACAAAACTGAATAAAATTCTTTAAAATATTTTCAACTCTATCTTTATTACATAGTTCTTAAATTGATTAAATGAATCGAGTGAGTTTAAGTGAAAGTCCTGTGTTTTTGGCATTTTTACAGATTTTTTTTTTTTTTTTAACATAATTTAAAAGGAGGCAAAAGGACTAATATTATTGTAGTTTAATTTATGGTTTAATTATTTACAAAAATTAAAGTGGCGCCCAGTATCATCGATGAAGATAAATTTGAACTCACCCTTCCACTCACTGAGTGTGGTTAAACTATGAAACTAGTGTTACGAATGGTTGCAAAACTAAAAGTATTAGTCAGAAAAAGGTTTTATCCACGATTTTTAATCAAGGAAAGCATATAGAATAACTGGTTAAAAAAATCATAAAAATCAAAAACGTTGGGCACCAAATTAATTGTAATTGGACGATATCAATTGGATTGATCCTAAAAAAATTAGCTAAAAATAGATATAAATAAAAATGTTACCTTTGATATCACATTACACAACACTGATTTGGATCCATTCCTGGTATGACGTTGGGAACACCATTTTCATCATACGTTAAAGGTGAACCCTCTTCACTGATTAAATCTTTTGGTGGATGGCCTAGTTTCTGTATCTGAAACACAATAAGGTAATTATCAGAATAAGAATTTATTAATTCTTATTTGAAAATAAAAAGATTTGTATACGCTGGGCTACAGTACTTCCAAGTGACAACTCAAAATTGAGGGTGGTTCTATTGAAATAAATTAGTGGACTGTATAGGTTTAAAAATAAAAAAAATAATGAAAGCAGACGACGAATCACAATACATTTAATAGACTAAAATACATATATAAAACAAGATAAGAAACAAATTAACCGAATAAATTTATATAAGAAAAAATTAACCTAATTATATGATTAAACAGCTGTAAGAAAATGTAGGAAACAAAATAAACCTAATTAAAATGTTGAAGAAAATAGGAGAAACAAACTTAAATTAATTAAATGCTTAAAGATGTAAAAAATAGTTATCAAAATTAAACAGTTTCTTGAATAAGAATTAAGAAATTAAATGTTCCATTAATAGATAGGCTATATTCACGTGAAAAAGTCCAATTGAGTATTGTAGAAAATAACCGCAGGGCGGCTTGGACGAAGTTCTCAAGTATGTTGAAAATGACCGCAGAGCGGCTTTTCCAAGTTCCAAGGGGAACGATGTGAAAATGAAGAAATTCGTTTGCAAACGTACAGAGTATGAGAGCAGACTCGGGTCTATCAGCCCATCTACCCTTTAGACCCTAGCTTAAGACCCCCGCCACTAGGCAGTAATAAAAACAATTGAAGTACGATCGTCTTCTTTTTCTTTCTCTTCTATTCAAAACTTGTAATTATATTTAAAATAACTATTTTAAAACAGATAAAAAATAAAGATTAATACAAAATGATCTATTGATAAATATCATAAAATTATACAATTTTCTTTTTTTTCCATGAAACAGTCATGAAACCTCATCAGGCCATAACACATGACGTGAAAAAGATTTAATAATTTTTAGCTTTAATACAAATATAAAAGACTGTCGTGTATTTTTCAGTCTTAACAAACATTTAATACAGATCATGAATTAACTATGAACCATATTTATTTGAACAAATTCAATCAGTTAACTTTTAGTTAAGGATTTAAAAAACAAAAACAAATGCAGCTACTTAAAACCACAATAACAATTCAAAGGATTTCTCATTTATCATTTTTAATTTCACTTACTTATATATGAAATATCCTGAAAATTTTTGAATTCCTATTTTCCATGGAAATACAAGTTTTAAGACCTCCTGAGTTCTTCTCAAAAAGGTCTGTGTGTGCGTGTGTCCATAAGTGGTAGGTAGGTCTAGTGCAAAAACTAAGTCTTATGAAACTTAAATTTCATATTTAAGACAGCTATATGTCCGAGATGTTACAACTTTTACATCAAAATAAACTAACCAGAAGAGCCACTTTATCCATGCATTTTGCACCTTTCTACGATCTTCTCAAAAACGGCTCTAAAGATTTTGATTAAACTCGCTATGTCCATGTAAAATTGAATGGGCTTTAACATCATGTAGGTTTCATTCTGATTGAAATAATCTGACAGGGTTTAAATGCTAATATTTAAAATTTTCTTCCTCAAAGGTACCTTTAATGTTTTATATTCTATAAAAATAACCATATTATCTTGTTACCATTGATAAAAAACAGATATATATTTAAGTTAGACAAATTCGATATTCAACTAAAGGAAAAAACTGAAAAAGTATTTTTTTTAATGCAATTTTTTGTTTTTGAACATAAGAACAGTAATATACATGTATAATATACCGTTGGAAAGCTTAAGATTTTTAAAACGATAATATCTTATACACAAGCTTGTAAAAGTCAATAAAGAGTGATGAAAAGCCGATAAAACTGATTATTTTAGATAATAATAAAAATAATTAATATTTTAATGGTTTCACTCATTTTTATCTCTAACTGTATTTGAAAATTGTTCAGTCAATTTAAAAAAGGGAGGAAAGTGAAAGTCGTATGACTGCTAAAATCTTTGTTGAATAGAGTTCATCGTTCGGTAAACCCACACAACACTGTAGTATGTTACATGAGAGAATTTCCAGAAAAAAATTTCTTAATAATAGTTAATCTGTTCTTAAATGTAAAAAAAAATAATTCACTTTTAAGTTAGCAAGAAATAGAAAAAAAGTATAACTACAGGTAAAGCTAATAAACACTTTTTTACTTTCACTTAGTACCTGTATATGAAATAGGTTACACGTTTTAGGGTCCCCAGAGTCCAAATAACCGAGTCCTAAAATGAAATTTCATATTTCAGACAATTATAAGCCCGAGATGTTATGGCAAATTTTTCATCAAAATCGGCTAACCAGAAGAGCCACTTTATACCATGTATTTTGCACCTTTTTACGATTTTCTAAAAAACGGCTCTGATGATTTTGATTAAATTCCCTATATTGATGTAAAATTTAATGGGCTATAATATCATGTAGGTTTTATTGTGATTCAAATAGTCTGGCAGGGCTTAAATGCCTATATTTTAAAGATTCCAAAAGATTAACCATATTATCTTAATGAAATTGATGGAGGACGGCTAAATATACAAGTTGGACGAATTTGATGACCAACTAAAGGATAAAAGAGAAAAACTATTTTTTTACCGAATTTTTGTTTTGTTTAATATTAAGAACAGTAATATAGACGTATAAATACCGTTGGAAAGAGAAAGATTTTAGAAAAAATATTATCTGATACACAAAGTTGTAAAAGGTAATATAAAGTGAAGAATAGAGAATACACTTATTACTAATAAACATTTTAATGTAGTTAAATTATTTAATCTAAATCATATGTTTCCAACGAAAATGAATAAACGTTTTATTAAAATCAACTTGGAATATTTTCAAATTGAATTATATTTAATAGTTTTTAAATTGATTGTAACAGTCGAGGTAAGTGAAAGTCATGTGTTGCCCGTACCAGATTTTTTATTTCTACACTTAAACATGAAATATTATTAATGAATGAATCACTTACTTCTTCCATCAAGCCTAATATTTTCATAAATCTTGTCTTTTTCGTTTCCTCGCTGTCCGTTTCGCTTTCTTTCTCATATTCTATGCAGACATCTTTCATGAGCTTAAATTGCTTGTTGTAATTATCACAATCAGACTCTGATAATGTGTTTTTGTTTTCTTCAATCCAAATAGGATACTAAAACCATATAAATGAATTATCATAATATTGACAAAATTACACATTACACATCATTAATAAAATATGATTACATTTTATTTATATATAAAACAAGGGAAGGTATTCCGATTGTGATATTTTTTCTAATTTAAATTTTAAATGGGAATATTCGATTTAGAGGCCATTGAGCCCAAATGACCAGGTCTTACAAACAGATTTATGTGTTTACCCTGGCAAGTCCAGCTCAAAAACAAACAATTTGTACGAAACTAAAATTTTATATTCAAGACAAGCCTGCGATAATAATGCACATTTTTCACCAAAATCGATAAACCGGAGGTACCTCTTAATACTAAGCTTATTACAACATTTTTAAGATTATCTGAAAATAATGCTTGAAAGATTTTGATTAAAATCACTATTAACTATTAGAAAAATTAAATGGGCTTTTATTAACTGTAGGTTTTATCTTTTATTTAAAATATAAAATACAGTCAAAAATGGCTTACATGATGAATTTTTAAAATTCCTTTCTCTAAAATACCTTTAATTATGTCAATTTAAAATAAATAGCTGCTAAAAATGATTAAATATGAAATTTACTAAAAACTAAAAGAGAAGACACCAAAAATTCATCGGGAAATGCGTGTGTATTCTCACAGTATAATACACCACGCGGCTAAGAGTCTACTTGGTCTGTTGGGCAACTGGAAGAAATAATAATATAATAGATTATTTATTAGATAGATAGATAGAATAGATAGAAAATAATTTTTATTCTGGGACTGGGTCCCTTTAGAATAACAGCTTTGTACAGTTTAAATATACAATATGTCTGGCAACAGACAAGATAAACATGATAAAATACTATTTACAATAATTGATTAATTTGTATACAACACAAAATAATAAATAAAAACAATCTTCAGAAGCTAATTTATGTTAGAAAAAAATGAGAAATATATGAGTTGATGACAGAATCCAAATTAAAAAAGAAACAAAAAAAAAATTAAATAAAACAAAATAATAGTAAAAATTGAACTAATACTTAGTATTCTTAAAATAACATTAACCTGAAATATAAAGGATCTATATTAGACCAAGAATTAATGAAAGATAATACCATTAAAACATAAATAAAAATAAAAAATACAAATTTAAGAAATGAAATCTTCTGGAAAAAAAAAATAACGATATAAAAAACTAAACAAATACTGTAAAGATTGAACCAAAGGAAAAAAATTATATAAAAATATATTTCATATTAAATATATGTCAGGCAGCGTCATTTGGGATGTTAGGAGGTTTCTGGAAAAGAAGGAATTTAAATGTAGAAAGAGAAGGAGCATGGCGGATGTTTGATGGAAGGAATTCCAGAAACTAGTAGAACGGGCCAGAGAAAGGAGCATTCGTATATTTTTGTTCTGTGGAGTATTATTAATGAAATAAATGTTTCTATCAAAACTCAATGTAATTCTTTAACATTTTTACAACTCTAACTTATTTATAATTTATTCAATTGTTTTTATAAATAATAATTTAATTTTAATTCATGGACCCAAAATAACACAAGAGGCTACAGGCTAAAAATCCAATGAAGAAATATATGGAAATTTGGAAAACCTTGAAGTAGTCATCAGAAACTAGGAGACTTAGGTTTTTGTCCAAGTTCAAAATTCTATTTTAATTTAATTTGAGTAAATTTAGAAGTTCTAGAAATCATTTTATCAGAGGAGTTATGTGAAAGTTGTGTGTTGTGCCCACCAGACTTTTTTTCTTTCTTTTTTCCAGTGGCGCGACAGTGGCTCACGTTTCTCGATGCATTTTGTATTGTAGGGTCATCACTCCCTACGCCTAATTTTGTGAGTGGCCACCATTTTACTGACAGGTCTCACATACCCGGGGGAGAGGCTGTGAGTGGATCCCCACTTAATTATATCCTTATAAAAGTCCCGCCTGGACTTGGATTCGAACTCACAACCTTTAGTATGAGATACTAGCCACTCAGCCACGGGCTCCCTTGCACCAGACTTTTACATTATTAAATCACTAACCTTCTCAGTAATATCCTTTAACGAAGGATAAAGGACATCCTTGGAGAGGAAGGACTGCATCATGGACTGCATGAAGGGCATGATGTCCCCGCCGCCGCCCGCTTCCGAACCCAGCCCCAAGCTCCCCATCATCGCTGCCAGCGCTTCTTGTCCCAGCTCCGACTGAAACGGAAAAGACAAAAATAAACTAATATGTAATAATTGAATCTATGCAATAATTGAATAATATCTACATTAATGAATAAAGATAATGTAGATAAGATAAGATAATCTACATTAATGAATAAAGATGTATACTAAAAAAATACAAAACAATAGCAGTCAATTGGTCTTTAAATTCTTTTTAAAAATACATTTAATTCTTTCCCCCATCTTCAAGACTCACTACACTATCATAAAAATAAATAATAATTATTATTACATAAAAATCCATTACTATTTCCTAAAATATCCAATATTAAAACAATGTAATATAAAAAGTTTTTTTTTCCTGTTAAATAAAGGTTCTAGTGAGTCTTCTAGAATATCAAACAAATAAATAGTAACAATTATTATAACATAAAAATCTAATAATATTTCAAAAAACAAAAACAATCTATATACAGTGCCAGTCAAAAGTTTGATATCACGTATGGTTTACATCAATAAATCATGAAGAAACTCTATGCTAAATAAAATATATGTATCTTATAATTATTGTTATTTATAAACAAATTTGCTATTTAGGTGTAAGAAAGGTTTGTGACTATCGTAAATACAAGAAATAATTTTATTAAATCTGATTATTACTGAGACATCTAACTTGATAAGAATAAACATTGTGGTTTGTGTCTATATTTTTATTTACAGTCTAGTAATCTCTTAAGAGGAATAGAGAAGATAAATTTTATTCTTAGCTTGAATTATTGATTTCTTGGCTGTCAAAGTTGTAAGAATTTCACCGCTAAGGTAATTTTTGTTTGTTTCATTGAAGAAAGGTTAAAAAGAATGAATTTTCAGTTTAATAGAAACCGCTATCAAATATTTAATCTGAGTAACAGCAACAGAGCTTGAGCATGCCAAATGTGTTACATTTTTGAGGGGTGAAAAAAAATTCATTAGATTAATATACTATATTTCCACAGCCAAAAGACATATCCAAGTCAATATTTGGAATTATGAATACATACTTGATTTAAGATTACCATAAATAAAAATTATTAAAACATTTTATGACCTGCATTTTCTCCGTGTTGTCGGAAAGATTCTTCAGAGTCTGAGCAATAGTAGCTGAAAATTCCGGGTCCTTTGATTCAGTAAGTACCTTATTGGCTTCGTCAGCCATCTTACGCAGTTCTTCCTCAAAATTTTCAGGGTTGAAGCTCGCACCAGCTTCACCTAAATTAAACATTCGAGTAATTTCAAAACTTGAATACCAAACAAATGCTGAATTATATTATATATAACTATACATTGATGTACAGGAAATAATTAATTACATCAAAAGCTAAGGAAAAAAATACGGGAAAATAAATAAAGACATCAAATCAATGAAAAACTAAATAAGAGAAAGTAAAAGAAAATAAATACTTTATTAGATGAGGAAGATGGTTGGGGGTGCGGTCATAAATTAGAAACACACATTTAAAATAGCACTTATTTTAATGTGTGTTTCTAATTTATGACCTCACCCCCAACCATCTTCCTCATCTAATTTCTCAACGGTCACAAAACTCCATCATTATAAATACTTTATTGGTTCTTCTTAAACCTCACACATATTCAAATTAATAGGAACTTATCAAGGCCCAAGGTAGCAGATGGAAACCTAGCAGAAAGCTCTAGAACTTCGTAAAGGGAGTAAAAATGGTAGTCCCGAGCCTGTGAGAAGTCATAATTTGTTCAGTAAAGCCATTTCATTAGGGTACTAAGGTCATTGTTATTTAAATTCTTTACCCATCTATTTATTTGTTTAGCATATTTACTTCCTCTGAATCAATAGTATATAAAATATTGATTAGATTGTTGTTATGATTTCTGGTGATGCATAAATGCCCCTTTTTATCGATATTATCATTAACTGTCCATATATATGTTACTGTACACTTAATTTATTCCTTTTGTATTGTTTTGGCTCTGATGATGACCCACAATGAAGGTCGAAACGTAGGAAGACAATAAATGGTTAATAATATTTAATTGTTTCTTTTAAAAACTGCCACCAGGATTAATTCCTTTCTGTGATTCTCAATGGTCAACTAATTATATTTATGATAAATAGAGAAAATAACAATAAAAGTTCTCTCTCATTTTTAGACATATCTTTGAATATTTTATCAAATATTGTAATGCTATCACAACTATAGTACATCTTAATACATTGTACTTTATTCACTTCACTAGATTTATAGGTAAAATTCAAAAGAGAGGGCCAATTAATTATTTAATTTTAAAACACTGACCTTGGCCAAAAAGAAACTTCATATTTTTCTCAAAGTGCTTCTGCGCTTCTAATAAAAATTCATCATTCCAGGAAGCATCATCAGTCTTTTCTATATTTGTTTCTACATTAGTATTGTGATCTAATTCTTTGGTTTCTGTTGGTTTATTAAAATCCTCTAATGCGCCTAAAAAACAAAAAAATAAATAAATTAATTAAATAAAAATCTTGACTACAACATAACAGTGTAAACATGAATTTTCACTAACTATTCAACAATTCTTCTAATTCTTCATCTTTTTCATTATTTTCACCACTTGTATTTGAAACTGCCTCAGCCATGATGAGTATGTAATTAGATAATTAAAATTTTAAAAACTCAATTAAAAAAACTTTTAAAAACTTATAAAAATAAATTAATAGGCCATAAGCAATAAACAATGACAAATCACTCAATCACAAAGGAAAAAAACAAAAATCTTATCCAATAGGGCCGGTAAAGAAATAATGAGTGATCAAAATTAAAAGGTAACCATAGAAATATAATTGCCAAAGATATACAATCTGAACTAAAGTAGGACATTAATATTTTTTGAAATCATAATTTCGATATTTTGTTTCAATTGACTCCATATTTGGGACCTAAAACACGTAAGAAATTCTCTGTTAGATTCGCTTTTAATTCAGAGCAATGCAATAAATTTAAGTATAAAAATATATTTATTTTTTAAAACAAAAAGGATAATTAAAATTTCTTTAAAATCGAATTAATAACCACAGGATTAAGTTCTAAAAATATCAAGTTAAAGGATTATCCTTGGGATATTTAAATGCAATGAGTCCTTAGGTCTCTTATGCTCTAGACTGTACATTAGTGAACCTAAAGCATCGACAATGAAGAGGATATCACCATTTATTATTCGTCACAACCAGTTGTTTGAGTGACAACCTTGGAAATTGTTCCGCAACCTACATAAGACACGCCTCAGAAAGATGTATTTACCTCCACGGAGTGTGCGATATTTACCAACAGTAGAATCTGACTCTAGTAAAACCCCCCGAAAAACTTTAGTTTGAAGTAGTTAAGAGAAATTTATAAAAATATCAAACAGAACGGTGGTAGACTGAAGTATGGCCGAAGTAACATCGAGACGAATCCTTTGCATTTCTCAACCAGTTGGCGTCAACGGTCGCTTAAACCTTAGTGGAAAACACGCCAGACGATTAGGAGGGCGGTCAGATCTAGAACGAAACTTCATTAAGAATGCGTGTGACATTTTTGGAATTGGAACGAGGAAGGCGACACTATTGCATTCGTTGTCTGCTCGATAAGATGCTTGTTGACATCCATAATAATATCTGGGACGAAAGAATTCTCTGATTTTTATGACTCAGTTTTCGGAACTCGGATAGGGTTTTATTTTGAAGAGAAATTCATCTACTCTATGACCTTTGAATAAAATCATCTTTATATTCTGCTAACAGTTGTGAAGAATTTATTGAAAAGTTTTGGAGCAAAAGTTTGAATATTTTGTAGAAAATAGCTCAGTAATTAAATAAGAGTGTCTTGCTAACTATACCTGATATTGTTTACTCGAATATTTTCTGAAAAAATATTTTTTAAAATATTTATATAAGGCCTGTCTCCAGTTTGCTTACTTGTTAAGGAATCTGGTAGGGAATACTCAGTACACTTCTGGCGTGACCTGTTGGAACGGAAAAAGCCTACTACGCACCTCATACTCTTAGCCAGAAGGGAATAAACTCATAGAAGATTATTTACTCACCTTATTTCATAAATATTTTAATTTTTATGTTTCTGAATATTATTTAATTGTAGATGTTTTTATAACTAATCCAAATTAATGTTAACATTATTTTCAAGTTCAATTTTTTGAGGCTGTTCATTTTATCTTCTTTGGATGATCACCGTGGGCTATTTGTTACCTTCCCTCAAACAATCACGTGTTTTATCTGCCAATTTGAAGAAGTCATATATATATTAACTATTTTTCTAGTTAGTATAAAAGAAATACAACAGTTTGATTATAAATATAAAATATTAAACTTCGATTGCCACTTGGTATTATAGCTAAGAATGAACAGTGTTTTCAAGTAAATAGTCCTATTTTGTTCAAGCTAAGTTTAAATAAGATTAATTAGTTTATCTTCAACAATGGCCGTTGCTGCTACAAATTTTAAAATTCAAGAAGATGAAGCTGTTTCTGACGAGGAAGTTTCAGAAGATGCTCATCACAAATTACTTAATGCTGTGTCCAAATTGTATAAGAAACAAAGGTTGGTGAATTTTTATAAATGAATTATTAAATATTATTTACTATGTTCTTCCAGTCTTAAATAGGCGTGAAGATAGGACTTCAGATTGTATTTTTTTAATATTAAATGATTAAAATTGCTAAAATATATGAAATTTTAATCAAGTTCAACTCTACAGAGAGACCTAGTGGTCATTAATGACCCATTTTGAAATAAATTTACTTTTTTTGAGTAGATCACTGTTTCAACTATGTGTTGGTTCATTTCAAAGTTATTGACAATAATATTTTAATATTTGTTACTGAATTTAAGCTTCTTTCCTTAACAATCTGTAACGGAACCAGCATCCATCATACCAGACTTATCTTTTATTTAGGATTACATCACTGAACTACTTTAAAATTTTCTTTGCTCATTGTTGTTTAGCTAAAAATCAATGATTACAATCATATTTCAGAGGAATTCAATTATAAGATATGTTTGATCTTTTATTCTAGTGTCCATCTAATAACCCTATGATATTGATAAATTTGGTTCTTTTTAAGGTATTGTACATTACTTAGAAAACAGTTTCAATAGTCTTTATGATATATAATATTAACAACAGTTGATGAAATGTTTCATTAGATTCATCTTTAGAGTAACCAGGCTCCAGCATTTCTAATAAGAATGCTGAGTTGAAGTGGCTCAGTCTAATTTCTTGACGGCAATATTTCTTAGGAGCAACCTATTTTGTAACTTTTTTAATTTATTTTTTAGAATTTTACAATTATGTACTAATCAACTAGTAAAAGTGTTGAATTATAATAGAGGGTGTGATAAGGCTTGAGAAGAAACTACCAGGGTAAAACTTCGATGTTTATTTAGTAAGCAGATCCCGAGGCCATCTTCTTTTCAATCACCTCAGAGGGTTATTAGGAATATGATAGGTTGCGGACAGAGGGGTTGAGAGTTTGGGAATTGAAAGTGGTATCTGGTTTGAGAAAGGTCTGCAACAAATGGGATATTAAGGTCGTTATAGATGATTTTATTTGTGACGAAAGTAAGGAGCATTTCAAGATTTTAGATTGTAAGGATTGGGTGGGAAGGAATTAGGTGGATTAGTAGAGCCCCAAAGCTCGATTCCATATGTCCAGATGGGCCTGATAATGGTAACATATTTGAGCTTTTTGTAATATACTGGAAGTTCTAGAACGTTTGTCAAGTAAGTGTTGTAGTAATCAGTATCTACGAGCAGTTTCTGGTTGTTTAAGTCTTGTATTAAAATTTTATAACTTTAAAACCAAAAAACCACCTTATATACTAGATAGGCCTTATACATCCTTTGTTCCTAAGTCCATTCCTTTAACACGAGATCTCAGCCCACAAACATTTATATTCCTTTTCACAGAACATCTTCCTTTAAATAAATCCTTTACTTTGTATTTTTTTTATTTCTGGATCTATACTTACTTCTATATGCAAAGGATCGTCTTCAATTTTATTTAAAAACAAATTATTTCCCCATCATGTCAGCCATCAATTTTCTAATGATATGTAAATGCCAAACTTTTTTTTTTTTTTTACGTTTTATTAATGTTTTAATTTATTTTAGGATTGAAGCACCTAAACATCGTGAGCCAGCTCATGAGATATCCGATTTCAATTTATCTTCAAGTATTGAAGGAAAAAGCAATGGCCTAACAGTAAACGCAAATGAATTATTAGGTGCGCTAAAAGAACGCGCGACACATCGATTAATTACTAAAAAGGTCAGAGTCAGTCAAAGAAAGACTAAAAAATTGCCGAAACCTTTGGAAAAAATAGAAGAGCAAAAGGTATGTATATGTTGTATACATTATTTAAAATTTAAGTGCAGAAAGAAATTAGTCTGGGTGGCGGCCAGTAAAAAAACAAAAAAACAATTAAATAGTTTTGACTGCCGTCTGAACTAATTTCTTCTTATAACTCTTAATCTTTCAACTATTTATATGTTTTCAGAACTTAAATGATTTTATTATAAGATTCAAGTATAATGATATATATCTTTCAATGACCTTTTTATCATTATATTAATGATAAATAAACTTTCTGGCATAACTGCTCGTCATCAGTCTGTGCTGCACTCAGTAGTTTCTGCCGGTTTGCTCCATCGTAAGCAGCTCACCTCCGATCTCTTACACTGAGCAAGGTCCTAACATCTTCTAAGATAGCCTCCATCCACTTCAGGTTAGGCCTTCCCACTCTTATTGTGCCATGGATTTGTTTGGTGAGGATCTTCTTGGAAATCGACACATCCATCCTTCTTGCTAAATGGTCTGCCCATCTGAGTCTCTCTAGCTTCGCAGCCTTGACAACATCTTGGCTTTTGAAGAAGCTGTGAAGTTTTTATTTATTGTGTCTTCTCAATGCTTCACCTACTTTTATTTGTCCATAGATCTTTCACATTATCGTACTCTCAAATATCCGAAGCCTTTTCTCATCAGATTTTGTTATGGCCGAAACATCCGAGCCAAATAACAGTCCTGGTCGAACAAATGTTCCGCTTCATCCGCTAGTTCGTTTCCAATAGCTTTGACCCACTTAAAGCTGATGTTCATACCTTCCTTATGACAAATTATTAGTGCATGTGTGATTTCCTCTAAGAGCTCTTCGTGTATGTTCATGTTTCTTAATTTCGATAGTGTTGTTTAACAGTCCGTCTGGATACAGAAGTCAGACGTATAACGAGAATATTTTATGAAGAGCACAGGCACCTTTGTACTAGTAGGCACTTGCTTCTATTGATTCTGGGACCATGTATTTTTTCTCTTTTACTAAACATTTTTTGTATCCTTCCTAAATTAGTGAAATTGTATCATAATAAACTATTCTCATGTATTATTTATATATATATATATATATATTTACTTATTATTATTTTTTTATTTTCATAGATTACAAGAGCAGTCGGTTATGAAAATGTTAAAACCCAACTCAACAAATGGTCATCGATCGTAGAAAGGAATAAACTAGCCTCTCAGTTGGTATTTCCACTTCCGTCGACTCAGAAACCTAATCCTAAGATCGCAGATACTTACACGTTTTTGACACCGTTTAAGGTAAAAGAATGTTAAATATTTAGTTTTTACACATAAAAATATTTATTCTGTTTTACTGTGAATGCGAGCTACTTTGGCCCAAATTTCATAACTTTTTTAATCTTTTTCCAATAATTTTATTTCCCCTATTTCTAAGCTGTAGTAACCGTATTAAACATCTCGACTACTCTTAATTTAATTTTTGAATAGTTATATAAGTTTTTCAATGTGGTATTGTCATCTTTAATTAGTTTTTCTTTGAGTAAATGCTACCTTTGTGTTGGGGTTATTTTGGCTCAAGGTGTATTCATACCTACTTAAAATCATTGAATAACTAACTAGGGCCAAAGAAAGACTTGGTTTCATAAGAAAATCTATTAATTTCATTTAAGGTCACTTTTATAGCTACTTTATCTAATCGAAAGTAAATATATTCATCGTTCACATGCCATATGGTATGGTCTGATTGGTTTTTTATGGTCGTTTAATTGAAAATAAAAAAAAAACCTCATTTTTATGATATTTATCATAAAATCATTTTTTTTATTTTTTTTATTTTATGTTATATTTGTTTTTAAAATAGTTATTATAAATATAATTAAAAGTTTTAGTCACAAACGTGAAAACAAATAGAATTTGAAGGATAAAGAGTCCTTAATTGAAACGTTGATTTCCAAAAGGTAGTAAAGGAGACATTTTTACGAAATAGGTATTTTGACATATTTGTATTCTAATGGTTTAGTTTAATCTAAATCTTCTATTTGATTTTGTCTAATAAATTCTCTAGTCCTTTAAAAATGCGATTTAGAAATGTAATTATTTTCTAAAGATACTAATTACGCATTTAGTATCGTTCTAAACCACACTAAAACATTTCATTCCATAACTTCAATATAGTGTTATTAATATTGTAGAAAAACAATTGTAGATTTTAATGCATAAATAATCAAATAAGTTGGTTTAATAATATAGTAATGAGAGATTTTGGCGCTTCCTGTAAAATTTACTAGAATGGATAGAATAGAATAGAAATATAAATTTATTCTGGGACTGGATCCATTAAGAATAACATGTTGTACATTGAAATGTGAAATAATATAATATGTCTGGCCAACAGACAAAATTAGCATCGTTAGTTATTATTTAAAATAATGATAATAAGAAAGAAGGAGAAATATTATACTATAAAAAATGAAAAATAAATGCATTGACAAACAATATATACATTTAAACAGTGGGCTTTTTACTTATTTTCTTCAGTCAAAATTTAATACTTAGAATTGCAATATCTTAATTGTTACGTGTCAGTTTGAGATGACAGGAAAAGTTGGGATTTGAATGAGGATAGAGAAGTAGCATGGCGGATATGTGTAGGTAGAGAATTCCAGAGGGTAGTAGAGCTGATAATAAAGGAACGATCAAAAGTTTTAGTTTTGTGGGTAGGAACGTAAAGGTCAGAATGGCGTAATCTTGTTTCAAGAGAGTGGACAGAGGATTTAAATTGAAGGAGACTTTAGATGATGGGAGTTGACGGTTTGGTAAAGGTATGTGTCTAAGAAATATTTTCTGCGGGTATGGGGAAGGAGCCACATTAACTCATTGTATAAGTGGGTAACATGTAACCTTCTAGATATAGTACTTTTTGGAAATCAATGGCTCAATTGTCAGTTTGTTGTATGCATTCAACAACTCCTTCTTCTGCGATATCAACAGGTATCCTAGTATTAGGAAACCTGAGCTCATTCCATAGTGATACATTCGGATAATAAATATATTTGTTAACCTAATGATAAGAGAATTTTTGCTTTTATTTTTATATGAATAATGAGATATTTTAATTTTACAATCAGGAGCCTACCGAATTGGAGAAGGAAATGGTAAAAGTGCTAAATCAGAGCGAAATAGCAAAACAAGACAGGGAAGAGGTACCTATTTTATTTATTTTTTTCTTAATTTATCTGAAATAATATTTAATTTTTTTGTATAGTGTTTTTTAAGATATAATATAGTTATTGATATGATTTTATTTACTCTATGTAATAACTTTCAAATTTATTCAACAGCATGCTAAAATATGATTGAATTAGTAAAACTTGAAAATTTAAATTAAACATATATTTTGGTTTATTATTTTCAATAATCAACCTTCGTAATCGACCAAAAAAAAAATCTGTTTGTCCGCCGTCCGCAGCATTTCTCAGAAACTACAGGACCAATTTTTTTGAAATTCGCTACAAAAATACTAGTCCATGCAATGATGATCCTAATGCCTAGACGTTGATATCAGCTGGTTTGTTTTAAAATAGCGGCCGATAATACGTGATTTAATTCAATAACTCAGTTATTTTTTAAGATAAGGGAAAAATGTGTTTTAACCAAAAAAACTCAAATAATTATATAAAAGATAGAGAAAAGTATATATAGAGGTTTAGAATTAGTAGAGTGCGATAAACAAAAAAAAAATCCATATGTATATTCAAGTAACAAATTATAATAGATGTAATTCCACCAAAAATCGGTTATTATTGAAGATAGAGAAAAATCTAAAAGATTTTCGAGATCAAGACAACACGATGAACAAAGAGCAAAAAAAAATAAATAAATCATCTTATATGGTCAAGCCATAACTTATTAGAGATGTGATTCCCTGATAACTCTGTTATTATTGATGATAAAGATAAAATGTAAGGTGTTGTGGAATCAGGAAATTTTATTTGAATTATTTGAATGATAATCAAATGCTTTTGGTTTATTATTTTCAATAATCAACCTTCGTAATCGACCAAAAAAAAACAACTACCCTGCTCAAAATTTGAGAGCTTACGTTTCGAGATGCTTAGAATCTGACTAACAAAAAAAACTCTGTTTGACCTAATTAATAAATAAATAAATACCAAAAATGCCATTTGATAGAGAAGTAAATTTATGAAAAAATGAAAAAAGAAACATTGAAATTGGTTAACAACTAGCTGAGATGTTGCGTTTTGAAATCAGCAGTAGTGACATGATATTATCCTTTGAATTATTGCTTTTCATATTACTTAATTGCCTATCAACAGCTATATAAACAGGTATACCCTAATATTGTTATTTGGAAATAATAAACCATTGTGTAGTAATTTGCAGCGTTTTTTAATTGCAATAAGAAAAATTATATAAAAATGATTAAACTTTATACATTTATGAAGTGACAATGGTTGACTGTGTGTATATATAAGGGAAGTTGGTTGAGGGTGCAGTCAAGCGTAAACTTAATTTATTGGTGCTGTCGTTTTGGCCTAAATTATAGGCCTTCTTCAGGGCTATAAGAAAAACAAAAAACAAAGATAACAACCAGCAGTGGAATACAATATATAAAGATGATAAGAAAAATAAATTGTACTGAAGATTACAAACAAAGTGAAATAGTAGTAATGACAATTACCAGATTGTTTTTTTTTTTATGACAAGTATTTTTTTTAGTATTATTTTTTATTTACAAGTATTTTTTTTTCTTATGACAAGTACCAGATTTTTTTTTGATTTTTTTTTGTGAATTATTAAAATTATGAATTATGAAAAACATTTAATTTAACTTATTATTTTGTTTTACTGATATCATCGTATATTGAAAAAGGAAAAAATCAAACAGGAGTTGAAAGATTTTGAAAAATTCTTAATTAAGAAATTATTACATTTATCAATTGTCATTACTGCTATTTCACTTTGTTTGTAATCTTGAGTACAATTTATTTTTCTTATCATCTTTATGTATTGTATTCCACTGCTGGTTGTTATCTTTGTTTTTTGTTTTTCTTATAGCCCTGAAGAAGGCCTATAATTTAGGCTGAAACGTCGGCACCAATAAATTAAGTTTACGCTTAATTGTGTGTTAAATTGACTGCACCCTCAACCAACTTCTCTCATTTATAAATTTATGTTTTATTTTATTTTTTAATTTCTTTTTAGGAAGCTAAGCTTAGTAAATTGTCAATAGGAGAAATGATAGAAAGAAGGAATATGATGGCGAAAATGAGAGCTCGAGAATCGTATCGTATTTCAAAGGCAATCAGGCAGAATAAAATCAAAAGCAAAAAGTAAACAAAAATTTAATATTTTTTTTTATTATTAAGCTTATGATTACTCTTATATTTCTGGTATTTTAACTATAAATTTCACTCACTTTACTTTTAATTACTTATATATGTAATATCCTAGAGTCCAAATCCAAGTCTTACTAAATTAGTGTCTTTAAGAACTGAAATGTTATATTTAAAACTAGTACATGTCTGGGATGTTATAGCAACTTTTTTACCAATATCAGTTGACTTTATATTATGAATTTTGCACCTTTTTATCTCAAAAAGGGCTTTAATATCTTAGATGTTTTATGCTCATTGAAGTAGTGGTAAGTCTAAATCAAAACCGAGAAATCGTACGAAACTGAAATTTCGCATTTTTACAAGTATATACCTTGGATGTTACAGCAAAATTTTCCACCAAAATCGACTGACCAAAAACATCGCTTTAAACCATGCTTTTGCACCTTTTTACAATTTTCTTTAAAACAGCATTAATGAGAGCTCGAGAATCGTATCGTATTTCAAAGGCAATCAGGCAGAATAAAATCAAAAGCAAAAAGTAAACAAAAATTTAATATTTTTTTTTATTATTAAGCTTATGATTACTCTTATATTATTATTACTCTTATATTTCTGGTATTTTAACTATAAATTTCACTCACTTTACTTTTAATTACTTATATATGTAATATCCTAGAGTCCAAATCCAAGTCTTACTAAATTAGTGTCTTTAAGAACTGAAATGTTATATTTAAAACTAGTACATGTCTGGGATGTTATAGCAACTTTTTTACCAATATCAGTTGACTTTATATTATGAATTTTGCACCTTTTTATCTCAAAAAGGGCTTTAATATCTTAGATGTTTTATGCTCATTGAAGTAGTGGTAAGTCTAAATCAAAACCGAGAAATCGTACGAAACTGAAATTTCGCATTTCGCATTTTTACAAGTATATACCTTGGATGTTACAGCAAATTTTCCACCAAAATCGACTGACCAAAAACATCGCTTTAAACCATGCTTTTGCACCTTTTTACAATTTTCTTTAAAACAGCATTAATAATTTTGATTAAACTCTCTTTATATAGATGTAAAATAAAATGAGATTCAACTGAAAGAGAAACAGTTATAATATCAAGCCAACTTCTAACCATAAATAAATGATACTTCCGATAGTAAAATTCTAGAAAAGTGACTTTGCCGTCTGAGTACAGAAATATTCTCGTCTAAACTCAATATAATTATTTTATTATGTTTATTTAAATTTTGATTTTAAGAAAGAAGTAAGTGGGAGTTGTTGCATGTACCAGATTTTTTTTTTTTTTTTTTTTTTTTTTGTGATTTATTAAAATTATGAGAGTTGGTGAAGTCCGCCTAGAGCATCCTATAAACAACAAAATTGTTAATCCTAACAACCTTTTGAAATTTGCTTCTGCAACTAAACTCATGTTTTAAATCTACCACCGTGTGATTTTATGGCGCACAATAGACCGTCTGGTCGCAGTGCAATCCTATGCCAGCTTAAAAAAAGTAAAATAAAAAAAAATTATGAGATATGAGAAAAATTTAATTTAACTAATTGTTTTGTTTTACAGATACCATCGTATTCTAAAAAAAGAAAAAATCAAGCAAGAGTTGAAAGATTTCGAAAAACTTCAAAAGACTGACCCCGAAGCTGCGTTAGAAAAGTTGGAACAGATCGAGCGAGCGAGGGCTGAGGAGAGGATATCCCTGAGGCATCGCAACACTGGGAAGTGGGCCAGGAGCAAGGCTATTCGTGCCAAGTACGACACGGAGGTAGGTCCAAACTGCTCTATATTGCTAGAATTATTTCATTTAATAATCCTCATGTATTTATATTGTTATAATATTTTATTTTTTAAACGAAAAAATGAATAATGAATGATAATTTAGGGTTTTCAAATTAATAATTTTCAGTCTTGGCTAAGGTTAAAAAGTTATATTGTATTTGAAACTTGTCTCAATATATAAAGTATAAACTTAAAATAACTTTAAACAATTCAAAATTAAATATACAAAAATTTATAGTTTATCTGATTTCATGAAGTGACAGTGGTTGACTGTGTATATATATGAGAGAAGTTGGTTGAGGGTGCAGTCAATTTAACACACAATTAAGCGTAAACTTAATTTATTGATGCTGACGTTTTGGCCTAAATTATAGGCCTTCTTCAGCTCACACAACCTCCCTGAAGAAGGCCTATAAATTTAGGCCGAAACGTCGGCACCAATAATTTAAGTTTATGCTTAATTGTGTGTTAAATTGACTGCACCCTCAACCAACTTCTCTCATTTATCTGATTTCATTTTCTTCAGTTGGATCTTAATCCTTATTCTTTAAAAGATGTCTTCAATTTTCTTATTTTCAATGTATTAGTGCACTAATTTCCATGATGGCTTGAAATCATATATTGAAATTTGATGATTGGTGGCAAAGATATATTTCCAGGACACTAACATGCGTCCATTCTCATCCACGATCCACTACAGAAGAGCGCCTCGCTCTCCTGCGCATTTCTATTCTTTTTTCTGATTGGCCGATCAATTTGTGCCTTCTTTATCTTCTTTCTTTATTATTTTTGCCTACTTAATATATCACAACAATATATTTATGTATGTATTAATTTTTATATTAACTAGTGACCCGTCCCTATCATAATGACTGCCATAAGTTGAATATGGTGTCATTTATTTTTAAAAAAGCACTTTTTGACCAATTTATAGTTCATAGCTTTGGGATTAGAAGTTAAATCATAACAAAAAGTACACTCGGCAAGAAAATGTTATGTTTATTTTTATAATGTTTATACATTATTATATTTAATGTTAGTGGATATAATTACTAAAAGGAATTAATCCGGGTGACAAAAAAAAAATATATAAATACATGTATAAAATAAATGTATACATAAAATAGATAAAAAAACAAATCAATAAATAAACAAAAATGTATACAATGGGATAAACATGGCAAGGTGTATTACTTAATAGAGTTTAATATATGGCTATGGGTGGAGGAAATGCATTGTTTATCGGTTTTGTGATTGACAGGATTAGATTGGAGGTCAGTGATGAGTCTTTTTTTATGATAGGAACGGAATCTTAAATTGAACAGTCTTGAAAGTTAAATGAATGATTGAAAGTAATGGAGTGTTCGGAGAGTTTGGAGGCTAGAAGCATTCGAGAGGATACGGAGGATTTATGTTGGGATATGCGGGTCAAAATTAACCAAAATAAATGGTTGAAACTACTCAATTGTTTCATTCATTGACCGCCACCTGGACTAATTCCTTTTACTTTCACTTACTATATATAGTAAGGGGAAGTATTGTGATCGTGAAAATTTTTGAATTCCAGTTTTCAACGGAAATACACGTTTTAGGGTCCCCTGAGTCCAAATAACCAAGTCCTGCAAAAAGGTCTGTGTGTGTGTGTGTGTGTGTGTGTGTGTTGGTAACTCCCGGGCGGAAATGGTAAGTCCTATGAAACTGAAATTTCATATTTAAGACAAATATACGCCCGAGATGTTACAAAACCTTTTTCATCAAAATGAGCTTACCAGAAGAGCCACTTTATAACATGCATTTTGCACCTTTTTTCGATTTTCTCGAAAACGGTCCCGACGATTTTGATTAAACTCGCTATATCGATGTAAAAATTAATGGGCTTTAATATAATTTAGGTTTCATTCGGATTAAAATGGTCTGACGGGGCTTAAATGCCGATATTTTAAATTTTCTTTCTCTAAATTACCTTTAATTTTGTTGATTCTATAAAAATAACTATATTATCTTGTTACCACTGATGAAAAACAGGTAAATATATAAATTGAATGAATTGGATACCGAACTAGAGGAGAAAACAGGAAAAACATTTTTTTAATGCAATTGTTTGTTTTTGAACATAAGAGATGTAATATACATATATGATATACCGTTGGAAAGCTAATGATTTTAGAAAAAATATTATCTTATACTGAAGCTTTTAAAAGTTAATAGAGAGTGATGAAAAGAAGATAAAACTAACTGATCATATTAGATAATAATATAATAGATTTTTTTATAAAACACATGTTTCTATAGAAATTCCATTTAATTAATTTGTTAATAGTTTCACGTATTTTTATCTCTAACTGTATTTGAAAATTCTTTCATTGATTTTAAAAATGAAGTTAAGTGAATGTCGTGTGTTGCACGCACCAGATTTTTAGTATATATTTAATCATTGGCAGACAGGAGATACATAAATTGGTCAATTAATTAAAACTGGTTTAGTTTATTTGTTTGTAATTGTTGGAGCCAGTGGACTGTATTTTAACTAATAAAAAATTCAAACGAGTTGAGGATTATGGATTAGTTGATTTAAAAACTAAACTCACCTCTTGACTCTTGGGCTTTCTTCCTTTTCTGATCTCGAAGGAAAAAAGAAAAGGATAAGGCGATAGAAAGATGGGACCCCAGGACCGTCAATCGTCTTGAAGCGATCACAATACTTCCTGCTATCGTGAACCGCTATGTCTATCGCCGTTAATTATCCTTGACTCGATAATAAAAATTAAAACTTTATAACAATCAAGTTTTTTAAGACGGCACTATCAATCATTCCCAACGATCGGAGCACATCCATGATCTATATCTAATTATACTTATGTAACCCTCGTCTCATAGATTGCCCACACTCAGTGGAGAAGGGTGTGGGTTCGAATTTGTCCTGGTCTATCATTCAGGGCGCCACGTTATTATTTAATGTAAATAACGAAAACATTAACTTTAAAATAAAATCAGTCATTATTTTAGGTTATAGAAAAGTAAATAAATTAAATCCTGGCTGTACCTTTACACTTACCATAAATAAAAAAACATAAAATTTCCCGTATAATAAAGATATAAAAACATGTATATTTAATTAAAGGATAAAATAAAATAAATAAAAAACAAATTCACACTTACAAAATATATTTACATCAACAAATTAAAAAAAAATCTAGTGCGAGCAACACACGACTTTCACTTACCTCCGTTTTTAAAATCAATGAAAGAATTTTCAAATACAGTTAGATATAAAAATACGTGAAACTATTAAAGAATTAATTAAATTGAATTTCTATAGAAACATGTTTTTTATTAAAAAATCTATTATATTATTATCTAAAATAATCAGTTAGTTTTATTGGCTTTTTATCACTCTCTATTAACTTTTAAAAGCTTGTGTATGAGATAAAATATTTTCTAAAATCTTTAGCTTTCCAACGGTATATCATACATGTATATTACTGTTCTTATGTTTAAAAACGAAAAATTCCATCAAAAAAATATTTTCTTAAATATGAAATTTCAGTTTCATAGGACTTACCGTTTCTGCCCGGGAGTTACCATACACACACAGACACACACACACACCTTTTTGCAGAACTTGGTTATTTGGACTCAGGGTCCCCTAAAATGTGTATTTCCGTTGAAAACTGGAATTAGAAAATTTTCACGATCGCAATACTTTCCTTTACTATATATAGTAAGTGAAAGTAAAAACCCTACTCTAGTATATTATAAAAAACAAAACTATTTATACTTAATTAAAGAAAACCCTATAAACTAAACCCAACTTAACATCTACAAATTATATTTTTATAGGCAAATAAAAAAAAAACCCATAATATATCATCTTTTAAATCTATATACATTGTGTAGTTATATAGTCCTTATTCCCCTGGCCACCACTAATTACTTGCGTATTATAATATGCTTATAATATGGCACACCCCTGTATTAATTAATTAAATTTACAATTGGTGACAAATAATTATAGGAGATGGACAAACCTATTTTCTGATTATTTAAAATGTTTAACCTATTTAATAACACCTGGGGTTTATTTTGGGGACTTAAGACACTTATTAAAGTTCTGAAAGTTAAACATTTGCCAATGGGTTTCACATCACAAATCTGATCTTTGATATTGCTATAAAATAATACCTGGGGTTTATTTTGGAGACTTGATGCACTTATTAAAGTTCTGAAAGTTAAGCATTTTTCATTGGATTTCACATCACAAATTTCATCTTCTTTGATGTTAACACTTTCCTTCACATCAATAGAACTAGTTATTACAGTCTTGTCCTGGATCTCTTCAATAGCATTGGGATGTGAAGTGTTTGATGGAGCTTCTTCTGCACAAATAGGAGGTACTGTTTCTGTTGTAAACTCTTCACTCTCTGGGTCTGTAGGCTCTTTATTCTCGTTTTCTTCATCTTCAGTGGAGCTTCTTTTCTGGGAATCAATTTTTATTTCTTTTGTAATAATTGTACAGGTTTCTAATACTTCTGTTCCAAATTTATCTATCTTTTGTTCCAATTTTTCCATCATCATCATCATTTGCTTGAACAAATCTACCTTATCTAAATAACTATTTGTTCCTTGGTCCTCCATATTGTTTGCTCACAAATAACACTTAAAAAACTTAGTAAACTATGAATTGTGCACTGATTGTCGTGGTCTTAATATTTAACAAATTAAGCCACACCTAGTTGGGAGCCAAATTATATAATATGCTTATTTTTATAAAATATTCTTTTTAAGAAAAAAATAATTTATACACTTATTTACTTCATTATTATTCAATTTACTCTGAGGATATGGTATGGATTCTTGACAATCAGGCACAAATGTTAATACAACTTTTTAATCATAACAACTTACAAAAATAACACAAACAATATGCAGGCTAACCAAGATCCCTCTTCATGTTCAGCTCCACACTCTCTAAGTCCCCAGTCGAAAACTGACTGACTCTCCAGTCAGGTACCTTTTTTACCCTATCCTACCTGCCAGGGACCTTTTTTCTTAGCCTCCAAAATGGATGCTATGTTTGTAAACAAACTACCAAACAGAAGCTGTTATTTAAATTTCACTTCTTGTCTTATTGTTAGCCTGCCTAACACAATAATAAATATATAAATTAATAACTACTAAAATTATGAAAAATGGGTATATCACAGTATATTAGGTACGGCCAGAATATATTACTAATATTATTTAAATATAACGGTGCTATTAATATTACAACCGTAACACTTAGCTCTCTTAAGGATTAGTGAGCTTCACAAAAACTTATTAGGGGCAGCACCTCCCGGTATTATATTTCAATAAAATAAAATTATATCTTCCTGCCTAAACAGTAATTGTATAGTGAATCATTGATGAAAATTTATTTATCTTGTTTGTTTTTATCCCTGATGAAAACCTGTAGTGTGGGTTGAAATGTTTGTTTTAGCAATAGATAGTTTTCCTCAGTTTTTGGGTACCCACATTATAGAGGCTGGGTGAACCCAAGTAGGTTCTTTCTACCCCAGGAGAGTGAATGATTAGCCTGCCGCTGTTGGGTTTGAACCTGGGACTAGAAGAACAGTAGTCTAGTGCCCTGTTCACTTGATAACACCACATCTTTTTCTTTTCTAATACCTGAGTTCATTTTTGATCTTTTATTTCTATTTGTCTTAATAATTGTTAGGTGTGCTCCGTACCTCTCCAATGACCACAAGATATACAATCTATAAAACCATTTCTCTATCCGAAAATTGATTTTTTTAAAAACTAATTTTATTTTTTCAGGCCCGAATCCAACTTGCCGAACAATTGGCTAAAAGTAGGGAACTGACGAGAAAGGTAAAAGAAAATATCAATTCGAGCTCTGAAGGTGAATCCGAAGATGAAGATGCAGAAAATGAAAACAATAGAAACACAAATATTAAAAAAGTTAATGGAAACGGTACTTCGGATAATCCTTGGGTATCTGAGTATAATCAGTTTCTCAGTGGATTTGAAAAATTTTCTTCCAAAAAGGATTCTGATTCTGCTCCTGATAAAGTAGAGGATCAAAGTGCTTCACCTCGGAAGGAAAGTGAAAAGAATCCAAATAAAAGTGAAGCTTTGCCGACTACTAATGGGAGTGATGAACCTCTTGCAGATAGTTCTTCCAAAGTAAGTGATAATTTAGATGTTCAAGAAAAAACATCAGAAGATAATGTTATTACGATAGCGAATGAAAGTAAAGATAGCAGTGAGTCCGAGGATGAAGATGAAGAAGAAGCTGTAAATCTAGATGAAACGGACAGCGATGAAGATGAAAGCTCAAAGCAATCTCGTAGAAAAGTTTCAATCGACGACATGTTCGACGAAGCGGAAGAGGTATTGAAGGATCATGTCGCGGTCAGCTTGAAGAAAGTCAAGTCGAACATAAACATTGATAAAGATTCCGATGAAGAGGAAGTTGAAAAGAATGAGAGAGGAGGAAATAAAAAATTTGAGTTTAAAAAATCTGCCCGCCTTCATGATATTGACGCAGCGCTCATCGAAGTCGCCGACGAGGGAATCAGCTCGGGGCTCAACGATCTCAGCACTTTGAAGGAGAAGCTCAATCTCAGTCAAAGTAAAGCGGAGAAAGAGCCACAAATAGACCCTAATAAGTTAATCAAGGTCAAACCGCAAAAATTGTCCGCTGAATTACCTGACTTGGACGAGAACGGAGACTCTTCGGAAGATGAAGAAGAAAAAAAGAAACATTTAAATTTAATGGAAGCTTTCGCTGAAGATGACATTGCCGATCAATTCAGGTATGTATTGTTATAATATTTTATTTTTTAAAAGAAATACTATTTAATTTTTAAATGAAAAATGAATGGTTATTTTAGGGTTTTCAAATTAATAACTCTGAGTCTTGGCTAAGGTTAAAAACAAACTTATATTCTTGAAGAAACATACTACAATATAAAACATAACTTAAACAATTAAATTTTGAATGTATAAAAAAATTATAAATTATCTGATTAAGCTGTCGTCCGTTGATTCTCCATTTCCATTTTTCAAAATGATGTCTTCGTATTCCTTAATTTGAACGTATTATTAGCGCACTAATGATGGTTTGAACTCAATAATCCAATCATGTGTCTTCAACGTCTTGCTTCATCCAAGGCTCACAATAGAATAGGGAGATTTCCAAAAACACACTAGTCAGCATCCATTCTGATCGACTGTCCACAACATAAGAGCAGCCATTCCCGGAAAACACGCGTTTTCTCATTGGCCGATCACCTCGCGCCTTCTTGATCTTTCTCAATTCTTATTATTTCTACCTAATTAATATATCACAGCAGTATATTATTATACTTTCTTAATTTAAAAGTTTTCTGACAATTCCGCAGGTATCCAGCAGAACTGCTTTCTGCGCTAATTTTAAATTTCGAATGTCTAAGCCAAGCTCTTCCGTGCCCTCCTTCTTGCTTTTTAGGATTCGACCACTCGAAGAGTCGTTCCAATGAAGTCATTACTACTTTGTTTGTTTGTTTATTCAATGTTCCTTTATGCTGCTGTGGCTAATCGGACGATGCTACAGTGGGAGTCCTAAAGTTTGCCTATCCAGGTTTAATTAGGATAGAGATCTTTAATGAGTACCTGACATCGCCCAGGCTCAGGACCACCTTTTAAATGTTTAGGGTCGAAGGACAGCATAACTAAGGATTTTTTACTTCCATTAAAAAATCCTAGGGCTACCTGCGGGTTTGAACCCGAGACCTTGGGCTAAGAAGGCTGTTATGCTAGCCACTCTGCTACCCATGGTCCCAGATGAAGTATCTTTTCATATGATCTGTTGGTGCGATAACTTCTCCAGGTTTGACCTATTTGGAACAGACCGATTGAAACAGAGTTTCAAATTAATAGAAGTGTTTCTATATTAAAAAGTGTCCTTTTTAGTGTGTTAATCCTACTTACCAGTGAGATATTTCGATTCGTATCCTTATAAAAAGGAGAATCAAGTAAAAAATGTTGGTTCTCTTCCATTTTGAACTGTATCCTAGTTAGAATATATGTCAACTGTTAAGAATCCTTTCAACGAGAATGGCGACTTTAACATAGAATAAAAAAAAAAAAATAAAACAATCCTTAAAATATGGAAATCAGGCATATCCTTTGAAATAGTTAAATTAGTCTTTTTCGTGCATAGTTTCTATTTTTAGAAACACCCTTCTTAAGTTTGCGTTGGCAACAAAACTAATGTTCTAATTTGAACAACCTTGGACCATGACATACAATAGACCTTTTAGGTCGTGATGCACTTCTGTTATAAAAAAAAAAAAAAATCGTAGAGTCTAGTTCTTTTTTATTCATTTTAATTTCCCCTACTTGGCCATTTATGGAGTACGGAACATCAGTAGCATTGGTATTTCTCGTGAATTGTATGTGATACGGAGATAGCACACTGCAAATCTGAATGCATATTAAATAATTAGGATTTAGGAGCTCCTTGCCATTGAAAGGATTAAATAGAGAGGTTTGGGAAAACATTTCGTTGGGAACCACAGCTTGAAAATGTAACATTTCTGCGTGTACAGTTCATCAATAATCAAAACAATTTGCTTTTAACATGTTGAGCCCAGCGCCGAATTTCCTTTCCTTTCCGCTCGGCGAGCAGCCGGTGAGCGATGCAATGTTGTTTGACTATCGCCAAGAGATTAATTTAGTATTAATGAGACAAGGAATTCTTCTTTGTCTCACTATTTTGGACGTAAAACCAGAGTTATCAGTTACAAAAGACCTACCGAACCGAACAGATTGTTCATGAAAAGAAAAATTTATATTTATTTATTTAAATTTTTTAAAATTATGTAAAAAGGAAGGAGGCGTACATAAAGTCCGAATATATTGTTTGAATTGTTATGATAAGAATTCACAACTATTTGGACGAAAGACAGCTACAAATATTACCAAAAAAGTTGTTTCGTATTGTAATATGTGTTAAGATAAGCCGCATTTTTGTTTAGAATGTTTCAATAAATTTCATTAAAATCATATTTGATCACATTTTATTGAGAATAATTTTATTTGTTTAACTTAAACACTTTCGGTAACATGGACCGACGCTAGTAAAACGAAAATTCTAATGCCAGTCCTCAGGGACCGATGCAGGCCATACGGAAAGTTTGCTGCCGGTCCCCAGGGACTGGTGCCGGGCCCAACGTGTTAAACATTGAAAAGCATTAGGTCTCAGTGCACAAATGATGTTATTTATCGGACTTTATTACAAAAAATTATGACTTCCCTCCTCCCAGTACACAAGCACTCGCTTTCACATATTTTCACTTGCCTCTTGTCTCACTGTGTAACAAGGCCTTAATGAATGAATCAAAATAAATTTTATTCTCGAATGTTTTTTGCCCCCTAAGATTAAAAGGAAGTGTACAGAAAAAGTTCAGTTTGTCCGCCTTCATTTTGATACACAATTACCTATCTAATGATAATGAAATTTATAAAATACGGATAAAAACTAATGAAAACTTTGAATCAATTTAGTTGTGCATAATAGTTAAGATAGATTACATGTGTGCAGAAGATTGATCTTTGAGGAAGTGGAGAAATAAATGGTGTTTGAATGATGTTAGGGATGATTCTTTATAAAGGAATGTGGGTAAGGAGTTCCAACTTAATGTTTTATGAATATTATAATATAATTATTTTTTTAAATATATTATCTTAAGAAAAAATTAATTAACACAATATTTACTAAATTAAAATTTGTTTACTCTCAGGTTATAATCTTGACAATCAGGCACAATTTTTATATATCTTTTCAATTATACTTAGAACTTAAAAAATAATAAAACTATATTCAGGCTAACAAAGATTCTTCTTCATATTAAGGCAGCAGCAGATCCTCCTCTTTTCAGGTCCAAACCCCAACTCTAACTCCTAACCTTTTTCTACCTGCCAGGACCTTACCCCCAGCATCCGAAATGGATGCCATGTCTGAAAACTAACATCCAAATTGGAGCTTTTACTTTCAATTTTAATTTCATTTTTATCTGATTGTTAGCCTGCCTAACATAATATTTAAATAATAAATAAATAAAAACAAATGGGTATATTACCAATATATACTGTTATATGAATATGTACTGTTTTATGAATATATTATAAAACTTCATATACTGAGTCCCTATTATTCTTATGATAAAAGTTATTGTTTATATACCATCGATAATTATTTATTTATTTTTACAGGCAGGAGAAAAAGGATGAAGAAAAGACATCCAAAGGGAAAGAAATTAACCTTACCCTGCCAGGGTGGGGATCGTGGGCAGGGACTGGTGTAGACGAGAAGAAGTCTAGGAGAAAAACCAGGAGGTTCATTGTGAGGTTACCGAAGGTTCCGAGGAAAGACAAAAAGAAGCCAAACGTAATTATTAATGAGGATCCTGTTTCCAAACTGCGGGAACAACTCGTAAGTTTATTTTATATTTTTATAATAATAGGTATTAATAGTTGACTGTTGAGAGATTCAGGAAGGAATTAGTCCAGTACAGAAGAAACTATTGTCCAGTAAAAGTAATGGTTAGATAGTTTTACTTTAACTTACCTATATGTGGTAAGGTACCACCACATAAATAACATTAATAATGGATTATATCTTTATTAAAACACACACCACATGTAACATTGTTTTCAACACAAAAGGTATTTTTTGTAACACAAAACACATGAAGGTTATGTCTCCTTGGCAACCACATGTGTTGACGCCACAGTACTCCCCCTCCTAATGAAAGCGTACTGAAAGAGGAACATTCAGACACATGAAATTGCAGTTGCAGTCGGAGAAGCAACGGTTGGCGTTGATTCGTCCTCGGCAGAAGAAAGGGAGTTCGTCATCAGGAAACTAGTCTGCATTAGGAATGCTGGTTTCAGCCTATCAATTGATATGTCTTCTTCCTTTCCATGCCGAATTATGGTGTAATATTTAGTATTCCTTCTGACAACTTGAAAAGGGCCTTGGTAGAGCTGCTGAAGTGGTTTCCGTATTGTGTCATCCCTGACAAAAAAGTGAGAAGCATTCGGCAGGTCCAGATGTATGAAGAATTTACGCTGGACAAATGTTGGTCTATACTGTTGAAGTGTTGACCTTAGATCCTTGATAAATGACGATTTGTCATGACTGATTCATTGGTGGATTCTAGAAATTCTCCAGGAAGATGAATGTTTCTCGCCATAGAGAAGCTCGGCTGCAGCATATCTGTTTTCGGGAACAACAGTCCTTAACCCTAACAACACAATCGGTAAAGTGGCAACCCAATTTACAGAATTGTGACATCTGAGCGCTGTCTTTAAGGAACGGTGCCACCTCTCGATTTTGCCGTTCGATCGCGGGTGATAGGCTGTGGTTCTGAAGTGCTTTGTGTAATTATATAGTAAGAGAAAGTATTGCGATCGTGAAAATTTTATAATTCCAGTTTTCAACAGAAATACACATTTTAGGGTCCCCTGATTCCAAATAAACAAGCCCCTAAAAGAGGTCTGTATGTGTGTCCGTGTGTGTTTGTGGTAAATCTAGCAAAAATCAAAAAGTTATATAAAACTGAAATTTTATATTTATGACAACTATAGGCCCGAGATGTTACGGCAACTTTTTCCTAACCTAAAATCAGCTGACTAGAGTCCTTCTTTATACCATGCATTTTGCACCTTTTTACTATTTTCTCAAAAACAGCTCTGACGATTTTGATTAAACTCACTATATTGATGTAACATTTAATGGGCTTTAATGCCATGTAAGTTTAATTCTGATTGAAATAGTCTGACGGGGCTTGAATGCCGATATTTTAAATTTTCTTTCTCTAAAGTAACTTTAATTTTGTAGATTCTGAAAAATTATCCTATGATCTATTAGGATTGATAAAAAAAAAAAAAAAAAGTGGATAAATATAAAAGTTAAACGAATTTGATAACCAAGTAAAGGAGAAAAGAGCAAAAATATTTTTAATTGTTATTTTTTTTTAACCCATGAACAGCAACATTGATGTATAATATATATATTATATATATATATATATATATATATATATATATATAATCATTGGAAAGCTAAAGATTTTAGAAAAAATATTATCTTATTTACAAAGTTGTAAAAGTAATGTAATGCGTCAAATAGGGCATATAATTATTACTGATAATTATGCATAACAATTTGATATTGCTATATTATTCTATATAAATCATATGTTTTCAACGAAACTAATAATCTTTTTATTTAAATTAACTTCAACTTGACAGCCAAGGTAAGTGAAAATTGTGTGTTGCCTGCACCAGATTTTTTAACTATTTATTGTCTACCAACATTTGTAGGTTGGACCAATCGTGGGTCATCATCAGGGATAAAAAGATATTAAAGGATGTATATGTATAAAATATAAAAATAAAAATTGATGGGTAAAGAAATCGAGTAATTACCAAATTCAACTGAAAATTCATTCTTTTTAACTGTTCTTAAAAATTAGCTATGCAGTGAACTTCTTATAACTTAGGCAGTCGAAAAATCAATAAATCAAACCAAGAATAATATTTATCTTCTTAATTCCTCTTCGGGGATTACTAAACTGTAAACAAAGCTGCAGACACAAAAATCACATTTTTTATTCTTTTTAATTTTTATCACATAAGAAGTCTTAGTAAAAACTGGATTAAATCAAATTATTTCTTGTTATTTACGATAGTCTCAAACATTTCTTACACCTAATTAGCAAATTGGTATATAAATACAAATAATAATAAGATACCTATATTTTACTTAGGTATTCATAGAGATTTTGCATGATTTATTGATGTAAACCAAACTTTTGATCGGCACTGTATATACAGAAATATTAATAATAGTAGGCTTACCGCACTCGAAGGTTCGATGCTAATACCACCAAATTCCGCCTACACAGACTCATCCAATGTTCACCATTCAAGCCCAAACTCCCGAGATCAGCCTTAACGTAATCCTCCCATCGACACTTCAGCCTACCTTTCGGACGCTTACCAGTCGGATCAGCGAATACCAACTTTCACGGAATCTGTTCCTCACCGAGCCCAACAACTTTACTCGCCCATTTAAGAAATATTAATATCCACATAACATATAAAACATTAAAATAGAAACAGAATTTTCGTAGACCTCTTCATCCAATCTTTCAATAGTAAGGATCCCCTAAATCCTAACTCCTCGATTCATTGTTGTCAGATCTCGCCTACAATTCTTCCTGATGATGATGCAATAGGGGTCGAAATGTTGGCAGACAATAAATAGTTAATAAAACTATTTAATTGTTTCTTTTTACTGACCGCCACCTGGACTAATTTCTTCCTTTTATCATTTTTATAGAATTTTTTAAGTCCATTTACTATGTTTATTACAATATTTATTTTGAAAAACAAATATTCTGATCCTATTAATTTCTGTTATTTTTACAGGTGAGCGAGTTACCTTATCCTTTTACAAGTGTGAAAGATTTTGAAGCTTCTATCAGAGCGCCAATTGGCAAGAATTGGGTCACGGAAAAGGGATTCAAGAAACTTACCGCACCTCCGGTGATAACAAAGATGGGCGCGATTATTGAACCGATGGACAGTTCTATGTTAGCCGAAAAACCGCAGAAGAGGTTGAATAATAACAGCAAACCTAAATTCAACCCAAAAAAGAAAAAAACTCAATAATCAAGGCACAAATATTATACTTTTTACCTTAAATTTTTTATTTTTAGAGCATCCACTGTAAAGCAGTTTAGAACTACTGTTTTACAAAGGTTTATTTACTAGTTTATTTTATATTTGTAATATTTAAATTATTTATTGTCATTATGAAATTGAGTACTAGTCGGTTATATGAGCCAGATCGAATTATGTTATGCAAAATCAGTCATCTGATGAAGGAATAAGGTTATACCAACACAAAAATTGATTTATATAATAAAAAATAATTAAACTATATTTATTTAATTTCATTATAAAGATATCTTTTATCATTTAGATGTAGCTATAAATAAATCTACATTTTAAATTTCTTGCCTCAAGATAAATTCCGCCAGACATGATGGCTAAGATCATCCCTCTTCTTTTCTTGTTCCACATTTTGCACTTTCCAAGAGCCTTTTCATCCTTGAAGTATTTAAAATGTTTTCAAAATCAACAAAGTGAAAATTTAGATTTACCCTATACCCTCTACAGTATAAATTTCAGTACGCTTTCTTACAATCGGACTCAATTATACTACCAATGTTTTTTCTTCTGTGGATAATGTCCATTAGAGTTCCTTTGCTTCTATCAGGAATTGGCTCGAGTTAGCACTGCCCCGTTTTCCAATGATGAGGGCAATGCCCTCCCAAAATTATGTTTCCGGCAAACAAACAAACTTATGAACATAATCCATCATATTGTTGATTTTGCATAAGCAGAGTCGATATGACATACATAACAAAATAGTACAAGAAATTGCTCTCAGAGTTTATTTTCATCTGCTTGGAAGAAGACTGTCATAACTAGAAATTAACAGATTTTAAGGAGAAGTAAAAACCATTTCTGATGCTATCTAGCAGGAGCAGTAAGAATTAAAACTTGTAACTCTCTGGCTTGTGACAGTACTTTTCCAAACCGATGATATATCAGTGGGTTTTGTATAAGGAATGTATTTTATTACATTTGTCAAAAAACATGTACAATCACTGATGTCATCTAGGAGGCACAGCAAGAATTGCAAATTATAACTCTTCCACATAAAAATATAGACAAATTTCAATCATTTCATTATAAAAACTTTAAAATAAATTAATTTGAATTTTGAGTATTCTTCCAAAATAACCATATATCAGTGTATTTTGTATCAGTAATGTATTTTCTTACATTTTTATTTTTATTACATATCATGTATTTTAATTTTAAAACTGAAAATGTTATACCGTTGAAATTAATGTATCTTATTGTAAGTTCTGGGTCAAAATGTATTTATTTTATTTTATTCTCCTCTGTCATGAGAAAGATTTTTTTTTTTTTTGTCTATTATAATTGTGTCAAATTGTTTATATATAACATGTAATGTTATATAATGTATATTTTAAATGTAAAAATGTATATATTCTAAATGTATATATGTGCTTTGTTTAATTCTTTAAAAGTTGTTATTTCTTTATTTTAGTTTCATAACTATTCTTCATTGGATTTAAATAAAAATGTTTTAACTTATGCCTGTTTTTTATAAATATTGTGTTCATCGCTAAACAGAATTATATCAAACTCTTGGATTCAGTTGTCAGGCTGAGAAGCAGTCAAGGAATGCAATGAAATAGTCTTAAATAGTTATTGCTCTACCAATGTTGGTTGGTCTTCATCAAAGATTTAAAGAATACATATAATAATGTGAATTTCATTTAATAATGTTCTAAGAGAAATACCCTTTTATTATACCAAAAATACATTTTTTACATTTTCAAAGGATATGCCTGTTTAAACATTTTAGGGAATGGTTTAATTTTTTTTTTAAGTTGTCATTCTCTTTTAAAGTATTCTTAAGAATAGACATATCTGGTAACTCGGATAGAATAAAATAGAAAAAAAAAATTAACCTGGGACAGGGTCCTTTAAGAACAATTAATGTGTTCAATTAAGATATATGATGTGTCTGGCCACAAGACCAAAGGATTATAATTAATTCTTATTTACAGTGATATCAAAAGAAAAGAAAGGATTAATATATAAAATAAAATAAAAGAGAAAATAAATAAATAACTTCTGATATATTAATGTGTTGAATAAAACTAAACATTGAAACTGATTCATAATAATTGATCCATTAAATAAGTAAAATATGTACAATAAATAATAAATTTTGTTTTTGAATTGATATTTGATTTGAAATATCAGGCTTTTTGAGCATCTATTTGGGATGACAGTAGGTGCTGGAACAGCTGGATTGTACTTGAATGATGGTAGAAGAAGCATGGCGGATATGAGTAGGTAGGGAATTTCAGAGAGTAGTAGAAGTGGACAAGAAAGAAATCAAAAGTTTTTGTTCTATGGATAGGAATGTAATGGTTTGGTAAAGGTACGATCCTAGGAAATATTGACTGCGGATAGAGGGAAGGAGCCACTTTAACTCACTGTATAAATGGGTCACATGTGATCTCTTCAGTGTACCGAGGAAAAATCTTAAAAATATGTTCATAATTCACTTTATGGGTGGATAGTGGAAGAAGATGGCAGGAGCGATGGACAATTTTGAGGGTACTAATTGTTCTTTGGGAGATTCGGGCAATATGGGTTTTCCAGGAAAGGGTTTGGTCAATAGTAATACCTAGGTTTTTGACAGAGGAGGTGAATGGAGGTGATTGGCTGATCATTTAGGGTCAGACTCGGAAATGTAGTATGGTATCTGAGGAGGAAATTAGAACCTATAACAATCACTCGAGTTTTCATAGCATTTAGCCTTTAATAGGATAAGATTCAAAATGAAAGAGAAGCACCATTTTAGAGTAGATTTCTTTTTAAAAAGGATATGAATCAAAATATTATCAAAGGTAACTAGAGTTAACACACTAAATTGATACTTTCTAATCAATTTTTAATTTATTTTTTTAAAAGTAAAATCTATTAAGACTGATTCTTAATTATTTTTCTTATTAGCATATCAAAATTCGACAATACGCCTTCAATATAGTTCACTCCAATTAAGTTGTACAGTTGAATATGTAAGAATAAACACTTGAAGATATAGAACATAAAAAATAGCAATATCAAGTAAGTTAATAATATTAATATTACAATAATAGCTAAAATAATATTTGATGCACTACTAAAAGTTAAAAAGAAGGAAACACAATTAAAATTTTACATGATGAAAATAATGAGAAATTATATGACTGGTTTATTAACTGTAGCAACTCAGTAAAATAATTTCTCATCATCCAAAACAGCTGATATCTTGATCAGAACTTCATTTAAATTAAAATTAAATTAAAACAATTTTTTGTGCTTTTGTTTGTGTAAACTTATGGAAGAAAAGATAAGTTTAGACAACTTTTCAGTTTATTTATATCTTGAAATGAAATAAAAAAGTAATTTTATTTTGTTATATATGGGACGAGTAGTACCTTAAGAATAACAAGAAAAAGTACAATATAAATGATAAATTTCTGGTCGTTTAAGACTTCAGGTTAACAATAAAAAGCAAATTTTTTGACAGTGAATAGTTATCATCCATAGCTTTAAATATTATATTTGTTGGGAAGATTGATACTTTAGGAGATGAAGTAATAGTTGATGTTTAAAAGTGAATAATAATAAGGCTTTACTTATGTAGGTGGATGTAGGCAAGGAATTCCAAAATATGTTAGCATGAATGACAAAGGATTTTTTTAAGGAAACGGATCTGTGAGAAGGTTATACAAGTTTATAGGTTGGGATCTAGTGTTTACTGAATGGACCGAGGAGTGGTAAGCACATCAAAAATATAAAGAGATTTTTCAATTTTAAAAATTTGAAGAGACAGACACTTAGGAGGTATTGCCGACGGAAAGAGATATAGAGCCAATTCAACTCAGTATACCTACTAGAAACATGGGAGCGTCTGGGGATTCCACGTGTGAATATAATGAAACAATTCATAATTCTTTTGAGTCTCATCTTGATGATTGAATGCAGCGTTTTCAAAAAATGAATGAAACAGCTTGGTTTGTTTGGAGCAGGACACTTTAATCCATAAAACAGAATTGAGAGTCCATATTAGTCTGTCAAATAAAGTAAAAAGAAGTAATATAGCAATACTTTTTAAATATTTCTGTTTTATTTGTTCATAGAAACATTTATTTACTTATTTATTATCTCAATACCTTTACACTTACTTACCTTTATACCTTTTAGCCTCGATGAAGACCCACAATATGGACCAACAAACATTGGTTTCATTATAAATAGTTTTCACGGTCTTGTAATTATTTATTGTACTCAACCCAAACCGTCTCACCTTTCATAACATACTTCTATATTAAGTAACATACTTCTAATATTAAGTAATATTAATGTATTAATATTTTTTATTATTGTTTACTTTTTTTTTTTTTTTTTCCTTGAATATTATCTAAGGTTCATTCATCTCAAATAAACTTATGCATATATTATGATATCTTTTGATGAATATATCTTTTAATGTTTCAACTAATACCTTTTGTCTTAAATTAATCTTCTATAAAATGAATATATCTGGCACTGATGACCGCAATGTTTTGTGCAATTAAAATTTTAAAAACCAACCAACCAACTTACTTCTATAAATATTCTATATGTTTTAATAAAAATTAGCGGTATCACCTGCAAATAAAGGTGAAAAAGTCAAACATTAACTATATTTCAATCAGACCTTATGAGTAAATGATCTTATTGTTGATTGATGTAATTTTGGAAGCGACAAGATAAAATATAATTTAAATTAATCTATAAATATAAATATAATATAAAATATCAAATTATGGACAAACGGAAGAAATTGAAACTGAGACGCTTATTTCTAAAAGGTTCAATCAAGTGAAGGATGTAATAGTGGTTGGGATATATCGCAATGCTCATCTATTATACTGATTCTTACATAAGTTTAATCGTTACCCTAAATTATAGTTCTCTTCGAACACATATTTTAAAAAATGTGTCAAATAAAATTTTCAAAGAACAGCCTCAATTATTACCTTCACTAAAAATTATTTAATTTAGTGATAAATAAAAATAAAAGTAAGCAACTGACAAGATCTCAGTGATCATCAATTTTTTTTATTAATGTTATGCATGCTGGGAAACAGAATGATTGCAGATTTCATGAGTAGGAAACTTTAATAACAATGTTATCATTAGAAATTTGATCCGCTGATTGACAGGGATATTTTCAAAAATTTTCTTTAATAATATAAATAGTACAAATCTCCTTTAGTGGTATAAATAGTTTCAACATACAGTTACCCAAACAGGGAGATTTTTATCAGGAAGTTTTGTCTAAAATAACCAAAATTTGATTGTGAACTTTTAAAATTAACAAAGTAACAGTACATTTATTTAAATTTAAGAGAGACATTAGGACAAACTTTATCTTGGGTCATAAAGAAACAAATCAAATCTAATTTATATGTAACACATTTAACACTTTTCCATCTCATATTTAATATGTATTGAGGGTAGATTTTTAATTAATACCTTAAAAAAACTTAAATTTTTAAAACTTTTTTTTTTCTGTTCTTGAGTTCTTGTAGATATATATAGATAAGGAAAGTTAAATGAAGAAATGTAATTATTTTTCCCGGCATTTCCTTTTTTAGTACTTCAATTGAAATAGAGATAGCAGCACATCCCACCAAATACATGGAAGTATATTGTTAAATTTAAATATTGTATCGATATTTTTAAATTATATCGATATGGTTATAAGAAAAATGTGTTTATTTTGAATTCAAGAAATGGATAATATAAATATACGAGTCGTATATTTTTAATGTCTTTGACACTAACAATTAAATATTTATGTATAGTATTACATAACCTTAAAAATGTCAAATATTACTTGAACATTAAAAGATAATAAAATTAAAGAAGAAAGAAAGAAATTTAATATTACATTTATTATTCAAAACACATTATAATAATAGTATTTGTTAAAAAAGATTTATTTTTGAGAGCTACATAAATATGAATTACATTGCTTTGATTAAGGAATAGTTTAATTTAGTGTAATTATAAATAAAAACATATCGATACACTAGGGTAAAATTTTTTCGGGTATTTACTCAATGAATGAATTATCGGTTATAAATTAAAAGTCTATTCCCTCTTTCCTTATGGATGAAACAGGACATGCGCAATACATTTAATCCAAGCCAACAGGCCCTGGCCAGAGCAAAATAAATGTACTGCGCATAATCAGCCAAACATCTATTGAGGCGTTGATTTCCAGAAGGTACTATATCCACTTCAGAAAATTTTACAGGAAACGCAAAAAAAATTGTCATTTATTTATTATAGGACCAATTTACGTGATTCTTTTTTTATTAAAATCTAAAGTTGATTTTTAAGCTTGTTACCAACTCATTTTTTCAAATTATTGCACTTTTCCGATGAATTTTAAATAATATAATATGGATCTAGTACTTTTCGGAAAGAATTAAAAGGGATATAGTACTTTTTGGAAGAATACGAAGCGCGACAAATTGGTAACAGTCACTGTAACCTTTCCGATACAACATTACCGTTAACTAACGTCTTTATATTGTTAATTACGAAGTTATGTATATTTCCTTATTCTCCCTCTGAGAAATATCTTTCTTTGTTGGTTGATTACATTGGTTATCTATTCTTCATAAATAAAGTAAATATTCAAAGGACAATTTATCTATTTATGGCATTATAAGTAAGTATGTAATTATGAAGTTTGTTTTAAACTTGTATTTACTATTTATGTGAATTTAGCAAATATATTTGTGCAATTAACTACGCGTAAACAATATTTAGCTATAGAGACTGATAAATAAATAACTGAGTTTTTATTTTACATAAAAAAATGGAATAAATCTACAATTAAGTTATATCAGGCGCGGTTGTCCCTCTCATATTTAGCAAGTTCGTGGAATGCTAATTCCAACTATTGGCTGGATCAAATAGCACTATTCTATTAATATGCGAGTTTCTGAAATTTTTAAAACTAAATTTATGTTGCTGCAAGAAAAAAAAACTATAAAAAACTTAATTTAATTGACAACCTACAAGAACCAAAGCGACGTAACTAAGTTGTTTAAAACAGTCTAAAAAGTGATTATTAGGTTAAAACCATTAATCAAAATAATAGCAATGGTTCAAGACTTTCTTAATGAAGCAATAAAAAAAAAAACATGAACCCAATTGATGATAGAGGATCTTAAATATTTGATATCGTTATTAAAATGTATCGAATTGAAAGTAGGACAAAGTTATCGATATGTTTCGATACATCGATCTTTTGGTGTCATCCCTACTCTGAATACAAACAGCAGAGTTACCTCACTCAGTTGTTGGGAAGTAGAGATACCTTCCTGAGGGAGTTCGTTGGGGACGTGAATAAAATTTGCATTTCGTTATTTATATTGCTTTTATTAATATCGGTTTGTGACGGGAAATTCGTTTATTTTTATTATTTAAAAAAAATTATCAGTAATTTATCGCTTTGATAATTTGATTATATGGTTACATAACTTATTTAAGGCGTTTTGTACAAAAAAAAAAAAAAATCAACTATTATGTCAGACAATTCGACTCTTATCTTCTTTGTTAATGGTCGAAAGGTAAATATAAATTAGTTTTTTTTGTAAACATTAATTTATGGGTCATAGGAAACATTTTATTTATTTTTTAATATTTTTTTTTACAGTACATAAAAGTTAAAAAAATATTGCAAAATAAAACATATAATTTTTAAGCTGTTTTAGGATTAAATTAAAAAAAAATCTTTTACAACTTCTGGTTCTTGAGTTGAGTATTTACTTATTGATAATGCAATAATAAATTCTTGCAATTGTTTAATCAATTTAAAATTATAATGATATGCATTAATGGTGATAAAAATATTTTTTTTTACAAATTAGAATTTATCTGTATGGAAATGAATTTAAAACTTGAATATTAAATGATGGGAAAATGTTTGAATATATTATTTAAAATAATCACTATAATGTAAAGTATTATTATAATTATGATTGTATTTTAATAATTAAGATTTATCTTTAAGATATTATCTAATTTAAAAAAAATATTTTTATTAATAAAGCTTTGATGCAAATAAAAAGTATACAGTAACATTATTAATGTTATGAAAGAAGGAAATCACTGTGGTTAGATGTCAGTTTGTTTATGATTATTAAAGCATTTGTTTATTGTAGTATTTTCATCTAAGCTATTTTAATTCAATATTGTTTATTATTCCAAAAGTTGCTAGGATGTTATATTACATTACATAAAGTTTATTATATTTTAAAAGAGTAATTTGGATATTAAAATGTCATAAAAAAGATATATTTATTTGAATAGAAAATCAATTTGATGAGCTAAGTAATACACTTTTCTTTTTTCATAATCTTTCTCATTTCAGATAATAAAAGATATTAATATCTCTTTGTTTCCTCAGGCTATTAATCTATTTTCTAGAAATTATATTTGAATTTATTTTAGCTATTTTTTGGTTATTTTATTTTATTCATATTTTGAATGTATAATTAAGTTTCTAAAGATATTTTACTCTTAAAAAAGTCAAAAGACTAAAAAAAAATATCCTGTTTGACTACAAAGTGTTGCATAACTTCAACAAAAAATGGCTTTTAGGGTTAGTAATTTTCATATTAATATCTTCATTTATAATTTTATTTTAATATTATTGATATTAACACTATAATATTATTGTTATTATAACTATTATCGGTATTAACATAAATAATTATATATTATTGTTACATTGATATGTTTGATATTAATAGAATGTATATACACATATATTTATGTTTTTAAAATAAGGGAGTATTTCAGTCATGTAGGAAATGATTTTTTTTCTTCTTTGAATCTAAAGTCTGTGCTACATGGTGATAGAGACAACAAGTGAAATCACTTTCATGATAGTATCAGGGGGGGAGAGGGGCAGGTGTGAATAATTTCATTAAAGGTTGTAAAATAACACCAAATATTGGTTTAAAAAAATTCGTAGGACGGACAGACAGATTTTTCCCCCTTTATTTGGGTTCCAGGTATCTTGAAACTTTATGGCCTCAAATTTTGAGAGATGAGGGAGGGGGGGGGGAGGTAATATGATTTTTCTTTGTCGATTACAAATACATTGAAAATAGTACCCTCCCCCCCCAAAAAAAAAAAATAAAATAAATAAAAGTAGTAAATTACGAATACTTTTCACACTCATTGAGTCATGAGAAATAAAAAAAATCTGGTGCGCGCAACACACGATTTTCACTTACCTGTGTTAATAACATCAATTTAAGAATTTTTAAACAAATTTAGAAACGAAAATAAATTGTTAAAGAATTACATACATTGGATTTTTATAGAAAGATGTGTTTTATTAAATAATATGTTATAATATTATCTACGAAATTCAGTAAGTTTTTTTTTTATCACTCCGTGTTAGTACTACTTGGAGCGCTAGGCGATGACAGCGCCATCCAGCGGCCAAGCCGTGAAACAATCGCATTAAAAAAATATTTTTTCTGTTTTCTCCTTTAGTTGGTATATCGAATTCGTTCAACTTATATATTTACCTGTTTTTTTATCAATGGTAATAAGATGATATGGTTATTTTTATAGAATATACAAAATTAAAGGTACTTTAGAGGAATAAAATTTAAAATATCTGCATTTAAGCCCTATCAGACTATTTTGATCAGAATTAACTTACATGATATTAAAGCCCATTAAATTTTACATCGATATAGCAAGTTTAATCAAAATCGTCAGAGCCGTTTTTGAGAAAATCGTAAAAAGGATTTAGCACCTTTTTACGATTTTCTCAAAAATCGTATAGGATAAAGTAGAACTTCCGGTCCGCCGATTTTAGTGAAAAAAAATGCTGTAACATCTCGGGCGTATAGTAGTCTTGAATATGAATTTTCAGTTCCGTACGACTTTTCGTTTTTGCGCTAGACTTACCACATACGGACACACACACACACACACACAGACCTTTTTTCGGGACTTGGTTATTTGGGATCAGGGGACCCTAAAATGTGTATTTCCGTTGAAAACTGGAATTTGAAAATTTACACGAATGCAATACTTTCTCTTCATATATATTATATATATGTAAGTTAAAGTAAAAAAAAATTTGTAAACATTACATTCTATATTATATTATTTTTTGTAAAGCAATCTCCAAGATGCATTCTTGGATGGTAAGAGCAAGCGCCATATTTATAAATAATCTAAATAAACAATGTTATCACCATGAGTGTTCGCATCACACACAATGGTGCCTGTGAGGCAAAGGATTTAAAGAAAGAGTTTATAAAAATTATTGGTAAAGTTACATAAAACAAACGTTAGTTAAATAAAAAACAATTATGAAAATATATTTTTTTACACCAGGTGCACTCTTTTAAAAGGCTTGATCCCAGCTTTTGAGAGCAATTTTTAATAGGCTCGGGACCACCTTTTAACGTCACGTCCCCTCCGAAGGACGGAATAACTAAGGATTTTTTACTCCCATTAAAAAATCCTAGGACCACCTGCGGGTTTGAACCCGTTACCTTTGGCATAGGAGGCTGTTATGCTAGATACCCTGCTACCGGTGATCCCCATTTTTTAAGCCCATAATATAGCTGTATAATATACCCATTATTCCCTTTACTTTCGTCGAAGGTAGGTCCTATCTTATATCTTCGAGGTTGTTCACGATTTACATTTTTTTTTTAGTTTATTAATTCCACTTACCTGTATATGAAATATATAGTAAGGGAAAGATTGCGATCGTGAAAATTTTCGAATTCCAGTTTTCACCGGAAATACACGTTTTAGGTCTGTGTGTCCGTGTGTTTGTGTTAAGTCCGATCTTATAAATGTGAAACTACATATTTAAGACGACCATACGCTCGAGGTGTTACAGCAACTTTTTCATCAGCTAACTAGAAGAATCAATTTATACCACGCATTTTGCACCTTTTTACGATTTTCTCAAAAACAGCTCTAACGATTTCGCTTAAACTCGCTATATCGATGTAAAATTTGATGCGCTTTAATATCATGTAGGTTTCATTCTGATTGAAATAGTCTGACAGGACTTAAATGCCGATATTTTAAATTTTCTTCCTCTAAAGTACCTTTAATTTTGTTGATTCTAAAAATATACCCTCATTATCTTGTTACCACTGATGAAAAACAAATAAATATATAAGTTGAACGAATTCAATATCCAACTATTTTTTTAATGCAATTTTTCGTTTTTGAGCATAAGAACAGTAATATACATGTAGCAAATAAAAAATTGAAATAATTAAAGTATAAATGAATGAGGAAAATAAATTGTAAAAATGTAAGTAAAAAAAGTATTGGCACAGCCATTTATTAATTTTAAAAAATTTCCTATTCAAGTAAATAAAAGTCATTAATAATTTGTTATCATTCCTTTGTCATCAATTATAGCTTGTAATCTTCTTTGCATCTTAAAAACAAGATTTTCCCTGACTTCAGGTCCAATTTTTACCCATTATAGGAATGGTTACTGTACAATGTATTTTACGATGCAAAGAAGATTACAAGCTATAATTGATGCCAAAGGAATGGTAACAAAATATTAATGACTTTTATTTACTTAAATAGGATATTTTTTGTTATTAATAAATGGCTGTGTCAATACTTTTTACTTTCACTTACTATAAATAGTAAGGGGAAGTATTGCGATCATGAAAATTTTCGAATTCCAGTTTTCAACGGAAATACACGTTTTAGGGTCCCCTGAGTCCAAATAACCAAGTCCCGCAAAAAGGTCTTTTTTTTTTTTTTTTTTTTTTTTATTGAAGGTAGGGGAAAAATCTTACATAGACGATGTGTGGCTATACAAGCCCACAACAGTGTGAGATTCCTACTCACTAAAAAACCACCTCCCTATTCGCCTTCACCACCCCACGGAACCGCCGTCAGGCATTACTTCGCGGGGGGCAGTATGGCTATGTGCCTACTTCAGTACTGGACATCTTTATCTTATCTATCTTATAAGTCTTACCTGACCGCTCCTTTCACGCTCTTGAGATCTGAGCTTCTTTCCTACCCCATGCAGTTGCCCATTCATTGAAATCTCCCGCGAAGAGAACAGGATTATATCCTTCTAATTCCAGCACGATTCTGTCTAGCAAAGTCTCAGTCTTCTTGTGATGCGCTCGGTGATGCATAGACACTACATATGTAGATGCATCCCACCTTGATCCATACAAAACCTTTTCTTTGAATCGGTTGGACTTCTTGAATGAAATGGCATTTATTGACCCAAATACCTGCTCGACCAGAGCTGTCCTCAATCCAGAACAGGGCCCATTGGCATCTCTATACTGTTCGCACAGTATGGCAACGTCTATATCCATCTCCCTAATTGTTTGCCAGAATAGATCCTGAGCAACTTCACAATGATTCCAGTTGAGCTGTAAAATTTCATTTCCTGCTTTTGGTAGCTGCTTTCAAAGCTCGCTGATATTCTGGGCAACTGAAATTACCCGTGGCGTGCTTTCGATTCTCCCTTCTGGGCACAGTAGGCAACATAGTTCAGAATTACATCCTTTTGCCAGATGTCCCTCTTCCCCACTTCGTAAACATAGTTTACTTCTGTCAGGTCCTTTGCAATACCTCGCCACGTGACCAAAGGCAAAACATCGGAAGCATCTTTGTGGAGTAAATTTTTCTCTTACTCGGCTACTTACCCAGCCAACTCGAATGCTGCCCTTTTCAACAGCTTTTCTGCCTAGTTCCATGGGTAGTACCACAACTGCTGTTTGTGTGCCACCATAAGCTTTGCGAAGAGATTTCACCACCGATATGTCAATTTTTTCCGCCCCATCGATTTGGTTTCTAAGCGCTAGGTGCACTTCCTCAGCATTAGTCAGTTCATCGAGATCCTTTATCTCGATAGCGACGGAGTCCCTTTTACACGTGACCTCAGCTATATCGATCATTTTCTCCGCTATCGCTGTACAAATATTTTCCGCTCTGTCTTTCGACTTTCGGTCCAACACAAGCAGCAAACCTCCGTTGTTGCACTTCCTTATTTTCTGTACGTCGTCAGCTATATCTTGTAGCTCAGGTTCACTTTTTATCGATCGCAATATGTCCGCATAAGACGATCCCTCCTTTGCCTTGACCATCAACACATCTGGATGTGCGGGCCTTGCTCTTATCCTATGCTCATTAGTTTTCTTTTTCTTTTTAGCCTTTACTAATTGCCACTGATCTTTCTGTTTCTGGCTTGAAGAATTAGATTCTTGAGGAACGATGCCCTCTCCTTTTTCCAGCCTGTTCGCCTTTGGCCTAGTATTCTTCTGGGATGGTTGTGTCATCACATCGAACTCTTCTTCAATAGATTGATTACTCGGAATAGTCTGAGTTCCACAACTGTTGCCAACTGTAGACTGAACTAAATTCCCTTCCATTGCTGACAACTGTTCATAAACCATACGGATTGAGTTCGCGTAGGCTTTTATTTGGTTATGGGCATTCCTACTCTTCATGACAAAGTCGTGAAGGCTGCTTATATTGCCTCCCAGTAATTCCCACAATTTTCTTCTTTTTCCCTCACTTGAGGCGTGAGCTGCTTCAGTTGCCAAGCGGTCCACTGTTGACACACTTCGATGGCTTGATGAAGACATCCCGGAGCCCGTATTCTCGTTCCCGACAGACGCAGATGTTGACGATCCGACCCTCTGCGCTGTAATGCTCAGTATATCCTCTTCGCTCGCCATGATTGGGTGATTGTTCGAGACTCCTTCCACTGGTCCCTTAGATCCGCAAGAGTTATTAATTAACATAAAATTTGGTTTAAAATCGAATTATGGAGTCAACGACATAAAACGAATTTTTCGGAAATTGAGGTTGGATATCAAAACGAACAATGTTTGTATTAGGTTTCGTTTATTGGCCATTAATATATTGGCAGATAGGCTAGCAGTGGTCTCTTCGACCTGTTACCAGCTATCAGGTATCCAATAATCTGAAAACTACAATTAATTTGTATGTTTCGTATCACTTACTTTTTTTGAAGATTACGTAAGCTTAAGTCTATGAATTCATAATTCTGACTACAGTCTAACTCTAATACTTCCTTTCAAGAACACTAACAAAGGATTAAAACTCCAATTTACTATTAATTGAAGAACACAAAATAGCTAACCTTTTTCCAATTCAGTTCACCTGTGACCGCAAAAAGGTCTGTGTGTGTGTGTGTGTGTGTGGAAACTCCCGGGCGGAAACGGTAAGCCCTATGAAACTGAAATTTCATATCAAGACAAATATGCGCCGGAGACGTTACAAAACATTTTTCATTAATATGAGCTTACAAGAAGATCCACTTTATACCATGCATTTTGCACCTTTTTTCGATTTTCTCGAAAACAGTTCCGACGATTTTGATTAAACTCGCTATATCGATATAGAATTTAATGGGCTTTAATACCATGTAGTTTTCATTCTGATTAAAATGGTCTGACAGGGCTTAAATGCCGATATTTTACATGCTTTCCTGTAAGGCACCTTTAATTTTGTAGATTTTGTAAAAATAAATATATTATCTTGTTACCACCGATGAAAAACACATAAATATATAAGTTCAACGAATTCAATATCTAACTAAAGGAGAAAACTGAAAAAAAAAATTTTTTCAATGCAATTTTTTTTATTTTTAACATAGAAACAGTAATATACGCGTATAATATACCGTTGGAAAGCTAAAGCTTTTAGAATAAATATTATCTAATGAACAAACTTGTAAAAGTTAATAAAGAGTGATGAAAAGTCGATAAATCTGATTATTTTAGATAATAATATAATAGATTTTTTAATAAAACACATGTTTCTATAGAAATTCAATTTAATTATTTCTTAATGGTTTCACGTATTTTAATTTCTAACTGTATTAGAAAATCCTTTCATTGATTTTAAAAATGGAGGTAATTGGAAGTCGTGTGTTGCCCGCACCATATTTTTTTACTTACATTTTACAAATTTATTTTGCTCATTCATTTCTACTTAAATTATTTCAATTGTTTTGGCTATATCATGGTTGTTAATGTCTATCTGAACGTGTTAAACGAGATTAAATAGATTGGTTTGTGCATTTATGATTAAAATTTTTTTATTTAAGCTTTTTCATACGCGCGTTAATTAAAGTGTCTATAATTAACATTATTCAAATAACAAATTATTTACATAATTTTCATTACGACTCACTGATTGATTTAATGTCGGAATAAAACTTTCACATCATACTTCACTAGACCTATTAATATGCTTTTTTAAAAGCCTGAGACTAACCCCTCTGATTATTCTCGTTGTCAGCAAACAGCCTGGACGTAGTGTTGGAACAAACCTCTGACTTCTTTATATCTTGTCGGGTTCTGTTGGAACATAAAAATCGTACTGCGTAGTACAGTAAACCCTCGTTTTAACGAACCCAAAGGACCAAAAAATTCTCGGTTTGTTACAAAAGAATTCGTTATATCCGAAAAATATATTGTATGTATGTCATATGTTTTAGTAAAAATTCAGGTGGTTAAAAAGTAATGTTTTCAATACAGCATTCGCTTTCAGGCACATGTTTATTTAGAAACTACAAAAGCAGTTAAAACTATGCACTATGTACATATATCTATCTTATTTCAAATTTTACATAATACTTTAAGATTAACATAAACCATCATTCAAAATACAACACTTAAAAAGGGACTTACAATGTCAAAATCACAGCAATCCATATAAAGTTGAAGAAATAATTTTTTTTTTTTTTGTACTTCCCGATGAAGACGCAACGGAGGCATCGATTTTATCTTTATTAGCGATAATCGAGAGAGGAGATTTTGACATTCCGTATTTTTCCGAAAATTTCGATTTCGACTCAATTTTTTTATCCACTTCTTGGAAAATCACCAACCTTGTGTTTAAATCAATGGATTTTCTCTTTGACCTACTGTGCGGAGCGGAAGCGCACTTAGAACGGAAAGCAAGACTAACGAGCTCATAGGAAACTCGAATTAAAGCAAGTAATAAAAGCAATAAAAACAGCTGAAACTCTAGAAGCCATAAGCTGTCACAGACTGAATCACAGAATTCAGCAGAATAGAGATAAGAGGTAAGGGATTTGGGCAGAAAGGCGCCGGTCTTTACTAGGAATTAAGACGTATCGTAGTTTTTCGTAATAACCGAACAAATTCAATTCTGAGGTCCACAAAAGTAGTTCGTTAGTTCTTTATAAGAGAATATTTCGTTATAAACGAGAAGCTATAGTTTTCTATTCATTTTTCAGGGGACCGCAACGATAGTTCGTTATAACCGGAGGTACGTACCTTAAAAAGAGAAAAGAGGCTTTTAACATTGTACCTCTTAAAACAAAGACGAGGATTTACACCAACCATGAGAGATTATCCTGACTACATTCTGTTCCATTTCGGGAAATTTTAAGAAATCTACAGGATCCGTCAAGGGGGGTGTTACGAATGATCTTCAGTTTTGCCGTAACCCACGCTTAACCCCTTGAAACGATTCAGAAAGTTAATTTTTAAGAGACTAAATCGATTCTTGATTATTCTGTTGTGTCAAAGGGTGTGTTTTGAAAATAAAAATTATCAGGCATTGTATCCGTAAAGTTATTAAGGTCGGTTCAAGAAGTGATCCTAATAATAAAAAAAAAAATCTTAGTCACGCATCCCAGGGCTTTAAAATTCCCACCTGGTATGTTATACTCAGTTAAGATTTTAAATAATTAATGGATAGCAAATTTTTAGACTCACTGTAATGTGATTTTACAAAGAAAAGTGAGTTTATGAATAACAATAAACTAATATTATAAAGCTGAAGAGTTTGTTTGTTTGTTTATTTGAACGCGCTAATCTCAGAAACTACTGGTTCTAATTGAAAAATTCTTTTTGTGTTGGATAGTCCATTTATCGAGGAAGGTTATAGACTATATAACATCACGCTGCTACCAATAGGACCGAAGAATCAGTCGAAAATCTGGGAAAAAACGGGGAAAATTTGGGAGAAAAAAAAAACCTCGCTTCCCAATGATTCCAAATGATTACCTTTACTTTTAAATATTCAATTTCCATTATTTATTTCCATTTAAACGAGAATAGATTTACTTCGAGATCGGTTGCGAAATCATTATCGCACAGAAAATAAACTTGATGTCATTACGCGAGTACTTTAATTTTCTTTAAAAACTTCTTATAACAATTATAAAGAATTGATGCAGACGATCGCTAGAATATATCAAGAAAGGGGATCTTGTAGTGGTGTAGCGTAACCTCCATGCAAGGTCACGGTTCAATCGCAGTGTCAGATTTTAATGGAGTAAAATCCTAGTTACGCCGTCTTCGGAGGGACGTTAAAAAGGTGTCCCGAGCCCAGTGCGATGTCAGGTACTCGTTAAAGATCCTATCTAAAAAATCTGGTAGCAAAATTTAGATCAACTGTAGCATCGTGATTAGCATATACATAAAGTGACGTAAATAAATAATAAAATAAATCAAAGAAAAAGTGACATGTACTAAGAAGGTTTAAATTTGGGTGATAAAATTCCGGTTCTGGATACGCCGATGATTTGGTACTGCTAAAGGAAGACACGGAAACTAAATACTACAACTGTTTAGATATAGTCACATGGCAAAAGCTCCCAGATGTTTGATGAGCTGGAGGTTGCAGTTCAAAGTGGATTATGTTACATGTTATGTGTTAAATTATAATAAATTATTTTGATATGTCTAATCTTCCAATATAAATTTAAACATGGGCAGTCAAAATCGTCCTAGTGAACTGAAGAAAGAGAAGTGATAGAACATCTACTATGGAATTCAATAAACCCTCGCAATTGGAAGTTAATGTGGATAACCTGTCCGAGAGCTTTAGAAGATTCCGGACTGAGGTGGAAATTTATTTTGTGGCCACAGAAACTGAGAAAAAATCAAGAGAGGTCCAGATAGCACGGCTAAAAAACTTGTTGGGATCCGAGGGGTTAAAGCTATATTCCACAATAACGACATTAAAGCCAGGTGCAGAAACAGTTAATTTAATTTTAGATGTCCTTGACAAGCATTGTACCCCAAAGAAAAATGAGACAATGGTGATTCATAAATTTTTTAGTAGGAAGCAAGCAGCAAATGAACCAATTGAACGGTATTTTACGGATCTCAAATCTCTAGTTGCACCTTGTGAATTCGGTGACCAGGAGGAAAAATTATTAAAATCCCAAATAATTCTTGGACTTTATACAAAAGTACTCAAGAAAGACTTCTGAGAGAGGACCCTTCATTGGAAAAAACTGTTAATTTTTGTAAAACCGTCGAAATGGCAGAGGAAAATTAAAGGATCATCAGGGGACAGGAAGAACGACGGCAGGAAGTCTTCAAGTTGGCAAGGGCAAGTAACAGCAAAGAGTTGGTAAATAGCAATAATAAACAACAAACTGTAAATAAAAATAAATATATAGATTGCACCCGTTGTGGGCAGAAGCACTCTAGGTATCGTTGCCCTGCATTTGGCCAAAAATGCTTTAAGTGCAATAAAATGGGTCACTGGGCCATAATGTGTGGCAGGAATTCAAAACAAATTGAAAATCTGGGTGTTTCTGACCACAATGAGGCATTTGATGGTGATTTTAGTATCGGAACCATCAAACTAAACCAAATAAACAAAAACAAAAATAGTCAATGGTTAGAAAATATAGAAATTAACGGCAAAATAATTATATTTAAGTTAGATACAGGTGCTGAAACAAATGTTTTATCATTGAAACTACTGACTGATGAGTTAGGAATGGACAGTTCTAATGTCTCCAAAACTACTATTGTGTTGGAGGCATTTGGAGGATACAAAATCAAACCTGTTGGCGTTATTAAATTGCAGATGGGAGCTCAGGGTAAATGTTGTACAGCGGAATTCATTGTTGTGGAACAAGATGTAGGCTTTCCCATAATGGGACTCCAAACGTGTTTGGATTTAAAGTTAATAAAAAAGGTATATAATATTAAGACTACAGACTTATCAGAATTTTGAAGCAAAATTATGATATTTTTAAGGGTTTAGGTTGTTTTCCAGACTTGTGCTCATTAAAATTAAAAAAGGGTGCCATTCCAAAATCAAGCCCTGCTCGTAGAGTTCCCTTTAAAATTAAAGATAAATTAAAAGAAACTTTAGTAAATTTGGAAAAGAATAAGGTTATTGCAAAGGTTGACAGTCTAGGGGAGTGGGTGAACAATATTGTTATAATAGAAAAACAAGACTCATCATTGCGAATTTGTATAGACCCTCAGCAATTAAATAAATACCTTATTAGAGATTATTATGAAATTCCAACAATAGAGGATATTGCAGTGAAACTTGAAATTAAAAAAGTTTTTTGCCTTTTCGATTTAAAACAGGACTTCCATCAACTGCTTTTGGATGAGGCTTCGAGTAATATGTGCTCATTTAGTACACCTTTTGGTACTTATAAATATCTTAGAGCACCATTTAGTTTGTCAGTATGCCTGAATTGTTCCAAAAATTGACCCAAAAGTATTTTGGTCATTTACAGGGAGTAATAGTTTACTTTTTCCTAGCATACGCCGACGACATCGATATAATTGGACGCACAAAGAAGTCAGTCGAGGAGGCATTCCTAACTCTCGCAGAAGCAGCAAAAAAATTTGGTCTAGTGGTAAACCATGATAAGACCAAGTATATGATTGCTGAACAACGCCCAAGACGTCCTGGGGAAAAGGTGAAATTTGGAAATTGTCTCTTCGAATGGGTCCCTGAGTTTACATATCTTGGCTCAAAAGTCACATGCGATAATGCCATTGAAACGGAGATCAATGGAAGGATGTTGGCCGCAAACAGATGTTACTTTGGTTTGAGGCAGCATCTATCAAGCAGGTCAGTGACCAGGAAAACAAAAGTCACTCTGTACAAAACATTGATTCGCCCAGTCCTTACGTATGGAGCGGAGACATGGACCATGGCAAAAGAGATGTACCAGAGGTTGGCAGCATTTGAGCGAAAGATACTCAGAAAGATTTTTGGACCGGTGTTGGTTGGTGGAGAGTGGAGGAGAAGAAAAAATGAAGAGGTTTACAACCTTTTTGGAGAGCCTGACGTTGTTTGCGTCATCAAGCGACATCGCCTAAGATGGGCTGGACATGTGGCCAGGATGGAGGAACACAAAACTCCTAAAAGATTATTGACGGATATAGTACATGGCCGGGGGAGAGTTGGCCGCCCCCGTCTTCGATGGAGTGACTGTGTGGTCCGCGGATGCGAGGAGCTTAGGAGTCCACAACTGGATGGCTGCAGCACAGGACAGAGACTTCTGGAGGTTGCTGGTTGAGGAGGCCTGGACGCGTCAACGTGTTGTAGCGCCAAACCAATAATAATAATAATAATAGTTTACTTTGATGATATCCTGTGTGCTGCAGACTCTGAGGAAGAATTACAGGGCATTGTGGACAATGTTATGAGTGTGGCTCGAAAATATAATATTAGATTCAATCCTGAAAAAGTTCAGTATTTTGTTAAAGAGGTTAAATTTTTTGGATCTTTGTTTAATGAAAAGGGGCATAGGCCGGATCCTGATCGTATACGTGTTATTAAGGAATTAAAAGCACCTATTAGTGTCAAGGAATTGCAGAAAATGTTGGGAATGGTGAATTTTTTGCGTAGCCACTTACCTAACCTGTCACAGGTGTTATCTCCTTTCCGACTGTTACTAAAAAAGGGTTCAGAATGGTTATGGACTTAATATCATGATGAGAAGTTCCTTGAATTAAAAGAGCTTATTGGAAATGCCACACTATTGAGGTCATTTGATCCTACTAAACCGGTGGAAATCCAAGCTGATCCAGCAAGGATGCCCTAGGGTGTGCACTTTTTCAGGAGGGTAAACCCATTCTTTTCGCTAGCAGGTCATTAACAGATTGCGAGTGCAACTATGCACAGATCGAAAAGGAAATGCTTTCTATTGTGTATGCATTCACAAAATTTCATAAATATGTTTACGGTCATATTAGCGTTACTGTTTTTTCTGATCATTCCCCTCTAACATAGATTTTTTCAAAGGATATAAATAAGATAGTCAATAGTAGAATAAAACGAATGAGATTGAAGCTGTTACCTTATCAGTTCGAGTTAAAATACCTTCCGGAAAAATATATGTACATAGCAGATTTTTTGTCCCGTAATTTTGTAAAATCTGACTCTAATGATGATCCATCTATGCTGGAGAGGGTGCATTGTTTAGGAGCTACGATAAATTTCACGGAGGATAAATATTCTCAATTTGTGGTTGAAACCCAAAAAGACTCGTCTCTTTCACAGATAGCTGAATTCTATCATAATGGATGGCCATCGAAGCTGAAATCATCTGTGACTCCCGAAGTAGTTCATTTTATAAGCTTCGTAATAATATTTTTGAAGAAAATAGTTTATTTTATCTGGAGAATAGGTTAATTGTCCCTGCTGCGTTAAGGCGTTTTATTCCAAGTCTATTGCATGAGACCCATTTAGGTTTAAACAAAATAAAGAGCACAGTAAAAAATTTTTTTATTAGCCAGGAATAATGTCAGATATTACTAATTTGGTCTCAAGTTGTATTGTGTGCCAAACATTTCAACGGAGTAAAATAAAAGAAGAGCTGCTACCTCATAATATTCCCAATATCCCATTTTATAAGGTCGGGCTTGACATAGCTGAATTTGGCAGGAATTTTTTTTTAATCCTTGTTGATTACTACTCTAGATGGGTGGAAGTAATCTCAATAAAAGATAAATCGAGTGCAACTATCATAGAATCACTCAAGCCTATTTTTGCAAGATTTGGTATTCCAAGGATCATTATTGCAGATAACAACCCTTTTGGCTCATCCGAATTTAAAAATTTCGGGCAGAAATGGGCTACAGAAATTAAAACAGTAAGCCCTCATTATCCTCAGAGCAATGGCCTTGCAGAAAAGTACGTTGGTATTTCAAATCTATGTTAAAAAAATGTCAGGTTAGTGGCCAAGATTTTAATTTATACCTTCTAAATTACAGAAACTCACCAGTAGCAGGTTTAACTAGTTCTCCTGCTCAATTATTAATGTGTAGACACCTAAGAACCAAATTACCAATTCGCAATGATGACCTTCTTCCAAAACCTGACATAAATAATAATAGTAGTATGCAAAAAGATAAGCAAAAAACTGTATATGACAAGAATTCTAAATCTCCCGATAATTTTGTTCCTCGTGAACCTGTGTTGATTCAAAACAAATTTACGAAATTATGGTCTCAGGGGTTCATTGTAAAAAAATTAGATTTCCGATCATAGTTGATATCGATGGGAAACAGTTTAGGAGAAATTCTAGGTTTATTAGAAAATTCAAAGAACAACCATTTTCTGAGATAGCTTTAAATAGGGATGATATAAATTTTCAACCCGAGCTAGCTAAAACTAATCACAATGATTTAGAGTTATCTGAAATGAATAGTGATGATGATTTAGAAAATAATGAAAATGGGGATAACCTAAATGTAACAGCTGAGGATAGTTTGGGTAGTGAGGGGAGAGATAATGCTGACAATAATTTTGTAGTTTACCATGAAGGTTATGAAGGTTACCAAACTATGTCAGGAAGAATAATAAGAAGGCCTATAAGATTTCCAGATTGAAGGGACTTGTCAGTCTCTGTCTAAAACTGTTAATTTTTGTAAATTACTTAGATTAGTGTTTATATTTTATTGTATCTTATATTATGTTGTGTTCTTGATTTTATGTTTGCTGTATATAGGTGTATTGTTTTTTTTTTGTATATTTAATCAATGTTTCCTGTATTTGTATTATATTAGATATTAGTATTGTATTATGTTTCTTACAGCTATAATATCCATATTATTTATTTTGTAAATTTTTAGTTAGTGTATCAATACTTAAAACGGGTTCAAACCCGCAGGTGGTCCTAGGATTTTTTAATGGGAGTAAAAAATCCTTAGTTACGCCGTCCTTCGGAGGGGACGTTAAAAGGTGTGGTCCCGAGCCTGTGCGATGTCAGGTACTCGTTAAAGATCCCTATCCTAATAAAACCTGGATAGGCAAAATTTAGGACTCCCACTGTAGCATCGTCCGATTAGCCATAGTAGCATAAAGTGACGTTAAATAAATAAACAATCAATACTTAAAGGGGAGGATGTTTAGATATAGTCACATGGCAAAAGCTCCCAGATGTTTGATGAGCTGGAGGTTGCAGTTCAAAGTAGATTATGTTACATGTTATGTGTTAAATTATAATAAATTATTTTGATATGTCTAATCTTCCAATATAAATTTAAACAACAACTAAACACAACAACTAAATACAAGTCCGTTAATAAAGCCGGTAAAGAAATAGGACTCGAAATAAATACCGAAAAGACAAAATATATGATTTGTAAGAGAGACGGTGGCGATCATAGTGATATTGATATATCAGGGTATACTTTTGAACACGTAGAGAAATTTAAGTATTTAGGTTCAATGATTACGAAAAAACAAATCCAGGAGGAAATAAAGTCCTGGTTAAACGCGGGAAATGCGTGTTATAATTCAGTTGCGAAATTACTTAGCTTCTGTCTAAAAACTTAACGGTTAGAATTTATAAAACTGTTAATCTTCCGACGGTGAAACGTGGCCGCTTACTTTGAAGGACGGACAACGGCTAAAAGTTTTAGAAAATAAGGTACTAAAATATTTGGTCCGAGAGAGATGAGGCTACTGGAGAGTATGGAAAATAAAATAAAAAAATTACTATTTCTTTTGATTTATTCGAGTATAATGATCGAAACTATTATTTTAAGCATATTTAGGACTTTTATTAGTTGTATGTCTATATTTATAAAAAAAAGTACCACTCAATTTTCTGGTATCTAAAAAATTACTATGGTTGTGTGGCTAAAATTTTTCCTGGAGGTTCGTCTTACCGCCTATATTTGCAATAAGGCAGGATTTGAAAATCTTCGCCCAACAAGTGGTTGAACAACCTGAACGTAAAATTGTCTTAATCTGATATGTATCAGCAAAGGTACAAAGATTTTATAACAAATATATTTAAGCATATTACTGTTGATATCTGTTCGTTTAACGTCACTTTTATACTACTATGGCTAATCGTATGATGACTAATTTTTTCCTCTCCAAGTTTAGTTAGGGTAGAGATCTTTAACGAGTTCATGGAAGTCGCAAAGGCTTGGGACCACCATTTTACGCCCCCTTCGAAGGAGGGCATAACTAAGGTTGTTTTTTACTCTCATTAAAAATTTTAAGGGCACCTGGCTGGTCACTACATACAGGTGACCGACCTTTTTAAGCATATTGCGTTTCATATCTGTTTCGAGTGTAGGTTCCTATGAAAATATATTCAATTGTTATTTATTTTTTTAAAATGGTTTGTGACGATTATTTTTTCATATTAAGTGATTATGGGTATAACCACTTCTACTGGTTTGCTATTGTAAATTTGACAGGAAGAAGTCAAGATCGGGCTTTAAATGATAACAAAGAGTAGCTGATAGTTGATATTTATTATAGCCAATCTCACCATAAACGAACATAAATTAATACAAAATGCAATATTCGCGAGCAAAGCTGCGTGACACAGCTAGTCTATTATATTTTTATGAACAACAATCAGTTAGTTTCAGAGGTTTTTTATCACTCTCCATTAACTTTTAACATTCCGTGTATCAGATATTTTTTTTTTCTAAAATATTTAGCTATTCAACGGTATATTATACATGTATATTACTGTTCATCTGTTAAAAAAAAAAAAAAAAAATTGCATTAAAAAATAGTTTTGCACTTTTCTCGTTTAGTTGTTTATCAAATTCGCTGAACTTGCAAATTTAGCCGTTTTTCATCAATATCATTAAGATGATATGGTTAGTCTTTTGGAACGTACAAAGTTAAACTTAAGAGGAATAAGCCCTGTCACACTATTTCAATCAGAATAAAACCTACAACATATTTAAGCCCACTCAATAAAAATTTGGTAAAACCTGTTAACCGGGCGGGACGTATAGATACGCAAACGTGAACAATATCGAGTATGGGTACATCCAAATATAAATTAACGAAAAAGTTTATAATTTATTGTCTTTTCATTTATTTCAAGCATAATAAATAATAATTTCATTTTATTATTATTTTTTTTTTCCCTGCACGAATTGGCCATCAAGGACCACGTGAATATCATTCTGCCTTCTTCACATCTTTCATCTTCCTTTTTCTCCAATATTCTTTCATCTTCCTGGACTGTTCCTCCCGCTCTTCCTTTGTCCATTTTCTCCCCTGTTTCTTTGTTTTTCCTGTAAGAACCCCAACTTCTTTTATTTTCTTCTCGAAAAGCTCTCTATCTAAGCAGTCTATTTTCTTGATTTTTAACCTATCGAGCTCCTCTTTTATTTGCTTCGCATAACCACCCATATTCTTATAGCCTAGAACTTTGTCAAAAATCTGTTTGTTCATTCTTACCATATGGCCATAAAACCTTAGTCTCCTAGTTCTGATGACTATCTCAAGGTTTTCCAAATTGCTATATACTTCTTCATTGGATTTTAGCCTGTAGCCCTCTTGTGTTATTTTGGTTCCATGAAGCCTCCTAAGAATTTTTCTTCAATCTTGAGGAATTTCTCAAGAATCGGAGGGCAAACTGTTTCCATACTATACAATATTGTTGGTCTTACTACTGTACAGTAGTGCCTTATTTGTGCATTGGAGGATACACTTTTCTTACTGTACATGCTTCTAGTTGCAAAGTACAGCCTTTCTAGTTTGGCTAATCTTTCATCTAGGCCTGCTTTATCTATCCCGTTGTTGCATATTATCTCTCCTAGGTATTTGAACTCTTTGGTCATTTTTATTATTATTAATATGAAAAAAAAAAATTTCATACGTCCGTGAAATTACGAATTAAATAGTTTCCTCCAGTTATATGCTGCGTAGTTAAAAATGGTACTCCCCGGTTAACAGTTTAATCTAAAACTTTAGAGTCATTTTTGAGAAAATAGTAAAAAGGTACAAAATGCATGGTATAAAGTGGTTCTTCTGGTTAGTTGATTTTGAAGAAAATGTCGCTGTAATATCTGGGGCGTAAGATGTCTTGAATATGAAATTTCAGTTTCGTACGATTTTTCACTTTTGACTTAGCAAACACACACACACAGATTTTTTTTGAGGGACTTGGTCATTTGGACCCTAAAACGTGTTTTTTCTGGTGGAAACTGGTAGTCGAAAATTTACACGATCGCGTTTCTCATATTATATTTGTCACTTATAGATAAGTAAAAGTAAAAAATCTGGTGCGGGCAACACACGACTTTCACTTACCTCCATTTTTAAAATCAATGAAAGAATTTTCTAATACAGTTAGAGATAAAAATACGTGAAATTATTAAGGAATTAATCAAATTGAATTTCTATAGAAACATGTGATTGATTCAAAAATCTATTATATTATTATCTAAAATAATCAGTTAGTTTTATGTTCATTTCATCACTCTCTATTAACTTTTAAAAGCTTGTGTATGAGATGATATTTTTTCTAAAATCTTTAGCTTTCCAACGGTATTCATACATGTATATTACTGCTCTTATGTTCAAAAACGAAAAATTGCATTAAAAAAATATTTTTTCTGTTTTCTCCTTTAGTTGGGTATCGAATTTATTCAATTTATATATTTACCAGTTTTTCAACAGCGTTAACAAGATAATCTAGTTATTATTATTGAATCTACAAAATTAAAGGTACTTTAGGGGAAGAAAATTTAAAAAATCGGCATTTAAGCCCTGTCAGACCATTTTTATCTAAATAAAACCTACATGATATTAAAGCCCATTAAATTTTACATCGATATAGCGAGTTTAATCAAAATCGTCGGAACCGTTTTTGAGAAAATCGAAAAAAGGTGCAAAATGCATGGTATAAAGTGCCTCTTCTGGTAGGCTCATTTTGATGAAAAAAGTTTTGTCACGTCTCGGGCGTATAGTTGTCTTAAATATGAAATTTCAGTTTCATAGGACTTACCGTTTCCGCCCGGGAGTTACCACACACACACAGACACACACACACACACACACACACACACACACACACCACACACACACACACACACACCACACACCACAACCATTTTGCGGGACTTGGTTATTTGGACTCAGGGGACCCTAAAACGTGTATTTCCGTTGAAAACTGGAATTCGAAAATTTTCACGATCGCAATACTTCCCCTTACTATATATAGTAAGTGAAAGTAAAAATAAACAAGCAAAAAAAAAAAAAAAAAAAAAATATATATATATATATATATATATATATATAATATATATAAATATATATATTTGTTTGTGGAGTATGGGCTTGTTTACAATCTACGTGCATTTAGGTGTTGAAATGCTCATTTTTAGCTAATCATCAAGACATAATGAAACTGCAAAATTATCTGAACTTACCTTTTCTTCAGAAAGTGTCCACAAACAAAAGCTTAGCAAAACTAAAAAACAACACAACATTTATGTTAACGATTTAAATAAAGTTCTAATTAAGGAATCAGTCAGCTGTATTGGATGTTGAAAAATTCGTTTACTTTCTTTCAGTTCCAGTTAGTAAACCAACCCTATTGATGTCTTATCACGTAAATTTTTATTGCTGTTTCCTTCTTTTCAAATGTTATATTAGAGATTCACCTGTGGTGTAGTGATTAATATAACACTTTTCTATACCCAAGGTTGCGAGTTCAAATCTGAAAGATGGATCTAGAATATTTTTAAGAGACTAAAAAGTTCTTGATCATGTCATCCTTCGGAGGAGGCGTAATAAGGTGGTCTCAACAAGAGTTGTAAATTACAACAAATAGATAATATAAAAGATTATTTCCAAATTTTTTCTAGAGAATGAGATAGAGTTTCTTTGCCGGATTTAGCTATTACTTTTGTTGCAAAATTTAAAGGCATACAATTTATTTCAAACAAATAAGTTAGTGAAAGTTATGTAATGCGTGCCCCAGGTTTTTTTTCTTATATCTTAAGAAATTGAAAAATCTTGATGCCCGTAAATCGATTTAAATTCAGACTGACCAAGGTTGGTTGATTCGAATTTTTGTTTTTTCCCCTCCAGGCATGGAAAGATAAGTTTTATCTGAAACTGATGGAATGTAGATTGTTTACCTTCAAATCCCGGTTTTATTTCTGTGACGTCGAGAATTTAAATAGCGCCGTGTTTGGCATATATTAATTACGCACAAAATTACTCCTTCCAAAGTTATATAATATAACTTGTGCGTTTTCCTTGTGCGTGAGACGATAAACTGCTTTAAATTTAGTCCTCATAAGTTTTTATTTATTTTTTTTTTTTTATTTATTTGACGTCATTCCATTTGGAACAGGATTTTTTTCTAAATAAATTCATTCCCTCGCCGCCTAGAAATCTGGTAGAACATAGTTTTACTTTCACTTACCTATATATGGAATATATAGTAAGGGAAAGTATTGCGATTGTGAAAATTTTCGAATTCCAGTTTTCAACGGAAATACATGTTTTAGGGTCCCTTCTGTCCAAATGACCAAGTCCCGGAAAAAGATCTTGGTATCTGTCCGCGAAAACGAAATGTTCCTCATAACGTCTGAGATGTTAAAGCAACTTTTTCATCAAAAACGGCTAACCAGAAAAGCCACTTTACACCATGCATTTTGCACCTTTTTACGATTTCCTCAAAAACGGCTCTAAAGATTTTAATTAAACTTGCCATATGCATGTAAAATTTAATGGGCTTTAATATCATGTAAGTTTAGTTCTGATTGAAATAGTCTGACAGGGCTCAAATGTCGATATTTTAAATTTTCTTCCTTTAAACTACCTTTAATTTTGTACATTCCAAAAGATCAACCATATCATCTTAATGGCACTGATGAAGGACGGCTAAAGATCAAAGTTGAGCGAATTTGATGAACAACTAAAGGAGAAAAGTGCCAACATATTTTTTACGCAATTTTTGTGTTTTTGAACTCAAGAATAGTAATATAGATGTATAAAATACCTTTGGATAGCTAAATATTTTAGAAAAAATATTATCTGATACACGAAATTGTTAAGGGTAATGTAGAGTGATGAAAAGCCTATATAACTAACTACTTCTGGTTCCTAAAAAGAGAAATTCATGTTGACCGTGCTGCTACCTGGCTTCATGTCAAAGAAGCAGAGCCTTTGTGAGAGCAAAGTTGTGATCATCTCGACATTGAGTTGGAGGTGATTACCCCAAACACTAACTGATTGTTGTAGATAATAATATAATAGATTATTTAATAAAACACATGTTTCTATTGAAATTCAATTTAATTTATTCTTTAACAATTTATTTTAACAACGGAGGTAAGTGAAAGTCGTGTGTTGCGCGCACCAGATTTTTATTATTAGCTAGCAAGAGCCTTAATTCTAATATTTCCCGCCATACAGTGTTTACAAATAAATAGTAAATAAATGAATCATTCCTGTTCACACAAGTGCCTTATAACCGGCAGTGGGATTATCTTTATTCGATGGCCATTTATTGTGTTCAAGGTGTGTTTAGAGCGAAGTCTTTTTGCTTTTATTTAACAATGGACATTGCTGAGACAGGTAAGACATTATATTTCCAAACTCGTTATTGAATATACATTGCAATCTCACCTGTAGAGTTAATTTAGCAATTTGTAAATGTATGCCCTTATTCAATAACGAAGAACTAATGTTACCCCAAGTTGTTTCATCAATCTTTCTAGTCTTTAAATATTACAAAGAAGTTTTACGTTTTGGGCGATACATAATTTTTTTTCAGACACAACACTCCGAATCATAAGTTTTACAATCTATAATTTAAACAGTTTCCTAAATGATATAAAATACATCTATTAGCAGGTTTCAGCAACTCCGATTTCAAACGTAAAATGTAGGGAAGTTTTAGATTTTAGCAAATAAATTTGATGTCTGACCACTGCGCGCCAATCGTGTCAAAAAATGAATTAGTTTTCATATTTTTTCCCGTAATCTGGGACCCCAAAGGTTAAATATAGACAGGTTTCAGAATTTTGTCCACCTAAATCGGTCATATTTTCCACTGTGCGACGGATGGAGAGAAAACTGAAAAACATGTTCAAGCGTTAGAAGACAGACCCAAGATCCGTGATTATTATTAAGTTATCGAATGGACAGAAATGCACTGAGGATCAGTAAGGAGTCCTTACTAAGGTGTTTTTTTTTTTCTCCTTGTTTAGAGATATTATGTAGTACGATTTTTTCGTTCCATACTTCAGTTATAGAATGAGACTTAACTTATAAATGGTATACAGTAATTATTAATAACTTCCTTTTCTATACCTGAGGGTGTCACCCATAAACCTAGAAAGGACAGACCAAGTACCGACAAAGAACACATACCTGTACTTAGGACCCAACCACCTGGAGGCACTTGCTTTGAGGTACCCATGCCGAATCCTTATCTCCTCTACAAAACCTTGCTATATATATATATCCTTTGATCCTCAAAACTCATCACTCTAGTTGTAACATTTACTTGTGTCACACTCATAGAAGGAGACCTCGGAATGTACACTTGTAGTCACCCTAACTCCTCAGCACAGTTTATTGTATTCTGAATATCTATTTTGTTCTGATAATAAAAGCAGTATTTTAATATCTTCTCTGTGTGTGATTCATTAACTTTCGAATTAAATACTTCGAATAAAATTATCTCGTTTTCATATCGTATTTATAATAAAAATCCTTTGCCTTGAAAACGGGCATTTCATGTGACTCAACCCAATATAATATACCGTTGGAAAGCTATAGATTTTGGAAAAAATATTGTCTTATATACGGAATTGTAAAAGCTAATGGGGAGTGAAGAAAAGTAAAACTAAAACTAACTGATAGTTTTGGGTGAAAATATAATAGGTTATTTAATAAAACTCATATTTCTATCGAAACTTTACGTAATTAATTCTTTAATTTTTTTTCATCTCTAAGTTTATTTAAAAATTCTTAAATTAATTTTAACAACGGAGATACGTGAAAGTCGTGTGTTGTGCGCACCAGCTTTTTAAAAGTAATAAACAAACCTGTAGATTCCTCAACCAAAAGTTATACATGGCAATAAAATTTAGCAAATATATATTCAGCTGTTGAGCTGATGAGGAATGCATACCAAAGGGATTTTCGTTAAAAGGTGCGGCGGTAAGGAGGAAGCCATTAGTTATAATTTACGTAATATTCTAATAGGAAATGCTAACCTTCGAAATGCACTCTATTCGGCTCTATCCAAGGTGACCTCGTGTGACATCTGTAATTACGTAATCTTTCTTTCAGTTTTTAATAGATAGTCGGCGGAGATTCGCGCGTGCTACTTCAGTTAACTGAACATTCTTTCAAACACGAACGTTTGTGTCTTAAAAATAATAACGAAACTTAACTAATGTAGAACAATGAAAAAAAAAATTACTGTTACTCAACTAAATATTTGTATTGTGGATGTAATTAGTTGACCGTTGAGAATTACTGGAAGGAATTAGTCCGGGTGGCGGTCATTAAATGAAACAACTAAATAGTTTCAACTATTTTATTTTATTTTATTTTATTTTATGAGTTTCCATTCTCCCACCATGCGCCCTGATGATGACCCACAAAGGGGGTCGAAACGTTAGGCAAACAATAAAATAGTTGAAACTATTTAGTTGTTTCATTTAATGACCGCCACCCGGACTAATTCCTTCCAGAAATATTTGTATTATTTTGTATAATATAAAATACAATTAATAACCAATCTACAGTCCAGTGGTTCCCAGCAACAATTTTTAGCAAACACCTTCATAAAATCATTTCAATAATATGGACTCTGAAATCTACCAAAAAAAAAAAAAAAAAAATACCCCCCCCTCCTTTAAAATTGGGGAGATCATACGTTTCAAGATGCGTAGAATTCGAATAACGAATAAAAAAAATCTGGTGCGGGCAACACACGACTTTCACTTACCTCCGTTTTTAAAACCGATTAAAGAATTTTTAAATACAGTGAGAGAAAAAATGAGTGAAACCATTAAGGAATTAATTAAATTGAATTTCTAAATTATTATTTAAAATAATAATACCAGTCAGTTTTATCGGCTTTTCATCAGTCTCGATTATATTTTAAAAGCTTTTGTATAAGATAATATTTTTTATAAATATTTTCCAACGTATATCATACATGTATATTACTGTTCTTATGTTAAAAAACAAAAAATTGTATTAAAAAATATGTTTTCAGTTTTCTCCTTTAGTTCTTTTTTCGAATTCGCTCAACTTGCATATTTAGCTGTTATTTATCAATGCTGACAAGATAATATGGTTATTTTTATAGAATCTACAAAATTAAAGGTACCTATGAGGAATAAAATATTGGCATTTAAGCCCTGTCAGACTATTTCAATCAGAATAAAACCTACATAATGTTAAAGCCCATTACATTTTACATCGATATAGGGAGTTTAATCAAAATCGTTAGAGCCGGAGTCCTAAATTTTGCCTATCCAGGTTTAATTAGGATAGGGATCTTTAACGAGTACCTAAAATCGCATAGGCTCGGGACCATCTTTCAACGTCCCCTCCGAAGGACGGCATAACTACGGATTTTTTGCTCCCATTAAAACCACCGGCGGGTTCCAACCCGTGACTTTTGGCATATAAGGCTAACTACTACGTCGGAGTTTCCTAGGCGTCCACAACTTGATGGTAGCAGGACAAAAGTGTGACGCTTGGAGGAAGTTGTTACAGGAAGTCGTTGCTCGGCAACGAGTTGTTATAGCACTCTTTGCTTCCTCTAATTTTTTTTTCAGTGGCGCGACAGGCTGTGTAGGTCGATTTTGGCTGACGGGTCTCACATACCTGAGGGAGAGGCTGTGAGTGAATCCCCTTTTAATTACATCCTTATAAAAGCCGAGCCGGGACTGGGATTCGAACTCACAGCTTTAGTATGAGAGACTAGGTTACTCTCATAAATATATAAAAAATAATTAAATATATTTATAATCTTAAATAAACTAAATTTATGTTTTTTATTTTTTATTGTAGATTGAAGATAGTAACATCGATCCGAATGGACCTTGCTGTATTACCTAAGGAAGAAATGTATCCTTTTTTTAAATCATAAAAATGTTTTATTTATGTTAATAATGTATCAGAATTTTAAATTATTATTAGAAAATTAATTTTCAGCGACAGAAAAATATTTATAAACATAAAGATGTTGGATCTTATAATTCAGGTAGTTTTTATGTTTAATTATATTTAAATAATAATAATAATAATAATAGGCCTACCATACCCGAAGGTTGATACCCCCAAATGCTGCTTACACAGATTCATCCAATGATTATCTTTCAAGCCCAAGAACCCGGGATCAGACTTATCCCCGACGGACCTCTCTTCTTCTGGTGGATGGAACTCGACTCTTCTCTTCCTGGACTTCCACTGCCTCTTCGAATATTCTTTCTCATCCTCGTCACCTCGGAGGGACTGATAAGGGAAGTGCCCCGGTCGGCGGTCCAGCCTTTGTAGACTTTCATAATAACTGTGCCTATCTCTAGGCCAGGCCTAATACTCCTGTCAGCTGCCGCTGGGGGTCTAGGAAGTTTCCCGAGGTATCGCGGGGGGCCTTTTGGAGAATCCAAGGGGGGCAGGTAACGCCCTTTGTACTTTTGCCGACTTATTATTATATTAAGGCTTATTAATATATTAATTATTCAATAATGAATTTAGAGCCTTCAGCATCCTCAATACATAACAATATATATATATATATATATATATATATATATATATATATATATATATATATATATTCTCCTTACAAATATAATAATATTACTAAAAAAGAAATAAAGCGTTAAACAATTTATCATAAATATAGATGAGGAAGACGGTTGGGGGTGCCGTCATTAAATATAAAAACACATTAAAACAAGTGCTATTTTAATTATGTGCCGACGTTTCGGCCTACATTGTGGGCCTTCATGAGTGTTTACTCTGAGAAGATGTCTAAAGAAGTCACTTCTAATGACCGCACCCTCAACCATCTTCCTCATCTATTATCATAAATATACTCCTATAAAATTAATTATATTAAGAAAAAAACAATAAAAGACAGAAACAAAAAGAAAAGGAAATATAAAACAAATAAAAATCAGCCTCAGCTCTTAGTCATTTCAATTTTAAGATAAGAACAAAAAAAAAAAAGCTCTGTTTTATTTTTTAACATAACTTCCGTATTTAAACATTAATATAAATCCAAAATTATTCAAACCATTTCTTTTTTGTTTTTCAAAAACGTCATAAAAAATTAGGCACTTTATTATTTATTTTTTTATATAACTATATCATTTAACGAAAAGATAGAACCATTATGTGATAATATAAATAAATAAACTTTATTCATATATTGACAAAATGTTAACAATGATTTTGGATGAATCGTCCTTTTTTTTTTTGTAATTATAGTATATAAGCCTAAATGACAAACATATGGTGAAATAAAATTGAGGTTATATTGCGATTGTAGGAAAAATTATACAAAAACCTACGCATAAAAACTACGCATAAAATAATTGGGAATACATAAAATATTTGAAGATACATAAAATAATTGAAAATACATAAAATAATTGAAAATACATGAAATAATTGAAAATACAAAAATTAATAGAAAACTCATAATATGATTAAAACTTATAAAATTTAGAACATAAGAAAGTTAATATTAATAATACATGTTTCGTTCTTTTATGGATATACTGCTTTAGTGGAAATTTATTGTTATTACCGATATCTTTTATTAATGGGTTTTTGGAGACTGAAGTAAGAAGTCGTTTGTGAATGGACAAGTTGTTTGATTGTAGGAAGCTGCAAGTCTTGAAGCATAGATGATATTTTAGTGTATCGGGGGAAATTATGAATTTTATGTGATATGTTATATATATGTAATACTTTAATTACAGTTTTATCTAAGTTTTATTTATTAATATTTATTTATTGTTTTCTTCATTTTATGCCTTTTCATTAGTTCGTTAAGCTCGTCTCGAATCACCGCTATTATTTTGATCAAAGTCTTAAACCAAATAATCAGTTTTTAACAACTTAATTGCGTCGTACTGGTTCTCGTAAATTACGTTTTCTCATGGTATTTCTTCTCGCATTCACATAAATTTGGTTTGAAAGTGTTCAGAAAATCATATTTTAATAGAATAATAGTATTTGATCGAGAAAATGATTGGGATTAACATTTCTTGATCTTGCTAAATATGAGAAATAAAACCGTACTTGATCTAACGTAATAGGAAAACAAAATTGATTAATATGAAAACACTAAAATAAAAGCTTAAAATCTATTCATTTATCTCTCTCTATGGTTAAATTATTAACACGTAGTTTAATATACAAATATTTGCAAAATACGCAAAAGTTAGTAAACAAGAAGCTAAAAATAAACCTTATAGTGCATTCTTTCCAACTATTGTTCTAAAAATAGATGAAACGTCATTTGAACATTCACTTTCTTTATGAAGAAAAGACAATCAAATTTAGTTAACCATCAAAGAAAGATATTTCTCAGAGGGAGAAAAATGAAATATACATAACTTAGTAATTAACATAATATAGAGGATGGTTATCAGTAATGTTGTCTTGAGGAAGGTTATGGTGACTGTTATCAACTCTTATCACGCGTTATATCATACAAAAAAAAAAATATTTTTTTATTCATATTGTTTCTCTTTTCTAATGACTATGTTCTTTTTTATATATTACCTATGCTCTTGACTATATTTTTAATATATTACCGTCAAATATCTCTTCAAAATTGTTCATATTTAAAAATATTTTTTTGAAACTTTAATTGTTCACATATTGTTCCTTTGTCTTTGCTTAATTCTCTTTATATATTCTTATTGCAAGATTATCATCTTAATTTTGTTTACTTCCATACTGTACAACTATCATCTTAATTTTGTTTATTTCCATACTTATAACTCTCATTTTATTATCATTTTACATTTAATTGTATTTATGTTCCCATATTATATTACTGTCACCATATTATTATTATATACATAACGCATTATTAAGTCTATAATTACATTGTTGGTTGTTATCTTGTTTCTTTTAACCCTGATGAAGGCCCACTATGTTGGCCGAACCGTCGGCACATAATTAAAATAGCACTTGTTTTAATGTTTGTTTCTCTCTAATGACCGCAACCACAACCAGCTTCCTCATCTAATTTCTCTTATTACTTTTAAATTACTTTTATTTTTTCTACTAAAAATGAATCACAAAGCTAATATTTATTTATTTGACTTTAATCCTTATGAAATTAACTATATTTACACACTGAATTCGTCTTTATTAAGGCTCAATAGTGTGGTTTATTGCAAACCAACATGAGTGACGATTCAGTTCATTTTCGGCATATTATGCTGTTCTTTTTTATAAAAAAGAAAAATGCAGCCCAAACTGCAAGATAGATTCGTGCCGTGTATAGCAGTGATTCAATTTCTGATAGCACGGTTCAGAAGTGGTTTCCGCGGTTTAGATGAGATTTCAATTAGGAAGACCAACTCCGGGTTTGCCGAAGTTTAACTCTTGACATCGAGGATATTATGACGCTCATCGCAAACAATCCCGGAATTACTGTCCGTCGACCGTTTTTGATCATCTGTCGGTACGACGTTTTGTTCCCTATGAGCTCAGCGAAAGGAACCTTATTGAAAGGATTTCATGTTTTACTGCTGAAAAAAATTTGGAGGATCCATTTTTGAAACGAGTTGTTACTGGTGACTAAAAATGGATTCTCTACATCAACACCAGCCGAAAAAAATCTTGGGGATTGCCTGGAACGACGCCGCTCGCAGCATCGAAGGCCGGATTTCATCCAAGAAAGGTGATGCTCAGTATTTGGTGGAATTAGAAGGGACCCATACATTTTGAGCTGCTTCTACAAAACCAATTTATAAATACGGACTTTTACTGCGCCCAATTAGATCGATTGAAGGTAGCAATTAAAGAGAAACCGCCTGAGTTTACAAATCGGAAAGAAGTGCTATCCCACCAAGACAACGAGGTCCCATGTGTCTTTAAGGACTCGACAAAAGTTATTAAACTTCAGATGGGAGGGCACCCACCGTACTCTTCTGACATTGCTCCTTCGGATTTCCATCTTTTCCGTACTCCTACTGTTGGGTAGATGACGTCAAAACGGACCTTGTATTGTTCTTCGGGAGTAAGGACAGTGATTTTTGGAAAAAAGGATAATGGACCTTCCAAGCGTTGGGAAAGGTTAATCGCAAACGGTGGTATTTTGTAGATTAAATAAATACATTTTAAGCTGTTCATCAATTTTAATTTTTGTTCAAATTTCTCTACGAACTTTCCGGACAACCCAATACAAATGTAGACATTCTAAACATATTTTAAACTAGAAGTTCTCGTGGCCATATTCTTTTCAGACGCCTGATAGGGTTATGAAGAATTGCAGAAGAAGCCTGGGTTAAAGTTGGTGGGCTAGAGTAAGATATATTCTAGTTTTTCATTATCATAAGTTCATTAGATAATAGTTAGTAATAAAAATAATATAATTATGATTACTTGTGATAAATATATATTTTTTATTGTATGTATGTATGTATTTGTATTGTATTTCCTTAATTATTTATTAGTAAATTTAACTGGAACGAAGTTGGGTTGCGCTGAAGGAGGCTGTGGCGCCTGTACTGTTATGATTTCCAAATATGATTGGAACAACAACGAAATTGTGTATCCTTTTTTTGTAGAATGTCTTTATTAACCCTAGAGATTTTAGTTTGGAGGAGCGTAGTAGTCTATTCTCCGGGTCATAAGTTATGAAAATAAATTATTACAGAATTAATTACTTTAAGTTTTAATAGTAACAATAAGTTCAATGTGTTTTATTAAATAATCTATTAATTGGTTTATTATTTTCAATAAGGTACCTTTGTAACCGACAGAAAAAAAAAATTTGGTGCGAGCAACACACGACTTTCACTTACCGTTGTTGAAATCAATTAAAGAATTTTCAAATACAGTTAAAGATAAAAATTAGTGAAATATTAAAGAATTAATTTCATTGAATTTCTATAAAAACATGTGTTTTATTAAAAAATCTATTACATTATTATCTAAAATAATCAGTTAGTTTTATCTTCTTTTCATCATTCTCTATTAACTGTTCAAAGCTTGTTTATGACTTAATATTTTTTGTAAAATCTTTAGCTTTCCAACGGTATATCATGCATGTATATTACTGCTCTTGTGTTAAAAAATAAAAAAATTCTTTAAAAATATATTTTTTCAGTTTTTTTCCTTTAGTTGGGTATCGAATTCATTCAATTTATATATTTACCTGTTTTTCATCTGTTTGTTTGAAAGGAATAAAATATGACCATGAAAAGTAGAATGAAGGACTAGTGCAAATCACACCTACAATTAACCTAATAACAAGTGTATGTAAATAGAACCGTTGATTGACACATAGATTGCTAAAGTGATATTTTGTAGAAACTCGTTTCTATTTGATGTTTTTATCTTTAGTTTTCCTGCTTTGCTCTGCTCAGTAATTACAGTACTTGTAAATGCTTGATATTTTTACTTTCACTCACCAATATGTTAGATATAAATAAGGGAGAATGTTATAACCAGAGAAACTTTCTAATCAACGGAAATAGATGTTGTTTATGTATAATATCCTGAGGTTAATTCAAGATTCGTTACAAATAGGTAATTTTGGATGATAAGGGAGCTAGTATTAACTGGAATGGACTGCATATTTTGAAGTGGTGTATATAATGTTAATGGATAATAATGACAAGTATGTTCAGAATAATGTAGCAGGGCAATTAAAAGAGAACGTCAGTGCCTTAAGGTAAAAAAAAATCTGGTGTGGACATTACACGGCTTTCACTTACTTCCCTATTGCCGGTAATTTTCGGCAGACAGTCCCTTGCCTCTGGCTGCCACTAGATGGCGTTGTGCTCTTGATAATGGTGCTGTCTGCTAGAGGGCAGCACTTAAATTATGTTAAGGGCCCTGTTTCCTTAACATATTTTTGCACTTTTCTCCTTTAGTTGTTTATCAAATTCGCTCAATTTTCATATTTAGCTGTCATTGATCAATGATGACAAGTTGATGTGTCTAATTTTTTGAAATATATAAAATTAAAGATACTTTAGTTGAAGAAAATTAAAAATATCGGCATTTATGCCCAGTAAAACTATTTCAATCAGAATAAAATCTACATCATATTAAAGCTTATCAAATGTTACATCGATTTAGCGAGTTTAATCAAAATCGTTAGAGCTGTTTTTGAGGAATTCGTAAAAAGGCGAAAATGCATGGTATAAAGGGGCTCTTCTGGTTAGCCAATTTTGATGAAAAAGTTTTTGTAACATCACAGGCGTATAGTTGTCTTAAATATGAATTTTCAGTTTCATAGGACTGACTTTTCGTTTCGCGCAGGAGTTACCACACACACACAAATCTTTTTGCGGGACTTGGTTATTTGGACTAAGGGGATTATAACACGTATATTTCCGTTGAAAACTGGAATTTGAAAATTTTCACGATCGCAATACTTTCCCTTATTATATATTTCATATATAGGTAAGAGAAAGTAAAAAATCTGGTGTGCACAACTCACGACGTTCACTCATCTTATTTGTTTGTCAATCTTTATGGATAAATTATTAACACGTGGTCTATAATATAAATAAATTTGCAAAATACGCAAAAATTAGTAAACAAGAAGTTAAAAATAAACCTTATATTACATTTTTCCTATTATTGTTCTATAAATAGATAAAAGTCTTTTGAATGTTCACTTTCTTTATGAAGATTAGACAATTCAATTTAGTTAACCAACAAAGAAAAATATTTCTAAGAGCGAGAAAATAAATACTCATAACTTAGTAATTAACATAATAAAGACGATAGTTATCAGTAATGTTGTATTGAGGAAGGTTACGGTGACTGTTATCTCGCGCTATATTCTTCCAAAAATTTCTATATCCATATGATATTGTTAAAAAGTCATGAGAAAAGTGCAAAAATATAGACAAATAAGTTATTTTAAGACTGTAAAAAATCAACTTGAAATTCTAATCTCCTTTCTTAACGTAGAATAGGCCTTTGACCGAGTTTGGCACTCGGTACTGCTTTACAAGCTCGGACAATTCCTCTCCCCTACATATTTTCTCATTATCCAGTCCTTCCTTGTTGATAAATCCTTCAAAATCAATCACTATAGTTCCTTTTCCTCCCTTTTTTCTCAGTCTGCTGGGTGTTCCTCAAGGCAGCATCCTAGGACCCGTTCTTTATACAATCTATACAGCTGATATCCCAACACATCCTAACACTTTCCTTCCTACCTATGCTGATGACACGTGTGTGCTATCAGTAGATAATGATCCAGTTACTGCCTCACTCACTCTTCAATCCCACATCCGAGACCTAGAAGTATGGTGTCAGAATAAGAGAATAAAAATTAATTCCAACAAATCCCACCAAATAATTTTTACCCTTCGTCGTAAAACTATGACTTCCTGTCCTTCAGTATCCTTTAATAACTCTCCAGTACCCCCTGTTGAACAGATATCTAGGACCATCTCGCCAAAAGTTTTACTTGGAATCCTCATACAAGACTAAAACGACAAGAAACTGCCCGACGTTTCCGACTACTTCAACACTTACTTGACAAATGCTCAAACCTCTCGCTTAACTACAAAAGATTCATCTTCATGATTATCATAAGGCCGATATTGGCTTACGGATTAATTCAAATTCTTCCCGTCTCCAATCCTTACAATCCAAAAAAAAAAAAAAAACCTGTACCACTACAACCCATGAAGGGTCTTGGTCTCAGTACATATAGAGATTCGTACTGTTTCTAGGCCAACGGCCGTGCAATGAGGTGATTAGGCCGAGATCACACTCAGCCGCCAGGTTTTTTTTCCCAATTTGGGTACCTACTTTATAAAGGCTGGGTCAGCCTCAGGTGGGTTCTCCATACCCTAGGGTCGCCCCCCGACTGAAATAACAGAATAAATACGATTCCGTCACAGCCGGGATTCGAACCCAGGACCCGGAGCACAGTAGACTAGTGCCCTTACAATCCAAAATCCTTAATAAAATCCTTAATACTCCTTACTTTGTAACGAATAAACTGATCCATAAAGTCTTGAATGTTCCATATGTTGTTGACACAGCCCATGCCAGGTACCATTCCTTTAATGAAAACTCCATTCCTACCCTAATCCACTGGTTTCCAAACTTTCTTCCCCTTCAACTCCTGATAATCCTCCGTATGAAAAGACGATGGCCTCGAGAATTTCTAGTTTCGATTACATGGATGAACTCTTTTAGCTCTAATACTTATTGCCCGAGATAGTGGCAGATTGTATTATTTCTCAATAAAGCAATATAAAAAGAGAAAAAGTTTCGATTACCTATTGGAGTGCTACCTATGGGCATTTTCTCTTCATGTATTTTTTTTTTTTAATGTATTTTATCTGACAGAAAATTTACTTGATGTATTAACTAATACAGTAAATTTCAATAAATAATGAAAAATATTCATTTAATGTTTTCCTCTTCAAAGTTCAACGATGTGAGTATCTTTTCTGTAAACAACCCCTCGGGCGTAATAATCTAGAAATTTATCGCCCTAAAACACCTTACCTACCTACCTACCTGTAAACAACCCCTCTCCTGTACCAATCGTCCTCTCCTTCTCCATTACATACCTCTTCCCTTAAAGTTCTGTTTGATTGCGCCTTCCCAAATGTTCCTTTCCGTCTCAGACCTTCCAACCTAATCCTATCTACGGCCTTCGCCTCTATGTTTTCTAGAAAGATGACCAAACTCCTCATTTGGTGTTCTTCTATATTATCCAAAGACCCACTCTTGACCGTTTTCTCTTCACCTCCATTCTACTTTAATTCGCATCTCCTTGGCTTGAGGTTGGTGCTCTTGTGCTTTCTGATTGCTTTACTTTAATGTCCTTATTAAAACTCCTAGTGACCGATACTATATCCCACAGTTTTAATATTAAACAACACACTGGCATGGCATTGACATATTAGACATTGTCAAAGCTTTCGACTGCGTTTGGCACAGGGCTAGTGGTCTAGTTGTTATTAGACGCTCTATGCGAGTACACCCAGGAGTACCTCCGGTCTTCATTATAATATTCCTTCGTGAATATTTTTGTTTCTCTTCGCCCTATACGGCTGTTTGGCGCACTAGCAGCCGGCGGTCCGTACGCGTACAGCAACCATCACCTCTTGACTATTGAACTCTTAAGTACCATTTTCTTTTTTTATATAATTGTGTTAGTTGTAAGTTTTTTTTCGTTTTTATTAGTTTTAACAGCTTTATAAATTTTATTTTGTAGCTTTATTTTTTTTTCCTTTTGTTTTCTAAACAGATTAAATATTTTGTTTTTAATGTTCCTTAGTTTAGTTTTTATTCATTTTGTTCACCGTTTATTTACTGTTTATTTATTTTATATTATTTTACATCTCATATTCAACTTTAGGTCACAGAATGCTATACGGCAGGATTTTTTTTTTTTTTTAAATTAAATCTCTCCAATTGAAGTCTCTAGCATTGAGATAGATTGATGGACGAAACAACTCGGTTTTTGTACTTCTATTTGTTAATATACATTTCATTTTATTTCATTCATTAATACTCTTATCACGTCGTTGAGTTCCTTATCCGCAAAGTCATTATGCTGTGAACGCTTGCTTGATGCCTGTGTGCGCCCTCCATGGAACAGCCGTCACGACAGTTGAAGGGATCGGGAGCGTGGATACCAAGCTGCACCCCGCCCAGGAGAGGATCGCGAAGGCCCATGGCTCCCAGTGTGGGTTCTGCACTCCAGGATTCGTCATGTCCATGTACACGCTGCTCAGGTCTTCATCTGGGTCTCCTTCCTTGAAAGACATCGAGATGGCGTTTCAAGGTAAGCAATATTATCAATTATATCTATTAGCACCTTGAATGTGTTTTTGCTGTTGCTATTTTACGACAGGCCGTTCTCCTAGGTCGTATTTTGATTAATGTTGTTATTGATATTGAATTACACATATATTTAATGAGTCAACTCAATATTTCAAATAAAGAACTAATTCCAAAACATATTCAAGTTCCTGCGTACTAAACTGGTGTAATAGGTCGGCAGCCAGATGCATCTCAGGTTTACTATAATCTCCGATGAGGTTGACTACTTCATTGAACATAGATCTAGAAATGTTTTTAAAAATTACTATATACCATATGTTGGGATGAGTGACATTAATACGAAATAAAATAAATATGGGCTAATGTAGGGATCACTTGTAGCTGGGTGGCTAGCGTAACAGCCTCCCATGCCAAAGGTCACGGGTTCAAATCCGCATGTGGTCCTAGGATTTTTTAATGGGAGTAAAAAATCCTTAGTTACGCCGTCCTTCGAAGGGGACGTTAAAAGTTGGCCCCGAGCAGTGAATTTCATAATTTCTTGTACCCATTTTATATAGTTAATTTAATGAGGTTTTGCTACAAAGAACTTAACATTTTTATCAAATCTTGTTGTTTATCCATTTAACGTCACTTTATGTTACTGTACATAATCCGACAACTGTAAGTTTTGCCTATCCAGGTTTACTTAAGATACGGAGGGATCTTTTACGAGTTAAACTTTTTTAAATCTTTTAAGAGTCACCTGTGGTGCAGTGGCTAGCATAACATTCTTCTATCCTCTAGATCGCGAGATCAGACCTAGTAGACGGCCATTGGATACTGTTTTTATGTTTTCAACTAAATTCATAATTGTTTACATATCTTTTAAAGGACGAAATAACTAAGGATTTTTACTCCCTAAAAACAAATATAGGGCCATCTGCTGGTTTTGAACTTTTTACCATGTTAAAATGTGAAACTTGTAAAAGATCCCTTCCCATATTAAGTAAACCTGGATGGACAAAACTTAGGACTCCCGTTTTACCGTCGGATTAAGCACAGTAGCATAAAGTGACGTTAAATAAATAAACAAACAAACATGGGCTAATGTAGACTCGATCCCATTTCGAAAAGATCTGGTCTTGAGTACTTAACATTAAAATAAAAAATCTGGTGCGGGCAACACACGACTTTCACTTACCTCGATTTTTAAAATCAATGAAAGAATTTTCAAATACACTTAGAGATAAAAATACGTGAAACAATTAAGGAATTAATCAAATTGAATTTATATAGAAACATGTGTTTTATTAAAAACTCTATTATATTATTATCTAAAATAATCAGTTAGTTTTATCTTCTTCTCATCACTCTCTATTAACTTCTAAAAGCTTGTGTATGAGATGATATTTTTTTCTAAAATCTTTAGGTTTCCAACGGTATATCATACATGTATATTACTGCTCTTATGTTCAAAACGAAAAATTGCATTAAAAAAATATTTTTTCTGTTTTCTCCTTTAGTTGGGTATCGAATTTATTCAATTTATATATTTACCTGTTTTTCATCAGCGTTAACAAGATAATCTAGTTATTATTATTGAATCTACAAAATTAAAGGTACTTTAGGGGAAGACAATTTAAAATATCGGCATTTAAGCCCTGTCAGACCATTTTTATCCAAATAAAACCTACATGATATTAAAGCCCATTAAATTTTACATCGATATAGCGAGTTTAATCAAAATCATCGGAACCGTTTTCGAGAAAATCGAAAAAAGGTGCAACATGCACGGTATAAAGTGCCTCTTCTGGTAAGCTCATTTTGATGAAAAAAGTTTTGTCACGTCTCGGGCGTATAGTTGTCTTAAATATGAAATTTCAGTTTCATAGGACTTACCGTTTCCACCCGAGAGTTACCACACACAGACCTTTTTGCGGGACTTGGTTATTTGGACTGAGGGGACCCTAAAACGTGTATTTCCGTTGAAAACTGGAATTCGAAAATTTTCTCGATCGCAATACCTCCCCTTACTATATATAGTCAGTAAAAGTAAAAAAATAGGTAATATCAAATAAAAGGATAAAATTGAAAGTAAACAAAATAAATAAAAGTTTAATAAAAAATCTGGTGCGGGCAACACACGACTTTCACTTACCTCAATTTTTAAAATCAATGAAAGGATTTTCAAATACTGTTAGAGATAAAAATACGTGAAATTATTAAGGAATTAATCAAATTAAATTTCTATAGAAACATGTGTTTTATTAAAAAATCTATTATATTATTATCTAAAATAATCAGTTAGTTTTATCTTCTTTTCATCACTCTCTATTAACTTTTAAAAGCTTGTGTATCAGATGATATTTTCTTAAAATCTTTAGCTTACCAACGGTATATCATACATGTTATATTACTGCTCTTATGTTCAAAAACAAAAAATTGCATTAAAAAAAATATTTTTATTCAATAATATTTTATTCAATTTATATATTTACCAGTTTTTCATCAGCGTTAACAAGATAATCTAGTTATTATTATTGAATCTACAAAATTAAAGGTACTTTAGGGGAAGACAATTTAAAATATCAGCATTTAAGCCCTGTCAGACCATTTTTATCTAAATAAAACCTACATGATATTAAAGTCCATTAAATTTTACATCGATATAGCGAGTTTAATCAAAATCGTCGGAACTGTTTTTGAGAAAATCGAAAAAAGGTGCAAAATGCATGGTATAAAGTGCCTCTTCTGGTAGGCTCATTTAGATGAAAAAAGTTTTGTCACGTCTCGGGCGTATAGTTGTCTTAAATATGAAATTTCAGTTTCATACGACTTACCGTTTCCGCCCGGGAGTTACCACAGACACACACACACACACACACACAGACCTTTGTGCGGGACTTGGTTATTTGGACTCAGGGAACCCTAAAACGTGTATTTCCGTTGAAAACTGGAATTCGAAAATTTTCACGATCGCAATACTTCCCCTTACTATATATAGTAAGTGAAAGTAATAAATTAAATTAAATTTCTATAGAAACATGTGTTTGATTAAAAAATCTATTATATTATTATCTAAAATAATCAGTTAGTTTTATGTTCATTTCATCACTCTCTATTAACTTTTAAAAGCTTGTGTATGAGATGATAATTTTTCTAAAATCTTTAGCTTTCCAACGGTATATCATACATGTATATTACTGCTCTTATGTTCAAAAACGAAAAATTGCATTAAAAAAATATTTTTTCTGTTTTCTCCTTTAGTTGGGTATCGAATTTATTCAATTTATATATTTACCAGTTTTTCATCAGCGTTAACAAGATAATCTAGTTATTATTATTGAATCTACAAAATTAAAGGTACTTTAGGGGAAGACAATTTAAAATATCGGCATTTAAGCCCTGTCAGACCATTTTTATCTAAATAAAACCTACATCATATTAAAGCCCATTAAATTTTACATCGATATAGCGAGTTTAATCAAAATCATCGGAACCGTTTTCGAGAAAATCGAAAAAAGGTGCAACATGCACGGTATAAAGTGCCTCTTCTGGTAAGCTCATTTAGATGAAAAAAGTTTTGTCACGTCTCGGGCGTATAGTTGTCTTAAATATGAAATTTCAGTTTCATACGACTTACCGTTTCCGCCCGGGAGTTACCACAGACACACACACACACAGACCTTTGTGCGGGACTTGGTTATTTGGACTCAGGGAACCCTAAAACGTGTATTTCCGTTGAAAACTGGAATTCGAAAATTTTCACGATCGCAATACTTCCCCTTACTATATATAGTAAGTGAAAGTAATAAATTAAATTAAATTTCTATAGAAACATGTGTTTGATTAAAAAATCTATTATATTATTATCTAAAATAATCAGTTAGTTTTATGTTCATTTCATCACTCTCTATTAACTTTTAAAAGCTTGTGTATGAGATGATAATTTTTCTAAAATCTTTAGCTTTCCAACGGTATATCATACATGTATATTACTGCTCTTATGTTCAAAAACGAAAAATTGCATTAAAAAAATATTTTTTCTGTTTTCTCCTTTAGTTGGGTATCGAATTTATTCAATTTATATATTTACCAGTTTTTCATCAGCGTTAACAAGATAATCTAGTTATTATTATTGAATCTACAAAATTAAAGGTACTTTAGGGAAGACAATTTAAAATATCGGCATTTAAGCCCTGTCAGACCATTTTTATCTAAATAAAACCTACATCATATTAAAGCCCATTAAATTTTACATCGATATAGCGAGTTTAATCAAAATCGTCGGAACCGTTTTTGAGAAAATCGAAAAAAGGTGCAAAATGCATGGTATAAAGTGCCTCTTCTGGTAGCCGCATTTTGATGAAAAAAGTTTTGTCACGTCTCGGGCGTATAGTTGTCTTAAATATGAAATTTCAGTTTCATAGTACTTACCGTTTCCGCCCGGGAGTTACCACACACACAGACACACACACACACACAGACCTTTTTGCGGGACTTGGTTATTTGGACTCAGGGGACCCTAAAACGTGTATTTCCGTTGAAAACTGGAATTCGAAAATTTTCACGATCGCAATACTTCCCCTTACTATATATAGTAAGTGAAAGTAAAAACATGTAGAGGCTGGCGATCCACACGTTAAAATATCCCTTGGTGAGACTATTTCATTGAAGGTTGACTTAAAATAAGACTAGATTGAGTTAATAATGATTATATTAAGCAATAGCAAGATTTTGTTAATTTATATCAGATTTTAATTTTATTTTTAATGTGAAATATCTAGGACTTTGTTATTTGTTCTGCTATGAGTAAAGTAATATATAAAATGACAATATGAAAATGTTTAAGGCAATTTTAAGAGAGTATTTTTGTCAAAAGAAAACTGTACAGAAGAAAAAAAAATGTGATCAAAGCAGTATGAGGACTCCAAAGTCTTGAAATTGAGAAAATGCCAAAATTTTAATTATATTTTAGTTTGACTTTTTAAAATAAAATAAATTTAATATACATCTATATAATGAATTATTAGAAAAAATAAACAAAATTCTTTATAATCTAGTCTTATTTTAAGTCAATTTGCACTGAAATAGTCACACCGCAAGAAATATATTTTCGTCATTTTTGAGACATAACAGGCTAGTTACAATAAAAACTAATCGTATGTTCGGTGGGCTAGTAACATAATTGTAAACTTCATCAAATTAATAAGCTGCTTAGTAAGAGTTTTAAGACCGCCAGAAATGCATTTTTGTAATGAGTATAGTAGAAGGAAAATTTAAAAAAAATTATTAGATGTATGTTCGATGAAGTAGCCAAAAATTCTTCTGGCTCCTGGACTATATGCATTGGATCGCTTCCATTAACTCGCTCGTTGCCCCGCATACCATGACAATAGAATCCGTTTCAAGCATTTCTTAAATAATATAAGAATTGGTGGCTTTTATGAAATTCTTGCGGAACCCCTCGTAATAGACCTAAAAGCGTTATGTATTTATGTCACGGAGAATCTAAAAATAAGATCTCAACAAGTTACTTCTCAGAACGTTGATCATTCCTAAAGGTGTCGAGGCTTATCAGTATTTTGTAGGCATTAAGTGTTAGCAGTTACTCCCCTCAGTATCCTCACTATATATTCTATTTGCTAATATTAAAGTATGCTCCTTTATACAGTTTGATTATTTTTTATATTTTAGGTAACCTTTGTAGATGTACCGGCTACAGGCCTATACTTGAAGGCTATAGAACGTTCGTGCAAGGTGATACTCAGGCAAATTACTCTTGCCCGATGGGAAGTGATTGTTGTCAAAACCGAAATAAACCACAGGCAGCCGATTCTTCATGCAGTGAACCAAGTGAAAATGGTGTCGATGACAATTGTACCAATAAAAAATGTGAAAAATCAAATTTCCTATTTAATTCTGAGGAATTCGAACCATATGATAGTACTCAAGAATTGATATTTCCTCCAGAACTTGCTGTAAGTATATAATACTAATATTTACTACTTTTTTTTACCATATACATGATATTTAAATGATGACAACTGATGAAGGTTCTGGAATTCAGTACTTATAGAGATCCGTGCTGTTTCACGACCAACGACCGTGCAAGGAGGCGATTAAGCCTCAATCACGCCCCCAATATAGGGTACCATACCCCATGGCTGCTCCACGGCTGAATTAACAGAATAAGTAATATTCTGCCACAGCCGGGATTCGAACCAAGGACCCGGAGCACAGTAGACTAGGGCTACACTACCACTAGACCACGCCGCTCCTATATATTGATATTACATCGTATTATATTTTTATTTATTAGGCTATTGACCATTACATTAAATTTATGCATTAAACAAAATCTAGTGCGCGCAACACAAGACTTTTCCTTTTCAATACATACTTTCTCTATCGTCAAAATTAACTGAGTAATTGAATTAAATCACTTTTAATCGGCCGTCATTTTAAAACTAACCAGCTGATATCAACGTCTAGATGTTAGGATCGTTGTTGTAGGGTTAGGGTTAGGGTATTGGAGTAGGTGCTCAACCTCTTGGTTATTAGCACCGAATAAATTTGTAGTAACAGATTTGTTTTACTCTTTTTTCTTCTTTTTATTTATTTATTTTTCCTTCTATTTTTTTATTTATTTATTTTTTTTTAATTTATTTATTTATTCTTTTTTTTATTGTTTATTTTTTTTTTTATTATTCTTTTGTTGACACATTCTGAATTAGTGGATTTATTCCAATTTTTTCTTTCTTTATTTATTGTTTTTCTATATAAAATATATATATTTTGTTTTCTTTCTTCCTTTATTTTTTTTTCTTATAGTTCCGGGAGCAGAGAACATTCTTTGACGAACCTAAGCAGTGAACTAACTGTTTCACTAGAGTCCTTCAAGCTCTCACTCAACGATCTAGCTAGGTTAAGTTTATACATTTGTACATGAAATTTGGGGCAGTTCTCAATTATTTAAATGATGACAACTGATGAAGGTTATGTGTTTTATTGAGAGAGGCACTCTACACAAGTCACACATTGGTACGGGCTGCCTGAGGATGAGATGGAGATGTGTGAGTCTGCTATGTCCTATGCGAAGTCTCGCCAAAGACTTCTTAGATCGTTGTTGTATGGACTAGTATTTTTGTGACGAATTTCAAAAAAATTGGTTCCGAAGTTTCGGAGTAATGCCGCGGACGGCGGACAAACGGATTTTTTTTTATTCCTTATTCGGATTCTACGCATCTTGAAACGAAAGCTCTCAAATATTGAGGAGGGTATTTTTTTATTTATTTGTCTTTAGGGCAATCCTCATACAAATAGAGCTGGCTGGTACAGCAAAATTAATAAATTTATCACCAGCAAATATGCATTATTAATTACAATACGAATAAATATTTAAAACAACAAAACGCATATACAGCAATAAGCATAAAGGTGCTGCTATTTCTATGATTAATTTCATCCAACATATACGTAAATAACATAAATTAAATATAAAAATATCAATAAATAATGTATAATAATAATAATAAGTATAATAAGTCCCATAACCTTTAAACATTCTGAGAAGAAATATGTTGAAATCTTATTTTAAGATTTTCTGTGACAAAAATAAATAATGATTTCAGGTCTATTACGTGGGGTTCTGCAAGAATTTCATAAAAGCCATCAATACTCACACCATTTAATACGGGCATAAATCGGGTTCTATTGTCATGGTATGCGGGACATCGAGCAAAAAAATGGAAACAATCTTCCAATGCGTCTTCATCACAAACTGGGTACGACTTCTGTGGGTCCAAACTATACTTCTGGTCGATTACAAATATTCATTATTGAAAATAATAAACCAAAATTGCATTAAAAATTGTTTTTTGGTCTTTTCTGATTTATAAGGATGCAATTAAATGGGGATTCCCTCACAGCCTCTCCCCCGGGTATGTGAGACCCGTCAGCCAAATGGTGGCAACTCATAAAATTAGGCGTAGGGAGTGATGACCCTACACTACAAAATGCATCGAGAAACGTGAGTCTAATCTTCCTGGAGTTAACACCGCAAGGCATCATCTCTCTCTCTCTTCTCATTCAGTTGATTATCAAATCTGTCCAAATTGTATATTCAGCCGGTTTATGTTGTTTATTCGTTTAATGTCACTTTATGCTGCTATGGCTAATCGGACGAAGTGGGAGTCCTAAATTTTGCCTATCCAGGTTATATTAGGATAGGGGTCTTTAACGAGTACCTGACATCGCACAGGCTCGGGACCACCTTTATCGCCCCCTCCGAAGGAAGGCATAACTAAGGAGTTTTTACTCCCATTAAAAAAAAATCCTAGGGCCACCCGCCGATTTGAACCCGCGACCTTTGGCATAGAAAGCTGTTATGCTAACCACTACGCTATGGGTGGCCCCATATTCAGCCGTTTTTTTATCAATGCTAATAACAAAATATGTTTTATTTGTTTGAATCTAAAAAATTGAGGGCACTTTAGAGGAAGAAAATTTAATCTATTGGCATTTAAGCCCTATCAGACTATTTCAATCAGAATTATACCTACATCATATTTAAGCCCATTAAATTTTACATACATAAAAATGAAACCTACATGATATTAAACTCTATTAAAGTTTACATCGATATAGGGAGTTTGATCAAAATGGTTGAAGCCGTTTTATAGAAAATCGTATAATGGTGAAAACTGCATGGTTTAAAGTGTTTCGCTGAAAAAGTTGCTGTAACATCTCGTTTGTCTTAAATGTGAAATTTCAGTTTCATACACGTTTTCGTTTTTGTGCTAGACTTACCACGCACAGACCTTTTTGCTGGACTTGGTTATTTGGACTCAGAGAATTCTAAAACGCGTATTTCCGTTGAAAACTGGAATTCAAAAATTTTAACGACGATCGCAGTACTTTCCTTTCCTGTATATTTTATATATAGGTAAGTGAAAGTAAAAATCTGGTGCGGGCAGCACACTACTTTTAATAAAGCTAATAAAAAATATTTTCTCCTTTAGTTGGTTATCAAATTAGTTCAACTTTAATAACTAGCCACTTTTTATCATTCCTAATAAGATGATAGTGTAATGTTTCTGGATCTATAAAATTATAGGTACTTTAGAGATAAATTTAATATATCGGCATTTAAGCTCTTTTAGACTATATAATTTAGACTTACACCTAACATTAAAGCGCATTAAATTTTATATCTATATGGCGAGTTTTATGAAGTGAAAATAAAAACTGGTGGTTGATTAAATATTTAAGAAATTATATTTGAGTTTAAGATAAAAAACGAAGTTCCGATCAAGTGTGAAATGGTCAATTCAAAAAGTATTTTTCATGGGTTGATTTGATATGAATGAGCTTGTTGAATTGTTATATCGGTGGATGAACTTCCGATAGCCATTGTTATCACTCTGCAACATCCTTTCCTTATCGTTCCAAGAAAGTCGATTAGAACTCTCTATAAATCTGGAAGCTAGAACGGACTTAAGATCAGTCCAACGGCTTACTATTTTGTCTGTGCTTTGCTAATTGATTTATCAAACTTCAGATTTCAGATAAGTTGGATAGAGAGTCACTTGTTTTCAAGGGACCCAGAGTGACCTGTTTCAGGCCTGTTGAACTCGATCAACTCCTAGATCTGAAGCACAAGTATCCGGAAGCGAAAATCATCAACGGAAATACAGAAGTAGGTACGAATTATTTTTTTATGATTATAGTGGATATAATTAGTTGACCGTTGAGAATTACTGGAAGGAATTAGTCCGGGTGGCTTACAATTTTAGCCATTGTTGTCAGACCCTGTCCATAAATACGGTACGTACTTTCCATTCTACCTACATTTTCTACTTATTTTCCATCCTACCTATCCCCATCTACCAAAAGTACCTATTATAGGTGGAATAATCAGGAATCAGTCATTTTTTGAATTTTGCCAACGTTTCGGCTCAAGCTTGTGAGCCATCATCAGGGCTACAAACATCAGAACAAAAAAGATACATATTAATATGATAATGAAAATTTTCTTTTGAATGTAGTGACAATTATAACATTTGAAATAAAGCAGAAAATATACCAACATACTTAAATATTATAGATACAAATAATGATAATATGATACATAATCTGATGATGATAAGCATACAAACATTTCTACAAAACTTTAGACTTTAATAATAATAATAATAGGCTTAGCGAACCCGAAGATTCGATGCCGATACCACCAAATTCCACCTACACAGACTCGTCCAATGTTCACCGTTCAAGCCCAAGCCCCCGAGATCAGCCTTAACGCAATCCTCCCATCGACGATTCGGCCTGCCTTTCGGACGCCTACCAGTCGGTTCAGCGAATACCAACTTTCTCGGAATCCGCTCTTCATCGAGCCCAACAACTTTACTCGCCCATTTGAGTCGCCGCGATGCTATCAAATCAATTATATTCACAGAATAAAAGTCCCGCAATTCCGCGTTGTGCAACCTTCTAAACTCCCCAGTGGCCTCATCTCTCTTCGGACCAAATATTTTACCCAGTACCTCATTTTCGAAAACCTTAAGCCGTTGTTCATCCTTCAAAGTAAGCGGCCACGTTTCACATCCGTAAAGAACCGTCGGAAGAATAATAGTTTTATAAATTCTAACCTTTAAGTTTTTAGATAGAAGCCGCGAACTAAGTAACTTAGCAACTGAATAATAACACGCGTTTCCCACCTTTAACCGGGACTTTTAGACTTTAATATAGAAGTAAAAAAAAAAAAAAAAAAAAAAAAATATATATATATATATATATATTGTTTGATCAGTTCTCGACTGTTGATAATTTAAGTTTGTGTTGTTCTTAGGTTTCAGTCAATGAATAAACAATTTTATCTATGCGACGTTTCGAGAATTTATTGTTCTCATAATCATGCAATTTTGGACAAAATATTGTCTTAATTAGGCATGTTTAGCCTACAAGCTTTGAAAGAACACAGTGTTCTTTCAAAGCTTGTAGGCTAAACATGCCTAATTAAGACAATATTTTGTCCAAAATTGCATGATTATGAGAACAATAAATTCTCGAAACGTCGCATAGATAAAGTTGTTTATTCATTGACTGAAACCTAAGAACAACACAAACTATATATATATATATATATATATATATATATATATATATATATATATATATATATATATATATAAAAACGTACCATTACTGAGCCATGTCCAAGCATAAACTGAGGAAAACCATAAACATAGGTAGTATGGGGAGGGGTTCATTTAAAAACCCTGAAGGTTTTCCCCTCTAAGTGTAAATACTACAGCTTATCTTTGTTTTTAAAAAGTTTTACAAAATTAACAATGGAAAAAACAAAACAATATATCCGTATGTACAATAAGGTTGAACATTTTTAACAGAAAATTATAAACACTAGAATCTGAGGTAGGTAAAAGATCCATGAGGTATAAAATAAAAAATAAAATAAATAAATAACAAAAACAAAAACCAGAGGTGTTATAAACGAAAAGATAAATAAAATATAAATTACACAAGCAATTTGTACAATAAAGTTATAATTTAAGGAGACGGAAGATGTTGGCATACGAGGGAGAGATTATCTCTTTGTCTGTTTTATGATTTACGGGTACTCTATCTTTTTCCTTACGGATGTGTATAGCTTCGTGTAGTTATGAGTCGCTTTTTGTAGTTAGGTACGGTGGCTAGGATTTCAGGATTATCAAAATCAAAATGATGGTCAAGGGATATAGCGTGTCCGGATAATTTTGAGGAAAATGGGTTACGGGTAGATATTGTGTATTGGTGCTGATAAATTCTTTTTTTGAGATAGTTTTTGGTCTCTGACCAAATGACTGATTCCTGATTATTCCACCTATAATAGTTTCTACAGTCGACTTTACATCCTCAACAAAAGTACCTAGTTTCCATTCGCCCACGATACAGTACGTATCACCCGCTCTACTCCATATTTTTATACATTTTTACATTTTCTTTAGCCATAATTTGTTCTGTATAGCACTTTCATTATTATACTACTTTCAGTTCCAGTGGCGCGACAGGCCGTGTGGGCCCTGGGAGATTACATTTACGTTTCTCGAATCATTCTGTAGTGTAGGGTCATTACTCCCTACGCCTAATTTTATGAGTTGGCACCATTTGGCTGACGTGTCTCACGTACCCGGGGAGAGGATGTGGGTGAATCCCCATTTAATTACACCCAGATAAAAGCCCCGCCGGGACTGGGATTCGAACTCACAAACTTTAGCATGAGAGACTAGCACGCTAGCCACTCGGCCTCGGGTTCCCCCGTATTTTTAACGAACACATTTATAACGAACACCCGTTTATAACGAACTATCGTTGCGGTCCCTTGAAAAATGAATAGAAAACTATGCTTTCTCCTCGTTTATAACGAAATATTCTCTTATAGCGAATTAACGAACTACTTTTGTGGACCTCAGAATTGAATTAGTTCGGTTATTACGAAAAATAAAGAAGAACAAAATTACGAAAAGTCTTAATTCCCAGTAAAGAGCGGCGCCTTTCTGTCCAAATCCTTACCTCTTCCCTCTATTCAGCTCAATTCTGTGACAGCTTCTGGTTTCTAGTGTTTCAGCTAGTTTTTCTGTTTGTATTGCTTTCTTTAATTCGAGTTTCCTACGAGAGTATTTGATTTAAATACAAGGTTGGCGTTTCTCCACGAAGTGGATAAAAAAATTGTGTCGAAATCAAAAATTGCGGAAAAATAAGGGATATCAAAATCTTCTCTCTCAACGATTATCACTAATAAAGATAAAATCGATGCCTCCTTTGCGTCGTCATCCGGATGTGCAAAAAGAAAATTATTATTTCTACTTTATATGAATTGCTGTTATTTTGACATTATAACATCCTTTTTAAGTTTTGTATTTTGAATGATCGTTTTATGTTAATCTTATTATCTAAATATTATGTAAAATGTGAAATAAGATAGATATATGTACATACTGCATAGTTTTAACTGCTTTTGCAGTTTCTAAATAAACATGTGCCTGAAAGCGAATGATGTATTGAAAATATTTCTTTTTAACCACCTGAATTGATACCAAGACATATTTTTCGGTTATAACGAATTCTTTTATAACGAACAGAGAATTTTTAGGTCCCTTGGAGTTCGTTAAAACGAGTTTACTCGTTTACTTAATAAAGTTGACTGTATACTTACTTACTTACTGGCGGGCGCTACGGTCCAACAAGGACCCGGGCCTCCTCAAGAACTTCAAGCCAGTCGTTCCTGTCCTTCGCTTTAGCCCTCCATCTTCTCACTCCAAGCAACTTGAGGTTCTCCTCGACGTCGTCCAACCATCTCACTCTTGGCCTTCCTCTGTGTCTTTTTCCTCCAATGTTTCCATAAAGGAGTAGTCTTGGAATCCTAGTTTCTGGCATCCTTTCTACATGTCCGAGCCATCTTAGGCGGGCTTTTTTCACAAAGGATACCAGGTCTGGTTTCCCATACATTGTTCGGAGCTCACTATTTTTTCTTATTCGCCAAGAGTCATTTTCTTTAATTGGCCCAAATATCTTCCTTAGTATTTTTCTCTCCCAAACATTGAGTCTCCTTTCGGTTTCCTTTGTTAACACCCAGGATTCGCTGCCATAAGTAACTGTAGGTTTCAGTATTGTTTCATATATCATCACCTTGGCATCCCTTGAAAAATTTTTGGACTTTAGTATTGTTTGTAGGGCGAAAAGGCACTTGTTGCCTGCAGACAGCCTCGCATTCACTTCATCTTTCGTATTATTATCATGAGTAATAACCGAACCTAGGTACTTGAAGGTATCTGTGCTTTTAAAACGGCGTTCGCCAATCTGCAGGTCGTGGTATTCCAGTTGATGGTTCCTGGATGATCCCATATATCTTGTTTTTTCTTCATTAATCTGAAGACCCTCTTCTGCTGCTTCCCTTTTAAACTCTTTGAAAGCTCCTCCGAGCGCAGCCGTGTTTCTCGCTATTATGAGCACATCATCAGCATATGTTGACTGTATATCCATTGTATATTTAAATACCGACGTTCTCTAGCTCAATAATATACGTGTATAATATTGCATTTAATATTATTGAAATTGTATTTATTTAGTATCTTTTTAGCCCTGATGATGACCCACAATGGGGGTCGATACGTTGGCAAGCAATAAATAGTTGAAACTATTTAGTTGTTCCATTTACTGACCGCCACCCGGACTAATTCCTTGTAGTATTTTTTATAATAGTTGTATAGAAAATGTACTTTGTTTATTTATGTTAACGTCACTTTATGCTACTATGGCTAATCGGACTATGCTACAGTGGGAGTCCTAAATTTTGCCTATCCAGGTTTTATTAGGATAGGGATCTTTAACGAGTACCTGACATCGCACAGGCTCGGGACCACCTTTTAACGTCCCCTCCGAAGGACGGCATAACTAAGGATTTTTTACCCCCATTAAAAAATCCTAGGACCACCTGCGGGTTTGAACCCATGACCTATGGCATAGGAGGCTGTTATACTAGCCACCCAGCTACAAGTGATCCCCAGCAAAAAAGCAAATGTACTTTAACCATCGATTCATATAATTTCTTAATCGCTTTTTTTTTTCTTTTTTTTTTTTAAAGGTATCGAAGTGAAATTTAAGAACTGTTTCTATCCATATCTTATTGTCGCAAATATGGTGGGTAAAATTTCTGCTGGGTCTATGAGCGTCCTAGCGAATGGTGTGAAAATAGGAGCTGCTACTAGGCTAACCGATGTCGAGAAGTTTCTTAAAACACAAATCAAATTAAGAGGAAGTATGATTTCATTTTATTATGGTTTTTTTATTAAATTATTTTTATTTATGGTTAATACTATAAAGTGATTTCAGGTTCGGCTTGCAAAGTATTTGAAGCTATCGTCGATATCATGCAATGGTTTGCTGGTAAACAAATACGCAATGTTGCGGTAAGACTTCTTATATTTGCTTTATTTGGATTACATTTATATACAAATATTTAAGCAATGTGGAGTAACCTGTGGTGTAGTGCAGTGGTTACCAACTGGTGGTCACACTGTTGAATACACATACATTCTCACTAGGGATTGCAATCCGGTGTCATTTCCAATCCGGCCGGATCCGGTCTCAAATTTTATCAATCCGGACGGATCCGGTCTCAAATTTTATCAATCCGGCCGGATCCGGGTGGTATGACTAAATCAGGTTGATTTTCACTTTTCGGTCCAAGATGAACTGTTATTCGAGTACAATTGTACTCATAATAGGAAGTTTATAAAATAAAAGTTATGTTAGGATTAGATATGGAGCAAAAAAATTAAAGTTTAGTAGTTTAGGTAACTAGTAAAATTTTAATGGCTGTTAAAACAGTCGGCTATTGATTACTATTTGCTGAAAATAAAGACTATTTGTTTTCTACCACCCTTTTTCCAAAATCAAAATTGATTTTTGATAATATATACTAAAGTTATTAGTACTTACGTACTATTAAAAAAAAACAAATATTGTCAGCAGAATAATTTAAAGATTTATACTCATAATTGTGATAATTATGCCATTCATCAGACATATTCATCAAAATATGATTGTGTCTATCATTAATATAAGAGTTGTTTGTGATTGTTAGCATTCTCAAATTATTTAAAATTATTGTTATCACAATTCCCATCTGAGTTAATTACGCAAGGATAATTATATAGCATTTTATAAAGTAATTAATAAATTAATTGAGCTATCTGAGAAATTGAAGTATAGGAAGACGTGAGCAGTAACGTAGCTCAGTCTTCCTAGATTTCAATAGATTTGTAAGCAGTTTATCATGTAATTCAGTACACTTGAGTGATTCAGAAGTTCCTCTACAGACAACTTACAGGATGCTATAGCTCGCGTATATCCAAAATAATAATATCTGTTAACTTACATTTAGGTGAAGCAACGATAAAACAAAAACACATGTACTGTCTCGTGAAAAACGAACGAATGATGCTGGACTGAAGTGATGACGTGATGTAATTTGGCGTCGAACGACACCTCCACACATGTACACCAAATGTAACGCATTTAAAGTACTTTTTTTTATTAAACTGCACTATTTTTGGCCAAAAATTGCCATAATCGGATCCGGTTACCGGATCCGGTATATTATTGCCGGACCCGGTTAACGTATAATGATGCCGGATTTCCGGTTTTCCGGATTGCAATCCCTAATTCTCACACACGCACACATATGCATATATATATATATATATATATATATATATATATATATATATATATATATATATATATATATAAAATAACAATAATAATAATAGGCTTACCGAACCAGAAGGTTCGATGCCGATACCACCAAACTTCGCCTGCACAGACTCGTCCAATATTCGCCGTTCAAGCCCAAGCACCAGAGATCAGCCTTAATGGAATTCGTTCCTCACCGAGCCCAACAACTTTACGCGCCCATTTGAGTCTCCGCGATACTATCAACTCAATCATATTCACAGAGTACAAACTCCGCAATTCCGCGTTGTGCAGCATTAATATATACAGCATATATATATATATATATATATATATATATATATATATATATATATATATATATATTATATATTTATACACAGATAGAGAGAGAGAGAGAGAAAATAAAATATAAATACTATATTAATATCTGGCTGTTGTTAATGTAATTAATTATTCTTTATAACATCTATAATGGATTATAAAAAAACATTTTTCAACTTAAAGTTTATTTAATATATTTTAAATTGATTTTAACAGCCATGCTGAGCGAAAATCGGATGTAGTCCGTTCCAAATTTTTGTTTAATATTGTATATATCTGTTTTATCGGATTGTTTCACATGAAATGTCCGTTTTTATAGTTTCTAAATACATAAAGGATTTTGCAGGTCTCTGTTGTTTTCTTCCGAATGTTTACATATTTAAAGTAAACAGTTACTAATCCTCTACCTTTGTATTATAAACATTAGCTTCCCAATCAATTACCCACTTTTTAGTATAGCTCCAAATATGAACATGGAAACACGCGATTTTCGAGTAATATTTTTGTACGAGTTTAAACTCGGCCATTCAGCATCTGAGGCCGCTAGAAATATTTGCAAGGCGTTTGGGGAAGGGAGTGTTAATGAACGGACCATTCGCCGTTGGTTTGCTAAGTTTTCAGCTGAGGATACCGACTTGGAAAATTTGCCCCGAGGAAGACCTCCGTCCTCAAACATACAGTAGAAGGAAACCCTTACCAAACAGTTAAAGGTCTCTCAGCACAACTAAATGCAAGTGCATCTACCGTTTCCAGACATTTAAAGTCTATTGGGAAAGTAAAAAAGCTCGATACATGGGTATCTCATAATCTCACTGAGCGGTAGCAAGACCCCATTTTTCAAAACATACCGTGCAAAAATTGAAAGAACTGGGCTACGAAGTTCTTCCGCACCCACCATATTCTCCCGACTTGTCTCCAACAGATTACCACCTATTCAGGAATTTAGACAACTAAAAGGAAAACTTTTTGAAAATGATGATCAAGTGAAAAGTGCGTTTTCAGATTTTGTTTCATTTCAAAGCTCAGAGTTTTTCAGTTCGGGGATAAAAAAGTTGGTGTCACGTTGGGAAAAATGTGTAGAAAAAGAAGGTAAATACTTCGAATAAAATTATCTTGTTTTCATATCGTATTTTTAATAAAAATCCTTTATCTTGAAAACGGACATTTCATGTGACACAACCCAATATTTCAACATGTTAAGGATATAGTTAGTTTTCTATAATTTATAAAATATACTTAATGTATTATTTTTAAAGGCCATTGGAGGTAATATCTATACTGGGAGCCCCATATCTGATTTGAATCAGATTCTGATGGCATGCGAAGCCAAGCTAGAAATAAGCAGTGTCTTAGGTAAGGTCTTAAATTTTATTAATTAATAATAATTAAAATATTCATATATTTTTATTTAAATATACTTAATTTACAGGAGGTACTCGAGAGGTTGTTATGAGCAATGATTTTTGGACTGGGTATAGAAGGAACATTGTGGAACAGACTGAAGTTATATGCTTTATAACAATACCTTTCACTGAAAAGGTGAAATAGATTTATTGATTTGTATGTTAATTTTACTTATCTTAGTTATTAGTATTTGCAAAGCAATTCGAGATAGATAATTCAAATGATGGAGGTTTTAGTTTACCTTTCTGCCTACAGTGTGGGCCTTCATCAGTATGTTACCTTCCTGTAAAAACCATGATAAAAATAAAGCTGGGGGTGAGGTTTTTTATGTAAGAGGTGCTACAGTCATTGCTTTTTTGAAATCTTTATAGAAAAGAAAAGATCTAGGCTTTTTTTTTTCATAGGCTCTGGTTCACCCCGAAAATGAAGGAGATAGGTTCATATAGCACTTCTGGCTTGACTTTAATATACTGTGGCAATATTACTCACGAGAGATGTACCCCTTTAAAAATGAGTTCGTTAAAATGAGGATTGCTGATAGAAATGCGGTAATAAATAAATATTCCCTTCAAGCTATGAGGAATCTATAAATCCTAGAAACATAGTGTACTGTTTGGAAAAGCTTGTATGAGATATGCTTTGTATCAAGCCCAAATTTTGTGTTGGTCATTTGCGACCAATGCTTTGTTTTATTTCTGATCAACAGACAAGTTTAAGTTATATATATATAATATTATATATAATATATATTATATATATATTATTTTTATTGGATTTCATTTTGAATTCTCTACGACCTAACAGGTCTATTGTGGCCATAGTATTAAAATTACAGTTAGTACATGAGCTTTTGTTGCAAATTGCAAACTTTAAGAGGCTCTTCGGATCGATTAACTTATTTAGGGATCACCTATAGCAGGGTGGCTAGCATAACAGCCTTCTCTACCAAAGGTCACGTGTTCAAACCCACAGGTGGTCCTAGGAGTTTTTAATTGGAGTAAAAAATCTTTAGTTATGGCATCCTTCAGAGGAGATGTAAGAAGGTGGTCCCAAGTCTGTGAGATGTCAGGTACTCTTTAAAGATCCATATCCTAATCAAACCTTGATAGGCAAAATAGCATCTTTTGATTAGCCACAGCAGCACAAAGGGACGTTAAATAAATAAACAAACAATGTTTCACCTTCTTGACTGCATAGTCTATACAGAGGCGTACTTGAAATTCCAAGCTTAAACAGGTGATAGTTGAGTTTACAGTGTCCCATATAACAGATAGCAGTTATTGTTTTTAAGGAGGTCCTACTTATATTTAGTTGGCACTTACTTAAACAGTTTAACTATAAGTAGTTTAGAATGTTTCATTGTGTTTTCTTTCTCTATCACCTATAATTTAAAAATTGAATATTTTAAACATACTCTAATTGTTTCCCTTAACAATAATGGATGTTTTTAGAATCAGTACTTCAAAGCATATAAACAGGCTAGGAGGAGAGAAGATGATATAGCTATCGTTAATGCTGCATTCTTCTTGGATCTTAATGGTACTCAGATAAAAAAAATAAATATGGCATTTGGAGGAATAGGTCCAATGACCGTACTAGCCGTTCAAACAGCTTCTAAATTGATAGGGAAGTGAGTATAATTAATATAATAATATATTTAATATTAGTTTGTAGTTTGATGAAATAATCTAAATTTTATGAATTATTGGTGTGCTACTAATTCCTTTCAATAATTTTTTTTTTAAATGTTAAGTTTTAGCAATATATAAATCAGAAAATACCATAAATACCCTTATCATTGAAATTTTATTTTATTTTACAAAATAGACGGATATGAATATCCATTTATAAAATATTGAAACAGGTGAGCATTCATAAAATATAATAACAAGTTTTATAAGTTTTCAATACAGAACAGTATGGTGGTAACTACAATAAAATGTATATAAAATTAACAAATTAAATAAATAATAATTATATACAGAGATTCTTTTAAACTTAATATACAGAGACAAAAAAAAACTGATATAAATATAAAATAAATAGTTGCCAAAATTTACAATAATAAAAAGTGGTCTCTTAGATTAGGCAACAATTATCCAGAAAATAATTTCTTTACATCACTAATCTTACAAGTAAAAATATCAATTTTATCACAGTAATTATTACATATAAGAAGCAGCTCAGACAATCCCTGATGCAATAAATAATTTCTAGACTGGTATTGCACTCTAAAAGGAAGATGTGACCTAAATATTGTGATGAGGAACGTTGATAGGTATCCATTCCAAGTAATTCCGAACAGTTTGTGCTATTGTTTAGAAGTTTGACAATGAACATAATTATTTAATTGTATTCTTCTCAATTCTAATTTGATGGTAATCTTACATTATTTCTAATATCACAATAATCAATTGCTTCCAAGCTGCAACCCATTTTATATGCTATCAGTCTTAAAAATTTATTTTGTACACTTTCAATTTTCTTATTGTAAGCATCATAGTAGGGCGACCATACAATACTACAGTACTCCATAATAGGTCTAACTGTGGTTACATATAGTATTTTCAAACTATGAATGTTTTTAAATTGTTAGGTTATTCTGTATAAAGCCAAGTAATTTATAAGATTTGCTACAAATATTGTCTATGTGCAATTTAAAAGAGAGGTTATGTGAAAAAGTAACACCAAAGTCTTTAACCATATTAATACTTTATAGATCAATGTTACCAATCTTATAGGAAAATTCTATTGGTTTGCTATTTCGATGATATGACATTGATTTACACTTCGACGGATTGAGAGACAATTTTGCAAACACCAAGTTTCCAATTTCATGAGAGTTTCCTGGAGGGGCTTATAATCAGTGAGGGATGTTACCTGGAGAGAAAATTTTTAAATCATCTGCGAAAACTAGATACTGAACACCAGAAAACACCACATCAATATCATTCAAAAAAATTATGAATAACAATGGTCCAAGATGGCATAATACCATCTTCAGGGATAGAGAATAATTCAGCAGTGCCATCTTGTGATACAAAACTCAACTTATTATTTGTAAAGTACTACAAACGTTTATAGTGTTTTGAATCTTCCATCCTTCTATCTCTTTGGTTTACTAAAAATCCCAGTATTTGAAATACTCAAATCAGTTCAAGTAAAAAATTATAATAGTTCTAAAATAAAATTATACTGTTAGTGAGTCAACTCAATCAGAAAAGTTTTGGTTAAGGATGCTTTAACAGTTTTGTCATTTATTTAGTTTTATAAACTTAAAATTCAACAAAATATTGTATTTTTATTCTTGTTTTATTTTATTACGTTCATTTTCAATATCTTAATTAATTTCATTTTCAATACATACATAAAATATTGTATGTACTATATATTCTTATTGTATTTTCTCGTTGTATTTCTATATAATACTTTGTTCATTTTATTATTGTACTTATCTAAAAAGAGCATTATGCCCAAATATGAACAATAAATAAATAAATATACGTTTTCATCTTCGACTTTGATGTATCTAAGATACTAATTAATTATCAAATAATTTAAGCTTCCGGTGAAAAAAAAAGTACAGTAAATTTCGAGAATATGATGATAAAAATGCAGATAGGCTCTATACATATTATATGGAATTTTTTTAATTCCTTGTATTGAATAGTTCATAATTAGTTGAACAATTTAAGAACTTTTCTCTTCTTTATTTTATTTAATTATTGACCAACAAGTATTTAATAGTACTCCAACTTTACAAGACCGTTATTTTTGAGGATACAAAAAAAGATGTATAGAGTTTTAGAATCAGTATACCGCGATTAATTATTTAAAAAAATGGTTAATCATGTATGGTTGAGTCTTATGAGAGATGTGATTTCCCATAACTCAGAATTAAATTTTCAACAAAACAAAAAAAGTATCATTAAAACAAGTAAGAAATAGGGTAGATATAGGATTTGAACTTATTAAATATTTTTATTATAATTTCTCAAAATTATGGTGCCACTGAAATTATCTCATTCTTAATTGCATACACTATCAGTATAAAACAGCTGTTTATTATTCAATTTTACGTCTAATTTAGTCAGCTGTTTCTCAGTCATTTAAATATCTAATTTAGTCAGCTATGTTGTACTAATGATAACTCTTAATTTAAGGAAATGGGATGACGCCATGCTGGAAGAAGCATTGACGAGTTTGATGGAGGAACATACTTTACCTCCGTCAGCTCCTGGAGGAATGATTTTATATCGACGGTCTCTTGTATTAAGGTGGTTATTTATTTTCCTATTATAATTGTTTTATTTGAATTTTGATTACGAATTCACAAATTGAGGAAGTACACCCAACTTTCACGAATCTCCCTTGTTAAAATAAATTTTAATTGAATTTTTTTTTTTTTAATTTAAGTCACTTTATGCTATACTGTGGCTAATCGTAGGATGCTACAGTGGGAGTCCTAAATATTTCCTCTCCAGGTTTAATTAGGATAGCGATCTTTCATGAGTATCTGGCATTGCACAGGCCAGGGACCACCGTTTTACCTCCCCTCCGAAGGATGGCATAACTAAGGATTTTTTTATTCCCATTAAAAAATCCTAGGGCCACATGCTGGTTTGAACTCACAACCTTGGGCATACAAGGCTGTTATACTAGCCACTGCACTACAGGTCACCCTTAATGGAAGTTAAAATTGAAAAGGTGGGGAAATCCTTGGCTGTGTGGCTAACACTTTAACGTAGCGAAATGTAAATTTGAATTCCTGACCTACCTAGATTTTTCAAACTTTTAATTAAAAGTAAATTCATTCACAACCTTCTTTAGACTACTATGAGATCCATCAGCCAACATAATATTTTTTTCAGTTGAAGCTAGACATTAAACCATTAGCATCTGCTAAACATTGGGGGCCAATGCTCCCCAGGAGTCACATAAAAAAATCAGAAAGTTTATGCGAAAAAGAAAAACACATTTCACTTAATATCTCTGGTTCTAGTAAAGGTAGAAAAAAAAATAATTTGGCTGTCAAGATTATCCTTTTTTAAAGGGGAATAATAAGAACAATAATCTATTAAAATATTTAAGTTTTTAATTTTTCTTAAAAACTGTGCTCAGATTAAGATTCCTCACTCCTAAAAAGAGTTTATTACAATTTCTTATTAAAATTTTATTTTATTTTATTAATTTATATAATTTTATAACCGAGAATAAAAACTAAATATTTTAAAGGTTCATTTTTTTTTTATTATTCAGCTTAGAAATAGGGTAATTTTGACACCAAACTTATTTTTCTACCTTTATGAGAACTAGAGATATTAAATAAATTGTGTTTTTTGAGCACAAACTTTCCAATTTTTTTACTCGTTTCCTGGGAAGTATTGGACCCTAATATTTTGCAGATGCTAATCGTTTAGTGTCTAGTTTTACCTAAAAAAAAATTCATAAAAATTGGTGAGACGTATTTGGGATCATCTCCTCGTCAGAAGGTATAGGTATATGAAATAGTATATATATTTATATATTTATATATATATATATATATATATATATATATATATATATATATATATATATATATATATATATATATATATATATATATACATACACACACACATATATAAGGAAAATATTACGATCATGACAAGTTTCTAATTTGAGTTTTCTCTGGTAATACACGTTATAGGGTCCCCTGAGTCCAAATGACCAAGTCCCGCAAAAAGGTCTCTATGTGTGTCAACGTCTCAATTCTCCCTGCCGCAGGTGGTCCTAGGATTTTTTAATGGGAGTAAAAAATCCTTAGTTATGCCACCCTTCGGAGTGGACGTTAAAAGGTGGTCCCAAGCCTGTGTGATACCAAGTACTAATTAAAGATCCCTATCCTAATAAAACCTGAATAGGCCAAATTTATTTATATTATGGCTAATTGTACTCCCACTGCAGCATCTTCCGATTAGCCATAGTATTATAAAGTGACATTAAATGAATAAACAATAAACAATCAATTCTCCCAGATGATGACCCAAAATTTGGACCTACAAACAATGCCAGACAATAAATAGTTAAAACTATTAAAAATAAAAATAAACTTTATTCACATATTTACATTTTGACAAAATGTTAACAATGATTTTGGATGAGTCATCCTTACAATCAGAAAATATTTTTGTTTTTTTGTGATTATAGTACATTAGCCTAAATGACAAACATATTGTGAAGTAAAATTGAGGATACATTGCGATTGTAGGAAAAATTATACAAAAAACCTACGCATAAAAACTACACATAAAATAATTGAGAATACATAAAATATTTGAAGACACATAAAATAATTGAAAATACATAAAATAATTGAAAATACATGAAATAATTGAAAATACAAAAATTAATAGAAAATACATAATATGATAGAAAATTATAAAATTTAGAAATTTATAACATAAGAAAGTAATTAATTTTTATTACAATTAAGATTAGTTTGAATGAATAATTGTATTATTAGGTTCCTTTAATTAAAATGATCCTTTTCATTCAACTTATTTTATTTTCTTATTTTTTGTCCCTACGTTTCGGCTCTTTGCCATTCTCAAGGGATCTCTTTATACTCCTTTATACACTCTATACAATATATAGATATATATTTTGTCATAATTGAGTAAAATAAAAATTAAAACTATTATAGGCTGACCAGCCCTGTCCTGGTTGTTATCATCTACTGTTATCATCTACTGTTAGATGATAACAACCAGGACAGGGCTGGTCAGCCTATAATAGTTTTAATTTTTATTTTACTCAATTATGACAAAATATATATCTATATATTGTATAGAGTGTATAAAGGAGTATAAAGAGATCCCTTGAGAATGGCAAAGAGCCGAAACGTAGGGACAAAAAATAAGAAAATAAAATAAGTTGAATGAAAAGGATCATTTTAATTAAAGGAACCTAATAATAAGAAAGTAAGTTAATTTAATAATACATGTTTTGTTCTCTTATGAGTATATCGTTTTAGTGAAAATTTATTGTAATTACCGATTTCTTTTATTAATGGGTTTTTAGAGACTGGAGTTTTACTGAAGTAAGAAGCTGTTTGTGAATGGACAAGTTGTTTGATTGTAGGAAGCTGCAAGTCTTGGAGCATTGATGATATTTTCGTGTATCAGGGGAAATTATTAATTATCCGCATTGACAAGTTTTGAATTCTCTCGAGTTTTTGGAAGTTAGTCGAGCAGGATGAGCTCCAGACTGGAGAGGTGTATGTGATTAACGGGCGGATGACTGATTAAAACTATTTAATTGTTTCCTTTAGTGCCTAATTCTTTCCCAGGACTAATTCTTTTCTGTAAATAATTTTTAGCATTAATAGTTATCTAAAAGTTGGTTTAAGATTAATTTATTCTCCTCCTGTTTTTCAGTTTTTTCTACAAGTTTTATTTACATGTTCGCTCCGAATTGGAAAAAAAAGGGCTTATTAAGCCTACTGAAAATTCTCAAAGAAGTGAGGAAGATAAGTTACATTCCTTGATTCCTTCCAGTTCGCAATATGTATCAAAAGTAAGTACTTTTGAATAAATCATAAACTGCTTTGGAAAGTGTTTTTACTATTTTGTAAGAGATAAGAAAATAATTATTTATTATTTGTAGGATTCGACATCTGAAGGAGACCACGACACCATTGGCCTGCCAATCGTACATAAATCAGCTTTCAAACATGCTACAGGCAAAAATTTATATTAATTAAATTTTTTTAAATATTTTTCTGAATCTCATCTTATATTATTTTTAATTTCATTTACCTACTTATGTAATAGTCTGATAGGGCTTAAATGCCAATTTTTAAAATTTTCTTCCTCTAAAGGACATTGAGTTTTGTTAATAAACTGTTTCATTTATTCAGCATTGATGAACAAAATAATAAAATGCTACAAATTATTATAATGTGTATACGCTGAACTATTTGTGGAAGAACAATAATTCCAAGTGATAATTCAAAATCAGGGTGGTTTGGTTAAAGAAATTTAGTCAACTGTATAGATTTAAAAAAAAATAAAATAAAGAAAGTAAACGACGAATCACAATATATTTATTAAACTAAAAATACATATAAACAACATAAGAAATAAAATTAACCTATTTGAACAGATTTAAGAAAAGATAATTAAGAAATTAAATGTTCCAATAATGGTTAAAGATAGGGTATATTCACGTAAACGAAATCCAGTTGATAGTTGAGAATTGAAGAAATTGACCGTAGGGCGGCTCTTTCAAGTTCCAAGGGGAACGATGAGAAGAAGAAGAAGGCAGCTGATGAACAAATACGTTTGCAAACGTTCAGAATTTCTTGAGAGGAGATTTGGGTCTATATATGACATAGCCTCACCGCTCAGACACTATCCCAACACTCGACTCCTCAAGTCAGTAATAAAACAATTGAAGTCCACATTTATTCTATTGTCTCTCTATTCTATTTGTTTTCATGTTCGTGTCCAAATCTTTTAATTATATTTAAAATAACTATTTTAAAAACAAATATAACATAAAAAAAGGCCTTCAGATTTATACATAACGGCCCACCAATCTGCACATTTTGACAGATCGTTCCTTATCCGATCCTCAATCCTGTGGAATTCTATTCCTCTTTCTATCCGTCACTCCAACTCTCTTCCTACATTAAAATCTTGCTTATTCATTCATCTTATGACCATCCAGTCAGGACAAAATTATAAATAAGACTGTATTTTATTTTATTTTCTACATATTTCCGTATGTCTGTTTTCGATTAGTTTTAGTTAACTTGTTTATAAATAATTAATTACTCTTAGACTCTGAAGCCCAATTTATATATTATGTCAATGTTATTCTAAAGGCACTTGTCCCAGAATAATAAAGAATTTATTTATTCTTTTTTATTATGAAGTTTTTTATTTTCAATTAAACGACTATAAAAACTTTATCAGGCCAGAACATATGGCGTGAACACAATGGTTTATTATTTCTAAATAATTAAATCAGGGTTTAAGTGTTTAGATAGGTGTTTATAGGCAATTAATACAAAGGAAAATGGCCTATAACCTCTGCTAATTTAAAAAAGACTAATTTTTTTTTTTTCTCTGGCATGACAGGCCATGTTGGCCCTTGGCCGCGTGGTGTAATCTCCTGGGAGAATATACTCACGATTCTCGATGAGATTTTACAGGGTAGGGTCATCGCTCCCTACACCTATTCCAAATGGCCTGTTTCCACTGCTAATGTCTATATCTACTATTTCTGAACCGATCTCAATGATTTTTTCTTTCATTTTGTAGGAAATTTAATTCTATCGAATAGCACTAACTACAGATTTATAAATAATCTAACGAATTGCTCTTGCTTCGCGCTGGTGCAACTTAAATAGGTGTCGTTTATGTTTAAAAATTTCAGTTTGACATATTATGAATTCATGACTTTGGGATTATGAGTTCATTGTAATGAAAAGTGTATTTAGTTAGAAAATACTATGCTTATTATATAACGTCTATTCATTACTATATTTATTCATCGGCAGAAATTAGAAACATTTTGATCACAAATCAAATATTGGTTTAGTTTATTTGTTTGTTAATGTTAAACTGTTCCTGTTTTATTCAGTTCATTAATATTTTATGTTGCAAATAACCTTTTTACACTTACATTTTAAAAGTTAATTTAGTTTCCATGGCAGCCCCATTTAGTTTATAGTGAAATATATGTTTTTATTAAATGATCTAAAAGTAGAAATAATTATTAGCAATGTTTGTTTTTAACAACTTTCCATTTATTTTTACTACTTATGCCACTTAAAATTTTTTCTAAAACTTCGAGTACTGTATGAAAGAATATAACCTGTACATTCACCATAACCTATCTCATCACAACATTACAATTAAAATAAGTTCATGGGCCTACAACAACTTTTATTAACTTGTATAATTTCTTTTATTGCATATTAAATTTTCTAAAATCTTGCGCTTTCCAACGGTATATTATACGTATATTTTACTAATTATATTTCAGGAATAACTTTTTGATGACTTGGTTAGAGAAAATTTGTTTTTCCCGTTTAAAGAAAGATAAATTGAAATGTATTTTACTTATAAACCTTCAGGAAAGAATGTTCTAAATGATAGTGAAAACTGTATCAAAACCCGTCTTGTGATTTAGAAGGAGTTAGCGGAAACCAAAATCGCGTTATATATATATATATATATATATATATATATATATATATATATATATAGAGAGAGAGAGAGAGAGATTATAAATACAGTTTTTGGTATTTATTTACTCACATGGCGAACTAACAGATTTTTTTTTATTTGTTATTGGGTTCTTCATGTCTTACAGCGTTAGCCCTCAAATTTTGAGGGTGTGAATTTTTTTCATAAATTTCTTATTCTAAACATAAGAATAGTAATATAACTGTATAATATACCATTAGAAAGCTAAATATTTTAGAAAAAATGTTTATATTATATGTATTCTGTTTATTATAAAAATGTATTGTTTATATGTTTTGGTTTATTATTTTCTATAATGCACCTTGGTTTGATAATTGACCAAGAACCCCCTTCCTCCTTCTCCTCATCCCTTCAAACATTGAGGTATTATATTTTCAGATACATAGGACCCTAATAACAATTTTTTTAAAAATCTGTCTTCGTATTCTTTGGCTGTTCTCCAAAATTACTTGATCGATTTTTTTTTTTTTTAATTCGGTAAAAAAGCATCTGACGATGATCCTAACACCTTGATGTAAATATGAGCCAATTAGTTTCAAAAAGGTGGACGAATAACCATTCCTTAACTCAATAACTCAATCATATTTGAAGATTAAAAAAATGGATGGTTTTAGAATCAGGACACAGCGATTACTTATAAAAAAAAAACTTTAAATTCTCCTAATATCGATATACCAAGATCCAAAGGGTATAATCAGACTGAATGAACAGGAATCTGGCTATTTTAGCATGGCTAGAGGGGTCAAGCAGGGGAATAGTTTAAGCCTTTTACTATTCACAATATTTCTGAATGAAATAGCTGCAATCTGCAAAAGGCGAAAAGAAAGGACTTTCCTGGGGTGAAGGAATCTGCTTCCAGTTTTGGTACAGCTTCTCCTGTATGTGGATGATATTGCCCTAAGGGCAGTTTCTGTAGAGAAATTGCAGCAGGCAGTTGACGAATGGAACGAAGACCTCTGCAGGAAGTGCATGAACATCAGTACCAGCAAGAGTAAGATCCTACAGGTTGGAAGGATACAGGAAGTTGTTGTGGTGTACTGCAACGGAGTGGTAATGGAAGTTGTGTCAGACTTCACCTACCTTGGCACTGTTATGGATCGATCTGGGAAAGTAGACTCAGAAATTTTGAACAGGGTAAGCAAGACCATATACGCTATATACTTCCAGATCTGCAATAGAGTGATCGGGACGAGAGAAGTAAGCAGAAATGTGAAACTGCACATATTTAAGGCTGTGTACCTTCCTGTACTCCTTTATGGTGTGGAAACCTGGGTGATGACTGACAGACTGGAGAGAAAAGTCATTGTATTGGGGGTTACCTGTAGCATGGTGGTTAGCATAACAGCCTCCTATGGCAAAGATCTCGGGTTCAAACCGCAGGTGACCCTAGGATTTTTTAATGGGAGTAAAAAATCCTTAGTTATGACGTCCTGAGGGGTTAAAAGGTGTTGCCGAGCCTGTGTGATGTCAGGTACTCGTTAAAGATCCCTATCCTAATTAAACCTGAATAGGCAAAATTTAGGACTCCCATGTAGCATCGTCCGATTAGCCATAGCAGCATAAAGAGATCTTAAATAAATAAAAAACAAACAAAGTCTTTGCTGTGGAGATGAGGTTTCTTCGAAGGATCCAGGGAGAACAAGACGTGACTGCGTTCACAATGAAAGAATCAGGGAGGAATTGGAGTTCCCTCGATGAAGATGTCATGGAAATTCGGCAGCTTAGTGGTTTGGTATCTCATCAGATGGAGGGACACAGAGATCCATTGAAAATCATGGACTATATTCCCAACGTAAGACCAGCCGAACTGGGATGTCAATCTGGGATTACGTTGACAACCTATGGGAAAAATGAACAAAAATTTCCCGAGCAAGAAATATGCATGCATGGGAACATTGGCAATCCTGCTCAATGCTTCCCTACATATAGCTCCATAATTTAGTTATTTTTTTAAGATAGAGAAAGAAATGTATAAAGTTTTAGAAGTGATGAGAATCGAATTCTCTACAAAAAAATCTGGTGCACAACACACTACTTTCCCTTACCTCGTTATTCATATCAATTTATGAGTTTTCAAACAAATTTAGAAACAAAATAAATTGTTGAAGAATTATTTACATTGGATTTTAATAGAAACATGTGTTTTATCAAATAACTATGATATTATTATCTATGGCAATCAGCTTGTTTTATTGGCTTTTCATCATTCTCTGTTAACTTTTACAATAATATATATAAGATAATATTTTTTATCTTATATATATTACTGTTCTTAACTCCAAAAAATATAAATTTGCATTAAAAAAAATATGTTTCCAGTTTTCTCCTTTAGTTGGATATCAAGTTCATTCAACTTATATTAATTTACCTGTTTTTTAGCAATGCTAATCAGGTGATACCGTCAATTTTATAAAATCTACAAAATTAAAGGTACTTTGAAGGAAGAAATTTTGAAATATCGGTATTTAAGCCCTGTCAGACTATTTCAATCAGAATGAAACTTACATGATATTAAAGCCCGTCCAATTTTGCATCAATATAGTGAGTTTAATCAAAAGTTTTGAAGCCGTTTTTGAGAAAATCATAAGTAGGCGCAAAATGCATGGTATAAAGTGGCTTCTGGTTAGCTAGTATTTTTTGAACCATTTATCATGACTGTTCCTCATAATATCTTATGATTACATCCATGATCAACTTTATACCTTCATAAAAATTTATAATTCTTTGTTGAATCTATATTTTTAGGTGAAGCTTTGTACTGTGATGATTTACCAAGTTTAGAAAATGAAGTTTATTTGAGCCTGGTTACAAGTAGTAAAACCCATGCGAAAATCAAGAACATCGATCCTTCGGAAGCTTTGAAGTTGAAAGGTGTCGTCGGCTTCATTTCTGCGAAGGATATTGTTCAAGAAAGAAATCGTTTTGGACCCATTATTCACGATGAAGAGATTTTTGCTTCTGAGGAGGTAGTTATTATTTTCATTTAACTTTATACACTCCAGGTCAAAAGTTTCAGATAACCTATGGTTTTCATCAATCAATCTGTATGAATTTTTGTTATAAACTTTGGCTCTCAGATTTTTTCTCTTTGTATATTATGTGAGTTTCACTACGCAATTCAACTGAAAATTCATTCTTTTTAACCGTTCTTTAAAGAAAAAAAACGAAAATTATCTGTGCTGTGAACTTCTTACAACTTTAGGAGTCGAGAAATTTAATAAATCAAACTAGAAATAAAATTTATCTCCTTAATTCTCCAAGACTGTAAATAAAGCTTCACATTAGAAGTCTCAGTAATAATTAGATTTAATCAAATTATGTCTTGTTATTTACAATAATCACAAACCTTACTTATATCTAATATGTAAATTTGTTTATAAATACAAATAATAATAAGATACCTATATTTGTTTTATAATGATGGAGTTTTGTTGTCCGTTGAGAAATTAGATAGGAAGATGGTTGGGGGTGCGGTCATAAATTAGAAACACACATTTAAAATAAGTGCTAATTTTAATTATGTACAATAACATGCATTTACCAACTTTTTTTTTTTTATTTCTTAAAAAAAGCTCTAAGAATTTTGATTAAACTCACCATATTCATGTAAAATTAAATGGGCTTTGAAAATTGATTTTTTTTTCATAGGTTAATTTTTTGTGTGAAAATTATGTTTGAAATAAAATATTGATGTATATTGTTGGATCACAATTTCCAATAATGATTTTAATCACAGGTGCTGTGCCACGGTCAAGTTATTGGAGCCATAGCAGCAGTAAATCAAATGCTTGCTCAAAGAGCAGTTACGCTTGTCAAAGCTGAATATGAAGATTTACAGCCAGTCATCATTACAACTCAGGTATATTTATTATTTAAATTGTATTATTATTATTATTAGTGCGATATCTCCCTAAACGTAAGGCGCTAAGCACTTATGACTCAATTTTCTTATTTCTTGTTCTTTTTGTCTTGCCAGTATTGTCTCATTCTATGGCTGAACTTCTCTTTTATTGCAGACCATTCTCAATATTTCTGCAGACCATTTGGGTCTGTATGGTTTCTGATTGTTTTGCCCTAGAGTTACTTCCCATTTGTTTATTTTGTCTCTAAATATGTTTCTGTCTTGGATTTCCTCTTGTCTTATGTCTGCTCTTCGTAAGACTTCTAGTGTCTGTTTGATCCAGTCAGTAGTGCTTTTGAGTGTTGCTCTTGCTTCGTGTATTTGTCATGTCAGTCTTGTTTCAGGTAGTCTTTGTATGTGCCCATAGAATTTCAGTCTTCTTTTCCTGATGTCTGTCTCGATGTTGGCGTGTTTTTCTGTTGATTTCTTGCTTTGCAGTCTGTATCCATCTTCTGTTTGTCTTGGTCCTAGTACCTTTCTGATGATCTCCCTCTCCTCTCTCTCTAGTTCTTCGATTTGTCCTTTGCGGTTCAGTGCCAGTGTTCCACTTGCGTACAGTCCCATCGGTTCTATTACAGTTCTGTAGTGCCTTATCTTTGTGTTGGTTGAGATTGATCTTTTGTTGTATATGTTCTGTGTCATTGATAGTGCTCTCTTTACTTTCTGTAGTCTTTTCTGTTGTGCCTGTTTTTTTGTCCTGTTGGTTCGATAATTTCCCCCAAGTATTTGAAGTGATTAACTCTATTGATCTCTCCGTATTTCGTGCTTAATTTTGTTTCATCCGTTTTTGTTGCTAGGAACTCGAAGGATATTTGTACCGTTTTTTCGAAGGATATTTGTAGTCCTATTTTCTCTGGATTATCTTTTAGTGTTTCTATCTGTGCTATGGATACTTCCGGTGTGCTTGTTATGATCGCTATCTATTTAAATTTTATCTTATTGACTTATTTTTTTTTTAATCTTACTTTAATACACATTATTGTATTATGTGTTATTCTTAAGGGACTTGTCCCAGAATAAACAAATAAATTATTATTATTATTATATTTCAACTCAATTTTATTTTTAATAGGACGCCATAAACCACAAGTCATTCTTTCCCGAATCTCCTTTCAAAGTAAAAAGTGGCGACGCTGCAAAAGGCTTCCAGAAATCGTATAAAGTAATCGAAGGTGAACTGACCATTGGTGGGCAGGAACATTTCTATCTAGAAACACAGTGTTGCGTTGTAATTCCTAAACCTGAAGATAGTGAAATGGAGATATACACATCGTCACAGCACCCTACCGAAGTTCAGGTCTGTATATATGTTATTTTATTATCAACTTATATATTGCTAAATAATTATCTATATACCTTCTTTACAATTTAATCAGCTAAATCAGCTGTTTGGTGACCCTAGACTGGAGACATATACATTTGGCCCAACTAGCCTCTAGAAGTGCTTTCACTTACCTATATATGAAATTTATTGTAAGGGAAGGTATTGGTAGGTTGTGAAAATGTTTGAATTTGAGTTTTCAACGGTAATACATGTTTTAGGGTCCTCTAACTCCAAATGACCAAGTCCCACATAAAGGTCTGTCCAAAACTCCATCTTTAAAACTGAGATTTCATATTTAAGACAACTATATGCCCAAGATGTTACAGAAACTTTTTCATCAAAATCAGCTAACCAGAAGATCCACCTTATAACATGCATTTTGCACCTTTTTACGATTTTCTCAAAAACTGGCTCTAAAGATTTTGATTAAAATCGCTATGTCAATGTAAAATTTAATTGGCTTTAATATCATCTATGTTTCATTCTGATTGAAATAGTCTGACAGGGTTTAAATGCCGATATTTTAAAATTTATTCATCTAAAATACCTTTAATTTTGTAGATTATATAAAAATAACTATATTACCTTGTTACCACTGATGAAAAACAGGTAAATATATAATTTGAATGAATTCAATACCCAACTAAAGGAGAAAACAGAAAAAAAAAATGTTAATGCAATTTTTTGTTTTTGAACATAATAACAGTAATATACATGTTTAATATACCGTTGGAAAGCTAATGGTTTTAAAAAAATACACAAGCTTGTAAAAATTAATACATAATACATGTTTCTATAGAAATTCAATTTAATTAATTCTTTAATGGTTTCACTTATTTTTATCTCCAACTGTATTTGAAAATTCTTTAATCAATTTTTAAAACGGTGGTAAGTGAACATAATGTGTTGCCCACACCAGATTTTTTATTTATTTTTTAATGATAATTTTATGAGATGGTTCAGTTGACATAATTAAATTTGTATTAAAAATCGTGTAAACTATTTATTCATACCCACATTGCAGGTCGTCAGTGCTAAAAAGTTACAGGAAAAATTTCAAGTTTTGTATATAATGATAAGATGTATGAAACCGAAATTTCATATTTTAGAATTGCATATACCTGAGATATTTCAGTAAAATTTTCGTGTTTTGCGTGCGCCAGATTAATTTTAAATATCTTTCATTCACCACCAACTGAACCATCTTCCATTATATATTTATGGACAATTATTCAATACTCTTTAATGATAATACACAATTCGTTTTTTGAAAATTAATTTTTCTTTACTAATCGTAGACCATAGTATCACTAGCACTTGGCATTCCTTTCAATAGAGTTGTCTGCAAGGTCAAAAGAATGGGAGGAGGTTTCGGCGGGAAGGAATCTCGTTCCGCACATCTAGCTCTGTGCTCGGCCATCGCTGCTTACAAGTAAGTTTTATCTTTTTGTAATGTTCTGATTTTTTATTTTTATAAAAAGCATTCCTTAAGGAAAATTAATTTATAAATGCTTACTACATTAAAATTTATTGAATCACTATTGGGTTTCTGACAATCAGTTACAATTTTTTATTTGATTTATAATTAATACCAGAACGAAAAATCTGGTACGCTTTTACCTCCGTTATTTATATCAATTTAAGAATTAAAAAAAAACCAAAAAAAAAAAAAAAAAAAAACCTGTACCACCACAACCCATGAAGGGTCTTGGGCTCAGTACATATAGAGATTCGTACTGTTTCTAGGCTAACGGCAGTGCAATGAGGTGATTAGGCCTTAATCACGCTCAGCCGCCAGGTTTTTCCCCAATTAATTGGGGTACCCACTTTATAGAGGGTCTCCATACCCTAGGGTCGCTCCCCGACTGAATTAACAGAATAAATAATATTCTGCCACAGCCGGGATTCGAACCCAGGACCCGGAGCACAGCAGACTAGTGCTCTATCCACTAGACCACGCCGCTCCCAAAAGGTACCAACAGCACACAGTTTTCCCAGGCAGTCACCCATCCAAGTACTAACCACGACCGACGTTGCTTAACTTCTGTGATCGGACGAGAACCGGTGTGTTCAACGTGGTATGACCATTGGCAAAAAAGGTACCAACAGCACGCGGTTTTCCCAGGAGGTCACCCATCCAAGTGCTAACCACGACCGACGTTGCTTAACTTCGGTGATCGGACGAGAACCGGTGTATTCAACGTGGTATGGCCGTTGGCAAGAATTTTTAAATGAAAATAAATTGTTAAAGAATTATTTACATTGGATTTTAAAAGAAACGTGTGTTAAAACTGTAAAATGACTTTTACAATAGCATGTATAAGATAATATTTTTCTAAAATCTTTAGCATTCCAACGGTATATTATACATTTACATTGCTGTTCTTAAGTTCAAAAACAAAAAAATTGTATAAACATTTTTTTTTTGTAGTTATCTCCTTTAGTTGAATATCGAATTCGTTCAACTTATATATTTACCTGTTTTTTAACAATGGTAACAAGATGATATAGTTATTTTTATTGAATATACACAATTAAAGGTACTTTGAAGGAAGAAATTTTGAAATATCGGCATTTAAGCCCTATTAGACTATTTCAATCAGAATGAAACCTACATGATATTAAAGCCAGTCCAATTTTGCATCAATATAGTGAGTTTAATCAAAAGTGTTACAGCCGTTTTTGAGAAAATCATAATTAGGCGCAAAATACATGGTATAAAGTGGCTATTCTGGTCAGCTGATTTTGATGAAAATGTTGCTGTGACATCTCGGGCATATAGTTGTCTTAAATATGAAATTTCAGTTCCGTACCACTTATGGTTTTTGTGTTAGACTTACCACATACACACACACTGACACACAGACCTTTTTTTGGGATTTGGTAATTTGGACTCAAGAGACCATAAAACGTGTATTTCTGTCGAAAAGTGTCCCCCAATGCAAGAATTGGTCCAAAATAGCATAAATCTAACTGTCAATATTAGGGAGGTAGGGTGGGTTGGGTAAGAAAAGAATTAACTTTACTAATTCGAAGAATATGCCCAATTTTAATATTTTAAGAAATACTTAATTATTAGAGGACCCTACGTGGTAAATGCAGGATGGTAATCTAATTAGAAGAGTTAATAACTGGGGTAGAAATACCACCATGATTAACATTTAATGTTAAACATATAAAAACAATGAAACGGATTATGTGTTAACTTATTGAAGGCTATAATCCTACTATTTCCCTTCATTTTTTTTTTTATCCTTGACTAATAATTTAATTCTAGATTTAACAAGAGAAAGATAATAAAATACAATTTTAAATATTTTTTAGTATATTGTAATATACCCATTTTTTAAATATAGTATATATTTATTTATTATTTAAATATGTTAGGCAGGCTTATGAACAGATTAAAATTGAAATTAAGGGCTCCAATTTCGATGTTTGTTTCCAAACATAACGTCCATTTTGGATGCTAGGGGAAGATCCTAGCAGGTAAAAAAAATATATATATATATATAGGGCAGGTAGAAAAAGAAATTTGGGATTTGGACTTGAAAGTGGAAGGATCTAATGCAGCCTGAAGAGAAGAAGATTGTTAGCCTCCATGTTCTTTTATTATTTAAATTTGTAAGTTATAGTATTAATTAAAAATCAAATAAAAAATTGTGCCTGGTTGTCAAGAACCCATACCCTGCGAGTAAATAAATTTTATTTTAGTAATTATATTTTAATTAATTTTTACTTTCACTTACTATGTATAGTAAGGGGAAGTATTGCGATCATGAAAATTTTTGAATTCCAGTTTTCAACGGAAATACACGTTTTAGGGTCCCCTGAGTCCAAATAACCAAGTCCCGCAAAAAGGTCTGTGTGTGTGTGTGTGTGTGGTAACTCCCGGGCGGAAACGGTAAGTCCTATGAAACTGAAATTTCATATTTAAGACAACTATACACTCGAGACGTGACAAAACATTTTTCATCAAAATGAGCTTACCAGAAGAGGCACTTTATACCATGCATTTTGCACCTTTTTTCAATTTTATCGAAAACGGTTCCGATGATTTTGATTAAACTCGCTATATCAATGTAAAATTAATTGGGCTTTAATATCATGTAGGTTTTATTCTGATTAAAATGGTCTGACAGGGCTTAAATGCCGATATTTTAAATTTTCTTCCTCTAAAGTACCTTTAATGTTGTAGATTAAATAAAAATAACTATATTATCTTTTTAACGCTGATGAAAAACAAGTAAATATATAAATTGAATAAATTCGATACCCAACTAAAGGAGAAAACAGAAAAAATATTTTTTTAATGCAATTTTTCGTTTTTGAACTTAAGAGCAGTAATATACATTTATGATATACCGTTGGAAAGCTAAAGATTTTAGAAAAAATATTATCTCATACACAAGCTTTTAAAAGTTAATAGAGAGTGATAAAAAAGCCGATAAAACTAAGTGACTGTTATAGATAATAATATAATCGATTTTTTAATAAAACACATGTTTCTATAGAAATTCCATATAACTAATTCTTTAATGGTTTCACTCATTTTGATCTCTTACTGTATTTGAAAATTCTTTAATCGATTTTAAAAACGGAGGTAAGTGAAAGTCGTGTGTTGCCCGCACCAGATTTTTTAATTTCATTTACCTATATATGAAATATATAGTAAGGGGGAGTATTGTGATCATGAAAGTTTTCAAATTCCATTTTTCAACGGAAACATATGTTTTAAGGTCTCCTGAGTCCAATTAACCAAGTCCCGCAAAAAGGTCTGTGTGCTTGGGTTTGTGGTAAGTCCAGCACAAAACTGAAAAGTTGTACAAAACTGAAATTTCATATTTAAGACAACTATAAGCCCCCAAAATGTTACAGAAAGTTTTTCACTAAAATTGACTGACCGGAAGTGAAAATTAACTACATGCTTTTTGCACCTTTTTACGAGTTACTCAAAAATTAGCTATATTGATATTGAATTTAATGGGCTTCAGTTAAATGTAGATTTCATTTTGATTTCATCATTCAATAGTCTGACAGAGCTTAAATCCCAATATTTTAAATTTTCTTCTTTTGAAGTACCTTTAATTTTGTAGATTTCATAAAATTAGGCATGTCATCTTTCTAGCATGGAAAAATAACGGCTTAATATGCAAGTTGAGTGAATTTAATTTACAACTAAAATATTTTTGTATGCATTTTTTGTTTTTGAACATAAGGATAATTATATAGATGTATAATATACTGTTGGAAAGCAAAAGAATCGTAAACTTAATGGAGAGTAATGAAAAGCCGATAAGATTAACTGATTGATGTAGATAAAAATATAATAGATTATTTAATAAAACACATGTTTCTATCGAAACTTTATATAATTAATTCTTTGATCTTTTCAAGTTTTTTTTTAATATTGTTGAATTAATTTTAACAATGGAAGTAAGTGAAAGTCGTGTGTTGCATGCACCAGATTTTTTTGTATAAGGTATATTTTAAAAAGAAATATATTGTAATATCTATATGTTTTATTACCAAAAATTGGGTTCAATCAGTTGTGATATTAATATTTATAATCAAATTGTGCAAACATTTATAATCAAAACTCAATTGTGCAAAAAACCAGTAAAAACTAAAAACGTGCAATTTAGCCCAAAAAGAGCTAAACTTGCTATTTCGTACAATATAAACTTGTAATATATTATTCTCTAATACATGAACGGGATAGCTGTCTGACTTTGAAGCTGATACACACGAGCAAATAGAACTTGCAAAATCATGGAAATCTGGTTTCCAATTATTATTATAAACATATTACATATTGACAATCTCTTACTTAAAAGTATATAAAATATTGTTTTTGATATTATTATAATCATTAATAATTCACATATACCTAATTTTTTATATATTCCCTTTAAGTGTTCCGTCACCTATATGTGTTACTATGTACTCATTGCATTCCTTTTGTATCTTTTTAAGTTTTTTTTTTAATATTGTTGAATTAATTTTAGCAATGGAAGTAAGTGAAAGTCGTGTGTTGCACCATATTTTTTTTATGAGGTATATTTTAAAAATAAGTATATTATAATATCTATATATTTTTATAACCAAAAATTGGGTTCAATCAATGGTGATATTAACATTTATAATCAAATTTAACTCAAAAGTGCAAACAATGCATTTAAAACCAAAAACGTGCAATTTAGCCCAAAAAGGGCAAAACTTACTATTTCGTGCAATATAAACTAGTAATATATTATTCCCTAATACATGAACATGATTGCTGTCTGAGTTTGAAGCTGATACAGGCAAGCAAATAGAACTTGCAAAATCATGGAAATCCGGTCTCCAATTATTATTATAGAGAAAGAGGTTGTCAATACGTAAAACATATTAAATATTCACAAGATCTTACTAAATAGTATATAAAATATTGTTTTAATATTATTATAATTATTAATAATTCATATATACCTCCTTTTTTATATATTCCCTATAATTGTTCTGTCACATATATATGTTACTATAAACTCATACAGTATATGTATTCCTTTTGTATCTTTTTAGCCCTAATGATGACCCGTAATGGGTGTCAAAACATTGACAGACAATAAATAGTTAAAACTATTTAATAGTTTCAGTTACTTTTCTTTTTTAATTTTTTTGGAAGTTTTCTTAATTGGAACTTTTAAAAAAGCACATAATACCTTCCATTCATCATCGAATCCTTTTATTTCATTAGTCCTTTAACATTTTTTTATCCAAGTCGACGTTTCGGGGTTGTTTCCCCATTTTCAAGACTGAAAACAATTTATACTTTCACTATTGAATAAAATCACATTATTTAAATATTTTTCCTTGAAAAATGAAGCTCAGCAATTTGTCATAATTATTTTAAACTAACTATACTTTAATTACCTTATTCCTTGCTACAACATTTTTCACATCTCATAGCCACTGCTACTTGTCCTATATTGGCTCACTGTTTCCATTATATTTCTATTTTAAACCTTTGTACCTTTCCAGTATTCCGGTGTAATCCTTGTGCTTATTTATTTATTTTTATTTTTACCTCTATTAATTATTTGTACTAATTATGGTTATTGGGCTATTATTTTATTTATTTTTAAAATTTGATCTTATTTATGATGTCTGTGTAATGTGTTCCCAAGTTATTTGTATCTGTTTTATAATTTATTGTCCTGCTATTATTTTTGGTTATGTGGATTGCTTCTAGTAGTTTTCTATTTCTATTATTTTGAGATGTGTCTAAAATTAGAAGCAATCCACATAACCAAAAATAATAGCAGGACAATAAATTATAAAACAGATACAAATAACTTAGGAACACATTACACAGACATCATAAATAAGATCAAATTTTAAAAATAAATAAAACAATAGCCCAATAACCATAATTAGGACAAATAATTAATAGAGGTAAAAATAAAAATAAATAAATAAGCACAAGGATTACACCGGAATACTGGAAAGGTACAAAGGTTTAAAATAGAAATATAATGGAAACAGTGAGCCAATATAGGACAAGTAGCAGTGGCTATGAGATGTGAAAAATGTTGTAGCAAGGAATAAGGTAATTAAAGTATAGTTAGTTTAAAATAATTATGACAAATTGCTGAGCTTCATTTTTCAAGGAAAAATATTTAAATAATGTGATTTTATTCAATAGTGAAAGTATAAATTGTTTTCAGTCTTGAAAATGGGGAAACAACCCCGAAACGTCGACTTGGATAAAAAAATGTTAAAGGACTAATGAAATAAAAGGATTCGATGATGAATGGAAGGTATTATGTGCTTTTTTAAAAGTTTAATAGTTTCATTTACTGACTGCCACTCAGACTAATTCCTTCCTGTAATTCTCAGTGGTCAACTTATTATGTATTTATTTTAGATTCAAGAGGCCCGTGCGAGCCATGTTGGATCGAAAGGAGGACATGATAATAACCGGGCATCGCCACCCTTTTTTCGGGAAATATAAAGTCGGCTTTGACAAAGATGGCAAGATCCAAGCGTGTGAAGTGTCTCTTTACTGTAATGCTGGTTTCACACTCGACCTTTCAAATGAGGTAAGATTTTCTCAAGAAAATCAAAATTATTGAACATTATAATGGAGGTATAATTGACTACATTTGACAAATTTTCATATCATTTTTTTTTTCCTTTTGTGTTAATATTTCAAGATGTAAATTTGATAAGAATTGAAATAGTAATATCTGTGGTGGGATGAACAACATTATATCAAGGTAATGCGCCAACCAAGTCAATAGATGAGTTGGACTGATGGTGCCATTATTTTATTATATTATTATTTTATTTTTTTATGCCATATAACGCATAGCCCTCTCCCCAGGGCCTGACCAACTAGTGGCCAATCACAAAAATAGGTGTAGGGAGTGATGACTCCCCTCCTATAAAATATCATTGAGAATCGAGGTGTGGAATCTTAGGAAACCATACCAGGGACCTCCAAGGCCTGTCATGCCAATTGAAGAAGAATATTACATAATGTCAGATAGGAATAATATCATCAAGGGAATTTTAAATTTTTATCAGGAAAATTATACATGCATTCATGATCTATGAATTTTATCCCTATAAGTTAACATTTCAGGGAGCGGCGTGGTCTAGTGGATAGAGCACTAGTCTGCTGTGCTCCGGGTCCTGGGTTCGAATCCCGGCTGTGACAGAATATTATTTATTCTGTTAATTCAGTCGGGGGGCGACCCTAGGGTATGGAGACCCTCCTGGGGCAGACCCAGCCTCTATAAAGTGGGTACCCAAATTAATTGGGGAAAAACCTGGCGGCTGAGCGTGATTAAGGCCTAATCACCTCATTGCACTACCGTTGGCCTAGAAACAGTACGAATCTCTATATGTACTGAGCCTAAGACCCTTCATGGGTTGTAGTGGTACAGGTTTTTTTTTTTTTTTTTTTTAAGTTAACATTTCACACGGTCTCTTCAGTTTGATATTTTATTTATGTTTATTGGAATCACTTATTAATCTATATTAATTGTTTCAGGTAATGGAAAGAGCAATGTATCACGTTCAAAATACGATGCACCTAGAAAACCTTGAGGTTAATGGTTACGTTTGTAAGACAAACTTACCATCAAACACTGCCTTCCGAGGTTTTGGTGGACCACAAGCAATGCTTATAGGAGAAACTATTATTTTCCATGTTGCTGAAACATTAGAGATTGATCCAGATTTGGTAAGTATCCAAGTAATTTTTTTATCTATAATTTTACTTTCACTTACCTTTATATAAAATATACAAGGGTGATCGTGAAAATTTTTGAATTCCAGTTTTCAATGGAAATACACGTTTTAGGGTCCCCTGAGCCCGAATGACCAAGTCCCACAAAAATGTCTGTGTGTGTGTGTGGTAACTCCAGTGCGTAAACTAAAAGTCCTGCGAAACTGAAATTTTATATTTAAGACACCTATACGCTTGAGGTGTTACAGCAACTTTTTTAATAAATTCTGCTGACCAGAAGTGCTATTTTATACCATGAATTTTGCACCTTTTTATAATTTTTTCAAAAACAGCTCTAACAATTTTGATTAAACTCACTATATGGATGTAAAATTAAATGGGCTTTAATATGATGTAGGTTTTATTCTGATTGAAATAGTATGACAGGGCTTAAATGCCGATATTTTAAATTTTCTTCATTTAAAGTACCTTTAATTCTGTAGATTCTATAAAAATAACTATATTATCTTGTTACCATTGATAATTAACAGCTAAATATGCACATTAGGCGATTTTGATAACAATGAAAGGAGAAAACTGAAAAAATATTTTTTAATGCATTTTTTGTGTTTTTGAACACAAGAATAGTAATATAGATGTATAATATACCGCTAATAAGCTAAAGATTTTAGAAAAAATATTATCTGATTCACGAAATTGTAAAGGGTAATGGAGAGTGATGAAAAGCCGCTAAAACTAACTGTTTCGGGATCCCGAAAAGGGAAATTCATGTTGACCCTGCTGCAACCTGGCGGATTGTCAATGAAGCAAAGCGTGCCAATTTCGTTTTTAAACATAAGAACAGTAATATAGACGTATAATATACCGTTAGAAAGAGAAAGACTTTATAAAATATATTATCTTATTCACAAGCTTGTACAATTGAATATAGAGGGATACAAAGCCAATAAAATTTACTGATAATATTGATTAACTAACTGATGGAGGGTCTCCATACCCTAGGGCTGTAGTACATCTTCCCCCTCCCCCCACTGACTATTAACAGAATAAATAATATGCTGCCACAGCCGGGATATGAACCCAGGACCAGGGGAACAGTAGACTAGTGCTCTATACACTAGACCATGCCGCTCCCTTACAATTTTGTGTATGAGATAATATTTTTAAAAAAAATCTTTAGCTTTCCAATGGTATTTTATACATCTATAATAATGTTTTTATGTTCAAAAACACAAAAAAAATTTTTTATCATTTCTTCTTTAGTTATATATGACATTTGTTCAACTCATAAATTTATCCATTTTTTATCAATGCAAAATCATGATATGGCTATTTTTTTTTTTAAATCTACAAAATTGAAGGTACTTTAGAAGAAGAAAATTTAAACTATTGGCATTTAAGCCCTGTTAAACTATTTAAATCGGAATGAAACCTACGTTATATTGAAGTCCTTTAAATTTTACATTGATAAGGTGAGTTTAATCAAAATTGTTGGAGCTGTTTTTGAGAAAATCATAAAAACGTTAAAAATGCATGGTATAAAAGTTGTCTTCTGCTTGGCCGAAAATGGTTTTAAAAGTTGCTGTAATATCTCAGGTATTAAAATTTCAACTCTTAAAATATAAAATTTATATTAAACATACAACTTCTTATTTTTGCACTAGACTTACCACACACACACACATGGACACACAGACCTTTTTGTGGGGCTTGGCTGTCATATTTAATTATTTTTCCATGTTATTATTTCCAAAATAATCACAGTTTTTCTATCATTTTTAGGTGCATTGTAGAAATTTTGTCAAAGATGGAGACTTTACTCAATTTAAGCAGAAGATAATGAACTGTACCATCGAACGCTGTTGGAATGAATGTAAAGCCAGTTCCAATTATGAGAAGAGGAAAGAACAAGTCAGTAAATTCAACAGGTAATGGCTGTTCTTATCTATTACCTGTTTGTTTGTTTATTCGTTTAACGTCACTTTATGCTACTATGGCTAATCGGACGATGCTACAGTGGGAGTCCTAAATTTTGCCTATCCAGGTTTTATTAGGATAGGGATCTTTAACGAGTACCTGACATCGCACAGGCTCGGGACCACCTTTTAACGTCTCCTCCGAAGGACGGCATAACTAAGGATTTTTTACTCCCATTAAAAAATCCTAGGGCCACCCACAGGTTTGAACCTGCGACCTTTGGCATAGAAAGCTGTTATGCTAGCAACTACGCTATGGGTGACCCTCTTTTCTATTACCTTTTATTTTCCTTATTACCTGTTTTATCACTTGATCTGTCTCACTAAGTCCAGAGACTTGGAAAGGGAAGATGTAAAGTGAATAGTTAGCCTCATTAATTAAATTTTGCCCTCTGAGTAATGTCTGGCAATCTGAGATTTCTAAAATACATCAATAAAATATAAATGGATTGATTTAAATTCAAAAGATGTTAAATTTGGTGACACGGCTTTCACTTACCTCTTTGGTAAAAATCGAAATAGGATTTTTAAATACAGTTAGGGATGAAATATATAGGTAAGTGAAAGTAAAAAGGTTAAGGAATTAATTAAATTAAGTGTCCATGATCACTTGTAGCTGGGTGGCTAGCATAACGGCATTCTATGCCAAAGGTCATGGGTGCACTATTATGGATAAGTAAGCATGCGTATTTTGAAAGTAAGAAATTGTTATAACATTCAACAGTATGTATATTTTCTTTTATTTTTTTTATTTGTATGGAACTTTCTGTTGGCACCTACTTTTTACCCATACCAGAAGTGTTGAGGGCGTATCTTGTATAGGGTATTAATGGGATAGTTTTAGTTTAATCTAACTTAAGAAACTAATGTTCTTTGTTGTATATTTCTCACTTATTGTGTTATCCGTTTTATTGTAACTGTATCAGTTATTGTGTTTTCCAGGGAAAATCGCTTACGTAAGCGAGGAATCAGCCTTATACCGACAATGTTTGGGATTGGTTTTTCTGCTCCTTTCCTCTGCCAAGCCAGCGCCCTGGTCCTCATCTATGTTGATGGTTCTGTGCTTCTAAGCCATGGTGGCACAGAAATGGGGCAAGGCTTGCACACCAAGATGATTCAGGTAACAATAGATATTTTAATAAAAAATAAAACAAAAAACTTGTACCTCTACAACCCATTAAGGGCCTTGTGCTCAGTACATATAGAGATATCGTACTGTTTCTATGCCAATGTCCATGCAATGCGGTGATTAGGCTGAGATCAAGCTCAGTTGTCAGGTTTTTTCTCCAATATTTAAGGTTACCCAATTTATTGGGTTTGGGTCTGCCCCAGGAGGGTCTGCATTCTGCCACAGCCAGGATTCAGACCCAGGACCCGGAGAACAATAGACTAGTGCTCTATCCACTTGACCAAGCCACTCCCCTAATAGAATAAAAACAAAGTGATATGTATTGGTTTTGTCACATGAAATCTCCGTTTTCAAGGTAAAAGATTTTTATTAAAAATAAGATATGAAAACAAGATAATTTTATTCGAAGTATTTACCTTCTTTTTCTACACATTTTTCCCAACGTGAAACCAACTTTTTTATCCCCAAACTGAAAAACTCTGAGCTTTGAAGTGTAACAAAATCTGAAAACGCACTTTTCACTTGATCATCATTTTCAAAAAGTTTTTCTTTGACGGAGTTGTCTAAATTCCTGAGCAGGTGGTAATCTGTTGGAGACAAGTCTGGGGAATATGGTGGGTGCGGAAAAACTTCGTAGCCCAGTTCTTTCAATTTTTGCACGGTATGTTTTGAAACATGGGGTCTTGCTGCCGCTCAGTGAGATCATGAGGTACCCATGTATCGAGCTTTTTTACTTTCCCAATACACTTTAAATGTCTGGAAACGGTAGATGCACTTGCATTTAGTTCTGCTGAGAGTCCTTAAACTGTTTGGTAGGGGTTTCCTTCTACTTTATGTTTCAGAACATCGTTGTCTATTACGGACGGAGGTCTTCCTCGGGGCAATTTTTCCAAGTCGGTATCCCCAGCTGAAAACTTAACAAACCAACGGCGAATGGTCCATTCATTAACACTCTCTTCCCTAAACACCTTGCAAATATTTCTAGCGCCTCAATGCTGAATGGCCGAGTTTAACTCGTACAAAAATATTACTCGAAAATCGCGGGTTTCCATGTTCATATTTGGAGGTATGCAAAAAAGTGGGTAATTGATTGGAAAGCTAATGTTTATAATACAAAGGTAGAGGATTAGTAACTGTTTACTTTAAATATGTAAACATTCGGAAGAAAACAACAGAGACCTGCAAAATCCTTTATGTATTTCAGAAACTATAAAAACGGACATTTCATGCGAAACAACCTAATAAAATGAAGATTAAGATGTGTCTGGGCAAAAGACAAAAGGATTATAATTAATTTTTATTGACAATGATATCAGAAAAAAGAAAGGATTAGAGTATGCAATAAAACAAAATTGTAAAATAAATAAATAACTTCTGATAGATGAATGTGCTGAACAAAACTTAACATTGAAACTGATTCGTAATAATTGATCCATTAACTAAGTTAAATATGAACAATAATAAATTTTATTTTTTAATTGATATTTAATTTGGAAGGTTGTTGAGCATCATTGTTTGGGATGAAAGATACTGGAACAGCTGGGACTTGAATGATGGTAGGGAAGAAGCATGGTAGAGATGAGTAGGTAGGGAATTCCAGAGAGTAGTGGAGGTGGACAAGAAAGGAATGTAAAGGTCCGTATGGCGAGATCTTGTTTCGAGGGAGTGGATTGACGATTAAAATTGCAGAAGACTGTGGATATAGGGAGGTAGCTGGGAGTTGATGGTTTGGTAAAGGTATGATCCTAGCAAATATTGTTTGTGGATAAAGGGAAGGAGCCACTTTAAGTCACTGTAAAAATGGGTTATATATGACCTCTTCATTGTGCCAAGGAAAAATCTTAAAAATAATTATATTTAATCAAATTATTTCTAGTACTTTACGATAGTCCAAAATCTTTCTTACACCTAATTTACAAATTTGTTTATGAATAAAAATTAAATTAAGATACCTATATTTTATTTATTGATGTAAACCGTAGGTGGTCTCAAAGTTTTGACCGGCGGTGTATGTGGCCAAGGTTATTATTATATTTTTTTTATCTATTCTTCTTTGTAATTTTTATTTTATTTTTGTTTACTCTGTACATAAGGAATTAAGTGATTTCTTATAGCTGTAATACTCATTGCCCAAGAGTGTGGTAGATTGTATTATTTCTGAATATATCAATTTAAAAAAAAAAATTAACTATGTTTAGGTTGCGAGCCGAGCGCTGGGAATTCCCACGGAGTACATTCACATATCTGAAACTGCGACAGATAAAGTCCACAACACTTCAGCCACTGCGGCAAGTGCTTCCTCTGACCTCAATGGGATGGCTGTCATCGTATGTTATCAGTCCAATATCGAATTAATTTAATCATTTTATCATGTACATTATCCTTCAACATTTTAAATTTCTGTTTTTAGAACGCCTGCAATCAAATTAATGAACGATTGTACCCATTGAAGAAAGCCAAGCCTAATATTTCTTGGAAAGAACTAATTAAGGAAGCTTATTTTAAAAGAATTTCATTGGCTGCGACTGGTTTTTACAAGTTAGTTTTGTCATTGGTTATTTATTTTACTATAATATACTTATATATATTAAAAAATTATATGTTGATAAATATGCATGTTATAATATACTTACTTTTTAAAAATATATTCTCTTAAGAAAAATTTAGTTTACACAATATTTACTTCATTAAAATTTAATTTACTCTCTAGGGTATTTATGGGTTCTTGATAATCAGGCACAAATGTTTCTTTAACTTTTTAAATTATAATTATAACTTAAAATATAATACAACAATATGCATGCTAACTAAGATTATCCTCCATATTCAGACAGCAGCTCCTTCCCCTTTCAGGTCCCAACTCCTACTTCTGACCTTTCTATTGGGCTGTGTCACATGAAATGTCCGTTTTCAAGGTAAAGGATTTTTATTAAAAATACGATATGAAAACAAGATAATTTTATTCGAAGTATTTACCTTCTTTTCTTACACATTTTTCCCAACGTGACACCAACTTTTTTATTCCCGAACTGAAAAACTCAGAGCTTTGAAGTGAAACAAAATCTGAAAACGCACTTTTCACTGAGATCATGAGGTACCCATGTATCGAGCTTTTTTACTTTCACAATACACTTTAAATGTCTGGAAACGGTAGATACACTTGCATTTAATGTGCTGAGAGTCCTTTAACTGTTTGGTAGGAGTTTCCTTCTACTGTATGTTTAAGGAATTGTTGTCTATTACTGACGGAGGTCTTCCTCGGGGCAAGTTTTCCAAGTCAGTATCCCCAGCTGAAAACTTAGCAGACCAACGGCGAATGGTCCGTTCATTAACACTCCCTTCCCCAAACGCCTTGCAATTTCTAGCGACCTCAGCTGCTGAATGGCCGAGTTTAAACTCGTACAAAAATATTGCTCGAAAATTGCGTGTTTCCATGTTCATATTTAGAGGTATAATAAAAAGTGGGTAATTGATTAGGAAGCTAATGTTTATAATACAAAGGTAGAGGACTAGTAACTGTTTACTTGAAATATGTAAACATTCGGTAGAAAACAACAGAGACCTGCAAAATCCGTTATGTATTTCAGAAACTATAAAAATGGACATTTCATGTGGAACAACACATACCTGCCCTATTACCTAGGGCTTGTACCTGATAGAGTTTTATAACCTAATAGGTAGGGGTAGCCTATGTTTTGGAAACAATCATCCAATTGGAGCTGTTATTTAAATTTCACTTTTTATCCTATTGTTAGCCTGCCTAACACAATACTCAAATAATAAATAAATAAATACTTTAATTACAAAAAATGGGTATATTACAATATATATATCTTTGATCATTCATGGCATATAGGATGTTGCTTGGTGTTATATTACGATGTTCCCAGTCCTCTGGGTTATTACCAAAAACAAATCTTTAGAGTGATCACACTAGTTCATGGGGTCACCTGGGGGTGTAGTGGCTAGAATAACAGCCTTCTATGTCCAAGGTCACCGGTTCAAATTCCGGCAGGTGGCCCTAGTATTTTTTTAATGTAGTAAAAATTCCTTACTCATCATGCTGTCCTCCGGGGAAGATGTAAAATGGTGGTCACAAGACCATGCCAGGTACCCGTTAAAGATCCCTATCCTAATTAAATCTGGATAGACAAAATTTATGACTCTCACCACAGCACAGTTTGATTATCCTCTGTGAAAATAATGAAAAATCACTATAACAGTCGGTATATAAAATGTCTTTTTCTGCAATTTAATTTTGGTGAAAAAGTTTTAATTATAAACATGGCATATACTTACGTTAAACTTAAGATATACTTTTCGATTTCGCTTTACTATGATTTAAATATTGACAGTAAGATCGTCATGGTTTTTCTTTGTATGTTTAAATGTTTTCATGCAAAGTAATGTTTTAATGAAAGACAAACCGAAATCTGGAGCTATCATTCATTCCACCAGGCAAACATACAACGGTTTTTCAAACTGAACTTATTGTCATTCTCCATTGTACAACTGACTTATGTGTCGAGAATACTAGTGGTAAAAAGATAAGTATTTATACTGATAGTGAGGCTGCACTTGGTGCCTTGAACAATCTCAAAAGTCGTTGAGGCATGTAATCTGACCCTAAACAATCTTGCTAGGAACAATAGCGTTAGCATTGATTCGGTACCTGGACACACTGGTTTCAGTGGGATGAGAGAGCTGATGAACTAGCTTGGAAGGCCTCAGCAACAGTTCCCATCACACCAGAACCCCTACGTGGAATCAGTTTAAGTTCTGCCTTTAGGGCTATTAAACAACTCTGGTTAAATAAGGGACTTAAACACTCACTTAATTTTTTAGACGGTCCAAGTATTAGTCGAAGGAAATGTCTACTTAGTATGAGTAGGCCATGCCTAAAAACCATAACTGCTATCTACACGGGACACGGAAAACTCAATAACTCATGTTCAAACTTGGTATCTCAAGTACCCCTCTATGTAAGACAGGAAGACGAAACATCTTTCCACATAATCTGCTGCTGTGACAGGCTTTCAAGGTTAAGGTTCACTCAATTTGGTGAAGTCCACTTATCCACTCATTCTCATTCATTTGGAACTGAGTTTAATTCAATTAAATACTGAAGTAAAGTATTATAAATATCAATATTTTTGTGCCGATATTACACTGGTATCGATAACGTTCATGGAAATTTATATCGTTATCCTATATGTAATAAAAAGGTTTACACAGAGCTGATGCCCAGTCTAGAGCATAGTGTTGATGTTACTATGGTTACCAAATCAAAGCTTTTACCCCTGCCGAAAATCGCATAATGTGCCTAAAGAAGTTATCACTTCACAAAGTTTTACTTTCACTTACTATATTGTAATATACCCATTTTATATAATTATTGTAGTTAATTATTTATTATTGATTATTGTGTTAGGCAGGCTAACAATAAGATAAGAAGTAAAATTTAAATATCAGCTCCAATTTGATTGTATGTTTACAAACATAGCATCCATTTTGGATGCTAAGAAAAAAGGTCCCTGGCAGGTAGAATAGGGTAAAAAAGGTACCTGAAGAGATACCTGGAGAGAGTCAGTTTTCAGGGGAAACTTGTAAGAGGAGGAACTGCTGCATGGATATGAAGAATCATTTATAGCCTGGCTGCATATTGTTTGTATTATGTTTGTAAGTTATTATAATTAAAAAGTTAAATCATAAAAATGTGCCTGATTGCCAAGAACCCATACCATACCCTGAGAGTAAAATGAATAATAATTAAGTAAATATTGTGATAATTAATTTTTTTTCTTAAAAGAATAATTTTATAAAAATAAGCATATTATAATATATAACAAGGGATAGTATTGCGATTGTGAAAATTTTCGAATTCCAGTTTTCAACAGAAATACACGTTTTAGGGTCCCCTGCCTCCAAATAACCAAGTCCCACAAAAAGGTCTGTGTGTGTGTGTGTGTTTTTTTTTTTTATCTTCAAAAGACACGGATAGGCCTGTACCTATCCGTGTGTGGGATCTTTACCCACTAAAACCACCGCCTTACACCTGTTCATTCCTCTCCACGGGACCGCCGCTAGGCATTACTTCATGAAGGGAAGTGGCTGAGTGCCGCTTCATTTCTTCACATGATTTTCATACGATTAGTCACGTCTTCTGGATCTCTCTTCCTCTCTCAATCTCTTCAGGACGACTGTGGTAAATTTTTCACTGTGTCCCAATGTTCTTCCGATCGCAGCATTTGGTTTACTACATTATCTGGTGTGATCGTTCCTCCACACACCCTCACCAATGTGCTTCTTTCTTCCACAAAGCGAGTGCAGGCGAAAAACACGTGCTCCGCTGTTTCCTCGACAGTTCGGTATGCAGGACACTATGCAGTGTTGTCCACTTTGAATTGGTACTGGTAGGCTCTAAAGCATCCATGTCCGTCAAGAGTTAGGTAATGTAGAAGTCTACCTCATCATGCCGGCAACCAAACCACAAGCCCACATTGGGTATTAACCAGCGAGTCCACCTCCCGGAATCTGCAGCCTCCCAACCTGCACAATGTGTGTGTGTGTATATCTGTCTGTGTATGTCTCCCGGGCGAAAACGACAAGTCCTATGAAACTGAAATTTCATTCTCAAAAACGGCTCTAACAATTTTGATTAAACTCCCTATATCGATGTAAAATTTAATGGGCTTTAATATCATGTAGGTTTCATTTTTATTGAAATAGCATGATAGGGCTTAAATGCCGATATATTAAATTTTCTTCCTCTAAAGTACCTTTAATTCTGTAGATGCTATAAAAATAACTATATTACCTTGTTAGCATTATTAATCAACAGCTAAATATGCAAGTTGACCAAATTTAATAAACAACCAAAGGAGAAAACTAAAAAAATATTTTTTTAATGCAATTTTTTGTTTTTGAACATAAGAACAGTATTATACCGTTGGAAAGTTAAAGATTTTAGAAAAAAAATATTATCTAATACACAAGCTTGTAAAAGTTAATAAAGAGTGATGAAAAGCCGATAAAACTAACTGATTATTTTAGATGATAAAATTGATCTTTTAATAAAACACATGTTTCTATAGAAATTCAATTAAATTAATTCTTTAATAGTTTCACTAATTTTTATCTCAAACTGTATTTGAAAATTTTTTAATCGATTTTTAAAACTGAGATAAGTGAAAGCCGTGTGTTGCCCGCACGAGATTTTTTTTTGTTTTTAATTGAGATTACTAAATATAAAATATATATATTTCTAACTTAATTTCTAGAGATGCATATATCGGAGATCCTGCTGATGAAATTGGACATACTTATTATTACTACACTTACGGAGTTGCCTGTTCGGAAGTGGAAATTGATTGTCTCACAGGGGATCATCAGGTGAATATAAAAAGAATTTATAAATTTAGTATATTTAACTTGATATTTTTCTTTTACTGAATTAAAAACTAGTAGGAGTAGAGGTTTTAAATAATATCTTTTAGAAGAAAATATCAAGAATCAGCCAAAAAAGTTTCACTTAACTTTGCCAACATTTCGGCCCAAACTTGTGTGCTAAATTAAAAGTTGAAACCAAATATTGGGTTGTTAAATAAGTTTGAAACATTTTACATTATGTTAGTTATTATACTCTTATCTTCCTATTTTATGGTTAACTTATTATTGTTATAATTTTAATTGTATTGGTTATTATAGTTTTTATCTTAGACCTGGTGAAGGTCCCATATGTAGCCTGCAACTTTGGCACATAAATTAAGTTCAGTTAATCGAAGTGTTTCTAAAACTGCACTTCCAACTAACTTCTTCTTATATTTTTTCTTATAGGATCTACTATTCCTCCATCATTCAATAAGGAAAATTGGAAGAGGTTGGAGGTGTGGTCATTAAAAAAACTACACACAAACAAGTAACACTTATTGTATTTGTGTGCCGACCGTAGGAGCCTTCATCGGGACTAAGAGAAACAAGATAACAACCAATGCAATTAGAAAATTAATAATAAGTTTGATACAATAATATGATGACATAATGATAATATGATATGGAAACTAACATAAAATTAAAATGATAATATTGGAATGAGACAATTTGAAGGCTACAATTAGAAACTTTTATTTTTTAAACATTTTTATTGATATTTACAATTGTATTAAAAAAAAAAAATACATCAAGTAAATGCGATTGTTATATAATACAATGACATGATACACATGTAGAGAAGCTTCCCATTGGAAGCACTCTAAAAATATTCTAAAGTAGAAGGTCCAGGGCTATCTCAGGCGCCTTGGAGGATTATCAGGAATTGAAGAGGATGAAAGGATAGCAACTATTGGATTAGAGTGAGAATGGAGTTTGTCATGAAAGGATTGATACCTGGTCTGGGCCAAATAAGTAACATAGGGAACATTAAGGTCTTTATGGATAAGTTTATTCGTGACAAAGTAAGGAGCGTTGAGTTTTTTATGAAGGATTTTGGATTGTAAGGATTGGATGCCGGAAGAATTTGATGGTTTAGTAGAGCTTCCAAAACTCTACACCGTAAGTCCAGATTGGTCTTATAATAGTCATGTAGATGAGCCTTTTGTAGTTAAGAGGAAGGTTTGACCGTTTGTCTAGTAAGGGCTGAAGTAGTCTGAAACGGCGAGCACAATTAAAAACTAACTTCTCATTCCAATATTATCATTGTAATTTTATGTTTGCTTCCATATTTTATTACTTTCATTTTATTATCATTCGAGCCGAAACTTGGGCAAAATTACATACAAATTTTCTGACTGATTCCTGAATACCCTTGCTGTGGTTACACTAAGGGTGAGCTATTATAAAAACATGCTCCAGACGCTGCGCACAGACATAGTGATGGACGTCGGACAGAGCTTGAACCCCGCGATAGACGTCGGTCAGATCGAGGGTGCCTTCGCCCAGGGCTACGGCCTCTTCATGCTGGAGGAGCTGGTTTACTCTCCCCAGGGAGTCCTCTATTCCGCGGGACCTGGCACTTACAAGATCCCAACGCTCTCGGACATCCCGATACAGTTCAACGTGTCCTTACTCAAGGGATCTTCCAACCCGAGGGCTGTCTACTCTTCTAAGGTATGTGTTGAAGGGCAGTTATGGATTAACATTATGTCATATTTGATTGTCTTAACTTAATCTGTTACTTGGCACAGGCTATTGGAGAACCGCCTCTCTTCCTGGCGGCCTCGGTGTTCTTCGCAATCAGGAACGCGGTGAAAGCTGCTCGAAAAGATAACAACATCAAAGGCTGGTTCACATTCGACTCTCCAGCCACTTCTGCCAGGATCAGGGTAGCTTGTGCCGATAAAATTATTGAGAAGGTAAGTTCTTTGGCTCTTACATTTCCCTAGTTTAGTTGATTAAGTATTAATTATTAGTAGAGGGGAGCCTGTGGCGGAGTGGCTAGGGTGCTAGTCTCTCATGCTAAAGGTTGTGTGTTTGAATCCCAGTCCCGGCGGGACTTTTATAAGTATGTAAGTAAATGGGGATTCACTCACAGCCTCTTCCCTGGGTATGTGAGACCCATCAGCCAAATGGTGGCTACTCACAAAATTAGGCATAGGCAATGATGACCCTACACTACAAAATGCATCGAGAAACGTGAGTGTAATCTCCCAGAATTTACACCGTGAGGCCCAGGGCCTACACGGCCTGTTCCGCCACTGGGATCTTTAACGAGTACCTGACATCACACAGGCTCGGGACCATCTTTTTACATCTTCTCTGAAGGAAGGAATAACTAAGAATTTTTTATTCCCATTAAAAAATCCTAGCCTCTACTCACTCAGGTGACCCCTAATAGTTTGAATTTGATCTGAGCCTAATTTTTCGCTCAAAAACTTATTTTTTTCCATTTCCAAATTTTCAGCATTGGCCATTTCGAAGAAATCTAATAACATCATTTTTATAAATCAAAAGATAATCAACATTTATATACTGTCATAAGATATTTACATACCACTAATCTGTCACATTTATATACATATAAATATATATATGTGTAGTCAACAAACAAAAGTATTGGGTCGTCCGAAAAGTTCATAGAAATTTTTTAAATAAAATTTACCTGTTATTTTTGCTACTGAAAATGAATCACAAAGCTAATGTTTATTTATATGCCTTTAATCCTCATGGAATTAACTATGTTTACACACTGAATTCGTCTTTATTAAGGCTCAGTAGTGTAGTTTATTGCAAACCAACATGAGTGACGATACTGTTCATTTTCGGCATATTATGCTGTTCTTTTCTAAAAAAAGGGAAAACTCAGCTCAAACTGCAAGAAAGGTTCGTGCCGTGTATGGAAACGATTCAGTTGCTGATAGCACGCTTCAGAAGTGGTTTTCGTGGTTTAGATCAGGAGATTTCAATTTGGAAGACCAACCCCGGGCTGGCCGGAGTTCAACTCCTGACATCGAGGATATTATTACGGTCATCACAAACAATCCACGAATTACTGTCTGTGAGATAGCTGTGGAGTTAAGAGCCTGAAAATCGTCGTTACAGCTTTTGGGATCCCCATGAGCTTAGTAAAAGGAACCTTATTGAAAGGATTTCATGTTGTGATTCGCTGCTGAAAAAAAATGTGGAGGATCCATTTGTGAAACGAGTTGTTACTGGTGACAAAAAATGGATTCTCTACATCAACACCAGCCGAAAAAAATCTTGAGGTTTGCCTGGAACCACACCGCTTGCATCCATTGTGATGCTCAGTATTTGGTAGGATTGGAAGGGACCCATACATTTTGAGCTTCTTCCACAAAACCAAACTATAGATACAGACTTTTACTGCTCACAGTTAGATCAATTTAAGACAGTAATTGAAGAGAAACGGCCAGAGGTGACAAATTGGAAAGGAGTGCTATTCCACCAAGACAACGCTAGGCCCCATGTGTCTTTAAGTACTTGGCAAAAGTTATTAAGTTGAGATGGGACGTTTTACCTCACCCGCCGTACTCTCCTGACATTGCTCCTTCAGATTTCCATCTTTTCTGTTCCCTCAAATTTTCTACAAGGGAAATCCTACTCTTCAGAAGAGGACGTTAAAACAGACCTTTCATTGTTCTTCAGGAGTTAGGACAGTTATTTTTGGAAAAAAGGGATAATAAACCTTCAAAGTCGTCGGGAAAGGGTTGTCGCTAACGGTGGTTACTATTTTGTAGAATAAATAAATAAATTTTAAGCTGTTCATCAATTTTAATTTTTGTCCAAATTTCTCTACGAACTTTCTGGACAACCCAATATCTTAAGTTGAGATGCATGTTATTCTACTTTCTCTTTGATGTTTGTTTATCATGGACGATAGGGCTGATAGCCTCGCGAGGAGGGGTTCTGCCCAGCTACCCCCCACACCTGAACCTGTGTGTGGAATTAGCCTCAGCAAAGCCAAAGGACTGATTAAGGCTGCTGCTGATAATAGATCCAGGCAATACTGGAGGGATACCGACAAGCAGCATCACTCCAAGATGTTTCTGGATGGACCCTGCAAAGAGAGAAGTCATATTCTACTCTCTATGGACAGGACAACCCTAAGGAGGGTAACAGGACTATATACTGGACACTGTCAACTTAATAAGCATCTCCACAATATGGGTTTGGTGGCCTCACCGACTTGCAGATTCTGCAAGAAGGAGGATGAAACTGCATTCCATTTGATATGCAGTTGCCCAGAGATTGCTAGGACACGGTTTTACCATTTTGGTGTCGACCATATCCCTGATCCCAAGTTGCGTGAACTGATTAACCCCCACAGGTTAGTCAGATTCACCAAGGCGTTAGCCCTGTATTAACAGTATATTGGACGGCGCACAATAAGCCTAAATTGGCTGCAGTGCATTGGATTAGCCGGCAAAAAAAAAAAAAAAAAAAAAAAATCATGGACGATATACTCATATGTTGTTATACACTCAGTGTGATCCTTTTATATCTTTTTAGCCGTGAGGAAGAACCACAGTGTGGACCTACAAACATTGGCTAAATAATAAATAGTAGTCCATTTCATTTTCTTTCTCTGACCACCTCTCGCACTAATTTCTTCTTGAAAAATAATGAATAATTATAAATCATGATCTAAATTATAATATAAATAATTTATAAAATAATAAGTGTCCAATTATTTTGTAGTTTTATCTTTTTTTAGATTTATAGTCTTGACCATGTTATTTGTTTAATATATTTTTGTTTATAATTTTCATTGTTTTATATTTATTTTTTAGCTGGGCAAAGAAGATACCTCCTCCAAAGCTTGGAATGTTGTTATTTAGTACTTAACACTAACATGAAAACAATGAAGATTTTGAACTGTGAATTTTTTCATCAACACAAAAAAGAAAAGTTATATTTCTTTATTTTGAAAGAAGTGCCTTCATATAAGTTATTTTACGGTTTTTGTATAATATTTGAGGTTATATTTGTGTTTTTAAAGACAATAAAGTTTTCATTTTGTTATTTAGTATTGACATTTTTTTCCCTTCCGAAATATCTCTCTGATCTGATTACAAATGAATTTTATTTGAAAATATTTTATACAAGGAGGTTTTCCAGGTACCAAGAAGCACCTCTATATAATTGAAATGAAATGAAAATAGCCTTTATTTATGCACTAATATTACAATTTCAAAAGGTAACAAAACAAAATAAAACAATTTCCTTTTTTTTTTTGCATTATAATTTATACAAAACTTTTTGCTATCTTGCACAGGCCTTCCCTTAGGAGTAATAGTCTTTAACACTTCCCTGGGTGACTAGCCCTACTGGGAAGCGGGATTTCTGACCTCTAACCATTTTTCTTTCCACACATCTCTGTCCCTAACTGTTCTCCACCAGAGAGGTCCTGCCAGAAGCCTAAATGGATCTCTCCATCTCTTCATTTGTCGGCCTCTCATCCTTTTCCGGTCATATGGAGTCCATTCGGTGACTATTTTTGACCATCTATTGTCGATGCATCGCAGAAGATGTCCAGCCCATTTCCATTTGCCTTTTCTTATTTGCTAGAGTGTGTCTTTGAGCCCTGTTTCTTCCTTTATCTTCTTGCATCTCATTTTATCCATTTTTTTAACTTTCAAAATGCTTCTTTCGATGCCATTTTGCCACACCATGATCTTCCTCTCTTGGGCTTTTGTCAATGACCATGTTTGGGAGCCATAGGTCACCACTGGCATAATACATCTATCGAAAACTAGCCTTTTTAGGTTGATACTTATGTTTCCTTTTGTTATGTACTTCAGAGACCAGAACTTGTTCCAACCAAATGCTATTCTTCTCTGGACTTCTTTTGTACCTCTGTCAGAAAAGGAAACTAACTGTCCCAAGTAAACATATTCCTCTACGTATTCCTGGGTGAAGTTGTTCATTTTTATTTCTTCCTTTGAACTATTGGTCATTAGTTCCGTCTTATTGTGGTTTGGGTATAAACCAATTTCTTCACAGGCCCCTAGAAGGTGTTTTAGCATTTCTCGTAATTGTCGGGAATTGTTGGCAAAAAGTAGTACAATGTCATCTGCAAAACGTAAATTGCTTAAAAATCGACAATTCACCTTTATGCCTGCATTTTCCCATCCAAGAGACCAAAAGCTCATCTCCAACACCAGAATAAACAGCAAAGGAGATAATGGATCCCCATGCTTAACACCCTTCTCGACACGAAAGATTTGACCCCTCTTTTCTGTCATTACATATGCTGTCATATCTTTATATAGCTCTGAGATAATTCTAACGTATTTCTCTTCGATTCCTATTATTCTTAAAGTTTTAAGAACACCCGTATGTAGAACACTATCGAAAGCTTTTTTAAAATCGAGAAAACAGAAATACAGAGAGAAGTTTTATTCTTTAGCTTTCTCTATCATCTGGTGTACTGTATGAATGTGGTCCACAGTTGAAAAAACTTTTCTAAAACCTGCTTGTTCTTCCTCTATACATTCCATGATTCTTTTGGTGAGCCGTTGTTTAATGACGCTGGTAAAAAGCTTTGCCATGGTAGAACAAAGCGAAATCGGTCGATAGTTTTCCATATTCTGTTTATTGCCTCTTTTGTGTAGTAGAATTATTTTCGCTGTTTTCCACTGTTCTGGAATTTCTTCCTTTTCAACGATTAAGTTAAATAGTTCTGTAACTCCCCTAATGAGAACTTCTCCTCCTGTTTTTAAAATTTCGTTCGTAATATCATCCGGCCCAGGTCTTTTTTCATGTTTTAAGTTTTTTACAATAACAGCCACTTCCTGTTCCATTATTGGTGGGATTTCTTCTTGAACTTCATCAGCCTCTCTATTTATTTCCACTCTATTCTTATTAATAATAATAATAATAATAATAATAACTCTTTATTTATTCTGGGACAAGTCCCTTCAGAATAACATAACAGGAAATAAAAAGGTGGACTTAAGACTAGATTGAGTCTTAGAGTAAAATGACTGAAAAACAGAAAAGAATTAAACTAATAACATCAACTAATAAAATAACTTAAAAGCTAAATGTACAAACCAGAAAAATAAAAGTATGTTAACATGAGAAACAAAAAATTATATAAAAAAAAAAAAAAATTAATCAGATAAAAGAAATATATATACATATATAAAAACACACACACACACATATATATATATATATATATATATATATATATATATATATATATATATATATATATATATATATATATACATATATATACACATATACACACACACATACACACGTACATACATACACACATACATACGCACATACACACACCAGCATATGCATGTATGCACACAGTTTTTAAAAACAAAGGAAATTACTATTCTTCTTTAAACATATTTATAATTTGATCTTGCAACTTTGAAAAGATAATGATTTCAAATATTCTCTGTTGAATTTACAGTTGAAGATGATAATTAAATAAGTAAATCTGTTCTATTATTTATTAGTTAATTATTCTTGAAATTAGCATCTACTTGGGATTATTTAGAAATTGGATTGATAGGAAATGGCTAAATAGACAGGATTTGAATGTGGAGAGAGATTGGGAGTCACGGATATTAGGGGGGATGGAGTTCCATAGGGAGGCGGATCGTATTAAGAAAGATCTATCGAAAGCTGCGGATCGATGGGACGTCATATACAGATCTGAAGGCCGTGAGCGGGTGTAACGGGAACGAACGGAGGATTTGAATATAAGGAGATCTGAGATGTAAAACGGACACCGGGATTGGATAACTTGGTAGAGGAAGGATGCCAGGAAGTATTTACGGCGGTAGGAAGGGAAAAGCCACTTCAACTCTTCGTAAAAACGAGTTACAGTGGTGTCTCTGGATATCCCAAAGATGAAACGTATAAAGCAGTTAAACATTCGTTTTAGTTTTGCCTCGAGATCCCCAGAGACACCTCCATACACCGCACAGCAGTAGTCGAAGTGGGGAAATATTAAGGAACTTACCAAAAGCTTACGGGTTTCTATAGGAAGAAGGGGACGGAGGTAATTCAGAAGTTTTAAGGTGGAGAATGTACGACGGGAGATTTCGGAAACATGATTTTTCCAGGAAAGGGTTTGATCGAGGGTAACTCCGAGGTTTTTAACGGAAAGATGGAATTGTATTGGATTATTATTCAGAAACATAGTGGGAATCGGTGGAAGTGTCTTAAGGAGGGGATTGGAACCTATTACAATTGCCTTGGTCTTCTTAGTGTTCAAATTAAGCTTGTTGTCCGCTGCCCAAATGCTGATTCGATTCAGATCCTCTTGAAGCATTTCCGTGGCTTGTAATAGGTGGGAAGGAGGAAAGGATAGATAGATTTGGAAATCATCTGCATAGATATGGTATTGGGAGTGATTGATCTGGAGGGGAAGGTCATTAATATAAATTGCAAATAGAGAAGGGGATAATGATGATCCCTGAGGTACACCACAGGATAGAGGCAGGGTTCTGGAAGGAGGTTTTATTACATTTATAAAGTTCTCTTAAATATTCCGTTGCCACCCTTCTTATATTTTTCCTATCAGTTATAATTCCTTTCTTCCTGTTTTCAAGAGCAACCATCCATTGCCTACCTTTGGACAATTCTTTTTGAATTTTTCTTGTGGAGCTATTGTTTAGAAGAATTTTAGTGACCATATCATTTTTATTATTTTCCAGATCGTCTTTTATTCTTTTCCTGATTTCATTGTTCAGAACCGTGAGATCTTTTATTTCCTCTTCAGTAAAGTCTTCTCTTTCTTTTACCTTTTTACGAACTCTTAGAAGTTCTTTGGTACTTTCTGATAATTTACTTGGTTTACTCATGCTGAACCCAGAACTCTGTGCCCTTGTGTCTTCAATGGCTTTGGCGATAATGCTGTACTTTTCCTTCTATACTTTCATAATTATGCTGCAGATTTCTTGTGAGTTCAGCTCGAAATTTTTCTATTTCAGCTGGTTCGTGAAGAAGTAAGTGCTTCTTCTTTGCCCTAAATGGTCTTCTTCTTTTATACTTTTCGATATGTAGCTTTGCTCTTAACATCCTGTGATCTGTGTTGAAATTTAGCCTTTGTATGACCTCCACCTTTTCGACTAAACTAATTTGATTGGTCAGAAAATAGTCCAACTAATACTTGTGTCCTTTTGGTGAGCACCAAGTCCATTTTTCTTTTAAAGAAAGAATTTCCAATTTGTAAACGTTGGCTAAAACAAAAATGGATTAACTGGTTTCCTCCTTCGTTTCTTTTACCGTATCCCCAATCTCCCATAATCCTATCTTCACCATCTAGTTTGACACCAGCCCTGCCATTAAAGTCTCCCATCACAATAATCCAATTATTTTTTCGCTTTTAGCTGGAAGTAACAGTGTCTAGTTCTTGAGAGAATTTTTCTTTTGCTTCATAGGAATCCGCCATCGTAGGAGCATGCACTTGCAAAACAGTTATTTTTTTACTAGAAGTAATTTCTAACACTAACACGGCTATTCTGCAGTTTATTTCTTTAAAATCTATTATCCTGTTTTTTAATTTATTTGATACAATAAATCCAATTCCAAACATCCCGTTTTGCGATGCTGTGTGTATGAAAACATTTCCTGATTTCTGTTCCAAAACCGAACAAAATTTTTTTCTTACTTCTGCCAGACCAATAATATCCCAATTAATATCCTCCAGAGCATGAGTGAACTCCTCTACCCTGTCTTCACTTAACAATGTCCTAACATTTAATGTGCATACCATGAGAGTGCCTTTATCATTATCTTGGAAGTTAGAATCCTGTTTATGCTATGAACTAGTGTGGGAGGTTTCATTTTTATTATGGTCTCTATCGACCTCTTTATGAATCACCAACAATTTGTCCAGACTAATAGTTCTATGGTGGGTTTTAGTATCTTTCGTTTTTTTTCCTTTATGAATTGGATCTGTTTTTTTTAGAAGCATTTTTCCTAGATATTTCACCTTCTTTCTCTTCACTCCTTTCTCTTTTTTTGGAAATTTCTTGAGATTGCAATTCTTCTAGAGAAAAAATTTGGTCGTTTATAAGAAGCTTGTCATACCTCAGTGAAGCCTTATTACCCTTCTCCCAATGTGCGAATAAATGGGTATAATTCTTTCCGAATTTCTCTAACACTCTTTGGCAAGTCGTCTTTTATTTTTATCATTTTAAATTCTTCCGATTTGTTCAGTTTAAACTTATTTTTCATAATATCGTTTTTTAAGAAAATCGAATTTAATTTTACGATCACTGGGCCATTTTCAACTTTAGGGTTTATTTTCCTTATTTCTAATATATCATACGTACGAAAGTTTGGTAAAATATAGTTTAATATTTCTATTACTCTATTATTTATATCTGAATATCTTTCTCTATTCAAACCAAATATAATTATATTTTCCTTCTAGTGAAATTTTCCTCTCTTACCCTAAAGTTTTTAATGTTATTTGTTATTTCATCAACCTGAGTTTTTATCTCTCTAATTTCCTCTTCGTGATTTTTTCTGTTTTCGTCTAGTTTCTTTTCTAAACCTGATATTTTATCTATTAGTATGTTAAATTTCTCTTCTATTGTTGCCATAGTGATTTGAAAATTTAAACTAAACAGTACAAAAACCAAAATGAATATAGATATTATTATCGATAACGGATAGATATGTAAGTATTTACGTAGCTACTGTTTTATGGCCTGACTCAATGAATTGAATGGTCCTAGAACTGAGGTGGGGAGGTGGGCGGAGCTAGACCTGGTGGGGACGTATCGTATAATCCTAGAAGAGATCGCAAAGGTAAGGAACCCAATTTACCTTATATTCTCCAAAATTATATTTAATTATAACTTTCCTTCGTCTGGTCCTATCTCCTCCAAACTTCACAATTTACTTCGTAATACACCAAACAACACTTCTGTAAAAAAATGTTTAGATTGAACTACCACTAACGATTTTATGAACAATTAACCTGGAGACGATCTTATACACTCTACGGACTGAAGCGGACTCCTCTATATAATTAATAGAGTTGTAATGTTCCCTTTATCCTCAGTGGTCGAGGAAGCCTGAAACACCTGCCGATACGCACTAGGATACTGTCACAGCAACTTGAATCTCATTTTCTTCAGGAGAGAGACTTTCTCGAGGAGAATCGATCCTTTATCCAACTCTTCTATGGCAGGCATAGCTTTCCAGAAACTGCATATACCTAGTTCTGCCATAAATACTGTTAAAAAAAGTTTAGCATCATTGGAGATTATTTAGATAATCCTCACCTCTATCAGATTATTTTCTTAACATGTCAGGATAACTCTCTCTGTTCAAGGAAGACTAGACTTAAAATTAATTTATTTATGTTCAAACCAGACTAGACTTAGAATTGATTTATTATAATTTAATTGATTTATTTAAGTTTTTTAAAAACTGAAATTAAAAGAATAAAATACATCATTTTTAACATTAAATGTAAGTTTGTTTATTTATTTATTTAACGTCACTTATGCTACTATGGCTAATCGGACGATGCTACAGTGGGAGTCCTAATTTTGCCTATCCAGGTTTTATTAGGATAGGGATCTTTAACGAGTACCTGACATCGCACAGGCTCGGACCACCTTTTGACGTCCCATCCGAAGGACGGCGTAACTAAGGATTTTTTACTCCCATTAAAAATCCTAGGACCACCTGCGGGTTTGAACCCGTGACCATTAGCATAGGAGGCTGTTACGCTAACCACCCAGCCATTAAATGTAAGTATAAAATATTCATAATTCAATTATTTTAAAAAACATATGGCTGATAATGTCGCCTCTACACTGGACTCTCCTCACTCAGTCTTTGTCCCAGCAAGACCTTTTCTGCTATATTTAATCTGTACACAGCGCAGGGTGTTTAGTTAATATTGAAAGTAAAGCCAACCCAGCCCACCCACCACCGCTACACTATACATCACCACAGCGACCTTTTGGAAGTGAAGCGAGCGACCATCAACCAAGAGAGGAACCGTCACCACAGAACAGTATAGACATTTTTTTTTATTCAATTTTTCCTGTTCCTCATTTTGTTTTATTTGTTCTTATTATTAATTGTTTTCTCTAATTCAATATAATTTAGTTAAGGTTTCTTTCATTTTTTTGTTTTTGTTTTTAATAAGTATATTGTTATGTTTTATTTTATTAAAAGGTATAACAATAATTTCCGTTTTCGTTCATTATTATTATTTTAATTATTCATTAATTGATAATTATAATTTATTATAATTATTAATCCATATGAATCAGCATATATTCTAGGGAAGAAGGATAGTGGTTAATATTTTGACACCGCCCCTACAATCCCGATTAGCTTGTATTTTTCTTTCGCTCAGTTAACATGGAGTGGGCTGATAAAGAAAATCGAACAGCTGTGATCCCTTTACACTAAGTTGGAAAATGTAGGTTAGAGATTTTCAACACTTTGAAACCTTCGGGTATCAGACTGATGTTCGCATACTGCACTATAAATGGATATAATAAGACCCTATATGTATGTGACAGACCTCGACCGGGCAAGCACTTTCCTGAATCAGAAGAAATCCTATTCGAAAACGACATACCATGCCTTGGGATATAAGAATCTCTGTCAGATCAATTTCTTAATAAAAAGTAACCTTAGAAGAGGTGCATTTCGATGAATGACAGGACAAAGCCCAGTCACTTCCCTAAAAAATCTAGTGCGGGCAACAAACGACTTTCACTTACCTCCATTTTTAGAATCGATTAAAGAATTTTCAAATTCAGTACAAGATAAAAATGTTTGAAACCATTAAAAAATTAATTAAATGGAATTTCTATAGAAACATGTGTTTTATTAAAAAATCTATTATATTATTATCTAAAATAACCACTTAGTTTTATCGGCTTTTCATCACTCTCAATTAACTTTTAAAAGCTTATGTATGAGATAATATTTTTTCTAAAATCTTTAGCTATCCAACGGTATATCATGCATGTATATTACTGTTCTTATGTTCAAAAACGAAAAATTGCATTAAAAAAAAATATTTTTTCTGTTTTCTCCTTCGTTGGGTATCGAATTCATTCAATTTATAAATTTACCCGTTCTTCATCAGTGGTAACAAGATAATATAGTTATTTTTATAGAATCAACAAAATTAAAGGTACTTTAGGGGAAGAATGTTTAAAATATCGGCATTTAAGCCCTGTCAGACCATTTTAATCCGAATGAAACCTACCTGAAAATGAAAGCCCATTAAATTTTACATTGATATAGCGAGCTTAATCAAAATCGTCGGAACTGTTTTTGAGAAAATCATAAAAAGGTGCAAAATGCATGGTATAAAGTGTCTCTTCTGGTAAGCCGATTTTGATAAAAAAGGTTTTGTAACGTCTTGAGCCTCTATTTTTCTTAAATATGAAATTTCAGTTTCATAGGACTTTTTGTTTCCGCCCGGGAGTTACCACACAGACCTTTTTGCGGGACTTGGTTATTTAGACTCAGGGGACCCTAAAACGTGTATTTCCGTTGAAAACTGGAATTAGAAAATTTTCACGATCGCAATACTTTCCCTTACTATTTATAGTAAGTGAAAGTTAAAAGTAAAAGTGGACCGATGCGAAGTGCTCCTTGGCTGTTACACTAATGGTCTTCATTGAAAGATTTTGTTTAGCATGAGAAAATGTTTATAATCCAAGAAAAATTTAACTGCCAAAATGATCGTGTGTTCGCACACAGCTCTCCATCGCAATACTTTCCCTTACAATATATTTTATATATAGGCAAGTGAAAGTAAAAAAAAAAAAAAAATTAACAGAATAAAAAGTAGTAGTCAGTTAAAGAGTGATAAAAATAGAAAGTAATAAATAAATAATAAGTTAATAAATAAAAAAAAAATTTAAATTCTTTTACTAAAAGGAATTAGTCCGGGTGGCGGTCGGTGAATGAAACAATCGATTAGTTTCAATAGTTTATTTTTTGCCAACGTTTCGACCCCCATTGTGCGTCATCATCATGGCGGTGTTGTAGGCGAATGGAAACTGAGTTTCTTCTTTTATAAAAATTCTTTTATTGAAATTTACAACTGTACATAGTACAATAAGCAAATGCAATTTACAGAAAATTGGCTTGAGAAAGTCTTGAGTAGAACCTACCTAGTGGTAGCACTTCAATGTTTATTTGGTTAGTAGGTCTCGAGTCCACCGGCTTTTCAGGCGCCTCGGAGGATTATCAGGAACATATGCCGATGAGAGGATACGGACAAGCGGGTTTGTATGCGTAGGTAATTAGGAATGAAAGGTGTATCTTTTTAACCCTGATGCTAAAGTGAGAGTTCTAAATTTTTTTATATATATTTGATGAGGAAAGGTATCTTAAACGAATGCCTGATGTCACACAGATTCGAACCATCATTTTAAATCATCGAAGGACAGCATAACCAAGGATTTTTTAGTTCATTTAAAAAACACCAGAGCCATCTGTCCGGTTTAGAACTTTGGGCTTAGAAGAATGTTTACATTGTTTCACCACAAGTGAGCTCGAGAAGAAAATTAGTTTCTGTAATCAAGTAAACAAAACATTATTTCTGAAATATGAAAACTAATTTAGACGTATAATATACCGTTTGAAAGCACAAGATTTTAGAAAATTTAATATTCAGTAAAATAAGTCGTACACGTTAGCATAAAGTTGTTATAAGGCCACAAACTTATGAACATATCTTGTTCATTTATTTCATAATATTCCGCATCTACCGTTAGTCATTAGCGGCGTTATTTGTATAGCTGTGTGTATTTGTATAGTGTTGTCACCGTTCAGTGTCGTACAAGTTTATGTTCTTTCATACATTCATTTTAAAAAAAATATGCACATTTAAAAAAAAAAAAAAAAATGCATACATGAAGCTGCGGCTGAGGCCCTCGGTGTGAGGGAAGGACGTCCTAAACCGGACTGGTGGTCAGATGAGGTGAGAAGGTGTATAGATCTGAAGAAAGTGGCGTACCAGAGATATCTCTCCTCAAAAAATAACGACGATTGGGTCAGAGCCTTGTAGTGTGCGAGAAAAATGCGTCATGGGAGAGGTACTGCCGACGTATAGATAGCACACTGGGGTACAACAGGGTCAAAGAATCCTGGGGTATTTTAAAGAAGCTGAGGGCAACTAGAAAAGGAAATATTCTTTCACCAATCGGCCAAGAAGAGTGGAAGAAACATTTTGAAAATCTCCTCAGAGAAAGCCGCGCCCAGTTTATGGTAGAAGAGAGAGCTATCAGAACGCCGGAAGCTGGAATACAGGTCACTAAGGAAGAACTGATTCAGGCCCTAAAAAGCTCTAAAAACAGAAAGGCTCCTGGAACAGGCGGGATATCAATGGAACTGCTCAAATGTGGGGGTAATAAGATGGTGAGCCTGCTTCTTGACATGATAAATCTGATATTGAGAGGAGATAGAATTCCTGATGACCTCCGGACAGGCTTAATATCACCCATATATAGAAAAAATATTATTTACCAAATCACACGTAAGTTGTTAAAATAAATAGAAAGTTGTTATAAATCCACAAACTAATGTTGTTATTAATTATTAATACTTTTAGATCACGTAAAATGTATTTTGAATAGTTCATTTGGAATATAAAATATTAATTAGTAAACAGAATATAATAGGAAATAAACAAAATATAGTAGGAAATGAACATATTTTCTTGCTAATTGTACTTTTCGTTAAGATTAAATTATAATACCAAATTGATAAACACTTATTCGATTAAAATGTACAGTTTTGAAAATAAATGACATAATTGAGACGTTGATTTCCAAAAGATGCTAAAGGACATTTTTTTCAAAGTTGATATTTTCACTTTTTTGTGTTTTAATGGTTTAGTTTTATCAAAATCCGTCATCAGATTTTATCTAAAATACACAAAAAGCCTTTAAAAAAGTATTTAAAAATTGCATTTCATTCCAAAAGGTACTAAATCCACATTTTATTTCATTCCAAAAGGTACTATATCCATGTTTCGTTCCAAAAGGTACTATATCCTATGTAAACAGATATAACCTTTCCTTTCAAAAGGTACTATATTTCCTAATATACGGCAGGAGGACCTAATCCCGTAATATATCACCATTAATTTATTGTTTTCATCATTTTATGCATTTTTATTGGTTCATTTAGCATGCCTTGAATCACCGCTATTATTTTAATCAATAGTTTTAACGTAATAATCAGTTTTTAGGCCGTTTTAAACAACTTAATTGCGTTGCTTCGGTTCTCGTAGGTTGTCATTTAAATTAAGTTTTTTTTATAGTATTTCTTCTTGCAGCAACATAAATTTGATTTAAAATTTTTCAGAAACTCACATTTTAATAGAATAATGGCATTTGATGCAACTAATAGTTGGAATTACTATTCCACGAACTTGCTAAATATGTGAAGAAAATATGTGCCTGATCTAACTTGGTAGTCGATTTTTTTATGTAATATGAAAGCTCAAAAGTTATTGTTTGTCCGTATCTATGGTTAAATATTGTTAACACGTCTTTAATAACATGGTTAAATTTTCTAAATTCACACAAATAGTAAATACAAGTTCAAAACAAACTTCATAATTACATACTTTCTTATTATAGTGCCATAAATAGATAAATTGCCCTTTGAATATTCACTTTCTTTATGAAGAATAGATAATCAATGTAATTAAGAGCAAAGAAATATATTTCTCAGAGGGAGAATAAGGAAATATACATAACTTAGTAATTAACGATATAAAGATGTTAGTTATCACTATTGTTGTATCAAGAAGGTTATAGTGACTGTTACCAACTTATCTTGCGTTAAATTCTTCCAAAAAGTACTATATCCCTTTTAATTATTTCCAAAAAGTACTATATCCATGTTTCGTCCCAAAAAGTACTATATCCATATTATATTGTTTAAAATCATCGGAAAAGTGCAATAATTTGGAAAAATGAGTTGGCAACACACTTAAAAATCAACTTTTTATAAAAAAATAATCACTTAAATTGGTCCAATAATAAATAAATGACAGATTTTTGCGTTTCCTGTAAAATTTTCTAAAGTGGATATAGTACCTTTTGGAAATTAACGTCTCAATTGCTGCCAATGGGAGGTTTCTCTTCATGTATTTTATCATTAATCAGGGGGATCACTTGTAGCTGGGTGGCTAGCGTAACAGCCTTCCATGCTAAAGGTCACGGGTTCAAACCCGCAGGTGGTCCTAGGATTTTTTAATGGGAGTAAAAAATCCTTAGTTACGCCGTCCTTCGGAGGGGACGTTAAAAGGTGGTCCCGAGCCTGTGCGATGTCAGGTACTCGTTAAAGATCCCTATCCTAATAAAACCTGGATAGGCAAAATTTAGGACTCCCACTGTAGCATCGTCCGATTAGCCATAGTAGCATAAAGTGACGTTAAATAAATAAATAAAAATATCATTAATCAGCTTATTTATTTGTTGTATGATAATGTACAGTTGTAAATTTCGATAAAAATATATTTTAAAAAAATGACAAATTGCACCTGTTCGTGGCAGGGGCGGGTCACCAGTATATAATTTATAAGAGAGAGAAAACGTTAAAGCCTGGTGTAAGAAATTAAATAAAAATAAGTACGTGAGAAGAAAGAAGACCGTAGAAGAGGAGAGGCGAGGTCTCCTGAGGTCTTGAGGTGGGTGCCCCAGGAGAGCGGCTGACAGCTCGGGAGTTGTCGGGCCAACTCTCGACTGTCACTGCTTCCCAAGGCCCCGCTCCAGGTTCTGCACTCCGTATATCTCACCTCTTTAGGATAAATCTAAAGTCTTAGTCCTTATATTTAGTCAATGGGAGTAACTTTAAGATGCAACGCCACTAAAAACAACAATGTAAATAATACCCAAGGTGTTTATATTAATAGAGATGGGCTCATTCTGATCTGCAAACCCGCACAACATATATGTTCAGCGTCATTGGTCCTTGTTATATCATTTGTATAGATGTGATACTAGTATTTTGTGATGAAAAATAAATAAATGAAAAATAGTGACATCTATTGGATTGTATGTACCAAAATGCATGATGTAAATGAGAAACGTTTATTTGCAATTGAAAACAATATATATTACAAACGTATTAGCAAAAAGCAGAACTGCAATAATTAATTCGATTGATAATACATTACTTATTTAATTCACATACACATCAATAATACATAGTCAATTATATTGAGTTGTGTCACATGAAATGTCCGTTTTCAAGGTAAAGGATTTTTATTAAAATACGATATGAAAACAAGATAATTTTATTCGAAGTATTTACCGTCTTTTTCTACACATTTTTCCCATCGTGACACCAAATTTTTTATCCCCGAGCTGAAAAACTCTGAGCTTTGAAGTGAAACAAAATCTGAAAACGCACTTTTCACTTGATCGTCATTTTCAAAAAGTTTTCCTTTGACGAAGTTGTCTAAATTCCTGAACAGGTGGTAATCTGTTGGAGAAAAGTCGGGAGAATATGGCGGGTGCGGAAGAACTTCGTAGTCCAGTTCTTTCAATTTTTGTACGGTATGTTTTGAAACATAAGACACCATGCTGCCGCTCAGTGAGATCATGAGGTACCCATGTATCGAGCTCCTGCTTTAAATGTCTGGAAACGGTAGATACACTTCCATTTAGTTGTGTTGAGAGTCCTTTAATTGTTTGGTAGGTGTTTCCTTCTGCTGTATGTTTGAGGACATCGTTGTCAATTACGGACGCTTAAAACTTAGAAAACCAATGGTGAATGGTCCGTTCATTAACACTCACTTTCCCAAACGCCTTGCAAATATTTCTAGCAGCCTCAATGCTGAATGGCCGAGTTTAACTCGTACAAAAATATTACTCGAAAATCGCGTGTTTCCATGTTCATATTTGGAGGTATGCAAAAAAGTGGGTAATTGATTGGAAAGCTAATGTTTATAATACAAAGGTAGAGGATTAGTAACTGTTTACTTTAAATATGCAAACATTCGGAAGAAAAAAATAGAGACCTGCAAAATCCTTAATGCATTTCAGAAACTATAAAAACGGACATTTCATGTGAAACAACCCAATATTAAGGTGTTCTATAAGTCCTTTTCTTCTTTTTTTTTTGCAACATTAATAGGCAATGTTTGTTCTTGAGGTTGATTTAGTGTACTATAAATAAAGCCACCTGCCCAATAACCTTCTTTTTTTCTATTAGGAAGCCTCATTATACCCTCTTTATAAAATTGTTTAGTCTAACTTTCAAAATATTCAATGAGGAAAAACTTATAGGACACACTAATATTAAAAACCTACTTTCAATAGTCACAAATAAATTAGAGTTAAATATAATAATGATATTTACTAGCTAATTTTACTTTTGATTTGACTACAAGAAGAAATAACTGCGTAAAATAGGATGTATCTCCAAATAAATTGCTCTTAATTTTAGAGTTAAAGGAATGATATTGGAATATATTTTATGTTTACATTTAATAAGGCATGATATAAATATTAGGCACTTCTTTATTTCGAAAATATAAAAATAAAACGAAAGGTTAGAGGAAAATGTATACATCTTTAAGAGTCTCTGAACTAACCAAATAATTCTATTTTTATTTTTTAATCCATACATTTTATTATATTGTTTAAATAATTCGAAAAGTGCGTAGTTTCTATTAATTATTATTCACAATCAATTAATTATAAACATTTACTATATTCCAACTAAAACCTTACCTGTGAAATGTTTTACTTGATAATTTATCATCCTTTTTACAAATCGCAACCGCACAAGGTTTTACCAACATACTTCAAGTTTTAAACAGATACAACATACTTCTAGAAAAACGGCAGTGCAATGAGGTGATTAGGCCTTAATCGCACTCAGCCGCCAAGTTTTTCCTCAATTAATTTGGGTACCCGCTTGATAGAGGCTGGGTCTGCCCCAGGAGGGTCTCCATACTCCAGGATCTGAAATAACAGAATAAATAATGTTCTACCACAACCGGGATTCGAACCCAGGACCCGGAGCACAGCAGACTAGCGCTCTATCAACTAGACCACGCCGCTCCCTTATTACAAGATTTACACAGTCAAAGAACACATCAAAACAATTAAATAACACGAACAAAACATTATACTAACAGCGTACTGACATACTACTCAGAGCAAGCACGACCATAAACAATAACAAAGTAGCAAAGACCAGTGACGTGTCAGGATTTCACGCCATTACCCCTTAAAGATCGAGCTATGTAAACACCTTAAATCATACCGACAATTGTGATTAGAGAGAGGTTACACGGTGGTTTCAGGCCCTATCAGTGTTGCCAAGTAGGAAGTAATTGAATTATTATTATTTATTTTTTCCGGCAACACTGACATGGAGAGTATCCAATTGTGTCTTACCGATGTTGATGATTTTTTTTAAAGATAAAACTTGATCTTACACTATTAGACTGTAAAATATTAGGGACCAATGCTCCTCAGGAATCGCGTAAAAAAAGTTTGTGCGCGAAAAACACATTTTATTTAATATCTCTGGTTCTAGAGAAGGTAGAATAATAAGTTTGATGTCAAAATTACCTAATTTAAAAGCGAAATAATTAAAAACTAAGCCATTAAAATATTTAAGTTCTATACCTGGTAATAACCCTAAAAATATTAATAATCTTGTCAAAACAATACTTTTAATAATGTTTTTTAAAAACTTGGTTCCTCACTGCTAAAAAGGGATCTTAATCTGAGTACAGTTTTTAAAAAAAATTATTAAAAGTACTAGATGAGGAAGATGGTTGGGGGTGCGGTCATAAATTAAAAATACACATTTAAAATAAGTGTTATTTTAATTATGTGCCGACGTTTCGGCCTACAATGTGGGCCTTCATCAGGGCTAAAAGAAACAAGATAACAACCAATGTAATTATAGACTTAATAATGCGTTAGGTATATAATAATAATATGACAGTAATAAATTATGGGAACATAAATAATATTAAATGTAAAATGATAATAAGATGACAATTATAAAGTATGGAAATAAGGTGACAGTTATAAAGTATGGAAATAAACAAAATTAAGATGATAGTTATAAAGTACGGAAGTAAACATAATTGAGATGATAATATTGTAATGAGAATATATAAAGAGAGACTAAGTAAATGAAAAAAATGATAAAGGAAAAATATGTGAACAATTAAAATTTTAAATATTAACAATTTTGAGTTGATATATGACGGTAATATATTAAAAACATAGTTAAGAGTATAGGTAATATATAAAAAAATATAGTCATTACAAAAGAGAAACAGTATGACAACAAAGAAGAAACAGAATGATCTGACCATACTGAGAAACAGCATGGTCAACAAAACTCCATCATTATTAAAAGTACTGTTCGAGATTATTTATATTTTTTTTATTATTACCTTGCATAAAAGTTGGTTTGTTTATTTAACGTCACTTTATGCTACTATGGCTAATCGGACGATGCTACAGTGGGAGTCCTAAATTTTGCCTATCCAGGTTTGATTAGGACAGGGATGTTTAACGAGTACCTGACCATCGCACAGGCTCGGGACCACCTTTTAACGTCCCCTCCGAAGGACGGTATAACTAAGGATTTTTTACTCCCATTGAAAAATCCTAGAACCACCTACGGGTTTGAACCCGTGACCTTTGGCAGATCCCCCAAGCATAAAAGTTAAATATTTTAATAGCTTATTTTTGTAATTATTCCGCTTTTAAATAGGGCAATTTTTGTACCAAACATATTTTTCTACAGTCACTGGAACCAGAGATATTAAATAAAATGTGTTTTTCCGCGTGAACTTTCCGATTATTTTACGGGACTCCTGGGGAGCATTGGCTCCTGATATTTTGCAGAGTCTAATGGTTTAATGTCTAGTTTCTGATGACAAAGTTTGATCAAAATCGGTGCTGCTTGCAAGTTGTGATCTGGATATATTTCATGTCTTATATGATTATTATTTATAACGTTATATTAGGAGGATCCATGAGATCGTTTGGTTTTTGAACTGTCAAATAAATCCTTTTATGAAAAGAATACATTTTATTCCGTTAACGTAATTTTATGATACTGTGGCTAATCGGACGATGCTTCAATGGGGATTCTAAATTTTGCATCAGCTGATGCGCTCGATGATAACAGTCACGTTACATCATCTCTCAGATTTTTGCTTTTTTTCAGTAGGAATTCGCTAGAATTCAGTCTGGAGAACATCACTAGACCTCAGGAATACTACGGCAGTGAATATTGGAGAAATTTCGGTGAGCAAAGTTATAATTTACTTTGTACAATCACGAAAAGGTGAAAGGAGGGTCACTGATCAGCTGATTGCCGCTAGCTCGGCAAGCTCGGGCTTGCTTTTCTTTAACTTATCTTTCTTTTATCTTTAATTCTTATCTCATTATTTATTTATTATTATTATTTTCTTAATCAATGAGATATTTTCATCAAGTCATGTCCTCAAAGTCCGCAAGTAAAAGATCTAGATCTGCAGGTTCTAACTCGTCTCCCACAAAACAGAGACCTCGCCGAGAACAAAATAAAAAAAAATTTTCCACCAGCGACCGCGTCAGCTACCTCATTAGGATCTGAACCACAGCCCAGCACATCATCACAAGGAATAACCGATGAATCCCCGTTTTTTACACCGAATCCATTTGAGATCCTCCAAAATGAAAAAGAAACCATGGAATCTTCTCCTATACCCAGGGAACCACTACCTCCACCAATATTTGTTAAAAATATTAAAAATTTTAAACTGATGTGTGCGCATTTAAACAAAGTAACTGATCCTAATAGTTATTATTGTATAAGTAGAACCAATGATACTAAAATATCTCCGACTACTGCTGAAACCTACAGAAAGATTGTAAAATATCTGACTGAGACCAAAGCTGACTTTCATACTTATCAGCTGCGCCAAGAGAGAGCATTAAGGGTCGTAATCAGAAACCTACATTCCTCAACACCCGTTGAAGCTATCAAAGAAGAACTGACAGAATTAGGATTCCAAGTGAGGCAAGTCACCAACGTTCTAAAAGATAAAAGTCCACTGCCTCTATTCTTCGTGGACTTGGAACCATCAGCAGGAGTCGAAAAAATCTATGACCTCAGTAGACTGTACTATACCCGTGTAAAAGTTGAAAAACCTTACACAAAGAAAGAAATAGTTCAGTGTCATAACTGTCAGGCATATGGTCATACCAAAAGTTATTGCCATCACATACCACGCTGTGTGAAATGCGGTGAACAGCATAAATCAGAAGAATGTACAAGATCTAGATCAACACCCGCTGTATGTGCCCTGTGCCTCAAGGACCACCCGGCTAACTACAAGGGATGCGAAATCTACAAGAAACTCAGAACCAGATACCAAAAACCTCAGGATCCGAATGAAACAGCTATACCAATCAGAAGCAGAAGAGAACCATCTAAACTTGTAAATTCTAATGTGTCATTTGCCCACTTGCTTGGAGGTGGAAACCAGAGTCATGAAGTCGAGGCACTGCCGGAACAACTTTTTCCTCAACATTCTCAATCTATTGTACAACAATCTATCCCTCAAAGTTTACCTAATCTTCAAAAAACTCCTCAACATCAAATTTCCCAGATCCCTCCACCATCAAACGTCACAGATCTTACCAGTCTAATGACATCGTTCATCTCCGAAATCAAATCTCTTGTTATGCCGCTTATATCACTCCTTATAAATCTAGTATCTAATCTCATTCCTGCCTTACAAAAACCATAAATGACCTCACCTAATTCCTTATTCATTCTCCTTTGGAATGCGAATGGTGTTAGAAATCACACTGACGAACTGACAGCGTTGTTGCAAGACAAAACAATTGACGTTGCACTTATTACTGAAACTAGACTAACCACTAAACAGCTTTTCAAAATACCGCAGTACATAACATACCGTACAGACCACCCAGACGGCAAAGCTCATGCTGGTTCTGCTATCATTGTCCACCAATCCCTCTCTCATCATTTACTTCCACTTCCTACCTATGATTTCCTGCAAGCCACAGCAATAGTAATCAAGACTTTTTCCTATCCGGTAACTATTACATCAGCATATTGCCCTCCCAAACACTCTATTTCCAACACCGAATTTGCATCCTTCCTGGATTCCCTAGGAAATCATTTTATTCTGGGTGGAGATCTAAACGCCAAGCACCAGCAGTGGGGTTCTAGAACCACGAATTCTCGTCGAAGAAATTTGCTGACTGCTCTGAATTCCCGAAATTTTAACCTCCTACCTCCTGACTCCCGTAACTACTGGCCAACAGATCCTAACCGTAATCCAGATATCCTCGACTTCTTCATCCACAGCGGATTAGGCTCCCTGAACTATTCCGTAACTCGCCTTGATGAACTATCCTCTGACCATAGTCCACTGATCCTTAAAGTATCCCTAACTCCTATTCCGAAACCCATTCCACCATCATTTATCCGAGGCCCTGTCAACTGGAACCTCTTCCGCCAAATCCTCACCGATAATATTGACCTCAGTGTGACCCTCAAAACACCGGATGACCTTGATGATTCCGTCTACTCCTTTACTACCGCCATTCAGCAAGCTGTCTGGACTGCCTCCTCTCCTAAGCACTCCAATAGAACTCCCCAGCAAAACCATTTACCTCAACACCTAGCTGACCTCATCCATGCAAAACGCCGAGCCAGATCATTATGGCAAAGAACCCGACACCCAACAGATCGCCGCTCCTATAACTTTTATTGTAGGCAATTAAAGCGGGAGTTGGCGACCTTCCGTTCCCAGTCCTTTAATTCCTACCTCTCCTCTCTATCAGCTCGAGATAATTCCCTGTGGAATGTGACCAAAAAGATCCTTAAATACCACAAAGTTTCCCATCCTCTCCGGCGTGGTGATGACTCCTGGGCTGCGTCTGATGAAGATAAAGCCGAGGAATTCGCCACACACCTCTCCAAAGTATTCACTCCTCACCCGGAATCCAACAGAAATCATACCACAACAGTTCAAGAATTCCTTTTCTCACCAATACCTCTTTCCCTACCTCCTAAAGCTATTAATCCATCTGAGGTGAAATATCTTCTTCAAAAACTGACCCTTCGTAAATCTCCTGGACACGATCTCCTTACCCCCAGATCCTGCGACAACTTCCCCAGAAAGCCATTATTTTTCTTACATACATCTACAACTGCATCCTTCGCACCACCTATTTTCCTCTCTTATGGAAACATTCCACAATCATTCTATTCCTAAAACCAGGTAAACCTTCCAGTAACACTTCATCCTACAGACCTATTAGTCTACTCCCCATCCTCTCAAAAATCTTCGAAAAGCTCCTTCTAAAACGAATCCTGCCTATATTAGAATCTCACAACCTTCCTTCCCACCAGTTTGGTTTCCGTTCTCATCATTCCACTGTTCAACAAGGACTCCGAGTTGTAGACCGTATTTCCTCAGCCCTCGAATGCAAAGAGTATTGTTCTGGTGCGTTTCTGGACATAGCGCAAGCTTTTGACCGGGTATGGCACGCTGGATTACTCTTCAAGCTTAAAACGCATTTACCCCAGTCTCTCTACCTCATTCTAAGATCCTATCTCTCAAACCGCTCCTTTCAAGTTCGCTGTGGTGTAGAATTTTCCAACTTTTATCCCGTTGAGGCCGGTGTTCCTCAGGGCAGCGTCCTGGGACCCGTTCTCTACATCCTTTACACCGCTGATATTCCTAATCATCCTGACACCTTTCTGGCAACATTTGCAGACGACACCGCCATCCTATCATCCAGTTCCGATCCCGAAATAGCATCCTTAATCCTGCAAAGACACCTTTGTCTTATCGAAGACTGGTGTGGTGCTTGGCGCATAAAGGTGAACGAGGCCAAATGCAAACACGTAACCTTCACTCTTCGACGAAACTCCTGTCCGCCAGTTTACTTCAATTCCATTCCTATTCCTCCTTCAGATATAGTCCGCTATCTTGGCTTACTACTAGACAAAAGACTGACGTGGAACCCACATACAAGACTTAAAAGAAAAGAACTCAATCGACGATTCGGACAGTTATACAGACTATTAAACAGAAAATCTGAACTTACAGTTGAGAACAAATTATTAATTTATAAGACAATACTGAAGCCCATCTGGACCTACGGACTTGAACTGTGGGGGACAGCTAAACGTTCTAACATCAAACGCATTCAATCCTTTCAATCCAAACTCCTCCGAATAATAGTAAATGCTCCCTATTATGTATCCAACTATACCTTGCACCACGACCTTAATGTTCCATTTATTTCAGACCTAATTCCATCCAAATTTTGTAAATTCCATCAGAACCTCATTCATCATCCTAATCCTTTAGCACGATCCCTATCCAGCTCCACTCATCCATACAACCCACCTAGAAGGTTGAAACGGCAGCGGCCCCGAGATATATTGTAAAAGCGTATGCTGGAGTTCTGACACTGGTCAGATTCTCCTCTCAAGTGCGGTGTGATTGTGGCTATGGCGCCCTCACTTAGCTTCCGCTGGCTCTTACCAGTGATGCGGCTGAGAGGGAGGCGCTGGGATCCTTTGGGCTCTGCTTGTCCTTCCACAAGTGGGGGGACAAGCCCCGTCAGGGGTTCCCGAGCTGATTGTAAATATTGTACATAGGTATGAATGTGACATGTTTTGTTTATTTATTTGTTAACTTCATTTATTTGTATTTATTTTGTCTACTTAATTTTGTTATTGTATACGTTTATTTATTTTGATTTTATTTTATGTAATTTGACTTTACTTCTGTTTATATTGTAAATATTGTATGAATGAGATCCTGTAGCACTATTATTATTGTCTATTATGACAAATTGTAATATATACGAATAAAAGAAATAAAAAAGGAAATTTTCATATCTAGGTTTAATTAGAATAATGATCTTTAATTGGTACCTGACATCGTACAGGCTTAAGACCGCCCTTTTATGCCCCCTCCGAAAGATGACATAACCATATAGATCAAGTGACACATAACTAAGCGTATATAGCCCCCTTAAGATTACCACTTACTTCATTGCATGGCACATGGCCGGGCTGAAGAGCACTTTTATTTTTGTGAAGGAACCAAAAATGGGTCGGTCCCGAAGTATCCTCTTCCACTGATTCGGGGTCTCGCAGATTCTTCCTCGGAGTCTCTCTGGATGCGCATCCAGCCCCTGCCTCTTGCAATCGTACCTCAATACATCTCTGAGAATGAGGTCCAGGGTCATCGCTCTGGCCAGTACCTGCACTGTCTCGTGCGACACCGTTCGGTGTGCCTTCGTGACTCTGAGCAGAGCCAGTCTCTGGATGGTCTTCTCTTCTGTCCTTGGGTGAGGTTCCGACTCCACGCGGCGGATGCGTACCTTAGGATACCCAAAACCACTCCTCTGTAGACGGTCATCGTGACTGGGCAACTAAGGCTCCAAAAAGCACCCCCTATTCTGCTTAATCCATTAATCGACAGGGTCACCCTATCCTTTTGGTATATTATGTGAGGGGTGACGTCGAAGCCTGTTCTTATCTTCACACCTAGGTACATCACCTCCTCACTCTGATTCCTCCAATATCCAGACTTATAGGGTGAGCCCTGTTCGTGGAGCACGACCTGGGTCTTTGCGGCGGTCATGCTTATTTTCCTCTTCTCATACCAAGATTGCTTTATAAATCGAGTTGTTTTTCGTCCATGAGTCATTTTGGAATAGCCTCAAGATATCTTGCAGATCGCGAACCATGGTCCAGTTTACGCGCGGCGCTTTTGAAGAATGCTCCTAGAAATGTTAATATTTATCAGCTAATTAGCTGAGTTTGTAAACATGGATTGGGATCGTGAGGGGCATTTAGACCGGCCATGAATATTCTGGCAGAAGCAAGTAATGAATCCGAAGAGAGGGGTTTACATATTGATGGCTACTTGATAGCGCTCGTCCCGAGATTAACATTTTGCCGCCCGCTCTGTTACACTTTTAGCCGCCAATTTGCAATTCTAACCGCCCCCATTCTACTAACATTATATAGATTCCTGCCTGCCCACTGGATTATTATGTATCTTCGCTCAAGCGCGAGCGGCGAGTCAATCTTGATCAATGCTAGATTCTCAAGGGGAGAGTTTTCCCTTCCAAATGACAACCGAGCTAGGAGGACTTTGAAACGTATGCTTTAGATTAAATAATTTGACAATATAAAATTATGTCCTATCCGTCTTTTTATATTGCAAAGTTTTTAAAGTTTTCCAACAGTATATTATACATCTATATTACTATTCTTATCTAAAAAAAAAAAAAAAAATATATATATATATATATATATATATGATGCTGGCAACTAATAACTTTTACTTAGCTCGGCTGTTAAAACCAATTTAAGAACTATTAAGTAAACGTAAAGTTGAACAAGGTTTAAAGAATTATAATTAGTTAAGTTGGAAACCTATGCTTTAGATTAAATAATTTGACAATATAAAATTATGTCCTATCCGTCTTTTTATATTGCAAAGTTTTTAAAGTTTTCCAACAGTATATTATACATCTATATTACTATTCTTATCTAAAAAAAAAAAATATATATATATATATATATATATATATGATGCTGGCAACTAATAACTTTTACTTAGCTCGGCTGTTAAAACCAATTTAAGAACTATTAAGTAAACGTAAAGTTGAACAAGGTTTAAAGAATTATAATTAGTTAAGTTGGAAACCTATGTTTTAGGGAAATAATATGACAATATAATATTGTTGTGTTCGAAAATTAGTAATTTTTTGCACTATTATATTATACTAGCTGTTACCCGCGACTTCGTCTGCGTCAATTTCTGTTATTCTGATCGCGATTAAGAAATTTTTTAAAGAATATGTTTTTAAGTACTTCTACGTAAATGATATTTTTAGTTTTAGTTTCTTGTGAAAGAAGAACATACTGATTTTCCCCTCAACCCTATCTTCACAACGCAAGCAGTCTTGACGTTAATCGATTACTACGTATTTAAATGTTTGCCACTGTAATTTATTAATTGTAACGGCAAAACATAACTTAACGGGAAATTGAATTCTATTAAAATTAAAAAACTGCCGAGGCGCTCCAAATGATGCCCAAGAAAGATCTAGTGTTCCTCACGACAATATACAATTGCATACTTAGGACAGCTAAATTCCCAGTACAGTGGAAATGCTCAATCGTAAAAATGATACACAAAACAGATAAAGACATTTACAAACCCTCTTCTTACAGGCCTATTAGCCTCCTTCCGATATGCTCTAAACGTTTTGAAAAATTAATTTATAGAAGATTGGTTGACATACTGACTGTGCAAAAAATAATACCTGACCATCAATTCGGTTTCCGCATGTCACACTCAACGACACATCAATTACACAGAGTTACTGACTTCATTGCAGGAGCACTAGAAAAAAAGCAATACGCAACTGGGGTATTTTTGGATGTTTCCCAAGCGTTTGATAAAGTCTGGCACGAAGAGCTTCCCTTTAAACTTAAGAACGTACTACCTTACACATACTATCTTATTATACACTCTTTCCTCTTCGATAGGTTTTTCTCTGTTCGGCAGGGCTCAGAAACTTCTTCAATCCGACCAGTCTTGGCAGGAGTACCGCAAGGATCGATACTTGCTCCCCTCCTATACATTGTATACACAAATGACATACCAACTCACCCCACCACATTGACTGCAACTTACGCGGACGATACTGCAATTCTAACATCAAACGGCGATCCCATACTGGCCTTACTGAGACTCTACTAAATCACTTAATGATACTACAAAATTGGTACAATCTTTGGAAAATTCGTTTAAATCATGACAAATCAAAACACGTAATGTCCACACTACGACAAAACACTTGCCCGCCAATTTTTATCTTCAACAACCAAATTCCTCAGACAAACTCTGTACATTAACTAAGACTGACACTCGATCGAAGGATGACTTGGGGCCCACATGTAAAGATGAAAAGACAGAATCTCAAACACCGACTGAAAATACTATACTCTCTTTTTTCAAAATCATCAAAATTAAAAATTAGACAGAAACTGAATACATGAACATACCTTCTTAAGTCAATATGGACTTACGCTTCACAGATTTTCGGTTCAGCAAAAACATATCAGATACAAAAACTGCAATCATTTCACTCCAAAATTTTAAGACTGATAACGACAGCTCCTTGGTACGTAAACAACAGAACCCTTCATACGGAATTACAGCAACCAACAGTTGACCAACATATACGAACACTCTATTCTCGTTTTCACATTAAACTTTACGGGCACGACAATAGACTGATTAACGACATGTTATTTTTTTAATAATAATAACAATTTTTATTGAGAAAATTTTACAATCTGTCCCAATTTGGACATTAATAGTATTGCTGAATGATATCAAACATACTACATTCATACAATATTTACACAACATAAAATTACAATAAAATATATAACACAATAATGAATCAATACAAAAGTCAATAATTCACTTATACCTATATACACATACACACACTCATACATACATCACATTGAGTGGAGAATCTAGCCAGTGCTAGAACTCCAATATATTTACAAAAGGTCGCGGGGCCACTGCCGTTTCAACCTTCTAGGTGGGTTGTATGGATGAGTGGAGCTGGATAGGGATTGAGCTAAAGGATTAGGATGATGAATGAGGTTCTGGTGGAATTTGGAAAATTTGGATGGAATTAGGTCTGAAATAAATGGAACATTAAGGTCGTGGTGCAAGGTATAATTGGAGACATAATAAGGAGCATTTACTATTGTACGGAGGACTTTGGATTGAAAGGATTGAATGCGTTTGATGTTAGAACGTTTAGCTGTCCCCCACAGTTCAAGTCCGTAGGTCCAGATGGGCTTCAGTATTGTCTTGTAGATTAATAATTTGTTTTCAACTGTAAGTTCAGATTTTCTGTTGAGTAGTCGGTATAACTGTCCGAATCGTCGGTTGAGTTCTTGTCTTTTAAGTCTTGTATGTGGGTTCCAAGTCAATCTTTTGTCTAACAGTAAGCCAAGATACCGGACTGTATCTGAGAGAGGAATCGGTAATGAGTTGAAATAAACTGGCGGACAGGATTTTCGTCTAAGAGTAAAGGTTATGTGTTTACATTTGGCTTCGTTCACCTTTACACGCCAGTTATTACACCAGTGTTCGATAAGGAAAAGGTGTCTCTGAAGGTTTAAGGATGCTGTTTCAGGATTGGAACTGGATGATAGGATGGCGGTGTCGTCTGCAAAAGTTGCCAGAAAGGTATCAGGATGTGTAGGAATATCAGCAGTGTAAAGGATGTAGAGGATGGGTCCCAAGACGCTGCCTTGAGGAACACCGGCCTCAACGGGATAAAGGTTAGAAAATTCTTCACCACAGCGAACTCGGAAGGAACGGTTCGAGAGATAGGATCGGAGAATGAGGTATAGGGACTGGGGTAAATGGGTTTTCAGCTTGAAGAGTAATCCAGTGTGCCATACCCGGTCAAAAGCTTGCGCAATGTCCAGAAACGCACCAGAACAATACTCTTTGCATTCAAGAGCTGAGGAAATATGGTCTACAACTCGGAGCCCCTGTTGAACTGTGGAATGCTGAGGACGGAATCCAAACTGATGGGAAGGAAGATTTTGAGATTCTAATATGGGTAGGATACGTTTAAGAAGAAGCCTTTCGAAGATTTTTGAGAGGATGGGGAGTAGACTAATAGGCCTGTAGGATGAAGTGTTGTTGGAAGGTTTACCTGGTTTTAAAAAAAGGATGATGGTGGAATGTTTCCATATCAGAGGAAAATAGGTGGTGCGGAGGATGCAGTTATAAATGTAAGTAAGAAAAATAATGGCTTTCTGGGGAAGTTGTCGGAGGATCTGGGGAGTAAGGAGATCGTGTCCAGGAGATTTACGGAGAGTCAGTTTTTGGAGAAGATATTTGACCTCAGAGGGATTAATAGCTTTAGGAGGTAGGGAAAGTGGAATCGGTGACATAAGAAAGTCTTGCACTTTTGCGGTGTGATTGATGTGGGATTCCTGGTGAGGAGTGAATACTTTGGAGAGGTGTGTGGCGAATTCCTCGGCTTTATCTTCATCAGACGCAGCCCAGGAGTCATCACCACGTCGGAGAGGATGGGAAACATGATGGTATTTTAGGATCTTTTTCGTGACATTCCACAGGGAATTATCACGAGCTGATAGAGAGGAGAGGTAGAAATTAAAGGACTGGGAACGGAAGTTCGCCAACTCCCTCTTCAATTGTCTACAATAGAAGTTATAGGAGCGGCGATCTGTTGGGTGTCGGGTGCGCTGCCATAATGATCTTGCTCGGCGTTTGGTGTGGATAAGGTCTATAATAGGTTGTGGAAAATGATTTTGGTCTGGATTTATATTGGAGTGTTTAGGAGAGGAAGCAGTCCAGACAGCTTGTTGGATGGCGGTGGTAAAGGAATAGACGGAATTATCTAGGTCATCTTGGGTTTTGAGGGTTACTCTGAGGTCAATATTATCGGTCAGGATTTGGCGGAAAAGGTTCCAGTTGACAGGGCCTCGGATGAATGATGGTGAAATGGGTTTTGGAATTGGAGTGAGAGATACTTTTAGGATCAGTGGACTATGGTCTGAGGATAGTTCATCAAGGCGAGTTAAAGACAAGTTGAGAGAGCCTAATCCGCTGTGGATAAAGAAGTCGAGGATGTCAGGATTGCGGTTAGGATCGGTTGGCCAGTAGGTAGGGGAGTCAGGAGGCAGGATATTAAAATTTCGGGAGTTGAGTGCAGACAGCAAATTTCGTCCCCGAGAATTCGTGGTTCTGGAACCCCACTGCTGATGCTTGGCGTTTAAGTCTGCACCCAGAATGAAACGATTTCCTAAGGAATCCAGGAAGGATACAAATTCAGAATTGGAAATGGAATGTTTAGGAGGGCAATATGCAGATGTGAGGGTTACCGGAAAGGAAAAAGTCTTGATTACTATGGATGTGGCTTGTAGGAAATCATAGGTGGGAAGTGGGAGTAAATGATGAGAGAGGGATTGGTGGACAATGATAGCAGAACCGGCATGGGCTTTACCGTCTGGGTGGTCAGTACGGTATGTCATGTATTGCGGTATTTTGAAGTACTGTTTAGTCGTTAGTCTTGTTTCAGTTATAAGTGCAACATCGATTGTTTTGTCTTGCAACAACGCTGTCAGTTCGTCAATATGATTTCTAACACCATTCGCATTCCAAAGGAGAATGGATAAGGAGTTAGGTGAAGTCATTTAAGGATTTTTCAAGGCAGGGATTAGATTCGATACTAGATTTGTAAGGAGTGATATAAGCGGCATAACAAGAGATTTGATTTCGGAGATGAACGATGTCATTAGACTGGTAAGATCTGTGACGTTTGATGGTGGAGGGATATGAGAAATTTGATGTTGAGGAGTTTTTTGAAGATTAGGTAAACTTTGAGGGATAGATTCTTGTACAATAGATTAAGAATGTTGAGGAAAATGTTGTTCCGGCAGTGCCTCGACTTCATGATTCTGGTTACCACCTCCAAGCAAGTGGGCAAATGACACGTTAGAATTTACAAGTTTTGATGGTTCTCTTCTGCTTCTGGTTGGTACAGCTGTTTCATTCGGATCCTGAGGTTTTTGGTATCTGGTTCTGAGTTTCTTGTAGATTTCATATCCCTTGTAGTTAGCCGGGTGGTCCTTGAGGCACAGAGCACATACAGCGGGTGCTGATCTTGATCTTGTACATTCTTCTGTTTTATGCTGTTCACCGCATTTCACACAGCGTGGTATGTGATGGCAATAACTTTTGGTATGACCATATGCCTGACAGTTATGGCACTGGACTATTTCTTTCTTTGTGTAAGGTTTTTCAACTTTTACACGGGTATAGTACAGTCTGCTGAGGTCATAGATTTTTTCGACTCCTGCTGATGGTTCCAAGTCCACGAAGAATAGAGGCAGTGGACTTTTATCTTTTAGAACGTTGGTGACTTGCCTCACTTGGAATCCTAATTCTGTCAGTTCTTCTTTGATTGCTTCAACGGGTGTTGAGGAATGTAGGTTTCTGATTACGACCCTTAATGCTCTCTCTTGGCGCAGCTGATAAGTATGAAAGTCAGCTTTGGTCTCAGTCAGATATTTTACAATCTTTCTGTAGGTTTCAGCAGTAGTCGGAGATATTTTAGTATCATTGGTTCTACTTATACAATAATAACTATTAGGATCTGTTACTTTATTTAAATGCGCACACATCAGTTTAAAATTTTTAATATTTTTAACAAATATTGGTGGAGGTAGTGGTTCTCTGGGTATAGGAGAAGATTCCATGGTTTCTTTTTCATTTTGGAGGATCTGAAATGGATTCGGTGTAAAAAACGGAGATTCATCAGTTATTCCTTGTGATGATGTGCTGGGCTGTGGTTCAGAACCTAATGAGGTAGCTGACGCGGTCGCTGGTGGAATCATTTTTTTATTTTGTTCACGGCGGGGTCTCTGTTTTGTGGGGGACGAGTTAGAACCTGCAGATCTAGATCTTTTACTTGCAGACTTTGAGGACATGACTTGATGAAAATATCTCATTGATTAAGAAAATAATAATAATAAATAAATAATGAGATAAGAATTAAAGATAAAAGAAAGAAAAGCAAGCCCGAGCTTGCCGAGCTAGCGGCAATCAGCTGATCAGTGACCCTTCTTTCACTTTTTCGTGATTGTACAAAGTAAATTATAACTTTGCTTACCGAAACTTCTCCAATATTCACTGCCGTAATATTCCTGAGGTCTAGTGATGTTCTCCAGACTGAATTCTAGCGAATTCCTACTGAAAAAAGCAAAAATCTGAGAGACGATGTAACGTATGACTGTTATCATCGAGCGCATCAGCTGATCAACGACATGTAAGTAGCTGAAATGCCGGTCATAAGAAGGCTAAAACGAAGCTGGATGAGGGACCTCCTCAGCTAGATTAAAGCCTTGGAAGGGGTGCTGCTGGGCACTTTACTTCCCCATGCCTATCATGTCTAATCTTACTTTTGTCCAACACATTTGCTGATTGTCAGACATTTTCTGACAGATGTAAATAAAGATATAAAGAGAGAGAAAAAAAAAAGATAAATCATTTGGAATCATTGGGATGCGAGATTAATTTTCCACGTATTTTCCAGATTTTCCACTGGTTCTTCACTCCCATTGGTCGCAGGGTGATGTTATCTAGCCTAAAGCCTTCCTCGATAAATGGACTATCCAACAGAAAAAGAATTTTTCAATTCGAATCATTAGTTTCTGAGATTAGCGCATTAAAACCAACTCTTCAGCTTTATAATATTAGTATAGATTTAATTTTTTTAAAATGAAAAAAGAATCATTGAAATTAGTTGAGAACTTGCAGAGATATAGCGTTTTGAAATTATCAGTGGTGATATTATATTTTCCTTTGAATTGTTTATTGCTTTTGATATTAGTTAATTACCTATCTACAGCTTTATAAACAGTTATACCCTAATATTATTGTTTAGAAATAATAAACAATTGTTTAATAATTTGCCTCATTTTTCAGTTGTGACAACGTAAAGTGATGTTAAATGAATAAGCAAACTCTTCCAAAGGCTTCATTTTTGGTTATCATCGCGAAGATGTTATGATGGTTGATCAGATTACAATTTCCAGCTTTTTCCACATAAATGATCACGAATTTCCTAATTCTACAGGCCTGCTATTAGTTTACGAGTCCGTTTTGAACAACCTGGTACAGATGCTATCATAAGTTGGAGCTCACCGTTTGGCGCAGTCATCCTACATCCATTAATTTGTGCCCTAAGCCCCCCGGAAGACTCTATATAATAAATAATCCAGTTTGATGCTAAAGGGATTAGTTAGAACACATTGTAGTTGGAGAGTCCGCTTCCGCTCCGTATCTAACCTGCCTCGGATTAATGCTACGTAAGTCCAATTTGGAAGGCATGTATAATATTCCGGGATGAAGTCTACTTAGGACAATACATCTCATTAGAAAGCAAGATAGGTGTGTGTGTGTGTGTGTGTGTGTGTGTGTGTGTGTGTGTGTGTGTGTGTGTGTGTGTGTGTGTGTGTGTATGCGGTAAGTCTAGCGCGAAAACGATAAGTTGTATGGAATTGAAATTTCATTTTTTGAGAGCGTCTATGCCTGAGATGTTACAACTTTTTCGTCAAAATCGGCCACTCAGAAGAAGCACTTTATATTATGCATTTTTACAAAAAGTAATATAATATAGAATGTAATGTTTACAAATGTTTTTTTTACTTTCACTTACCTATATATGAAATATATATTAAGAGAAAGTATTGTCTTCGTGTAAATTTTCGAATTCCATTTTTCAACGGAAATACACATTTTAGGGTCCCCTGAGCCCAAATAACCAAGTCCCGAAAAAAGGTCTATGTGTGTGTGTGTGTGTGTGTGTGTCCGTATGTGGTAAGTCTAGCGCAAAAACGAAAAGTCGTACGGAACTGAAAATTCATATTCAAGAAAACTATACGCCCGAGATGTTACAGCATTTTTTTCTACTAAAATCGGCGTACCGGAAGTCCTACTTTATCCCATGCATTTAACACCTTTTTACGATTTTCTTAAAAACGGCTTTAACGATTTTGATTAAACTCTTTTTAGCGGAGTAAAATTTAATGGGCTTTAATATTATGTTTCATTCTGATTGAAATAGTCTGATGTGGCCTAAATGCAGATATTTTAAATTTTCTTCCTTTAAAGTACTTTTAATTTTGAATATTCTATAAAAATAACCATATCATCTTATCATCATTGATAAAAAACAGGTAAATATAAAAGTTGAACGAATTCCATATCCAACTAAAGGAGAAAACTGAAAAAAATATTTTTTGTATGCAATTGTTTCATCGCTTGGCCACTGGATGGCGCTGTCGTCGCCGGACGCTCCAGTAGTTTCATTCTGATTGAAATAGTCTGACAGGGCTTAAATGTCGATATTTCAAAAAAATTTCCTCTAAATTACCTTTAATTTAGGAGTTTTTATGAAATTCACCATATCATCTGATTATTAAATCTAAAAAACATGTAAATATATAAGTTGATCGAATTCGATAACCAACTAAAGGAGATAACTGCAAAAATATTTTTTTAATGCAATTTTTTGTTTTTTAACTTAAGAACAGTAATATACATGTATACATATACCGTTGGAATGCTAAAGATTTTAGAAAAAAATATTATCGTATACATACTATTGTAAAATTAAACGGATAGTGATGAAAGCCGATAAAACAAACTTGTTATCGTAGACAATAATATAATTCAATTTAATAAAACACATGTTTCTTTTAAAATCCAAAGTTAATAATTCTTTGATAATTTATTTTCGATTCTAAATTTGTTTTATAATTCTCAAACTGATATCAATAATGAAGGTAAGTGAAAGTCGCGTGTTGCGCGCACCAGATTTTATTTCGATGAGTTGAGAGCTTTGATAAATGTGCTGCTTCTGCTTTTTCCAGAACGTCTACTGTTATCGCAAAGTATCCTCTTTTCATCACAAGTAGCAAATTCTGGACAGAAAAGGTCGTTTTTGTTAAGGCAAAGAAGTGTAGCACAAACTTCATTACGCTGAGGTGGACATTGATAGTAAATTTAGTAAGGTCAAGAATCTCTGTAAGTTCTAGAACAGTCTTTCTGTTTTGTTTTTTTTAGATTAAGATTTTTATTTTTCATAAGTTTACAGGCGGCCACAAGCCTCAGATTAAAAAAAAAAATGCTTCTGGGATTTTCTTCCAGCAAACCCCGCGGCACATCGTTATCAAGAGAGAAAGTCCTCAAGTTTGAAGTACGACTCCCAAGATTTTTCGAACCTCTGTTGAAGAGTGCACTCAACAGTCCGAACTTCATTGATATCTGGCTATCTGAGCTCCGTTCCGGCCGAGTTTAAACTTGTAGAAAAAATTTACGAATTTGACGTATTGACTCAGTAAAGAATGAATTATTTCTACGCAGCGAAATGCTGTAGAGTAAAGAAATTTTGTTTGGAAACGAATAATAAGTGTTGACTTTCCAAATATCCAGTAAGCCTAAACAGTTTGTTTTATAGTGGTATTTTGAATAAAATCCAGAAAAAAAAAAATTATTTTTTCTGACAATACAGTAAATGAAGTTTCTTCTGAGAAATAAATACATTGTTATATGATTTATAGATTTTTACTTTCACTTACCTATATATGAAATATATAGTAAGAGAAAGTATTGCGATCGTGAAATTTTTCGAATACGAATTTCAAAAGAAATAAACGTTTTAGTCCAAATAACGAAGTCCCGCAAAAAGATCTGAGTGTGTGGCAACTCCTGGGCGAAAACGAAAAGCCCTATGAAACTGAAATTTCATATTTAGGACAAATATACGCCCGAGATGTTACAGAATCTTTTTCATCAAAATGAGCTTACCAGAAGAGCCACTTTATACCATGCATTTTGCACCTTTTTAAAATTTTCTCAAAAACGGCTCTAAAGATTTTGATTAAACTCTATATATCGATGTAAAATCTAATAGACTTTAATATCATGTAGGTTATCATAATAGTTTTTAGTTTTGGGGTATGCCGATAATTTGGTACTGCTAGGTAAAGACACAGAAACCAAACTACTGAATACAAATGTGTTAATAAAAACCGGTAAAGAAATAGGACTAGAATTAAATACCGAAAAGACGAAATATATGATCAGTAGCAGAAACGGTGGCGATCTTGGTGATATTGATATATCGGGGTATACTTTTGAACAAGTAGAGAAATTCAAGTATCTAGGTTCAATGATTCTTCTGACGGTTCTTTACGGATGTGAAACCTGGCCGCTTACTTTGAAGGATGAACAACGGCTTAAGGTTTTCGAAATAAGGTATTGCGTAAAATATTTGGTCCGAAGAGAGATCAGACCACTGGGGAGTTTAGAAGGTTGCACAACGCGGAATAGCGGAGGTTGTACCCTGTGAATATAACTGATTTGATAGCATCGCGGAGATTCAAAGGGGTGAGTAAAGTTGTTGGGCTCGGTGATAATTAGTATTCGCCTAGCTAATCTGACTGGTAGGCGTCCGAAAGCTAGGCCGAAGCGTCGATGGGAGGATTGCGTTAAGGCGGAATTTAGTGGTATCGGGATCGAACCTTCGGGTTCGGTAAGCCTATTATTATTATTATGATAATAGTATGAGAGTACCTTTAATTTTGTAGATATAGATAGATTAACCATATAATTTCTTAGTTTTGCTAAAAACTGTTCCGAACATAACAATAGTAATATAGATAATTAATTTTTTAATGGTTTCACTCATTTTTATTACTTTCACTTACTATATATAGTAAGGGGAAGTATTGCGATCTTGAAATTTTTCGAATTCCAGTTTTCAACGGAAATACGCGTTTTAGGGTCCCCTGAGTCCAAATAACCACGCCTCGCAAAAAGGTCTGTGTGGTAACTCCCGGGCGGAAACGGTAAGTCGTATGAAACTGAAATTTCATATTTAAGACAAATATACGCCCGAGACGTTACAAAACCTTTTTTCATCAGCTAACCAGAAGAGGCACTTTATACCATGCATTTTGCACCTTTTTTCGATTTTCTCGAAAACGATTCCGACGATTTTGATTAAACTCGCTATATCGATGTAAAATTTGATGGGCTTTAATATCATGTAGGTTTTATTCTGATTAAAATGGTCTGACAGGGGTTAAATGCCGATATTTTAAATTTTCTTACCCTAAAGTACCTTTAATTTTATAGATTCAATAAAAATAACTATATTATCTTGTTAACGCTGATGAAATACAGGGAAATATATAAATTAAGTAAATTCGATACCCAGCTAAAGGAGAAAGGAGAAAAAATATTTTTTTAATGCAATTTTTCGTTTTTGAACATAAGAGCAGTAATATACATGTATGATATAACGTTGGAAAGCTAAAGATTTTAGAAAAAATATTATCTCATACACAAGCTTTTAAAAGTTAATAGAGAGTGATGAAATGAACATAAAACTAACTGATTATTTTAGATAATAATATAATAGATTTTTTAATATAAAACACATGTTTCTATAGAAATTCAATTTAATTAATTCCTTAATGGTTTCACGTAAAATGGTGTAAGTCGTGTGTTGCCCGCACCAGATTTTCTCTAACTGTATTTGAAGATGTATTGATTCAAACCCACATTTGATATAAATAATATCAATAGGGATGGATTTCACATGATGTGCGCCTGGGGCCTGTAAATTAACAGAGATGAAAGGGCTGTTCCTTTTGGTACGTATCCTCTGCAAACTGCGAAGCGCGCCTTCAGACCATCAATCAATTCCAAACTCACATCAACTTTCCCCTCTGCCTCTCCGTTTTAAAGTCAATGTAAACAGTTGTTGATGCAATATCCTAAAGCAACTAGGCTGTATATACATAATATGGTGTATGTTATTATTAGGGCTAGGATTCCTATGTAAATACGTATCTGCTCCTGACTTCGATATAACCTTGTAACAACTCATAGTATATCTTTTAACGCAATTGGGATAAAATTAAGCCAATTTAAATTTACATATGATTACTCTATTTAACCAAAATTACATATTACTTACATAGTTTTCGAATTTTACTCTATAAATGTTCACTAGAATTGCCCCTTCTATTGCTTTTTAGAACCAAATCTTACGATGTAATTCTGATATTCCATCTTAATTGATTTAGGCTAAGAATAAACAGAACCAAACCTATCTGTTATTCAGTTTTTATCTGCGAGTCACAATAACACTAACTATTTTTACTTTCACTTACTATATATAGTAAGGGGAAGCATTGCGATCGTCAAAATTTTCGAATTCCAGTTTTCAACGGAAATACACGTTTTAAGGTCCCCTGAGTCCAAATAACCAAGTCCCGCAAAAAGGTCTGTGTGTGTGGTAACTCCCTGGCGGAAACGGTAAGTTCTATGAAACTGAAATTTCATATTTAAGACAACTATACGCCCGAGACGTGACAAAACTTTTTCATCAAAATGAGCTTACCAGAAGAGACACTTTATACATGCATTTTGCACTTTTTTTTACATCACTTAAAGGAGAAAACAGAAAAAATATTTGTTTAATGCAATTTTTCGTTTTTGAACGTAAGAGCAGTAATATACATGTATGATATACCGTCGGAAAGCTAAAGATTTTAGGAAAAATATTATCTCATACACAAGCTTTTAAAAGTTAATAGAGAGTGATAAAAAGCCGATAAAACTAACTGATTATTTTAGATAATAATATAATAGATTTTTTAATAAAACACATGTTTCTATAGAAATTTCATTTAATTAATTCTTTAATGGTTTCACTCATTTTTATCTCTTACTGTACTTGAAAATTCTTTAATCGAGTTTAAAAACGGAGGTAAGTGAAAGTCGTGTGTTGCCCGCACCAGATTTTTATATTTTTAAATTTTTTATTCAGATTTTATTTTCTTGCCCACCTCTGGAATTTCATACCTACTCGTTTTTTTTCACGGAAGATAAAAGGAGTTTTTAATTTTTTTCATATTGTTCCACCATTTTGAAAAATTTGAAAAAAGTTCTGAGTATATAGAAGTATAGATGACATTTTCTGACCAAATTTGGTGATTGACACCTTTCAATAAGGTTTAAAAAAATATATGTTTCGATTTTCTTTCTTCCGCTAAAGATTATACTTTCGTTTGGGCATCATGATAATATGATTTTAAAAATTTCTTTGAAGATCTCGAATATTGTTTTAGTTGAAGAGATAAATTTAGAAAAATATATATTTTTTGGCCTTTATGAAAGGTGTCACTAATCGAATTTTGTCAGATAATGTCTTTTATACTCCTCTTTAATCAAGATTTTTTTCAAATTCTTTGAAGTGGTTGAACAATATAAAAAAAAAATTATAAACTTGCCTTTTTTTTTTCACGCAACAAATATTATTGCTCCACCATTTCGAAAAAATTCCTAAGTTTATAGGAGTATAACAGAGTTTTTTTTGAAAGAAATTGGTGATTGACACCTTTCAAAACGGTTTAAGAAAAAACAAATTTTGATTTTCTTTCTTCCACTAAAAATCGACTTTTCGATTAAGAATCATTATTAAATAATTTAATTTAAATAAAAAATCATCATTAATTAATTTCGAATTTTACTATTAAACAAATTTTAAAAAAGAAAAAATTGTTTGTTTTTTTAATATTTTGAAAACCGTTTCAGTGAGTAAGCTAAAAATTTAGGTGAATTATTTTTATTAGACATCAAATCGATCCCCTAAGTATGAATAAAAAAAGTCACGGAGGCAGATTTCCCATTTTAACCCTTTCACCTCTTTTAATATATTTAGTCATTGTAAACAGACAAACACCAAATGTGAAAATTTAATTAAATAAATGTCCTCTCTAATTACGCTGATGACACGTGTGTGTTATCGGTTAATAGTAATCCAACTGCAACATTCCAAACCCTTCAGTCCCACATCACAGCCAATGGTGTCACGATTGGAGGATTAAAATAAATCCCATCAAACCACCTTCGCCCTTCGCCACGAACCGATGACTTTCTGCCCCAAAGTATGGCTTAGTAACATCCTATTTACCCCTGTTGAATAAATCCGATACCTGGGACTCGATCATGAGAAGCGACTTACATGGAATCCTCAAACAAGACGGAGACATCAAGAAACGGCTCGTAGGTACCGAGTATTAGAACACATACACAACAGACGTTCAAAACATCGAAAAAGCTCATTCAGGTCTTTATTATGAGAATTTTCGGGTAGTGCGGAAACGAGCTTTGGGGCTTTCCTAAACCAAAGTGTTTACATATACAGAGGTGGGCTCGTTCCAGACGGGGCAACGTGGGAGAAAATTCTGCTGACGTCACTGGCCCTTGTTGTTTATGGCTGTCTGGGTAGTAGTAGGTCAGTTCTTTTGAGTCGTTTAGTTAGTGTTTTTCTGTGTTATTTAATTGCTTTGTGGTGTTGTTTGGCAGAGTTAAACTTAAAATATTTCTGGAAAACCTTGAGCTGTTGTGAGTTGTAAAAATTATGATAATTTTTTACACAATTATCTGTGGTTCTTGTGGTCAAATAATAAGTTAAATACTGTATTATTTAATAATAATAATTATTATTATATTTAACTCTTCTTGATTTTTAATTATTGAAAGTAGGTTTGAATATTAATACGTCCTTACGTTTTTTTCTCGTTGAATGTTTTGGAAGTAAGTCTCAATAATTTTGGACAAAGGGCATGAAATGAGACTTACTGAGAGATGGCTTTATTTATAGTACTGTAAATCAACCTCAAACAACAAACATTGTGTATTGATTTTTGTATAAAAAAAAAACGAAGAAAATAATAGAATATCCTAATATAATCTATAAAATAAAAACTATTATGTATTATTGATGGATATGTGAATTAAATAAGTAATGCATTATCAATTGAATCAATTACTTATTTGCAAATTCTGCTTTTGGCCAATAAATTTGTTATATATTTTTTTAAATGCAAATAAACAATTTTCATTTACATCATGCATTTGGATGACCCATTCCTTTTTTCTATTGTTTTCCTTTTCTTTTTTTTTTCATTTATTTTAAAGTGACTTGTCATTATTTATTAATTTTTTTTTTATCTCAAAAAGACTAGCAACAGATGAATAAAAATGATAGAACAAGCACCAACGACGTCGACAAAATATGTTGTGCGGGCTTGCAAACGAAATTGAGCCTACCTCTCTCTATATAAATACCTTGCTCCTAAACCAACTAATGCCGCTCGCATCCAAACCTTAAAGTCCGAAATGCTTAGTGCTACTTATTTTGTCACAGAAACAAAATCATTCCAAATGATCTTAACAACCAATTTGTAGCAGACCTCTCTGGAAATAGATTACCTCTTTTACTACATATATTTTATACATTATTATTCTTAATATTGTATTATATAGGTTTTTACTTTAACAATCTTGTTAAAAAATTTTCTAGTACCATTATGATGTTATTACTATTATAGGTTTAATCTGATTACTTCTGTTAATGTTAGTATTACAATTTTACTCATTGTTGTCAGATCCCGTCTAGAAATGCGGTACGTATTTTCCATTTTACCCAACCTTTTGTACGTATTTTCGTATCTACCTGCCTATATCCCATATTACCAAATTGTACCTAGTTTCCACTCGCTTACAACACGGTACGTATCTCCACTGTACTCCATTTTTCAATGTTTTTTATTTCATGTAATTTTTTTCATATATATTTGTACATTATCTTTAGTCATTATCTGCTCTATATAGCTCTCATTAGTATACCTCAGTCATTGTAATTTAATTAATCGATTTCATTAGACATCTAGTTCCTTTTATGTTATAATATTGACATTCTCTAGCGCAATAGTTTCTAAAATTGTATATTTAATTTTAATTTAAATGTATCTTTTTAGCCCTGATGATGACCCACAATGGGAGTCGAAACGTTGACCAACAATAAAATAGTTGAAACTATTTAGTTGTTTCATTTAATGACCGCCACCCGGACGAATTCCTTCCAGTATACCTCTTTTCATTCCAAACTCTCAGCTCAAACAAATCCACTAGTCTGTAACCTATCCTCCTTATCCCTATTCTGACAATCCTCAGAGGCGATTGAAAAGGTAACCTAGGGACTTAATAATAATAATAGGCTTACCGAACCCGAAGATTCGATGCCGATACCACCAAACTTCGCCTGCACATACTCGTCCAATGTTCACCGGTCAAGCCCAAGCCCCCGAGATCAGCCTTAACGCAATCCTCCCATCGACGCTTCGGCCAACCTTTCGGACGCCTACCAGTCGGATTAACGAATACTAATTTTCTCGAAATCCGTTCCTCACCGAGCTCAACAACTTTACTCGCCCATTTGAGCCTCCGCGACGCTATCAACTCAATTATATTCACAGGGTACAAACTCCGCAACTCAGCGCTGTGCCACCTTCTAAACTCCCCAGTGGCCTCATCTCTCTTCGGACCAAATATTTTACGCAGTACCTTATTTTCGAAAACCTTAAGCCGTTGTTCATCCTTCAGAGTAAGTGTTTCACATCCGTAAAGAACCGTCGGAAGAGTAATAGTTTTATAAACTCTAACCTTTAACCTTTTTAGATAGAAGCCGCGAACTAAGTAACTTAGCAACTGAATAATAACACGCATTTCCCACCTTTAACCGGGACTTTATTTCTTCTTGGATTTCATTTTTTCTTGTTATCATTGAACCTAAATACTTGAATTTCTCTACGTGTTCAAAAGTATGCCCTGAAATACTAAAAACCTAGGGACTTACTAACATAAAATAGTTATTTAAGGAGTATCAAGTATCCTTGAAGAAATACAACTAATCCGTTGCCGCACACTTTTAATTTGACGATCACATTTTATTTTAATTTTTTATGACTGCCAGATGAAATCGAGCATAAGTTGTATGTTTGGAAGTGAAAATTATCACTTTTGGCCACAGTTTTTATTAAAAAACTCTGGACGGCTATAACCGTCATTCGCTCATCACGTCATTTTTTCTCTTCCAGGAGCAAATGACTCCTATGACCGTCGTGACGACTAGATTATTTACTAATTAAAAATAATTCCTATGAATAAAAAAAAAGTAAATAGGTGTAAACGTAACACAAGAAAATCAGTTTGAAACAAAATTATCATGTGTAATTTATTTTGCTTATAAAATAGTAAAAATTAATTCAGGAAACAAATTACATTTATACAAGAAAGCATTAATAATGAACAATTGTATGCGTTAGTAAACATACAATTGTTTTTTACTTTCACTTACTATATATAGTAAGGGAAAGTATTGCGATCGTGAAAATTTTCGAATTCCAGTTTTCGACGGAAATACACATTTTGTGAGTCCCCTGAGTCCAAATAACCAAGTTCCGAAAAAAAGTCTGTGGGCGTGTTTGTGGTAACTCCCGGGCGGAAACGGTAAGTGATATGAAAGTGAAATTTCATATTTAAGACAAATATAGGCTCGAGACGTGACAAAACCGTTTCCGTCGATTTTGATTAAACTCACTATATCAAAGTAAAATTTAATGGGATTTGATATTATTTAGGTTTCATTCTAATTAAAATGGTCTGACAGGGCTTAAATGCCCATATTTTAAATTTTCTTCCCCTAAAGTACCTTTAATTTTGTTGATTCTATAAAAATAAATATATTATCTTGTTAGTATTGATAAGTAAAAGCCTTATATGCATGTCTAGCGAATTTGAAAAACAACTAAAAGAGAAAAATAAAAAAATATATTTTTAATGCAATTTTCTGTATTTGATAATAAGAATAGTATGATATACCGTTGGAAAGCTAAAGATTTTAGAAAAAATATTATCTGATACTCAAGCTTTTAAAAGTTAATAGAGAGTGATGAAAAGAAGATAAAACTAACTGTTATTTTAGATAATACTATAATAGATTTTTTAATAAAACACATGTTTCTATAGAAATTCTTAATTATTTCTTTAATGGTTTCACCTATTTTAATCTCTAACTGTATTAGAAAATCCTTTCATTGATTTTAAAAACGGAGGTAAGTGAAAGTCGTGTGTTGCCCGCACCAGATTTATTCTCTTCCCGGAGCAAATATAAGCAAAGCTGACTGCTATGACCTTCGTGACGATCAGACGGCATCTGCTTTACTGATTCAAAATAATTCTTATGAATAAAAGAAAGTAAATAGGTGTTAACCTAACACAAGAAAATCTGTTTGAAACAAAATTATCATATGTAATTTATTTTGTTTATAAAATAGTAAAAATCTGGTGCGGACAACACACGACTTTCACTTACCACCATTTTAAAAAAAATGAAAGAATTTTCAAATACAGTTTGAGATAAAAATACGTGAAACTATTAAAGAATTATTTATATAGAAATATGTGTTTTATTAAAAAATCTATTATATTGTAAACTAAAATAATCAGTTAGTTTTATCTTCTTTTCATCACTCTATATTAACTTTTAAAAGCTTGAGTATAAGTTAATATTTTTATAAAATCTTTAGCTTTTCAACGGTATATCATACATGTATATTACTGCTCTTATGTTAAAAAACAAAAAAAATCATTAAAAATATATTTTTTTAGTTTTTTCCTTTAGTTGGGTATCGAATTCATTCAATTTATATATTTACCTGTTTTTCATCAGTGGTAACAAGATAATATAGTATTTTATAGAATCAACAAAATTAAAAATTTAAAATATGAGAAAATTTAAAATATCGGCATTTAAGCCCTGCCAAACCATTTTTATCCAAATGAAACCTAAATGATATTAAATCCCATTAAATTTTACATCGATATAGCGAGTTTAATCAAAATCGTCGAAACAATTTTTGTGCAAATTGCTTGGTTTAAAGTGCCTCTTTTGGTAAGCTCATTTTGATGAAAAAAGTTTGTCACGTCTCGGGCGTATAGTTGTCTTAAATATGAAATTTCAGTTTCATAGGACTTACCGTTTCCGCCCGGGAGTTACCACACACACACAGAACTTTTTGCGGGACTTGGTTATTTGGACCCAGGGGACCCTAAAATGTGTATTTCCGTTGATAACTGGAATTCGAAAATTTTCACGATCGCAATACTTTCCCTTACTATATATAGTAAGTTAAAGTAAAAATTAATTCAGCAAACAAATTATATACACAGAAGAAAGCATTAACGATGAACAATTGTATACGTTAGTATACATACAATTGTTTTTTTCTTATCGATTAAAATGTGCATGACGGTTATAGCCGTCGTTTGCCTACATATCGCCCAAGATCGGACGGCTACATACGTCATTTGCGGCAACGGGTTCAGTGAATTTATTTTTAAATAATTGGAGAAAAATATATAACTTGGAATATTATATTTTTGAGATTTATTAAATATTTAAAAGTGTAGAGGTATTTTTTAAAGTGAATTGAATACAAAAGTCTGATTTTATTCCGGAAGGGAGAGAGAGAAAGGTGGGTACCCTTATCTGATATACGAGCGTTGACCGCGGCTAATACAGTGGCCGTTCATTAGCGAGCCGTTCGATGGCCTGTTATTGCCTTTTTCATAATGGAGCTCCCGGAGCAAGCCGTTCCTCAACGAGTGCGTTCACATTTACTCCACAACAAAAGAGCTACTTTGAAAGATGAGGAGCCTTTGTCTTCAATAACAGCCCGATTTTTCTCTTTCTCTTAATGAACATTGCAACTCTCCCACCTAAAAGATAGCTTCCAAGATTTATCATTTCCTTCCTACGCCTTTCCAATGCCATTAATATAATTATTTAGGATATTTATAAAATAATGTTACAGTACATTAACTTGTTTGGTCATCCAAATATCTCAAAAATGGAAGCTAAAATCTTTCCTAAGGGTTCTCCTCACCATCTAGATGTACTAAGGCTGGGTTTAGAAAAATTCGTCTTCTAAGCTGTTAAAAAAACAAAAAATTAAGATAGTACATGTACTATGAATATAATAATAATAATATTTATTTATATTACAAATAAGTTTTCTTACATGATTTCAGTTATCCTTTTATCATGATAATATAGTTTCAACCATCGTTCGATTTACATAATGGTAATAATGCAATGTTTTGCTTAAGACAGTAGGAAAAATAACATGAGAAAAAAAACCCTACAGAATATAAATTTAAAAGTACATGCTTTATTCTTTTGTGCGTGTATCGCTTAAGTGAAGATTTGTTGTAATTACCAATTTCGAATTTCAAAGGGTTTTCAGAAGTTGTGGTTTTATCAAAAAATTTTTTGGTTTTTGTGTAGATAAACTGTAGTAATGTGGGAAGATTTAGTTCAAAGAGAATTTTTGAAATTTTAGTATATCGTGGGTAGTTACTGATTATTCTCATACATGTATTTTGTATTGTTTCTAATTTTTTGTAATTGGTATTACAAGTTGAGTTCCAGACGGGCGAGGCATAACAAATCTGGGCACGTATGACTGTTTTATATAGTAGTAGTTTGTTCTGAGTGCTTAAACTGAATTTGTTATTGAAATATGGGAACATTTTGTAAATGCATTGTTTGATTTTTTCGGATTTTCTATTAATATGTTCGGTATAGATTAACGATTTATCTAATGTTAAGCCTAAGTATGTAACTGATTTAGACCAGGAAATGTGGATTGAGTTTAATAAAAAGTGATGGTTTATGTTCGGTCTGCCCTTAGTAAAGATTATAGCTTCGGATGTGTTGGCGTTTATTTTTAATTTCCAAATATTACAATATTTATTAATATTTTTGAATTTGAGCTGTAACCTGTTAACTATGATGTCAATGCGATATGATGTGCTGTATAGGGCTGTATCATTAGCGTAAAGAGACTTTATTACTTGCGGGTGGTTTGGAAAACAGGATTACAAACATTGAATAAAGTTGGCGAAAGGCAGGATCCTTGAGGAAGGCCGGCCGCTATAAGAAGTATACTAGATGTCGAATTATTTATATGAACATAAAATCGTCTATTGTCAAGATATGAATGGATAATATAAATTCGGTAGGGAGGGAAGTTGTATTTAATTAATTTGTAAATAAGTCCCGTATGCCAAACAGCGTCAAAAGCCTTTTCTAAATCTATTGATAGCATGCCGGTATGTTTCTTTTCGTTAAAAGCTTTAGTTACGCAATCAGTAAGCCTTGCTAGTTGGTCTACAGTAGAGAGGTGTTTTCTGGAGCCGAATTAGTCATCTATTATGAATTTGTTTTGTCTTATATGCCGATTTATTCTGGTTAATATTAGTCTTTCTAAGAATTTAGATAAAATGTTTAATAAACTAATCGGCCTGTAATTTCTTTCGGGTCTTTATTAGGTTTGGATATTACTATGGTTTTATGGTTTTCCAGATGGTAGGAAAATATCTGTGTCTCAAGATGGAATTATAGATTTTCGTCAAATAGAATATTGATTTTCTGCTAATATTTTTGATTACCAAGGAGAGAATACCATCATCACCTGGCACTTTCTTTGTTACGAGGCCTTTGATGACTTTGCCACCATCTTTTGGTGAAATAGAAGAAAAGTTACTTGTGTCAGATACTGTGAAATATTCACGGACTGATTTTGAAATTTTTTTATTATGGTTTTTTTTGCCCAAATGTGATGTGATACCGTGAGATTCTTGGAAATGTTTGGCAAATAGTTCAGTCTTATGTTTATCGAGATAAGCGAAACTGTTTTTGTGTTTTAGCGGAGGAATGTTTGATCGCTGTTTTGTGAAATGTTTATGGATTTTCCAAACAGTTTTATCACCGGTCCGGCAAGAGCTTAGTATTTTGGCCCATTTTTCCACTTAATAATGCGGTTTCTTACGAAATGATTAAATTTATAGTAAATAAATTTAGTTTTTGGGTTTTTGGTTCATTGATATTTTTTCCTAAGTTTATTTTTTATTTTAATTAATGCTGTTATGTGGTTCGGTAAATTATAATAGTGGTAATGATGAGAATATTGTTGTGGAATGGACTCTACCATAGCCTGTCTAATACATTCGTTTAATTTGGTTATGTTATTTTCAATGTCCGTTACATTACGAATTGACGGGTTTATGCATAATTGGGAGTCCAGTGCCTTCCGGAACTTACGCCAGTCCGCATTGATGAAATCAAAAATTTTTTTAGGGTAAACTGGTAATGACGCATATATGCGGAAAATTTCTTGACAAGGTAAAGAAATGAGTTGAGCTAATTTTTGTAAATTTTTTGTGAGAACTAGATCTATGATACGTTGTCTTAAATATGAAATTTCAGTTTCAGGGTCCCTAAAACGCGCATTTCCGTTGAAAACTCGAATTCAAACATTTTTAGATCGTAGTAGTTTTTCTTAATATATAGGCAAGTTAAAGTAATATGGGGGAGCTGCGTGGTCTAGTGGATAGAGCGCTAGTCTGCTGTGCTCCGGGTCCTGGGTTCGAATCCCGGCTGTGACAGAATATTATTTATTTGTTTATTCAGTGGGGAGGCGACCCTAAGGTATGGAGACCCTCCTGGGGCGCAGATCCAGCCTCTATAAAGTGGGTACCCAAAATAATTGGGGGAAAACCTGGTGGCTGAGCGTTTTTAAGGCCTAATCACCTCATTGCACTGGCGTTGGCCTAGAAACAGTACGAATCTCTATATGTACTGAGCCCAAGACCCTTCATGGGTTATAGTGGTACAGGTTTATTTATTAATTTTTTTTTCATGTAATATGGCTATTTAAATTTTTAGTACACGTGAGACAGAAGCAATATTTAAAACTATAATATATGTGTAGCAGAAGAGTACCCCTCTTCGTTGCAAGGCAAATCTACTGAGGTTGGAATAATCGATCTTTTGGAACGTTTTTAACAAAAAACAACACATGTCCCTCTTCGTTGCAAGGCAAATCTACAGAGGTTGGAATAATCGATCTTTTGAAACGTTTTTAACAAAAAACAACATATGTCCCTCTTCGTTGCAAGGCAAATCTACAGATTTTGGAATAATCGATTTTTTGAAACGTTTTTATCAAAACAAAACATGTGTTGTTTTTGTTAATAAAAAACAGAGAGGTTACAACCTGTTCTCTTCCTGTAAATGCTTCTTTATTGTTAATTCGTTTATTCAATAAATATTCTGTGCAAACTTTGTTAGCTTTAACACCGACCTGCCAAATATGTATTATAATTTATCTCATCGTAATTACTGAAATAATACTCTGTTGTTTGTTGAAAAAATATTATACCATTAGAGAGACGAGTGTCATTGGGGCGAGGGGAGGTATTATGAGGACTGGCAAAGGGGAAGTGATGGATCGGCCTAGGACCGACCGATACATATTCATCCCACCCTTTTTCATACAAACTGTAAGCCACCTCGCTCCTGTTTGGGCGCCAATAAATGAAATATACTCTCTCAGGGGGGAACCCTTTCATTTATTTCTTTTCTATTTTCGGGAACATTTCACCATCAGGGGACAAAAGGGCCCTTTCCAAAATACGGTGAATTTCCGATTGGAAATACTTCATTGTGAGCGTGTGGGTCGAATGTTGGGGATAATATGGTTTTGTGGATTCCAGGTTTGTTTTGCCATTTCATAATAGAGAATATTCAACAGATGTCCTGTTTTAAAGGTCGAAAAACGACCTGAAATATTCCAATTGAAATTTAGAAAATTTGGTGCGTCCCACAAAAGACTTTTGTTTAACTCCCTAGTCGAAATAGATTTTAAAATTATTAAATGAACTTAAAGTAGTATAAACAATGATTATATTGAGTTTCGATGGTAGTAGGTTTTTCTCTTATATTAACTGATGTTACAATATGAATTATTATCAATGATAGTCAATTAAATTTATGGGCTTTACTTTAGACGTACCATACACAGATATGACGAAAAACCGATTAATTTTTATCAACCAGGAATTGAAAATTTACTCACTAGATGGCAAAAGGTTATTGACAATGATGGGGAATACACCATTGATTAAAATAAAAGACTATTTAGCATAAAAAACGACATTACTTTCCGGACCCCCTAATACATTTAAAAGATATTATTAAATATTTACTTATAATTGAGACATTCTGCTCTGCATGTAAGAAGGAATATATTATTATTTAAGAATAGGTTATTTTTAGCAGCAGCTGAAACTGTTTTCTGTCTCTCTAATAATAACATTATCAATTAATTATTATATAAACATTTCCCCACACTTTATATATATATATATATATATTATATATATATATATATATAAATATATATATATAATGTATATAAATTATATATATATATATTGTGGTGTGTTATATATTACTTTCTCTTGGATTAATTTTCAGGTCTATAAACATTTGGAAAGTGGCATCCTGAGCCACGGAAGAAGGTAATAAGGCAAATATTAGGACTCCCGCAGTAGAGTCGTCCTATTAGCCTCAGTAACATAATAGTGACCTTAAATAATTTAACGAAAAATCTACACTTGATGGTTCGAAGTAGTCTACTTATACGAGTATAGCTTATATTGGTTAGAAAATATATATGTATAGGTTGAAGAAGGAGAGGAGCTTATACAAAAAGGAACCCCCAATCTCATAAAAATAATTGCATATCCTTTGAAAGGACATTCCTTCGCTATCCTGGAAGCCGACCTCGATACAAGATTGTTTTGGAGGAGATATTGATATCCTCGAAGGGAGGACCCCGGGGGGCGGCAAAAACAAGCGGCCCATACTGATCCCGATAAGGAGGAGGGCCACCTCTTTGAGGCGGGTTCGATTCCCGACGGAGATGAAGGGATAGCCCTTTTTTACGGCCAGTCCTTTGATATAGAGGGCTCTCTTATCGGCTCCACTTCCGCCCAGGTACCGGAAGTCCTCCCTCTGACCTCGATGAGCCCCGGGTGGAGTTGCTTCCTCGACGGCACTAGCGGAGTTGTAAGATCGGAAGGGTATATACAATAGGATAGGACACATTGATTCATTAGGTATCGTACCTCAAAAGTGTAACTTCTTTCTTGACCTGAACTATAATTGTTTGACAAACTGGTGCGAAACCTAAATGATATCAAAACCCATTAAATTTTACATCGAAATAAGGAATTTAATCAGTTTTTGAAAAAAAAAAACATAAAATGGTGTAAAATGCATGATATGAAGTATAGACTATATTACTTTCGGTCATGAAAATGTAATATTTCGAGCGTATATTTTATTACATTTTATTTATTACACGACTTTCACTTACCTCCGTTGTTAAAATTAATTTAAGAATTTTAAAATACATGTCACCGCCATCCTATCATCCAGTTCCAATCCTGAAACAGCATCCTTAAACCTTCAAAGACACCTTTTCCTTATCGAACACTGGTGTAATAACTGGCGTGTGAAGGTGAACGAAGCCAAATGTAAACACATAACCTTTACTCTTAGACGAAAATCCTGTCCGCCAGTTTATTTCAACTCATTACCAATTCCTCTCTCAGATACAGTCCGGTATCTTGGCTTACTGTTAGACAAAAGATTGACTTGGAACCCACATACAAGACTTAAAAGACAACAACTCAACCGACGATTCGGACAGTTATACCGACTACTCAACAGAAAATCTGAACTTACAGTTGACAACAAATTATTAATCTACAAGACAATACTGAAGCCCATCTGGACCTACGGACTTGAACTGTGGAGGACAGCTAAACGTACTAACATCAAACGCATTCAATCCTTTCAATCCAAAGTCCTCCGTACAATAGTAAATGCTCCTTATTATGTCTCCAACTATACCTTGCACCACGACCTTAATGTCCCATTTATTTCAGACCTAATTCCATCCAAATTTTCTAAATTCCACCAGAACCTCATTCATCATCCTAATCCTCTAGCTCAATACCTATCCAGCTCCACTCATCCATACAACCCACCTAGAAGGTTGAAACGGCAGTGGCCCCGCGACCTTTTGTAAATATATTGGAGTTCTAGCACTCGCTAGATTCTCCACTCAATGTGATGTATGTATGAGTGTGTGTATGTGTATATAGGTATAAGTGAATTCATGACTTTATTGTATTGATTTATTGTTGTGTATATATTTTATTGTAATTTTATGCTGTGTAAATATTGTATGAATGTAGTATGTATGATATCTTTCAGCACTACTATTAATGTCCAAATTGGGACAGATTGTAATTTTACTCAATAAAAATTGTTGTTGAAGATTAAAAAAGTGTTTTATTAAATAAACTATTATATTTTTATCTACAACAATCAGTTAGTGTTTGGGGTAATCATCTCCAACTCAATGTCAATATGATCACATGAGGGGCGCTCTGCTTCTTAGGTAGGTCACCAGGTGGCAACACGGTTAACATGAATTTCCCATTTTAGGAACCAGAAACAGTTAGCTGTATGGATTATATCGAATTCCGTGTATCAGATAATATTTTTCCTAAAATCTTCAGCTATCCAACGGTATATTATACATCTGTATTACTATTCTTGTGTTCAAAAACACAAAAATTGTATACAAAAACATGTTTTAACTTTTCTCCTTTAGTTGTTTATTAAATTCGGTCAACTTTGATATTTAGCCGTCCTTCATCAGTGCCATTAAGATGATATGGTCAATTTTTTGGAATGTACAACATTAAAGGTAGTTCAGAGGAAGAAAATTTAAAATATCGGGATTTAAGCCCTGTCAGACTATTTCAATCAGAATTAAACATGAAATTAAAGCCCATGGTACAAAGTGGCTCTTCTGGTCAGCTGATTTTGATGAAAAAGTTGATGTAACATCCTGGGCGTATAGTTGTCTTAAATATGAAATTTCAGTTTCATACGACTTTTAGTTTACGCGCTGGAGTTACCACACACACACACACACAGACTTTTTTGCAGGACTTAGTTATTTGGACCCTAAAACATGTATTTCCGTTGAAAACTAAAATTCGAAAATTTCCACGATCGCAATACATTCCCTTACTATATATTTCAAATATAGGTAAGTGAAAGTAAAAATCATAAAACGATGCAAAATGAATGATGTAAAGTGTAAAGTATTGCTTTCGGTCGTGAAAATGTTGTTGTAATATCTCGAGCATATATTTTTCTTTTTTTAAAGAACTTTGAAGTTTCATTTTTTACTAACCGAAAGTATGCCACATTATTATCGCTTGGATAATTTATGGAATTCAGTTTAGCGGTTAGGAATCTTACTTTGAAGGATGAACAACGGCTTAAGGTTTTCGAAAATAAGTTACTGCGTAAAATATTTGGTTCAAAGAGAGAGGAGTCCACTGGGGAGTTTAGAAGGTTGCACAACGCGGAATTGCGGAGTTTGTACCCTGTGAATATAATTGAGTTGATAGCATCGCGGAGACTCAAATGGGCGCGTAAAGTGTTGGGCTCGGTGAGGAACGGATTTCAAAAAAGTTGGTATTCGTTGAACCGACTGGTAGTCGTCCGAAAGGTAGGCCGAAGCGTCGATGGGAGGATTGCATTAAGGCTGATCTCGGGGGCTTGGGCTTGACCGGCGAACATTGGACGAATCTGTGCAAGCGAAGTTTGGTGGTATCGCCATCGAACCTTTGGGATCGGTAAGCCTATTATATTTTTCTTAAATATAAAATTATAATAAAAATAAAATATATATAAAGTAATGATCTTTTCTCATCAAAACCACGTCGGCGCATGCGCAATATAGTTTACTCCTACCTCTCAGACCCACTCTACCAGATTGATGCTTCTCTAATCCCGTGTTGGAACAAACCCATTATAAAAGCTATACAAAAAGTACTAACTCGATTTGATTCTTGTTAAATCCTCGCCTTAAATTATTTAAAAAGAAAAACAGGAACGGGAGAAAAACAATAAAAGCTGACACGGCCTAATTAAGTGGTGTTTTGGAGCGAGTGACTGATAAGGAGAGGGACGAGGGAGCTCCGGCAATTTAATTATATCAATTAACAAGACGACGGCCCAAATGGCGGAGCCCTAACGGTGAGCTATTAGCTTCTTGCTTTTTGTTTTCCAAACGTCCTCTTCTAATTGCAACAAATATCTTATCTTCCTCTAAGTAGCACCTACAATTTATATCTATTGCGATTTTCATTAATACAAGGCCGTATTTATTAAATCTTTATTTGAAAATATATACACAGTTTTTTCCTAATTTGAATAAATTAAGATAAGAAAAACAATGGTACAAGCAACACAGGACTTCATTTACCACGGTTTGTAAAATCAATTTAAGAATTGAGACAATGATTTCCAAAAGGTACTATATCCACTTAGGACAATTTTACAGAGAAAAGCAAAAATCTGTCATTTATTTATTACTGGACCAATTTAGTTGATTCTTTTACTTTCACTTACTATATATAGTAAGGGGAAGTATTGCAATCGTGAAAATTTTCGAATTCCAGTTTTCAACGGAAATACACGTTTTAGGGTCCCCTGAGTCTAAATAACCAAGACCCGCAAAAAGGTCTGTGTATGTGTGTGTGTGTGTGTGTGGTAACTCCCGGGCGGAAATGGTAAGTCATATGAAACTGAAATTTCATATTTAAGACAACTATACGCCCTAGACGTGAAAAAACTTTTTTCATCAAAATGAGCTTACCAGAAGAGGCACTTTACACTATGCATTTTGCATTTTATTTCGATTTTCTCGAAAACGGTTTTGACGATTTTGATTAAACTCGCTATATCGATGTAAAATTTAATGGGCGTTCATATAATGTAGGTTTCATATGGATTAAAAATGGTCTGACGGGGCTTAAATGCCGATATTTAAAATTTTCTTCCCCTAAAGTACCTTTGATTTTGTAGATTCAACAAAAATAACTATATTATCTTGTTACGCTGATGAAAAACAGGTAAATATATAAGTTGACTAAATTCGATACCCAACTAAAGGAGAAAACAGAAAAAAATATTTTTTTAATGCAATTTTTCGTTTTTGAACATAAAAGCAGTAATATACATGTATGATATACCGCTGGAAAGCTAAAGATTTTAGAAAAAATAGTATCTCATACACAAGCTTTTAAAAGTTAATGAAGAGTGATGAAATGAACATAAAACTAACTGATTATTTTAGATAATAATATAATAGGTTATTTAATAAAACATATGTTTCTATATAAATTCAATTTAATTAATTCCTTAATAGGTTCACGTATTTTTATCTCTAACTGTTTTTGAAAATTCTTTCATTGATTTTAAAAATGGAGGTAAGTGAAGGTCATGTGTTGCCCGCACCAGATTTTTTTTATTAAAATCTAAATTTGATTTTTTACTTCATTAACAACTTTATTGCATTTTTATCAAGACTTTTTAACAATATAATTTGCATATATTACTTTTTGGAAGAATATAACGCGCGACAAGTTGGTAACAGTCACTATAACCTTCCTGATACAATATTATCGATAACTAGATTAGATTAGATTAGATTTATTTTATTGGCTATTATATACATATAAGCCATGGAGTTTGGCCCATTTGGTGATAGTGGTTGTACGTATTTAATAATAATCTCATACATACTCTGGCATAGTTATAAATATATACATAAATAATATAAATGATAATAGGTTAAAAACAAATTAATATTTAAATTCCAATTGCTTACTGGGGCATGCCAGTAAATATTGTAACAAATTATGAAGATTTGTCGTCTCCTTAAATTATCGATAACTAAAGGCGGCTATACACGGTGAGTGGGTAGACGGTGAGAGTACACAACAGTACCCGGAAAAATGGCGGATGTGTGAGCAGCTGATTATTCAGGAAAGTTGTTGATAAGGTTGGTTAGCTCTGTTTAGGTTACCAAGTTCTTACGTAAAGATGAATGTTCAATTGGCGTCATCTTGTTTTAATAATAATAAGAGTAATGTCTAAAACTGTTTTCTACATTTTTATACAAATTTACTTACTTTTCTTCCAGTGGCGCGACAGGCCGTGTAGGCCCTGGGCCTAGCGGTGTAAACGGGAGTTTAACACTCACGTTTCACGATGCAATTTTTAGTGTAGGGTCATCACTCCCTACGCCTAATTTTGTGAGTGGCCACCATTTGGCTGACGAGTCTCACCCGAGGGAGAGGCTGTGAGTGAATCCCCATTTTTTTACACCCTAATAAAAGCCCCGCCGGGACTGGGAATCGAACTCACAACCATAGCATGAGGAACTAGCGCGCTAGCTAACGGGCTCCCCACAAATTTAATTACTAACCAACTACAAACGTCAACAGCAACACAAGTGACTAGTGACGGGAACATGCACGCCACCTATGACAACAACATTGCTTTGTAAAATCACTTCAAATTTTTTCTATTTCTATTTCGAATTTTAACGCAAAAAAATATTATGAATCTCAAACTATAACACAAAAATATATATAATATAATTTCTAATAAATAACTATAGAATTAAAATGTAATATCCAAACAGTGAAAATATTCATATTATTAAATAATTGTTTTGGAACCTAGAAACACAATTGAATATATATGAATATAAATAAACTACTTTTAGTTAAAGTTTGACCAAAATAATATAACAAATTATATTGTTATTAATTATCGTTATGGAAAGTAGATGAAAGTGTCATTCAACTGTCACGATATTTACTTCCACCAACTTTCCAAGAAAGCTCAACGATGTAAATATCGCCATTTCACCTCACCTACACATACTCTATTGTCACCGTGTATCGCCGCCTTAACGTCTTTATATTGTTAATTACTAAGTTATGTATATTTCCCAGTTATCACTCTGAGAAAAATCGTTCCCTGTTGGTTAACTAGATTTTATTGTCTATTCATCATAAAGAAAACGAATATAAAAAGGACCTTTTATTTATTTTTGGCACTATACTAAGAATGCATGTAATAATGAAGTTTGTTTTGAGCTTTTACTTATTCTTTCTGTGAATTTAACAAATGTATTTATATTATTAACTACGAGTGAACAATATTTAACTATTAAAAATACCTGTGCCACTACAACTCATGAAGTCTTGAAGGCTTAGTACATACAGAGATTCGTTCTGTTTCAAGGCCAACGGCCGTGCAATGAGGGGATTCGGCCGAGATCACGCATAGCCGCCAGCTTTTTCCCCATTTTTGGGTACCCCACTTTATAGAAGCTGGGTCTGTCCCAGGAGGGTTCTCCATACCCCAGGATCACCCCCAGGCTGGAATAACAGAATAAAGAAGGGGGTTACCTGTAGCAGGGTGGTTAGCATAACAGCCACCTATGCCAAAGGTCCTGGGTTCAAACCCGCTGGCAGCCCTAGGATTTTTTAATGGGAGTAAAAAATCCTTAGTTATGCCATCCTTTGGAGGGGACGTTAAAAGGTGGTCCCGAGCCTGTGCAATGTCAGGTACTCGTTAGAGATCCCTATCCTAATAAAACCTGGACAGACAAAATTCAGGACTCCCACTGTAGCATCGTCCGATTAGCCACAGCAGCATAAAGTGACGTTAAATAAATAAACAAACTATGCGGTAGCCCTAAGAATATGTTTTTTTTTTAAACATATTTATTGATATTTACAACTTTATTAAAATACATCAAGTAAATGCGATGGACATGTGGTTAACAGACATGAAAAACAAGTAGAGACGGTAACCATTGGCAGTACCCTACAAATATTGGCAGTACCCTACAAATATTGGCAGTACCCTACAAATATTGGCAGTACCCTACAAATATTGGCAGTACCCTACAAATATTCCAAACTAGAAGGTTTCGGAGCTTTTCGGACGCTTCCGAGGATTGAAGAGAAATAATTGAAACTAGTGGATTATAGTGGGAACGGAGTTTGTCATGAAAGGAATGGTATCTAGCTCGGGCTAAGTTAGCAACATATGGAGCATTAAGGTCTTTATGGATGAGTTTATTCGTGACAAAATAAGGAGCGTTGAGAATTTTGGATTGTAAGGATTGGATACGAGAGGAATTCGATGGTTTAGTGTAGCCCCATAGATCTACTCCGTCCAGATTGGTGATGAGCCTCTCGTAGTTAAGAGGAAGATTTGACCGTTTGCTATGTATCGAGAATACTAGGAGGAATAGAAATAATTTAGAATCATTTCAAATATTGGGTTGATGCAAAATTAATGCAGGTTTCCTCTATTGCAATATCTTAATTCCAATTGTGTAAACAAAGCTAATCCTAACATTGATCATTATTATACCAAAACAAACCTTATCTAATACCCTCTCTTTCACCATGAATTTGTTTAGTAAAATCGTTTTGTTCAGTGTGTTCAAAGGTCTTGAATCGAAAATGTCAAAGTGCGATTTTCGTCAAATTTATTTTTACGAATTTAAATTACGGCGCAGCGCTGCGCTAACGGCTCGTAATATTAATGAAGTGTGGGGTCAGGGGGCTATTAATGAGTGCACGGTGCAGCGTTGGTTCCAGAAGTTTCGCAGAGGAGATTTCGACCTCGAAGACAAGGAAGGTCGGAGCCGTCATCTTGCTCTGGACAACGACCAGCTGAGGTCAAAAGTGGAAGAAGACCCAACCAAAACCACACGAGAAATGGCGGCGGAACTCGGAACTCAAAAATTGCAACGTCTTTGCCCAGCATTGATGAATCGGAAGGGGCCGATCCTGCTCCACGATAACGCCAGACCACACGTTGCACAACCAACGCTTCGACGACTGCACGAGTTGGGCTACGAAGTTCTCCAACATCCGCCTTATTCACCTGACCTCTCTCCTACAGACTTCCACTTTTTCAGGCATCTGGACAACTTTTTGAGGGAGAAAAATTTTCAAAACCAGGACAACATTGAAAATTCTTTTCGTGATTTCATTGAGTCCAGGGATTCGGATTTTTTTTCTGGTGGAATAAGAAAGCTTGTTGAACGTTGGCAAAAGTGCATTGATTCAGATGGAAATTATTTTGATTAAATATATATGGTTAAAGTAAAGATATGGCGTATTTACAATACCTACTAAAAACCTGCATTAATTTTGCATCAACCCAATAGGACAGTTTCCGGGCTATGAGCAAAAACGTTTCTTAGAATGGTTATACAAAAAATAGACCCCTCCACTGCTAGTGCCGGGATAGAGGAGTACCTAGAGAGTCTGAGCCCGGACGGCAAGCGAAGCGGAAGTCAAGCCGCGGACGGAAGTGGTCGGGGGGTCAAGCCAGGGAACAAATATGCAGATATGCCTAAAATAGGTACCTTAATGTTATATTATGTGGTAAATAGAACCTCAGTATTCTCGATAATAACAATGCCTCGTTATACCAAGTATTTATGTATGATAATATGTTTAGTAATATGTACTGTTCGATAAACAAATGTATATTTTAAGTTAATTACTTTATTACCCTTTATGCCACCGAAACATAGTACGTTTGTCTAGCAAGTGTTGAAGTAGCCGAAAACGACGTGGACTAAGAATCTTAAACTGAAAAGTACTGCGTAAGAAACGCAAAAACTGCCACGCGTTGTCGTCAGAGCTTGTGTAATAGTCACATTTGTGGCTAAAACAAAGCCAACTTCCTGTGGAGAAAAACCTGGGATTGACAGGCCGACCCTCTGTTCCTCTTCCACGAGGAGTTGCGTAACGGATCTGCGATGACGTAACCTTGGCTCCCGCGACGGATCTCACGGTCGGAGGACCTTGTCAAAGGGAAAAAATAAATTGAAATGCTATTGTCTGCTCGGGTAGCGCGCAAATAGAAGTTGTCTGGCATCCTTTTGGTCGAATTAGGAGGGAAATATTTGTTAATTAAACACGACAGTAAGATCGTATGCAGGGGAGGGAGGGAAAGAGAGCGGGAGGAAGGGAGGAATACGTAAACAGAAAACGTTTGGGAGCAGGGGGGTAGTTCTTTTTCCAAACACTAAATATATATTAATTTGAACATTGAAGTCCGTGCATGAAAATGAAAAAATCTGGTGCGGGCAACACACGACTTTAAATTACCTCCATTTTTAAAATCAATGAAAGGATTTTCTAATACAGTTAGAGATCAAAATACGTGAAACCATTAAAGAATTAATCAAATTGAATTTCTATAGAAACATGTGTTTTATTAAAAAATCTATTATATTATTATGGATATATGGATAAAACAAAATCTGAAAACGCACTTTTCATCATTATTTTCAAAAAGTTTTCCTTTTACGAAGTTGTCTAAATTCCTGAAGAGGTGGTAATCTGTTAGAGACAAGTCGGGAGAATATGGTGGGTGCGGAAGAACTTCGTAGTCCAGTTCTTTCAATTTTTGCACTCTATGTTTTGAAACATGCCGCTCAGTGAGATCATGAGGTATCCATGTATCGAGCTTTTTTACTTTCCCGATACACTTTAAATGTCTGGAAACGGTAGATGCACTTGCATTTAGTTGTGCTGAGAGTCCTTTAACTGTTTGGTAGGGGTTTCTTCTACTGTATGTTTGAGGACATCGTTTGTCTATTACGGACGGAGGTCTTCCTCGGGACAAGTTTTCTAAGTCATTATTCCCAGCTGAAAACCCAAACCAACGCGAATGGTCCGTTCATTAACACTCCCTTTCCCAAACACCTTGCAAATATTTCTAGCGACCTCAGCTGCTGAATGGCCGAGTTTAAACTCGTACAAAAATATTACTCGAAAATCGCGTGTTTCCATGTTCATATTCGGAGCTATACTAAAAAGTGGGTAATTGATTGGGAAGCTAATGTTTATAATACAAGGTAGAGGATTAGTAACTGTTTACTTTAAATATGTGAACATTCGGAAGAAAACAACAGAGACCTGCAAAATCCTTACGGACATTTCATGTGAAACAAACCAATATATAGATTATCACTTAATAAATTATTATTAAATTTATATTGATTACTTGTTAAATACAAGAGAGTCAACGAAGAAATTTAAACAGTAACAAACCTCTTGAAAAGTTTAAACTCGACCCCCTACCCTCTAGGCGACCCACTCTAGTACAAGAGAGACCCGAGGGAGCGGTGCTCGCCCAAACCGAATTGAATTACTTCACTCTGCTCCTTCGTTGGATTCGGCCGGCGGAGGCGGCAAAATACGTGTGCGTGATAAAAATGTAAATGCGGGGGCAGTTGATATTTTCACGGCGGAGATGAATATGGGCGGGAAGGATGGAAATCTCAGATTAAGCTTGGGAAAGGCATAAGGAGTCCGTATTCGCTTACAAATTGCTCACATTCTACCGAATTTTCCCGCACCATCTTCCTTACCTCACTCCCTCAGACCTTCATATATTTCAGAAACTTTTCATCCATAAAATATTAATCATTTGTCTTGAGCATCATATATTAATATACAAATTTAATAAATAACTAATTATCTTAAGTAAAAAGAAAATATCTGGTCCTCGCTGTACACGATTTTTACTTACCTCTCTTCTCTTATGTCCCACCGTTACTTGAACACTTACTTGACAGACGGTGTATCCTTCCATTTTACTAGAAAAGAATAATTTACATGACAATCATAAGGCCTATCTGGATATACGGAGTTGATCTTTGGGGCTCCACTAAACCATCAAATTCTTCCCGAGTCAATCCTTAAAATTATAATTATTGTAGGGATGAATGACGTTAAAACGAAATAAAAGAAAGAAGGGCTAACGTAGACTCGATCCCGTTTCGAAAAGAGCTGGTATTGAGTACTTAACATTAAAATAAAAAAAAAAGGTAATATTAAATAAAAAGATAAAATTGAAAGGAAACAAAATAAATAAAAGTTTAATAAAAAAAAATGAGGAAAATTTACAGTAAAATAAAAATCATTTGATTTATATCAAAATAAAAAAAATCTTCGATTAACCAAACTGTAAAAAAAAAAAAAAATTAAAATTGAGTTAGTGTGTTAGTACTATTAGTAAATATACAAAAAAATAAACAATTATAATGAGAAAAAAATAAAAAGGATAGTTATCTGTCCATAAATTCTTCGGTTCCGCACGACGGGTAGACGACTCTGGAAGGAAGGTGATCTTCAAGAAGACGAGACGAAGTCCTGATCAAAATGGTTTAAAGATGCCAAACGAGAAAAGCGTGCTCTCAGCTTACTAGTGTGGTCGGTACTGGCTTGAGGGCAAGGGTGGCACTCTTATCTGGATGATCCCTAACTACACTATTGAATAGAACACGTAAACTAACAACAAATGTAAATATTTTCCTCATTAAAAAAAAAATATTTTAATTTAATTTAATTTTTAAATTCTAAATAAAACATACAGGTAAAAAAAAAAAATATAAAAATATATATATATATAATATTTCCAGGCTCAAACAATTATATATTTTTATATATTTATGCATACACAACATAGATACTGAGCCAATATGCTTAAATATATTTGTTATAAATTTAATATATTTGTCGGATAAAGACGATTTTGTTATCATGTAGTTAGAAATCTTTTAAATGTTTAAAAAATTAGTTATTTTTCAAGAGATGTATGGTTTTTGACTTCTTTTACTGACCTCTATATGAAATATATAGTAAGGGAAAGTATTGCAATCGTGAGAATTTTCGAATTTGAGTTTTCAACGACTCGTCGCTTTAGGCTACTTCAACACTTACTAGACAAACGGTCAAACCTTCCTCTGAACTACAAAAGGCTCCTTCGTAAGGCTACTTAACACTTATAGACAACGGTCAAACCTTCTCTGAACTACAAAAGGATCCTTCGTATAATCCTCAACGCTCCTTACTTTGTCACAAATAAACTAATCCATAAAGACCTTAATGTTCCCTATGTTACTGATTTGGCCCGGACCAGGTATCAATCCTTTTATGACAAACTCCATTCTCACTCTAACCCAGTAGTTTCAATCCTTTCTTCCTCTTCAATTCCGGATAATCCCCGAGGCGCCTGAAAAGGAAATGGCCCCGGGACCTTCTAGTTTAGAGTGTTTTTAGAGTGCTGCCACTGGTAGTGCCTCTACATGTATTTCATGACAGTTTTGTATATTACCATCACATTTACTAGATGTTTATTTATTTAATAAAGTTGTAAATATCAATAAATATGTTTAAAAAAGAAAAGAAAAGAGTTTTCAACGGAAATACAAGTTTTAGGATCGCCTGAGTCCAAATGACTGTCCCACAAAAAGGTCTGTGTGTGGGTTTGTATGTGGTAACTCTAAAGTGCATTAAATTTTGTAGATTTAAAAAAGAATAAACATGTTTTCTTGTTAGTATTGATACATAACGGTTAAATATGCAGGTTGAGCGAATTCTAATTACATTTAAAGGAGAAAAGTGCAAATACATTTTTTATGTAATTTTTGTGTTTTTGAACAGTAATATACATGTATAATATACCGTTGGAAAGCTAATTATTTTAGAAAAAAAATTATATTACATACAAGCTTTAAAAGTTAATAAAGGGTGATAAAAATCCGATAAAACTAACTAATTATTTTGGATAATAATATAATAGATTTTTTAATAAAGCAAACGTTTCTAGAGAAATTCAATTTAATTAGTTCTTTAATAGTTTCACTCATTTTTATTTCTAACTGTATTTGAAAATTTCTTAATCGATTTTAAAAACGGGGGTAAGTAAAAGTCCTGTGTTGCTCGCACCAGATTTTGTTTGTTAAACAGTTGGTGTCTTTGTTAATAATGATGGCATGGGGGCACCATTATAGTATTATAGTTGACAGAATTATATTTCAAATGAGTACTTACAAATTTTAGGGAGATTTATAGTTTTTGACTTATTCAAAAATTATTTGAATAAAGTTTTCAGAATTTTTTTTTAAATCTAGAGCATACATAGAGATCGGATTTTTCCAAACGAGCATTATTTCACATCTAGAAGGTATAGAAACCTTTATTCGATATCAATTGCATTATAATTTTTGAGATCCTGCGATGACCAAATAAATGAGTGTATGGTAAAATTATTTAATAAACATATCTAATTTAGTGGAAATTAATCACATTTTATATGTTGAAGAAACCTAAAAGCGTTGGGAACATTCAGAAACTGCAAATCTAAGAGGCCTGGGAAGGGTCTAAGAAATTCAAAGAATTCATTGAGAAATATTTCGACTACTCTGAAAAAACTTCTAAATATTAAAGAATATTTTCAGATAAAATATCTTACTATACCATAGGAACTTTTCTTACGAAAATGAAAAAAAAAAATTATTGAGAATAGGGATGCAAAGTTGTAAGGCTTGGTGAATATATTGGGTTGTGTCACATGAAATGTCCGTTTTCAAGGTAATGGATTTTTATTAAAAATACGATATGAAAACATGATAACTTTATTCGAAGTATTTACCTTCTTTTTCTACATATTTTTCCTAACGTGACACCAACCTTTTTTTACCGCCGAATTGTGAATTCTGAAAAACTCTGAGCTTTGAAGTGAAACAAAATCTGAAAAAGTACTTTTCGCTTGATCATCATTTTCAAAAAGTTAATCTGTTGGAGACAAGTCGGGAGAATATAGTGGGTGCGGAAGAACTTCGTAGCCCAGTTCTTTCAATTTTTGCACAGTATGTTTGGAAACATGGGGTCTTGCTGCCGCCCAGTGAGATCATGAGGTACCCATGTATCGAGCTTTTTTTACTTTTCCAATACACTTTAAATGTCTGGAAACGGTAGATGCACTTGCATTTAGTTGTGCTGAGAGTCCTTTAACTGTTTGGTAGGGGCTTCCTTCTACTGTATGTTTGAGGACATCGTTGTCTATTACGGACGGAGGTCTTCCTCGGGCAAGTTTTTCAAGCCGGTATCCCCAGCTGAAAACTTAGCAAACCAACGGCGAATGGTCCGTTCATCAACACTCCCTTCCCCAAATGTCTTACAAATATTTCTAGCGGCCTCAGCTGCTGAATGGCCGAGTTTAAACTCGTACAAAAATATAACTCGAAAATCGCGTGTTTCCATGTTCATATTTGGAGCTATACTAAAAAGTGGGTAATTGATTGGGAAGCTAATGTTTATAATACAAGGTAGAGGATTAGTAACTGTTTACTTTAAATATGTAAACATTCGGAAGAAAACATCAGAGACCTGCAAAATCCTTTATGTCATGTGAAACAACCCAATATTTCTTTTTTCCGTCAACGTTTCAGCCTTTTGCCATTTGCAAGGTTTCCTGCTTTATAATATGACGTCCCGAGTAATTAAGATTACTGTTGTGGATCAATCCTGAAGACCCGAAGCGGTATCTTGCTCTCGAAGGGACACAATCATTTCGCAAACTCCTTCCTGGGAAGCACTAAGCCACGGGAAGCGATACGCGGAGGGTAATGAGAAAAAAAAGTGAAGTCTCAGGAAATATTAATTAATTTTTTACTCGTTTACTTTGCGTAAGTGAAAATTTAATTAAGGTTTCAGTTTGGGCGGATAGAAGATAAGGAGAAGAAATTAAAAGAGCTCCTTGGAATAATTGATTTTCCTTTTTAATCTGAGCCTCTCATCTCCAGCTCCGGGTGTAATCCTCTGTTAATTATATCCAGGGGTTCTCCAGATCCGGGTATACAGTCTATATACATATACATATACCACAAGGGGTGAGGTGATAAACCCAGGTATACCACGGTATTCAGGTAGGGAGGGATATATTCACCCTCGCTGTACGGCTTTCCTCATCCCAGTCACCCTGAAGCACCTACCTTAATCTAGGGGAAATACCTAAATCTGGAAATAACTTACTTTCTCTTTTTAAATCGAGTGATTAAGTTTTTTACTTTCACTTACTATATATAGTAATAGTGAAAATTTTAGAATTCCAGTTTTCAACGGAAATACACGTTTTAGGGTCCCCTGAGTCCAAATAATCAAGTCCCGCAAAAAGGTCTGTGTGTGGTAACTCCCGGACGGAAACGAAAAGTCCTATGAAGCTGAAATTCCATATTTAAGACTACTGTACCCCTGAGATTTTACATAAACGTTTTAATCAAAATCGGCAGACCAGAAGAGCCACTTTATACCATGCATATTGTATTTTTGGGAAATTTTCTCAAAAACGGTTCCGACGATTTTCATGTAGGTTTCATTCTAATTAAAATAGTCTGACTGGGCTTAAATGCCGTTATTTTACATTTTCGTCCCCTAAAGTACCTTTAATTGTTTAGATTCTATAAAAATAACCATTGTATCTTGTTACCATTGATAAATAATAAGTATATATGTCTTCTTTTCTTCTTCCAGTGGCGCGACAGACCGTGTGTGCCTCGCGGTGTAAACTCCTGCGAGTTTACACTCACGTTTCACGATTCAATTTTTTTAGTGCAGGGTCATCACTCCCTACGACTAATTTTGTGAGTGGCCACCATTTGGCGACTGTCTCACATACCCAGGGGAGAGGTTGTGAGTGAATCCACATTTTTTCAAATCCTTATAAAGGCCCCGCCGGGGCTTGTATTCGAACTCAGAACCTGCAGCATGAGAGACTAGCGCGCTAGCCACTCAGCCACGGGCTCCCCTACGTATATATGTAATTTGATCAAATTCAATATCCAACTAAAGGGAAAAAAACAGAATTTTTTTTTCTTTAATGTAATTTTTCGTTTCTGAACATAAGAACAGTAATATAAATATATAATATACCGTTGGAAAGTTAAAGATTTTAGAAAAAATATTATCTTATACATATTATTTTAAAGTTAATGGAAAGTGATGAAAAGCCGATAAAACAAACTGATTGTTGTAGATAATAATATATTATATTATTTAACAAAACTAATGTTTCTATTAAAATCCAATGTAAATAATTCTTTAACAGTTTATATTTGTTCCTCAATTTGTTTAAAAATGATTAAATTGGAATAATAAGTGAAAGTCGTATGTTGCGCGCACCAGATTTTTTTATTATTGTTTAATTTAATTGTAAAACATCATCACTCTGTGGAGATGTATCATCTTGAAGTATGTCATCGTAATATGAATGTGACTGTAGACTGTGTGTGTAAGTTGGTGGTACACAGCAAATTATTTTGATCGACCTACCATTTGTATCAAGGAAATTTAGAAATTTATGTCCTAAAGCTTTATAGTTGTTTCACAGAGATAACCTCAGTTTCTCTCCAAGTAGACTAAAAACATACGTTTTAATTAGTAATAAAATATACATTGTGCTTAATTGAAATCTATATTATTAAAATGAATTTAATTTTCAAATGATATATTTTTACACTTATATGATCAAGATATTCTTTTCGATTTCGCTTTACAAAGATTGAAATATTGACAGTAAGATCGTCCTGATTTTGCTTCGTATGTTTAAATGTTTTCATGCAAAGTAATGTTTTAATATTTACAAATATCGATATTTTAGAGTCAAGAGAATTAAGATATTCATTATATCAACTTTATATATAATAATAGGTAAGTTCTAAGACACAGTTAACGTATTGTAGGTGAATAGAAACTGAGTTTCCATTCGCCTACAATACGCCCTGATGATAACCAACAATGGGGGTCGAAACGTAGTCAGAAAATAAATGTTTGAAACTAACTAATTGTTTCATTTATCGACCGAACCCTAGACGAATTCCTTCTAGTAATTATTATTATAGCCATTGTGTCAAATTGTAATATATCCAAATAAATAAATAAAAAATATATATATATATATATAAAGTTTCTGTTCTCAGGTTTCAGTCAATGAATAAACAGTTTTATCTATGCGACGTTTCGAGAATTTATTCTTCTCATAATCATGCCTTAACAATGGAAAAACAAAAAAACAGAACATTAATATTATTATACAATAATTAATATATGATGTTATTGTTAAAGATATAGAAAAGAATACATTGAACAATGAATACTCATACAGTAGGTACATAGATATTTTAAATTAGGATTTACATTAAAGATATTATTATAAAATTACTTACAATTTTGGACAAAATAGTTAGCCCAGTAGAAATAGGATTTTGGCTAGAAAAAGGTGGGGTAAATTTAATTTTTAGGCACGATTGTTTGTACTGCTCCCCTCATTAAAAACCCAAGTTTTCACACTTTTCACCCTTGTGCGTTTTCCGCCATCTTGGAAAAACCTCTAAAAAAAAAGTAATTTTTTCAGTTTTTCTCTTCTAAATCTGTTCCTGGACATTTTAGAGCAAACTTTGTCGTTAGCAATTTTAAAGAACAATAAATTGCCTACATGTTTGGTATGTAACATGTTGGAAAATTCGGGACACCTACTGAGATACGTGGTTGCCAATATTGGCCAAATTGTCAAAAAAAACACAAAATGTCAGAAAAGCCGACGGTTTAGCTTCAATAACTATTTAGGTGTGCAGTTTATTAAAAAATACATAAGAAACAATCTTTTAGAGCATTAAATTTCTAACAAGTTAGATGTATAACATTTTTAATTACTTCTAATTATACGAACAAGAAATGTTGAAATAACTTTTTTACTGAAAGTGCTCTGTTAATAAAAAATAAAAAAATCCGTTTTAATTAGATCTTCTAAAAATAATATTATCTTAAAACCATTATTGTGTATATTCTAGGAAAAGAAAAGCGTTTTTGCAACTAATAAGAACAATTTCCCAGTATATTACTTTTGTTTTGATAGATTAAGAAAAAAAAAACAAAAAAAACAAAACAACAACTCTAAATAAAATATAAAGCATTTTTGTTTTTTCTCTTTTTATTCTCAAATGATTTCTTTTAGCAGGCTGATTTTTCCATCGATGAGCAGCTAACCCGAACGACAACCCCCAACCTGGAGGACCGGGGATTTTTGATCAGGGTATCCTTCCCCTAGACGTGCTGCCGACCAAAGCTATCGAGTCACGTCCACCCGGGTGTTATCTTCGGAGTGCCTTCTCCTAGGCTGCTCCCGCAGTGTGGGGAGTGGCTGCGCTTTTTTAGAGGCGGCGCAATCTCGCCTCGTCACAGTGCACCGTCATGGAGCCTTTGAGGTATTTGATGAGAGTGACCACGCCACAGGCCACCCTCCCCCCGCTCTGCTGGTGACTGCCGCTCAAGAGAATGGAGGTTCGCCAGTCTGTTAACAGCAGAATTGGACAGCGAAGACTAAGGTGGTATGGCCATGTAAGGCGAATGCCTACAGAGCGTTGGCCGAATCGACTTTTGGACTGGCAACCGCCAGGAAGACGGAGACGAGGACGACCCAGAAGTAGATGGATAGGTGGAGTTGAAGAAGAAATGGCAGGCCGAGGTCTTCAGGATGGAGATTGGCTGGACCGCGACCTCTGGTGCTCTGCCCTGATGTAAAAGGCAACCCTAGTTGGAACGCCTATAAAAGTAAGTAAGTATTCTCAAATGTATTTGATGTGTATATATATGTTATATATATATATATATATATATATATATATATATATATATATATATATATATATGTTATGTGATAGTATGTGGTTTTAGTTAATATCATCCAAGATAGAGGAAGAAAGTTTTCCTCAGACTGTCGTCCCGTGTCCCGGGAAAGAGACAGTCGAGCCGAGGAAGGAAGTTAGTCGGCATTCCTAAATTGACGAATCACCTCCAGGGGCTGTAGCAGAGTCTTGTGCCTGTTATGAATAGAAGTTTTAAAACTTGTATAAGATTCCTCCGGAGGAAGGATTGCCATTCCTAACCTCGGAGTATTGTTCCATCCCGACCCGCCATTTAACCTGTCACTCATAAAAGCCATTTGGCAACTTTTAAATCTCTCCCCTTTCCCGAGACGTCCCCTCGGGCCGGAGAGAAATATCTTCATGATAAAATAAGTTAAGCGCTTTGGGATAGAGCTATTAGCCCCGACAAGAGAGCTCTAATTCCTCCTCCCCTCTCCCCGCGACTACAAACTACGACCCTCCCTCAGCTCTATTATGACCAGCTGCTGTTGAGGTAAGTCCTAACAGCCTTTTTTTTCTTCTAATTAGGCCATCTTATATCGATTAGATCCGACTCGTAAACAGGGATTTTTTTTCTTCATTATTAGCCTTGTAGAGTAGAAAAAAAATACTCCCCCCCCCCCTCAAAATTGGAGAGCTTAAGTTTTAAGATACGTAGATCCTGAATAACGAATATAAAAATAACAATATTTTTACAATTCGTTACAAAAATACAAGGGCATTCAACGATGATCCTAACATCTAGACGTTGATATCAACTGGTTATTTTTAAAATGGGGACCGATTAAAAGTGATTGTATTCAATAAGTCAATTATTTTTGAAGATAAAGAAAAAAAATTATTAGTTATTCGTTTATTTATTTAACATCACTTTATGCTACCATGGCTAATCGGACGATGCTACAGTGGGAGTCCTAAAGTTTGGCTATCTAGTTTTTATTGAATAGGGATCTTTAACGAGAACCTTACATCGCACAGGCTCGGAACCACCTTTTAACGTCCCCTCCGAAGGACGGCATAACTAAGGATTTTTTACTCCCATTAAAAAATCCTTGGACCACGTTTGAACCCGTGACCTTTGGTATAGGAGGCTGTTATGCTAACCACCCAGCTACAAGTGATCTCCAAAAAAATTATTAGTGTTTTGTAGTCAAATAAAAGCGAATAATTATATAAAAGAAAAGAAAAACAAATTGAAATCTTGTAACTCTTCTATTTTCGAATATAAAGAAAAAATGTATTAGTGTTTTTCAATAAAAAAATCGCTAATAATCATAAAAAAGAAATGAAATTGATATTTTACCAATAAATACGCCCATAATTCAGTTCTATTTGAAGTTGGAGAAAAATATGCATTGAGTTGTAGAATCAGTATAGCGTGATAAACAGAAAAAAGATATATAATAATAATAATAATAATAATAAATTCTTTATTTATTCTGGGACATGTCCCTTTAGAATAATATTACAAATTTTACATAAAGAAACTTTAGTGTCGTATAATAAAACAAGCAAAATAATAAAAATAAAGACAAATATAAACTATTATAATAAATTAAAAGATACCTTCTGATAATTAATAACAAAACTATAAAAAAATAAAATAAAGAGAAAATGTCCACACACACACATATATATATATATTACATACACACACATACACATATCTATATACATATATAAATCCGAAATACAAATTTTAATTAAAAGAACTTTACAATATTGGTGGAATATTGATGAAATAATACAGTAAATGTTCAAATACAACACAAATAAAATATTATATTCAAATTATCGTTTCTATGTTTTTTACTGCTTTTTATTGAGATTTTCGAATCTATTTAGGTCTCTTTGGGAATTGGATAGAAAGGAAGTGATTGAATAGTCGGGATTTAAAGGTAGGAAGAGTGTCAGAGTGACGAATATATGAAGGAATAGAATTCCATACGGACGAGGAACGGATGAGGAACGATCTGTCGAAAGCTGCGGTTCGATGGGGCGTCACATACAGGTCTGAAGGCCGCGAACGAGTATTTCGGGAGTGGACGGAGGATATGAATGAAAACATTTCTGAAATGTAGGACGGGCGGTGGAATTGGAAAACTTGAAAGAGGAAGGTTGCCAGGAAGTATTTACATCGGTAGGACGGGAAAAGCCACTTCAACTCCTCATAGAAGTGGGTGACAGAAGTGTCCCTGGATATCCCGAAGATAAAGCGTAATAAGCAGTTAAATAATCGTTTTAGTTTATTATATGTATTATATATATATTTAAGTCAAAAATTATTATAATTGATGTGATTACATCAAAATTCGGTTATTATACAATATAGAGAAAAATCGAAAAGCTATATAAACATACCAAAGGTCACGGGTTCGAACCCGCAACGTGGTCCTAGGATTTTTTAATGGGAGTAAAAAATCCTCAGTTATGCCGTCGTTCGGAGGGGACGTTAAGTAGTGGTCCCGAGCCTGTGCGATGTGAGGTACTCTTAAAGATCCCTATCCTAATAAAACCTGGTAGGTAAAATTTAGGACTCCCACTGTAGCATCGTCCGATTAGCCACAGTAGCATTAGTAGTATTAGCATTAGTAGCCACAGTAGCATAGCCACAGTAGTAGGATTTTTCTAAATTTCTGGTTGAGCTTAACCTCGAATTTCCTTCTTTCCTTACAATAGAAACATCTCCAATTTATCCTTGACAATTTCCCTCTCCGAACATCTGTCTTTCCCTTACCAAATTACTAAAACAAAACACATTTCCTTACATATATAAGCAGGAGTTTCAAAAACTTCAAGATAGACTCGGTGTTGCTGATTACTTAGGTGTGGGAGCATCGGTCGTGTGTCAGGGCAGATAATATCTATTTTCCCTTTCTCCACTCTGTAGTAACTATACCGCGGATCTAGTTGGAATTTACAAAAGTTTAAGTGTTGTTCACCCTACTAAAACAACCAAGATTATTTGCACAGACCCTTATCGGTTCTGCTCAGCTTGAAACACCCTTTCTCGACTGACTCTCTTATTCTTCTTCTTCTTTGGCTTCTCCCTATAGTGCCGTGTCAGCGTAGGGAAGCATTTAACCACCGGATCCAATCCTCTCTATCCCCAGCGAGGTTCCTGGCCTGGCGAAGATCCTTTCCTCTTCCTCTGCAAAGTTTGTCGATGTACTCCAGGTAGGACATCCTTGGTCGACCCCGAGGCCTTCTCCCTTCTGGAACGTAATCCATGGTTTTTAGGGGGTCTCTGTGTTCCTCCATTCTAATGACGTGGCCGAACCACTTCAACTGACGGGTTTGCAGAGTTTCTTTTAATGGCGCAACCTCCAGTTCCTGGCGTATCCGTTCATTCCTGACACGATCTCTTCTTGTCTTTCCTGCTGTTCTTCGCAGAAACTTCATTTCAGCAGCTGTGACTCTGCTCTCCTGCCGATCCGTCAATATCCAGCTTTCAGCTCCATACAAGAGTATAGGCAAATATACTGATTTAAAGATATGGAGCTTAACACTTCTACTCACCTCTCGCTTCCCTATTACAGTGTTGCAGATCTGATAGTAGACTGTATTTGCCTTCCTAATTCTGTTTGATATCTCTGAGTCTACTTTCCCAGATCTTTCTATTACTGTGCCGAGGTAAGTGTATTCCGAAACCACTTCCATTTCCTCTCCGTTGCAGTATATATGGAAATCTTCCTCTTGCCTTCCTACTTGTAGTATCTTGCTTTTACTGGTATTTATTTTCATCCCTTTTCGGCTGAGCTCTTCTTGCCATTCAGTCACCGCTTGCTGCAATTTATCAACCGTGTCTGCCACAAGAACAATGTCATCCGCGTAGAGGAGAAGTTGAATCACCACTGGGCGAAGGTTTCTACTCTCTTATTCAAAATATTATTTTATCATTACAGTCCATAATAGTTTCTGATAATTCAGTTTTTTTCGTCTGGGTACAGAGCCACTGCGGTATAGTAGGCAATGAACTCGCAGATCGTGCAGCCAAAGAAGCAATAACAGATGGCTTTCCGTTTATTGGGGTGCCTGTTGGCGACTATGTTTCTGTAATCAAGCATCGGATTCGGTCGAAGTGGGGAAAAATTTGGCACGACACAACAGAAAACAAGTTAAGGGAAATAAGAAGGGACATCTCCCATTGGCATTCGGCCCTACGACAAAAGGGAAGAGATTATTCTGACGCGCCTGCGAATTGGACACACCCGACTAACTCACGGACATCTCATGGCACGGGAACCTCCTACTGACTGCCCAACATGCGGTTGCCCGGTTACTGTTAAACACGTTTTGACAGAGGGTAGAGCTTATGATACTCAAAGAGCTCATATTGCAATTGACACTGACTTACCAACCATTTTACAAGACAACATACAGACCATTGCAAAACTTTTTGACTTCCTACGACAGACATACTTGTACAATAAATTATAATAATTAATCCTTGATTTAAGGCGAAAATGACCCAAGTGGTTCAAGCCTACGGAAAAAAAAAAAAAAAAAAAAGTAGCATAAAGTGACGTTAAGTAAATAAACAAACAGCTATATAAAAAGTTTTTAACCTGACATAATTTGGAAATTATAAACCATTGTATAATAAGTTGCAGCTTTTGGTTTATTATTTTCAATAATGAACCTTTGTAATCGACCGGACAACAAATTAACCATTAATACTTCCATAACTCAGTTATTTTTGAAGATAGAGAAAAATGTGTAGGGAGTTTTAGAATCAGTAAAGAGCGATAAACAGAAAAAAAAAAAATTATCTATATTTTCAATGCACAAATTGGGATGTAATTCCAACAAATCTTGGTTATCATCGAAGATATCATGACACCGCGATGAACGAAGAGAAAAAAAAATCTTATATGGTCAACGAAACAACTTATAAGAAAGAGATTTGATTTCTTGGTAAACCAGTAAATCAGGAAATTTTATTTGAATGAAAATCGAAATAAAAGAAAAGTAAATAGTAACGAAGTCAAGTATAAATGCTTTTGGTATATTATTTTCAAGAACCTTTCTAATCGACCAAACAAATAAAAAAATTACCCTCCTCTCGAAATTTAAATGTTTACGTATAAAGATACGTAGAATCCGAATAAGCAATAAAAAAAAAAAAAAAAATCCGTTTGTCCTAATTAATAAAAAAATACCAAAATTTTAGTTTAGGATTCGGTAAAAAGACGATAGAGAATATTGCGTTTGAAATCAGTGGTAGTGTTATGATGTGATGCTTTGAAGTATTGCTTTTCATATTACTTAATTGCCTATCAAGAGCCATATAAACAGTTACATCCTAATATTGTTATTTGGAAATAATAAAGCATTGTGTAATAATTTACAGCATTTTTTATATTCAGCTCTTCCCAACCGTTGGACCGGTGTAGTGGCGTTTCCGCTGTGGCTTTACATCGATCATGTTCCAGGCGAAAAGTCACAGTGAGGATCGGAAAGGTCAGTGGTGAGCGGAAACGGTGATGTTGCCGGCGGAAGCAGCTGAGTGCGGTGAGCCAGTTCGCTCGGCCGTTCTATCGCCGCTCACCGCAACCCTACAGTGAGATACGATACTATCGCAGTTTTTTGGATACCAACAACAGGTATGTGATAGCAAAGTCCCCAGTCCTACCTTTATTTATTCATTTATGTATTGTTTGTAGTGTGCGCGGTTAGCTAGGAATGTGTAATGGGAAATTCTTTTTACTTTTCCTTACTTATATATGAAATATGTAGGGTAACTTTACCAATTACTGACACTTTAAGATATTTGATGTTAATGTCAGAATGTTTTTTTCTTTTTTTTAAATATGCCTTCCTCCTCTCCTACTTCTTTCGTGAACTCTCACAATACCTCACTCTCACGAATTTTCACCTACTTATTCTCTCAATGAGTAGCGCAGACTTAATTTAAATAGGGGTTAAGCTTAGAGCACCTAGTTACGAAAAAAGGCGCTAGATACTGCTTGTGACGCGACAATTGAGACGTTGATTTCCAAAAGGTACTATATCCATTCTGGAAAATTTTACAGGAAGCGCGTAAATCACTCATTACCATATTATTAAACTAGCTAATTTATGTATTTTCGCATTAAAATCTAGAAATGTATTATTTCTATATTGATAACATCATATTAAAGTTATGAAATGAAATGTTTTAGTATGATTTGTAACAAAACTAAATGCGTAATTAGTGCTTTTAGAAAATGACCAAATTTCTAAATCGCGTTTTCAAGGACTTGAGTGCTCATTAGATACAATCAAATAGAAGATTTAGATTACACTAAGTGGTGAGAATATAAATATGTAAAAAATCAATTTCGTAAAAAATGTCCTTTAGTACCTTTTGGAAATCAACGTCTCAATTTTTCATAGATTTTAGACGCATGGTCATGCATTTTGCACTTTTTAATTTTTCTCTCTAGAACGGCACTAACAATTTTTATTAAACTAATATTGATGCAAAACAAACGTTTTAAGGGTTATTAATAAAATAAAATTACTCAATAATCAAATGGATACAGTTCTTACTGTAAATCGTCGTCTTATTTTTATTTCGCATCCGACTAGCAGAAACCTTTTATTATTTAAATAATTAGCTAATGATCTAGTGACCGCGATTGAAATAAATAGATAACCCAAGATAGTTTACGAACCGACCTTAACCTGTCAAATATTATACTCAATGAATCACTATAGTTTATGATTACAATAATAATAAAATAATAATAATAGGCTTAGCGAACCCGAAGGTTCGATGCCGATACCACCAAATTCCGTCTACACAGACTCGTCCAATGTTCACCACTCAAGCCCAAGCCCCCGAGATCAGCCTTAACGCAATCCTCCCATCTACGCTTCGGCCTACCTTTCGGACGCCTACCAGTCGGATCAGCAAATACCAACTTTCTCGGAATCCGCTCGTCATCGAGCCCAACAACTTTACTCGCCCATTTGAGTCTCCGCGATGCAATCAGCTCAATTATATTCACAGGATACAAGTTCCGCAATTCCGCGTTGTGCAACCTTCTGAACTCCCCAGTGGCCTCATCTCTCTTCTGACCAAATATTTTACGCAATACCTTATTTTCGAAAACCTTAAGCCGTTGTTCATCCTTCAAAGTAAGCGGCCACGTTTCACATCCGTAAAGAACCGTTGGAAGAATAATAGTTTTATAAATTCTAACCTTTAAGTTTTTAGATAGAAGCCGAGAACTAAGTAACTTAGCAACTGAATAATAACAAGCATTTCCCACCTTTAATTGAACCTAAATACTTGAATTTCTCTACGTGTTCAAAAGTATGCCCTGATACATCAATATCGCCAAGATCGACACCGTTTCTGCTACTAATCATATATTTCGTCTTATCGGTATTTAATTTGAGTCCTATGATTACAATATAGATATATATATATTTATTATCAGTTATATTACTATTGATTACAACGACTAGCTGTAAAACTTATATGGCCCGTGGACATCCGCCTCTCTTTCGATCATGTCAGATCTCCTCCCTCAATACTCCACATCCTCACAGAATGCCGACAATATACCGCTTCAGGTATTCTTTTCAACCTCCCCACCGATCTGTCGCTTCTTCTCTCTGATTCCTCTCCTCATATAACTAACATCATTCGCTTCCTAAAGTCACACCATCTTTACTCTCAGATCTAAACTTTCCCCCTACTCCTATAATCATCTAACCTGTGTCTAACGGTGCAAAGGCGAACTAGTGGTTGTCGCCTCAAAAAAAAAAAAAAAAAAAAAAAAAAAAATCTTCATCCATTTTTATATTCGGGATTCCACGGCTATCTGATGTTCTGAATCTCAACTGATCCATTCACCAATTTTCTGATGATTAATTTCCAAAAATGTTGCTGAGTTCTTAGTGCTGGTTAAGGATTTGGTATAGCTAGTTTTATTATATTAACTTTAAACATGATACAAATATTAACAACCCTGATGAACACTAATGGAGAAACCTATTACCACACTAGAGCTACAGGAGCCGACACAGACTGTTAGATAGAGAAGCAGGACCAGCGAGGCGTGGTCCAGATAATGCCATGCTCCACCATTGTCTAGGGCTGCTGGTCTGTATCTACTGCATTCTCGTCGGATAGGCAATCTGCTAGTGTGGTCCATGATAGGGGGCAGGCAAAAATCTCGTGCGTGCACCACACGCCTTTCAATAACAGAATAAACAGAGCGGTCCTCCAAGCTCCTCCATTTTGTACGAATTTTCGCTTTCGTGCTAGACCTATCATACAAACTCACAAATACACAGCCCTTTCCCCGCGACTTGCTCATTTGGACTCAGTCGATCCTGAAACGAGTAATCCCAAATTTTTATAATCGCAATAAATTCCCTTAATATATAGTTCATATGTTGTCAACAACAACAATTTTTTTTTATTGAGTAATATCACAATCTGTCCAAGTTTGGACATCAATAATAGTGGTGAAAGATAACATTCATACAATATTTGCACAGCAATAAAATTATTATAAAATATGTATACAATAATGAATCAATAAAATGTTTACAAAGTCTAGAAATCAATCATACCTATATACACGTCATACATACAGTACATTGGGTGGAGAATCTAGCCAGTGCTAGAACTCCAATAAATACATACTTACTAGAGGTCTCGGGGCCACTGCCGTTTCAAACTTCTAGGAAGGTAGTAAGTATGTATGTAGCTGAAAAGGGATTGGGGTTTTGGATAAGGCTCTGATGCAATTTGGAGAATCATGATGGAATAAGATCTAAAATAAATGGAATAATTAGGTCGTTGAGTAAGGTATGGTTGGCGACATAATAAGGAGCATTTACTATGGTTCGAAGGACTTTGGATTGATAGGATTAAATGCGTTTGGTGTTAGAACGTTTAGCTGTCCCCCACATTTCAAGTCCGTAGGTCCAGATAGCTTTCAGAATCGTCTTGTAAATTAATAATTTGTTGTCAACTGTAAGTTCAATTTTCTGTTGAGTAGTCGGTATAACTGTCCGAATCGTCGGTTGAGTTCTTGTCTTGAAGTCTTGTATGTGGGTTCCATGTCAATCTTTTGTCTAACAGTAAGCCAAAATACCGGACTGTATCTGAGGGAGGAATTGGTAATGAGTTGAAATAAACTGGCGATCAGGATTTTCGTCAAAGAGTGAAGGTTACATGTTTACATTTGGTTATTACACCAGTGTCCGATAAGGCAAAGGTGTCTCTACAGGTTTAAGGATGCTGTTTCAGGATTGGAACTGGATGATAGACTAGCGATGTTTGCAAATGTTGCCAGAAAAGTATCAGGATGTGTAGGAATATCAGCAGTGTAAAGGATGTAGAGGACGGGTCCGAAGACGCTGCTTTGAGCAACACCGGCCTCAACGTGATAAAAGTTAGAAAATTCTACACCACAGAGAACTCGGAAGGAGCTGTTTGAGAGAGTTCATATGTAAAGTTGTAACCGGTCACGGTTGTCAGCACCGGTTGGCAGAACCTGCTCAATTCTACCTTACCTCTTGTTCCCCATGTTACCTTATACCTTACATATTTGTCCTTATCTTTTCTTTTAATTTTCCTTAATGGAATATTTACTTTTACTTTGTGTTATGTTATATTTCTTTATCTCTCATTTATTCCCTTTTGTATATCTGTATATATAAAAATCTCGTGTCACAATGTTTGTTCGCGATAAACTCTGAAATTGCTGAACAGACTTTGATCAAACTTCGTAAGTATCTGTTATTTGGATTATTAATTCAAATATAATTGTGTGTTGAATGTTTCTATGCGTTCTTATTTATAAAATATACATTCACTCCATAGTTTGCAGTTATAATAAAATACATATTACTATACGTTTCCAGAAAAATTATATGCCCTTTTTTGAATGACTTGCAATGAGTTATGAGTTGCAAAAGAGTTATGATATACAACGGTTATGTTTAAAAGATAAAACAATGTTATTGAATAATTTGGATGTGGCTACTTGGTACTGGTATGTAACTGTAACATTGAGTAAAAAAAAACTTTATATCTGACATGAAATAATAATCTTTTATTTATCATAAACAGAGTAGCTTATTTCTATTCGCCTGTATTTCTTTTATATAACCTAATTTAACATGGTCACTATCGACATCTTTCGTAATTTGTTGCAATTTTAATTTAAATTATTATATTTATCAAATTGAATTCACTAAACCGCAAACAAAGATATAGAAGTGTAGTTTTTGTTCTATTTTTTCAATGTGTCTCGATATTAGAAACAAGATATTTATAGTTATATTAGATTAATTATAGTAATAGGTTAAATTGTTTTTAAATTACTTTCCTCATCAACCATAATTCTAACTTTAGTCTCATAAGTTGCCATTTAATTCTGTTAAATATACAATAGCGATCCAGTAGAAGTAGGCATACCCAAAATTACTTAATATATTTTAGCTGTAACGTAATCGTGGTATATAGTCACGTTTGCAACATAAATGTGATTGATATACATTGATCCAACGAGTGGGAATATTTTTACTTGAAAACGACTTTGATAAATGTAACTGTTAAAAATATAATATTTATATTTCTTGAAAATGTATACGTCTTATAATGATGGAGTAGTTGTTGACCGTTTTGACTGTATGGTAAAGAAGTTGGTTGAGGGTGAAGCCACCAAGAAAATACAACACTAAGAAAAACATAAAATAAGTGTGTTCTATTGGTAGTTCCTTTGTTACCACATCCACAAACAACTGCTCAATCATATGCGTTTTATAGTTAATACTCACTAATATATATAAATATTTTAATATTGTACATACATTGTTTTTGCATGATAGCATTGCATTTTTTTTTATTTTGTAGATAGTTAATAAATGATATTAGAAGTAGTTGCTTTTGATATAATAAAATAAAATCATACCACCTGATTTACCAAACAATTAGTATATGGCCTAAAAAAACACGACGTTAAAAACGCCTTATCATCATTCCTGATCCTAATCCCTTTTGATATTTGCATTGCATACCAGGACAAACTAACCCAGACCTCCTTGCCTGAGTTTAGCTGGAAAAGCAAATTACCTTTTTTTCATGACAGGGTATGTACCAATTTTATTTTTACTTATTTATCACAAAAAGTGGATAAAAATAGAGAAAGTAAAGGTGTTCTGAAGTTTCCAATATACTATCAGTTATTACTTTCACTTACTATATAAGGTAAGGGAAAGTATTGCGAACGTAAAATTTTCGAATTCCAGTTTTCAACGGAAATACACATTTTAGGGTCCCCTGTGTCCAAATAACCAAGTCCCGCAAAAAGGTCTGTGTGTGTGTGTGTAAATCCCGGGCGGGAACGGTAAGTCTTATGAAACTGAAATTTCATATTTAAGACAAATATACGTCCGAGACGTTACAAAACCTTTTTCATCAAAATGAGCTATCCACAAGAGCCACTTTATACTATGCACTTTGCACCTTTTTTTGATTTTCTCAAAAACGGTTCCGACGATTGTGATTAAACTCGCTATATCGATGTAAAATTTAATGGGCTTTAATATCATGTAGGCTTCATTCTGATTGAAATGGTCTGACAGGGCTTAAATGCCGATATTTTAAATTTTCTTCTTCTAAAGTACCTTTAATTTTATATATTTTATAAAAATAGCTTTATTATCTTGTTACCACTGATGAAAAACAGGTAAATATATAAATTAAATGAATTCGATACCCAACAAAAGGAGAAAACTGCAAAAATATTTTTTTAATGCAATTTTTTGTTTTTGAACACAAGAACAGTAATATACATTCATATATGATAAACCGTTGGAAAGCTAAAGATTTTCGAAAAAATATTATCTCATACTCAAGCTTTTAAAAGTTAATAGAGAGTGATGAAATGAACATATTTTAGATAATAATATTATGTATTTTTTAATAAAACACATGTTTCTATATAAATTCGATTTAATTAATTCTTTAATAGTTTCACATATTTTTTTATCTCTAACTTATTTAAAATTCTTTTATTGTTTTAAAAACGGAGGTAAGTGAAAGTCGTGTGTTGCCCGCACCAGATTTTTTTAAATTAGTTTTTTAAACATTATCACAATTTTAAAATGATATAAAAAAAAAAAAATGATATTCTGTAATACGGTGCTATCACCTAACTTTTAGAATACGTAAATTACCTTTTATAAATACTTTATAAGTCAACTTTATAATCGGAGGGTTTATCCTTCATGACGAAATTATTTAAAATGGATGCGAAAACTTTTTAAAGGCCAGTAAATAAAATTTAAAGGAGGCAGATGGTTTTTATGGTTTATGGGAAGGGAGGATAAAGGGTGGGGAGGAGGGGGAAGGAGCGGTTAAATTACGGCTCGTCATAAAAAGAATAAAACTCGGTCCCAACAGCCCTGGTTATGAGATTTTCAAAGTTGCTACTAATGGTGATAATAATTTTTATTATATCTAGTAAAAGTTTTTTAAAGGAAAATAATGTAATAACTATCCTAAAATATAAGATATTTTAAGTATATTATATTTATATATATTGGTTTGTGTCACATGAAATGTCCTTTTTCAAGGTAAAGGATTTTTATTAAAAATACGATATGAAAACAAGATAATTTTATTGAAAGTATTTACCTTCTTTTTTTACAGATTTTTCCCAACGTGACACCAACTTTTTTATCACCGAACTGAAAAACTGTGATCTTTGAATTGATCATAATTTTCAAAAAGTTTTCCTTTGACGAAGTTGTCTAAATTCCTGAACAGATTGGGTGCGGAAGAACTTCGTAGCCCAGTTCTTTCAATTTTTGCACGGTATGTTTTGAAACATGGGGTCTAGCGTTGTCGTGTAAGAGTATAGGACCCTTCCGATTTACTAATCCAGGTTATTTAAAAAAAATAATTTCGTGTGCATTTGGTCAATTTATTGCAGTACGTTGTAGAGGTAATGGTTTCACCTCTAGGTAAAAAGGAATAATGAATTATCTCAGCCATGGACCACCATACTGTAACCATCAATTTTTTGGATGCAAATTCGGTTTTGGCATTTGCCCCGGGGTTTCGTCGATGTTCAACCACTGCCCTGACCGACGCTGATTGTCATATGCGATCCATTTTTCATCGCAGGTAATTATTCTTTCAAGGAAAGGCTCGGTTTTTGGCTCGCAAGCAACGAAACGCAGGTTTCAAGGCGTTTCAATTGCTGCCGCTCAATGAGATCATGAAGTACCCATATATCGAGCTTTTTTACTTTCCCAATACACTTTAAATGTCTGGAAACGGTAGATGCACTTGCATTTAGTTGTGCCTCAAGCCCTTTAACTGTTTGGTAGGGGTTTCCTTTTACTGTATGTTTGAGGACATCGTTGTCTATTACGGACGGAGGTCTTCCTCGGGGCAAGTTTTCCAAGTCGGTATCCCCAGCTGAAAACTTGGCAAACCTACGGCGAATGGTCCTTTCATTAACACTCCCTTCCCCAAACGCCTTGCAAATATTTCTAGCTGGCATCAGCTGCTGAATGGCCGAGTTTAAACTCGTACAAAAATATTACTCGAAAATGACGTGTTTCCATGTTCATATTTGGAGGTATACTAAAAAGTTGGTAATTGATTGGGAAGCTAATGTTTATAATACAAAGGTAGAGGATTAGTAACTGTTTACTTTATATATGTAAACATTCGGAAGAAAACAACAGAGACCTGCAAAATCCTTTATGTATTTCAGAAACTATAAAGCGGACATTTCATGTGAAAAACCCGATATAATAGCCAGAAATATGGTCACGTCTAGGGGCTCCGAAAATAAACATTATAAAGCAGTTCATAAGATGTTTTAATTTTATTTCCAGTTCATCGGTTAGTCCGCCATAAACTAGGCAATATCCCAGGAATAATCCCCTAAATGATCGTAAAGATGTATTAAAATCCGTCTAGCGGTTTAGAAGGAGTTCGCGGAAACAAAGAATCGAGGTGTCGTTTAATATATATATATATATATATATATATATATATATATATATATATATATATATATATAGAGAGAGAGAGAGAAGAGAGAGAGAGAGAGAGAGATAATTGCAGTTTTTGAAGCGACTGCTGCCTTAGAAAAGCACTCGACCAAAAACATAGCACCTCTACTATCAGCAGCCATTGCTCGCGGCCGGTTTTGAACCTCGCACCCCGCGAAACCACCCCGGAGCTTAGGCATTAAGCAGCCGTGAACCATAAGCATGGAGGAAGCTTAGGGTGGCGAAGCATAAAAGCAGCGCGGAGGAATACAGAGACAAAGCAGAGGGTTGATATGCAAAGTGGTCCCCTTACCGTAGCACGCCATTACACCACCCCTTGTTCTTTCTTTCCTCTATTCTACGAGTTTTGTTGTTGTTGTCTTTATGACCCCATTAAGCTTTAACCTCCACAATCTAACTCGATTAATTTAATTATCTAATGCATTAACCGTATTTGTCCTGTCGTACCGCATGGTACTTGACTTCCATTGTCTATATGAATGGATGTAGTTTTAATTTCACTTAAATATTGGGCTGTAAAATAAGTTTGTAGCGTTTTTCAAAATTCATATCTGAACCTTCGTTTGTTTACGGAACCATATTTACTCGGCCAATAATGTTTATATATTCTAAAACATTTAAAATGTTTACACAATGGTATATTATTTAAAAATAACAATTTTAGGGTATAACTGTTTATATAGTTGTTTATAGGCAATTAACTAATATGAAAAGCAATAAAAAGTTCAGAGGAAAATGAAATATCTCCGCTGCTATTATCTCTGTTAGTGCTGAACAAATTTAAATGATTCTTTCTTCCAGTGGCGCGACAGACCGTGTAGGCCCTAGGCCTCGCGGTGTAACCTCCTGGGAGATTACATTCACGTTTCACGAAGCATTTTTTAGTTTAGGATCATCACTCCCTAAGCCTAATTTTGTGAGTGGCCACCATTTGGCTGACCGAAGGCTCTGAGTGAATCCATGGGGATTTAACCTAAATACCGTAAATAAATGGTTACTTACATCCATATAAAAGCCCCGCCGGGTCTGGGATTCGAACTCACAACCTTTAGCATGATAGACTAGCGTAGCGCGCTAGGGCTCCCCGTGATTCTTTCACTTACCTATATATGAGACATATTTTAAGGGAAAGTATTATGATCGTGAAAATTTTCGAATTCCACTTTTCAACGAAAATACACATTTTAGGGTCCCTTGAGTCCAAATGATCAAGTCTCCCAAAAAGGTCAGTGTGTCCGATGGGGTAAGTCCAAATAACGAAGTCCCAAAAAAAGGTGTGTGTGTGAGTAGTGTCTGAAATTTCATATTTGATACAACCATACGCCCGATATGTTAAACATTTTAAAGTGTTACTTTATACCATGCGTTGTTCACCTTTTTACGATTTTCTCATTAACGGCTCTAACGATTTTGATTAAACTCCCTACATGGGTGTAAAATTTAATGGACTTTAATACGATGTAGGTTTTGTTCTGATTAAAATAGTCTGGCAGGGCTTAAATGACAATTTTTTATATTTTCTTTCCCTAAATACGTTTAATTTTGTACATTCCAAAAGATTAACCATATCATCTTAATGACATTGATGAAGGACGGCTAATTATACAACTTGGACGAATTTGATGACAAAACTGTTTTTAAAATGTAATTTTCGGTTCTTTGATAATAAGAACCCACTGACTCCTTATCGGCTCTGCTCAGTTTAAAACACTCCTTCCCTACCGACTCTCTTATTCAAAATATTCTTTTTTTATTGCAGTCCATAGTTTCTAATAAATCAGTTCTTTTCGTCTGGGTACCGAGCCACTGTGGTATAGTTGTCAATGAACTCGCAGATCGTGCAGCCAAAGAAGCAATAACAGATGGCATTCCGTTTATTGGCGTGCCTGTTGTCGACTATGTTTCTGTAATCAAGCATCGGATTCGGTCGAAGTGGGGACAAATTTGGCACGACACTACAGAAAACAAGTTAAGGGAAATAAGAAGGGACATCTCACATTGGCATTCGTCCCTACGACAAAAGCGAAGGTAAGAGGTTATCCTGGCGCGCCTGCGCATTGGGCACACCCGACTAACTCACGGACATCTCATGGCACAAGAACCTCCTACTGACTGCCCAACATGCGGTTGCCCGGTTACTGTTTAACACGTTTTGACAGAGTGTAGGGCTTATGATACTCACAGGGCTCATATTGCAATTGACACTGACTTACCAACCGTTCTACAAGACAACATACAGACAACTGCAAAACTTTTTGACTTCCTGCGACAGACAGACTTGTACAATAAACTGTAATATTTAATCCTTGATTTAAGGCGAAAATGACCCAGTGGTTCAAGCCTACGGGGGAAATAAAAAAAAATAAGAACCCAGACAACAGTAGCCTAGCAGCCAACCCGCCTCCTTATGATGACAATATCGGTGAAAATAATGAGTTTCCGAAGACAGAGAAACCACATTCAGGGATAAAAGAGCGTCATGTATTATTCAGTAAGAATAAAGAATTACGAAGGGTTGTTATCAGGAGGGTAACAAGGACATCGCTGATGGCGGGAAGGAATCCTATTGGTCCAATAAGCGCGGTAATTGTCCCCCTCGTTATTTCCAATTTCATTGTTATCAGTTCCTTATCAATGCCGCCCCCCTCAAATTCTGAATTTATCCCCTCGATTCTCCTTTCTCGGTTCGCATTTAATTTTAATGACGCAGGAGTCGAAGAGCTTTCGATGTGTTGCTCATTATTTTGATCACCTCCACGTGTCTCCGTATTCTTCGCCTTTTATTCAGAATAAAAGTATGTCTTGTATGTTATATTTAGTCCAATATTTCCAGTAATTTTTCCAGGTGGTATAAAAACCAACGTCATTTATTTCTTTATCTATATATATATATATATATATATATATATATATATATATATATATATATATATATATATATATATATATATAAATCTCGTGTCACAATGTTTGTTCGCGATAAACTCTGAAATTACAGAACCGACTTTGATAAAACTTCGTAAGTATCTGTTATTTGGTCCAACTTAAATGATAGGATAGTTTTTATTACTATTCTAAATGGTTGAAAAATATATTTTTCTAAAACGTAAAACAAAATTTGTTTAACTATGGCAACACTGGTTCCCAGTAACCTTCCCATATCTTCACATATGTGATTATTAATTGAAATATAAGTGTGTGTTGATTGTTTCTATGCGTTCTTATTTATAAAATATACGTTAACATTATAGTTTCCAGTTATAATAAAATACATATTACTATACGTTTCCAGAAAAATTATAAGTAGTTTTTTTAATGACTTGCTATGAGTTATGATATACAACGGTTATGTTTAAAATATGAAACGATGTTATTGAATAATTTGGATGTGGCTACTTGGTACTGGTATGTAATTGTAACATTGAGTAAATAAAATTGATATCTGACATGAAATAATAATCTTTTATTTATTATAAACAGAGTAGTTCATTGCTATTCACCTGTATTTATTTTATATAACCTCATTCAACATCGCCTCTATCAACATCTTTCGTAATTTTTAGTAATTTTAATTTAAATTGTTTTATTTATCAAATTGAATTCGACAATCGCAAACAAAGATAATGATCTGTAGTTTTGTTCTATTTTTTCAATGTGTCTCGTTATTAGAAACAAGATATTTATAGTTATATTAGATAAACTAGCTGTGACACGCAGCTTTGCTCGATAATATTGCATTTCGTATTAATTTATGTGCGTTTATGGTAAGAGAGGCTATAATATCAACTATCAGCTTGTTATAATTTAAAGCCCGATCTTGACTTCTTCCTGTCAAATTTACAATAGCAAACCAGTAGAAGTGGTTATACCCATAATCACTTAATATGTAAAAATAATCGCCACAAACTGTTGACAGCCTAAATATGAATTAATGATATTAGTCGGTAAAACCTTACACCTGAATCACTCCCATTTTTTTAGAATTCAGAAATTATGTTCTTGAAAATAATAGTTTTTTAGACAATTGAAATAATTTCTAAAAAATAAATAACAATTGAATATATTTTCATAGGAACCTACACCCGAAACAGATATGAAACGCAATATGCTTAAAAGGGTCGGTCACCTGTATATAGTGACCAGCCAGGTGCCCTTAAGGTTTTTTAATGGGAGTAAAAAACAATCTTAGTTATGCCCTCCTTCCAAAGGGACGTAAAATAGTGGTCCCAAGCCTTTGCGATTTCATGAACTCGTTAAAGATCTCTACCCTTACTAAACTTGGACTTAAAAAATTAGTCATCAAAGGATTAGCCATAGTAGTATTAAAGTGACGTTAAACGAATAGATAACAACAGTAATATGCTTAAATATATTTGTTATAAAATCTTTGTACCTTTGCTGATACATATCGGATTAAGACAATTTTACGTTTAGGTTGTTCAACCACTTTTTAGGCGAAGATTTTCAAATCCTGCCTTATTGCACATCTAGGCGGTAAGTCGAACATCCAGGAAAAATTTTAGCCTTAGTAATTTTTAGATACCAGAAAATTGAGGGATACTTTCTATTATCAATATAGACATACAGCTAATGAAAGTCCTAAATATGCTTAAAATAATAGTTCTGATTATTATACTCGAATAAATCAAAAGAAATAGTAATTTTTTAAAATTTATAAATTTATATGCTTCAAGGTAATGACGATTAAAGTTAAAAATGACTCTTAAAATAAAACATGACTTAACAATATAGATTGATATAAATATTTCCGCGTTGTGTAACCTATACTCCCCAGTAGCCTCATCTCTCTTCGGACCAAATATTTTACCTGTAGTACCTTATATTTCTAAAACCTTTAGCCGTTGTCCGTCCTTCAAAGTAAGCGGCCACGTTTCACCGTCGAAAGAATAATAGTTTCATAAATTCTAACCTTTAAGTTTTTAGACAGAAGCTAAGTAATTTCGCAACTGAATTATAACACGCATTTCCCGCCTTTAACCAGGACTTTATTTCCTTCTGGATTTATTTTTTCTCGTTATCATTGAACCTAAATACTTGAATTTCTCTACGTGTTCAAAAGTATGCCTTGATAAATCAATATCACCAATATCGTCACCGTCTCTGCTACTAATCATATATTTTGTCTTATCGGTATTTATTTCGGGTCCTATTTCATTACCGGTTTTTATTAACGCACTTGTATTTAGTTGTATAGTTTCCGTGTCTTCCCTTAGCAGTACCAAATCTCCAGCGTTTCCCAGAACCGGAATTTTATCATCCAGATTTAAACCTTTCTCGGTACACGTCACCTTTTCTATGGCATATTTTAAAGCGACTTCGTCTGCGCCAATTTCGATTATTATAATCGCTATTAAGAAGTACTTAAAAGAATATATTTTAAAGTACTTCCGCGTAAATGGCATTTTTAGTTTTATTTTCTTGTGGCAGAAGAACATACTGATTACATACCGCAACCCGATCTTGACGTAAATCGATTCCTACGTGTTTAAATGTCTGTGATTAATTGTTACGGAAAAAGATAAGTTAACGGGAAATGAAATTATTTAAAAATAAAAGGTAAATCATTTGGAATCATTGGGATGCGAGGTTTTTTTTCTCCCAAATTTTCCCTGTTTTTTTCCAGATTTCCCTCTGGTTCTTCACTCCTATTGGTCGCGTGACGGTATATAGCCTATAGCCTTCCTCGATAAATGGACTATCCAACACAAAAAGAATTTTTCAATTCGAACCAGTAGTTTCTGAGATTAGCGCGTTCAAATAAACAAACAAACAAACTCTTCAGCTTTATAATATTAGTATAGATTATAGTAATAGGTTAAGTTGTTTTTAAATTACTTTCTTCATCAACCATAATTCTAACTTTATCTCATAGGTTGCCATTTAATTCTGTTACATATACAACAGCGATCCAGTATAAGTAGGCATACCCAAAATTACTCAATATATTTTAGCTGAAACGTAATCGTGGTATATAGTCACGTTTGCAACATGAATATCATTTATATATATTGATCCAACGAATGGGAATATTTTCACTTGAAAAAAATTTTGATAAATGCAATTGGTTAAAAATATGATATTTATATTTCTTGAAAATTTATACGTCTTGGAGTATAATGGAGTAGTTGTTGACCGTTTTATATATGGTAAAGAAGTTGATTGAGGGTAAAGCCACCAAGAAAACACACCAGTAAGAAAATAATAAAATAAATTTGTTTTATTGCTAGTTCCTTTGTTACCACATCACCATCACTGCTAAATCATATTTGTTTTATAGTTAATACTCATAAACGCATTTATGCAAATTTAAATAAAGCCAAATATAATATTCGCGAGCAAAGCCGCGGGTTACAGCTAGTTCATTATAAATCATCTTTAACCTATGACTCCTTTAATAATATTCCGCTAGTCCCGGTTGAACAGATTCGCTACCTAGGACTCCTACTTGACAAACGACTAACTTGGAATCCCCACACAAGACTGAAACGACAAGAAACTGCCCAACACTTTCGCTTACTTCAACACTTACTGGACAGACGCTCCAACCTTCCACTTAACTACAAAAGGCTCATCTATATCACCATCATAAGGCTTATCTGGATTAACTATGGAGTTGTGCTTTGGGGCTATAGTAAACCATCAAATTCTTTCTGTATTCAATTCTTACAATCCACAAATCCTCAAAACTCCATATTTTGTCACGAATAAGCTCATCCATAAAGACCTTAATATTCCTTATGTAGCTAATTCAACCCGAACCAGGTATCAATCCTTACATGACAATCTCCACTCCCACTCTATCCCACTAGTTTCCATCCTTGTTTCCTCTTCCATTCCTGAAAATCCTACGAGGCGAGTGAAAACTAGATGACCTCGAGACCTTTTAGTTTGTAGTTTACCACTCAACTTATTTACTTGATGTATTAATCAATACCGTTGTAAATATCAATAAATTAAAAACAAAAACTTTTATGGTAGTGTATCTAACGTACGATGCAACAATGGGAGGTCTTAACTTTGCCTATCCAGGATTAATTAGGATAGGGATCTTTTACAAGTACCTGACACCTACTATTGTATTTTACGTTCTTTTTGAACGCCAGCATTAACAAGGAATTTGAAAATTCTTGTAGGTCTGTTTGAAACCGTAACCGTAAAAGTAACCAGGGTTGGTCTTGGGAGGACCCACATTTCGCTGCCAAATGTCTCCACAGATCTGACTATTGTTAATTTGGCTTAATGTGAAAGATTTCTGAACTGGAGGAACTTCCAAAGTGCATGCAAAGATCTACTGCCAGCTGCCAGTCTTGCTTTTTATTCATAAATATGTGCTGCACAACTCTATGCAAAGATCTACTGCCAGCTGCCAGTCTTGCTTTTTATTCATAAATATGTGCTGCACAACTCTATGCAAAGATCTACTGCCAGCTGCCAGTCTTGCTTTTTATTCATAAATATGTGCTGCACAACTCTATGCAAAGATCTACTGCCAGCTGCCAGTCTTGCTGTTTATTCATAAATATGTGCTGCACAACTCTATGCAAAGATCTACTGCCAGCTGCCAGTCTTGCTTTTTATTCATAAATATGTGCTGCACAACTCTATGCAAAGATCTACTGCCAGCTGCCAGTCTTGCTGTTTATTCATAAATATGTGCTGCACAACTCTATGCAAAGATCTACTGCCAGCTGCCAGTCTTGCTGTTTATTCATAAATATGTGCTGCACAACTCTATGCAAAGATCTACTGCCAGCTGCCAGTCTTGCTGTTTATTCATAAATATGTGCTGCACAACTCTATGCAAAGATCTACTGCCAGCTGCCAGTCTTGCTTTTTATTCATAAATATGTGCTGCACAACTCTATGCAAAGATCTACTGCCAGCTGCCAGTCTTGCTTTTTATTCATAAATATGTGCTGCACAACTCTATGCAAAGATCTACTGCCAGCTGCCAGTCTTGCTTTTTATTCATAAATATGTGCTGCACAACTCTATGCAAAGATCTACTGCCAGCTGCCAGTCTTGCTGTTTATTCATAAATATGTGCTGCACAACTCTATGCAAAGATCTACTGCCAGCTGCCAGTCTTGCTGTTTATTCATAAATATGTGCTGCACAACTCTATGCAAAGATCTACTGCCAGCTGCCAGTCTTGCTTTTTATTCATAAATATGTGCTGCACAACTCTATGCAAAGATCTACTGCCAGCTGCCAGTCTTGCTTTTTATTCATAAATATGTGCTGCACAACTCTATGCAAAGATCTACTGCCAGCTGCCAGTCTTGCTTTTTATTCATAAATATGTGCTGCACAACTCTATGCAAAGATCTACTGCCAGCTGCCAGTCTTGCTTTTTATTCATAAATATGTGCTGCACAACTCTATGCAAAGATCTACTGCCAGCTGCCAGTCTTGCTGTTTATTCATAAATATGTGCTGCACAACTCTATGCAAAGATCTACTGCCAGCTGCCAGTCTTGCTTTTTATTCATAAATATGTGCTGCACAACTCTATGCAAAGATCTACTGCCAGCTGCCATCTTGCTGTTTATTCATAAATATGTGCTGCACAACTCTATGCAAAGATCTATTGCCAGCTGCCAGTCTTGCTTTTTATTCATAAATATGTGCTGCACAACTCTATGCAAAGATCTACTGCCAGCTGCCAGTCTTGCTTTTTATTCATAAATATGTGCTGCACAACTCTATGCAAAGATCTACTGCCAGCTGCCATCTTGCTGTTTATTCATAAATATGTGCTGCACAACTCTATGCAAAGATCTATTGCCAGCTGCCAGTCTTGCTTTTTATTCATAAATATGTGCTGCACAACTCTATGCAAAGATCTACTGCCAGCTGCCAGTCTTGCTTTTTATTCATAAATATGTGCTGCACAACTCTATGCAAAGATCTACTGCCAGCTGCCAGTCTTGCTTTTTATTCATAAATATGTGCTGCACAACTCTATGCAAAGATCTACTGCCAGCTGCCAGTCTTGCTGTTTATTCATAAATATGTGCTGCACAACTCTATGCAAAGATCTACTGCCAGCTGCCAGTCTTGCTTTTTATTCATAAATATGTGCTGCACAACTCTATGCAAAGATCTACTGCCAGCTGCCATCTTGCTGTTTATTCATAAATATGTGCTGCACAACTCTATGCAAAGATCTATTGCCAGCTGCCAGTCTTGCTTTTTATTCATAAATATGTGCTGCACAACTCTATGCAAAGATCTACTGCCAGCTGCCAGTCTTGCTTTTTATTCATAAATATGTGCTGCACAACTCTATGCAAAGATCTACTGCCAGCTGCCAGTCTTGCTTTTTATTCATAAATATGTGCTGCACCACTCTATGCAAAGATCTACTGCCAGCTGCCAGTCTTGCTGTTTATTCATAAATATGTGCTGCACAACTCTATGCAAAGATCTACTGCCAGCTGCCAGTCTTGCTTTTTATTCATAAATATGTGCTGCACGACTCTATGCAAAGATCTACTGCCAGCTGCCATCTTGCTGTTTATTCATAAATATGTGCTGCACAACTCTATGCAAAGATCTATTGCCAGCTGCCAGTCTTGCTTTTTATTCATAAATATGTGCTGCACAACTCTATGCAAAGATCTACTGCCAGCTGCCAGTCTTGCTTTTTATTCATAAATATGTGCTGCACAACTCTATGCAAAGATCTACTGCCAGCTGCCAGTCTTGCTGTTTATTCATAAATATGTGCTGCACAACTCTATGCAAAGATCTACTGCCAGCTGCCAGTCTTGCTGTTTATTCATAAATATGTGCTGCACAACTCTATGCAAAGATCTACTGCCAGCTGCCAGTCTTGCTGTTTATTCATAAATATGTGCTGCACAACTCTATGCAAAGATCTACTGCCAGCTGCCAGTCTTGCTGTTTATTCATAAATATGTGCTGCACAACTCTATGCAAAGATCTACTGCCAGCTGCCAGTCTTGCTGTTTATTCATAAATATGTGCTGCACAACTCTATGCAAAGATCTACTGCCAGCTGCCAGTCTTGCTGTTTATTCATAAATATGTGCTGCACAACTCTATGCAAAGATCTACTGCCAGCTGCCAGTCTTGCTGTTTATTCATAAATATGTGCTGCACAACTCTATGCAAAGATCTACTGCCAGCTGCCATCTTGCTGTTTATTCATAAATATGTGCTGCACAACTCTATGCAAAGATCTACTGCCAGCTGCCAGTCTTGCTGTTTATTCATAAATATGTGCTGCACAACTCTATGCAAAGATCTACTGCCAGCTGCCATCTTGCTGTTTATTCATAAATATGTGCTGCACAACTCTATGCAAAGATCTACTGCCAGCTGCCAGTCTTGCTGTTTATTCATAAATATGTGCTGCACAACTCTATGCAAAGATCTACTGCCAGCTGCCAGTCTTGCTGTTTATTCATAAATATGTGCTGCACAACTCTATGCAAAGATCTACTGCCAGCTGCCAGTCTTGCTGTTTATTCATAAATATGTGCTGCACAACTCTATGCAAAGATCTACTGCCAGCTGCCAGTCTTGCTGTTTATTCATAAATATGTGCTGCACAACTCTATGCAAAGATCTACTGCCAGCTGCCAGTCTTGCTGTTTATTCATAAATATGTGCTGCACAACTCTATGCAAAGATCTACTGCCAGCTGCCATCTTGCTGTTTATTCATAAATATGTGCTGCACAACTCTATGCAAAGATCTACTGCCAGCTGCCAGTCTTGCTGTTTATTCATAAATATGTGCTGCACAACTCTATGCAAAGATCTACTGCCAGCTGCCATCTTGCTGTTTATTCATAAATATGTGCTGCACAACTCTATCAGATTATTCCAACACAATATACTCGTACATATAGTTCATGTGTAACATTTGTAAGATGCCTGATTGTCTCATAATTCATTTTTATACTACTTACCCACAAAACCGCGAATTATTATTTAAAAAACTAAAAAAAAAAATTGATATTTTGACCATATAAATATCCTCCATTCATTCCCGTAACACTCGTTCACAGCCTTCAGACCTGTATATAGCACCTCATCGAACCGCAGCTTTCGACATATCCTTCCTAATCCGCTCCTCTTTCGTATGGAATTCCATTCCTTCACATATTCGACATTCTGATACTCTTCAAACCTTCAAATCCCGTCTATTCGATCACTTCCTCTCTATTCAATTTTCAAAGAATCCTAAATAGATTTGCCAATTCAATTAAATTAGTTAAATAAAACATATAGAAACAATTAATTAAATATAATATCTTATATTGTGGTGCACTTGTATATTTAACTTTATTATTTCATTAATTTTACATCAATACAGTAAAGCACTATTAATTAAAATTTTGTATATATGCACATATCTTTCTGTTCTATCTTTTGTCTAGTTTTGTTATTAATCATTATTATTAGAAGCGACCTTTTAATTTATCACTATTGTTCACTTTTTGTTTTATTTTTATTTCTATTATTATTTGTTTGTTTCATGTTTGTACTCTAAGACACTAAAGTTCTTTTTGTATGTTTTGTAAAATTATTCAAAAGGGACTTGTCCCAGAATAAATAAAGAATTTATTATTTATTATTATTATTATATATACACCCATAACTCGGTTATTTTTGAAGATAGAGAAAAAATCTATTAATGCTTTTTAAGCAAACAATTTTAATAATGAGAAAAAAATAAAATAAATAAAAATTGAAGTATTACATATAATTATCCCCGGGTCCAAATCGTCCAGACATTTCTGATTTTCGGGATTTTTTGACCAGTTATTCTTTAACATTTCGTGAATATATAAAAACAAATAAAATTTTTTTTCGGGTCAATACTTTTAGTGTAGCAACCGTTTTAGGTCACCTCCGTTGGCAAAAACATGAGGGCCACTCTGGCGTGACTTTTTTAAACCATTTTCTTTGGCTACTTAGGCAATGTGTTATAAGGACCAAAATTATATAAAATACTCTCATCATCATTCTAGTTTTTGTTTGGTTCTTAAATATGCAAAGTTTCCTTTCTACCTATGCCGATGACACTTGCGTGTTATCGGTTAATAACGATCCTACAATATTCTCTCAAACTCTCCAATCCCACATCAGAGACCTTGAGGTATGGTGTCAGAATTGGAGAATTAAAATCAATTCCAATAAATCCCAACAAATTACCTTTACCCTTCGTCGGAAACCTATGACATCCTGTCCTACAGTGTCCTTAAATGATATTCCGCTTGTCTCGGTTGAACAGATCCGATATTTATGACTCCTGCTTGACAAACGACTTACATGGAATCCGCATACAAGACTGAAGAGACAAGAAGATTTCGGCTACTCCAACACTTACTAGACAGACGCTCTAACCTTTCACTTAACTACAAAAGACTCATTTACATGACCATCATAAGGCCTATCTGGACCTACGGAGTAGAGCTTTGGAGCTCTACTAAACCATCAAACTCTTCCCGTATCCAATCCTTACAATCCAAAATCCTTCGCAAAATCCTTAACGCTCCCTACTTTGTCACGAATAAAATCATCCACAATGACCTTAATGTTCCATATGTTGCTCATTTGGCCCGTACCAGGTATCACACCTTCCATGAAAAACTCCACTCCCACTCTAATCCATTAGTTTCAATCCTTGCTTCCGCTTCCATTCCTGATAATCCTCCGAGGCGTCTAAAAATAAGATGGCCTTCTTGTTTAGACTCACTACCAATGGGCAGTTTCTCTTCATGTTCATTCCATGTGTTATAACATTACAGCATATTTACTTGATGTATTTTTTGTACAGTTGTAAATTTCAATAAAAAAAAAAAAAAAAATAAATATATATATGCAAAGTTACCAGAGTTAATATATTTTAAGGAAAACGTTATTTTAACAGTTAAGAGAATTTTATAACTCCGGAACCAGCTTAGTCTCACAGACCAAATTTATATCACTTAAATAAATCGGATAGATATGTAATCTGTAGTAGTTTCATGATTTTTTACTCAGTTCATTTTGGGAAATTTCCGTGTAAAAATCGGGAAAAATGAATTTTTGCCAATTATGAAAAATCATATACAAAATAGGACTATGTTCTCAAGATCGAAATTTTTACAGCAAGTAGGAACATGACTAAGCTATATGAAAAAAAAATAATTAAAAGTGAGTCTCTTTTCTTTCATATACTTTTATCTCGTTAAAAATCTCGTTTTTTATTCATTTTCGGGAATTTTCAACTTTCACAACTTTCTTCACTATTTAGGTAATGAGTTGTGGGGACAAAAAATACAAAGCATGTCCTGATCTAATTGTTAATTTTTTGTTTTCTATCTAAAAAATCTGGTGCGGGCAACACACGACTTTCACTTACCTCCATTTTTAAAATCAATGAAAGAATTTTCAAAAACAGTTAGAGATAAAAATAGGTGAAATTATTAAAGAATTAATTGAATTGAATTTATATAGAAACATGTGTTTCATTAAAAAATATATTATATTATTATCCAAAATAATCAGTTAGTTTTATGTTCATTTCATCACTCTCTATTAACTTTTAAAAGCTTGTGTATGAGATAATATTTTTTCTAAAATCTTTAGCTTTACAACGGTATATCATACATGTATATTACTGCTCTTATGTTCAAAAACGAAAAATTACATTAAAAAAATATTTTTTCTGTTTACTCCTTTAGTTGGGTATCGAATTTATTCAATTTTTATATTTACCTGTCTTTGATCAGGTTACCAAGATAATATAGTTATTTATATTGAATCTACAAAATTAAAGGTACTTTAGAAGAAGAAAATTTAAAGTATCGGCATTTGAGCCCTGTCAGACCATTTTAATCTGAATGAAAACCTACATGATATTAAAGCCCATTAAATTTTACATCGATATAGCGAGTTTAAGCAAAATCGTCGGAACCGTTTTCGAGAAAATCGAAAAAAGGTGCAAAATGCATAATATAAAGTACCTCTTCTGATAAGCTCATTTTCGGGGCGTATACTTGTCTTAAATATGAAATTTCAGTTTCATAGGACTTACTGTTTCCGCCCGGGAGTTACCACACACACACACACACACACACACACAGACCTTTTTGCGGGACTTGGTTATTTGGACTCAGGGGACCCTAAAACGTGTATTTCCGTTGAAAACTGGAATTCGAAAATTTTCACGATCGCAATACTTCCCTTTACTATATATAGTAAGTGAAAGTAAAAATTAATAAAGATTAACCCATCACATGTTTTTGCCCGCGGGGCTGAATTAAAACTAAAAGAATTGGCCCGAAAAAAAATGTATTTGTAGTTTCATATTCACGAAAGAATAGAGAATAACTGGTCACAAAATCACGAAAATAAAAAATGTCGAGCGACGAAATTAATAAAAATTGCACGTTTTCAAATGGACTGACCCATAAAATAAATTTAATGCCACTTTATGCTACTATGGCTAATCGGACGATGCTACAATGGGAGTTCTAAATTTGGCCTATCAAGCTTTGATTAGGATACGGTTGTTAAACGAGTAACTGACATTATTCAGGCTCGGGAGCACCTTCTTACGTTCTTCCAAACAATGGAAATAACTAGGGACTTTTACTCCCATTAAAGCTAACTGCTAGGTTTGAACCTGATACTTTGGGTATATAAAACTGTTAAGTTAGTCAGTACACCACAGGTGATCCCACATAGCGATATTTAATTGTACTTTTTACCCTTTTTTGAGGGGCGTTGTTGAATAAAAGATGTTCGCAATTAAGTTAACGTGCAGTTTGACAAATTTCGACATTTTTTAAAACAAAACAAGAAGAAAACATTCGCATATGGAGATGCAGAAATTAATGGAGGAAAAGGAAATTTGAAAAGCTAAAAAGAAGAAGAGCATTTTAATAGAATATTTAATAAGAAGCTTGGAAGCGATACAGCCTCGTGTAGATGGCTCTAATCCTTCACGCCTCGGCTTACATCTTCTCTCCCTTCCTTATGTACCATTTAATATTTAGCAGTCTCTCTCATCTGCGAAATTGTATACTTGCTTTCCTATTTCAGTCTTGTTTAGGTTGGTTGTAAGAATATCAAAATAACTGCAGGAATGCAATTAGAAGAATTAGAGATCCTATAACAACTTTATCAACAGAATATTTGGTTGTCCGAAAAGTTCGTAGAGTTCTTTAAAATAAAATTTATTTTTTATTTCATCTACTAGAAATAAATCACAAAGCTAATGTTTATTTATGAAATGAAATGAAAAGAAATTTTATTCTGGGACAGCTAGTCCCCTAAGAATAATATAAATGTACAATATAAGATTTTACTTCTGGCTATGTAGAATTTATCAGATTATATACAGCATTTTATGGATTACACATTATGATATATATGGATCTGCATATATATAAATATATACAAACACACACACAACACACGCACACACACACATATACACAATTATATACAAGCACAAAGTCATATTACAACCGTAAATAAATCCAAATAATAAAATATATTAAAACAAAACAAAAAAAAATAAATAAAGAAAATTGAGATAAAAATAAAGAGGCCAGATAGTTAAGTTTATAAAGGCACGGCAGATTGATGTTCGAGGAGATGGATAAATAGGTGATGTTTGAAGGAAGGTAAGGATTGGCATGTACGAATCGACTTGGGCAAGGAATTCCAAAATGAGGATGCACGTATGACGAAAGATCTCTTAAAGGAAGCAGTTCTGTGGGATGGAATGAGCAGGTTCAAGGGTTGGGATCTTGTGTTGATGGAGTGGACAGAAGAGAGTGGGGTAAACAAATTGTAAATATAGAGGGGTTTTTTTGGTTTTGAGGGATTGGTAGAGGTAAGTTCCTAGGAAGTATTGCATTGGTACGCGAGATCTGCCTCTAGAATATTTGTACATTTGATGTGGCAAATAATTTTACATGCAAAGCACGCGAGTGTAGTCTTGTCCTCTCGGGATATATTTATTTTGCATATGGGACACACTGCCATAATGAGTGGGGTGGTAGCACTGTCAGTGAGTAGTAGTGGGAGAAAATGTGGTGGAGATGGCTGCGACTGTACAACTTTAATACTCACGCCCAAGTAAACAACAGCCGAGTTAATACTCCGTGACTATTAACTATTTAGTCCTCCTTAAAATATTCTTTAAAGTTTATAAATATATTTATTTAATCGCCAAAGTGGTCTTTATGCACTTTAATATTTAAATAAAATAATACTCACAGATGCAATACGACTAAGTATTATAGATAGTAAGAGCACAAGCACAGAGTAGGTATTAAAAGATGTTGACCAGCAGAGGCTCAAGCCAGCCTTTAATCCTCATAGAATTAACTATGTTAACACACTGAATTCGTCTTGATTAAAAGTCAGTAGTGTAGTTTATTGCAAACCAACATGATTGAAGATTCAGTCCATTTTGCTGTTATTTAAAAAAAAATGGATTCTCTACATCAACACCAGCCGAAAAAAATCTTGGGGATTGCCTGGAAAGACTCCCCTCGCAACACCAAAGGCCGGCTTGCATCCAAGAAAGGTGATGCTCAGTATTTGGTAGGATTGGAAGGGATCCATACATTTTTAGATCCTTCCACAAAACCAGACTATAATTACGGACTTTTACTGCTCCCAGTTAGATCGATTGAAGGCAGATATTGAAGAGAAACGGCCAGAGTTGGCAAATCAGAAAGGAGTGCTCCACCAAGACAACGCTAGGCTCCATGTGTCTTTAAGGACTCGGCAAAAGTTATTAAACTTCAGATGGGAGGTTTTACCTCATCCGCCGTACTCTCCTGACCCGAAGTTTCGATGCCGATACCACTAAACTCCGCCTACACAGACTCGCCGAATGTTCACCGTTCAAGCCTAAGCCCCCGAGATCAGCCTTAACGCAATCCTCCCATCGACGCTTCGGCCTACCTTTCGGACGCCTACCAGTCAGTTCAGCGAATACCAACTTTCTCGGAATCCGTTCCTCACCGAGCCTTACAACTTTACTCGCCCATTTGAGGCTCCGCGATGCTATCAACTCAATTATATTCACAGGGTACAAGTTCCGCAATTCCGCTTTGTGCAACTTTCTAAACTCCCCAGTGGCCTCATCTCTCTTCGGACCAAATATTCTACGCAGTACCTTATTTTCGAAAACCTTAAACCGTTGTTCATCCTTCAAAGTAAGCGGCTACGTTTCACATCCGTAATGAACCGTCGGAAAAATAATAGTTTTATAAATTCTAACCTTTACGTTTTTAGACAAAAGCCGCGAGCTAAGTTATTTAGCAACTGAATTATAACACGCAATTTCCCACCTTTAACCGGGGCTTTATTTCTTCCTGGATTTCATTTTTTCTTGTTATCAATGAACCTAAATACTTGAATTTCTCTACGAGTTCAAAAGTATGCCCTGATACATCAAGATCGCCACAGTTTCTGCTACTAATCATATATTTCGTCTTATCGGTATTCAATTCGAGTCCTATTTCTTTACCGGTTTTTATTAACACACTTGTATTTAGTTGTATGGTTTCCGTGTCTTCACCTAGCGGTACCAAATCTTCGACATACCCCAAAACGGAACTGATTTATATGAATAAATTAATCCTAAAGTCCTGTTAATCTGCTTACTTAGTAGGCACAGTACAAGGAGATATCCAAGACAACCTCGCTGGCTCCTAAAGCCAGATTTGATCCCGCGATCTTGTGAATAGAGTGTCATGCGAGCGACTACACTACAGAAATTGATCTATTATAATTCATGGTTCATATAATTTTCAGAGTTATTTTATCATTTTCAATATTCCCTACAATTATTTGTATGATCAGCATTTCCTAATGTACAAATTATTCGATACTCTTCTAGGAAGGGGTTTCACTCACGAAAAAAGGCGAAGGGAGTGATGATCTAACACTATAAAATTTCATCGAGAAATGCGAGTGTATCCTCCCAGCAGATTATACCGCGAGGACAAGGGCCTACATGGCCAATCGTGCACCCGGAAAAAAATTTAAAAAATCTGGTGCAGGCAACACACGACTTTCACTTACCTCGATTTTTAAAACCAACGAAAGAATTTTCAAATACAGTTAGAGATAAAAATACGTGAAACTATTAAGGAATTAATCAAATTGAATTTATATAGAAACATGCCCATACTGGCCTCTCTGACTCTACAAAATCATTTAATGCTACTACAAAATTGGTACAATCTTTGGAAAATTCGTATAAATCACGACAAATCAAAACACGTAACGTTTACACTACGACAAAACACTTGCCCACCAATTTTTATCAACAACAACCAAATTCCTCAAACAAACTCTGTACATTACCTAGGACTGACACTCGATCGAAGGATGACTTGGGGCCCACATGTCAAGATGAAAAGACAGACTCTCAACCACCGACTGAAAATACTATACTCTTTTTTTTCAAAATCTTCAAAATTAAAAATTAGACAGAAACTGAATACACACACATACCTTCTTAAGCCAATATGGACTTACGCTTCACAAATTTTTGGTTCAGCAAAAAAGACTCAAATACAAAAACTGCAATCATTTCAATCCAAAATTTTAAGACTCATAACGACATCTCCTTGGTACGTAAACAACAGAACCCTACATACGGACTTACAGCAACCAACAGTTGACCAACATATACGAACACTCTATTCTCGATTTCACATTAAACTTAACGGACACGACAATAGACTGATTAACGACATGTCAGTTGCTGAAATGCCGGTCAGAAGAAGGCTAAAACGAAGCTGGATGAGAGACCTCCTCTGCTAGATTGGAAAGCCTTGGAAGGGGTGCTGCCGGGCACTTTACTTCCCCATGCCTATCATGTCTGATCTTACTTTTGTCCAACACATTGCTGATTGTCAGGCATCTTCTGACAGGTGTAAATAAAGATATAAAGAAAAAAAAAATAGAAGATGGGAGAATATCCCGAAACGTCAATGCTGATGAAATAAAAAATTGAGTATTAATGGAAGAATTTATTCAGCCCGAAATCTACCTTAATAATAGTTATTTTTATAAAATCTACAAAATTAAAGGTACTTTACAGGAAGACAATTAAATATATCGGCATTTAAGCCCTGTCAGACCACTTTGATCAGAATGAAACCTACATAATACTGAAGCACATTAAATTTTACATCGATATAGCGAGTTTAATCAAAATTGTCGGAACCGTTTTCGAGAAAATCATAAAAAGGTGCAATATGGATGGTATAAAGTGGCTCTTCTGGTAATCCGATTTTGATGAAAAAGTTTTAGTAACATCTCAGGCTTATAGTTGTCTTAAATATGAAACTTTATGAAATCAATTTTATAGGACTTTCCGTTTCCGCCCGGGAGTTACCACACACACACAGACCTTTTTGCGGGACTTTGTAATTTGGACTCAGGTGACCCTAAACCGTGTATTTCCGTTGAAAACTGGAATTCGAAAATTTTCACGATCGCAATACCCTTACTATATATAGTAAGTGAAAGTCAAAAATCTGGTGCGGGCAACACACGACTTTCACTTACCTCCATTTTTAAAATCAATGAAAGAATTTTCAAATACAGTTAGAGATAAAAATACGTGAAACTATTAAAGAATTAATTTAATTGAATTTCTATAGAAAAATGTGTTTTATTAAAAGATCAATTTTATCATCTAAAATAACCAGTTAGTTTTATCTTCTTCTCATCACTCTCTATCAACTTTTAAAATTTTGTGTATGAGATGATATTTTTTCTAAAATTTTTAGCTTTCCAACGGTATATCATACATGTATATTACTGCTCTTATGTTCAAAAACGAAAAATTGCATTAAAAAAATATTTTTTCTGTTTTCTCTTTTAGTTGGGTATCGAATTTATTCAATTTATATATTTACCGGTTTTTCATCAGCGTTAACAAGATAATCTAGTTATTATTATTGAATCTGCAAAATTAAAGGTACTTAAGAGGAAGAAAATTTAAAATATCAACATTTAAGCCCTGTCAGACCATTTTTATCCAAATAAAACCTACATGATATTAAAGCCCATTAAATTTTACATTGATATAGCGAGTTTAATCAAAATCGTCGGAACCACTTTGGAGAAAATCGAAAAAAGGTGCAAAATTCTTGGTATAAAGTAACACTTGAAAATGTTTAACATATCGGGCGTATAGTTGTCTTAAATATGATATTTCAGTTTCATAGGACTTACCGTTTCCGTCCGGGAGTTACCACACACACACACACACACACACACACACACACACAGACACACAGACCTTTTTGCGGGACTTGGTTATTTGGACTCAGAGGACCCTAAAACGTGTATTTCCGTTAAAAACTGGAATTCGAAAATTTTCACGATCGCAATACTTTCCCTTACTATATATAGTAAGTGAAAGTAAAAAAAAATTAAAGACAATTATTTTTGGGCTTTAATTCCATCTATGTTTTATTGATATTGTCGGCTTAAATGTCGGTTTTTAAAAATTTCTGTCTCTAAGGTTAAGGATTAAAAAAAGGGTAAATATGAAAGAATTCGATAATCAAACAGAAGAGTTAAGAGCAGAAATATTTTTCACGTTAAAATGTTTTTTTTTTGTTTTTTTTTCCAAATAAGAATAATACCGTGGGAAAGCTAATTACAATTTAAAAAATCTGGTGCGGGCAACACACGACTTTCACTTACCTCCATTTTTAAAATCAATGAAAGGATTTTCTAATACTGTTAGGGATTAAAATACGTGAAACCATTAACGAAATAATTAAATTGAATTTCAATAGAAACATGTGTTTTATTAAAACATCTATTATATTATTATCTAAAATAATCAGATTTATCGGCTTTTCATCACTCTTTATTAACTTTTACAAGTTTGTTTATTAGATGATATTTATTCTAAAAGCTTTCGCTTTCCAACTGTATAATATACGTGTATATTACTGTTGCTATGTTCAAAATAAAAAAAATTGCAAAAAAAAATAAATATTTTTTCAGTTTTCTCTTTTAGTTGGGTATCGAATTCATTATATTTATATATTTACCTGTTTTTCATCAGTGGTAACAAGATAATATATTTATTTTTACAAAATCTACAAAATTAAAGGTACTTTACAGGGAAAAAAATGTAAAATATCGGCATTTAAGCCCTGTCAGACCATTTTAATCAGAATGAAAACTAAATGATATTAAAGCCCATTAAATTTTACATCGATATAGCCAGTTTAATCAAAATCTTCGGAACCTTTTTCGAGAAAATCGAAAAAAGGTGCGAAATGGATGTTATAAAGTGGCTCTTCTGGTAAGCTCATTTGAATGGAAAAAGTTTTGTAACGTTTCTGGCGCCTATTTGTCTTAAATGTGAAATTTCAGTTACACAGGACTTACCGTTTCCGCCCGGGAGTTACCACACATACACACACACAGAGACCTTTTTGACCTTATTTATTTGAACTCAGGGGTCCCTAAAATGTGTATTTCTGTTGAAAACTGGAATTCGAAAATTTTCACGATCGCAATACTTTCCCTTACTATATATAGTAAGTGAAAGTAAAAATGGTTATCTAAAATATCAATAGATAAATCCTGAAGTTCATGTCCTGTTAATCAGCTTACTTATTAGGCATAGTACTAGGACAACTCCGCTAGCCCTATTGATCTATTGTAACTATTTCATGGTTCATTAAATGTTTAGAGTTATTTTCTTATTTTCAATATCCCCTACAATTATTTGTAGGCTCAGCATTTCCTAATATACAAATTATTCACTACCCTCCAACGAAAAGACAAGGAAGATAGCTGAGCTCAGCAGAAGAGGATTAGAGTGACCAAATTGCTGAGGAGAGAAGATGATGAGATTTAAAGGATCGGTTTGATTCCTTTCGAAGGAGCTCCTGGAATAACTTGAAGAGGGTGGCTAAGCGGCTTAGCGATGAGGGTAGAGGGTAGAGGGAGGAGGGTCCGGCGGGCAGTCGGTTATATCCGATCTTCTCTCGTCCATCTACATCCTCTTATGTATTTTACAAAATAATATATTACAGCACAACAAGAAACTTTTCGACGATTCGTTTTAGTCTACCTGATTTTGACATTGATATGTTATTCTTCCATATCCGGGATTCGAACCCGAGACCGGTAGAACAGTAACCTAGTGTTTTTTACTTTCACTTACTATATATAGTAAGGGTATTGCGATCGTGAAAATTTTCGAGATCCAGTTTTCAACCCAAATACACGTTTTAGGGTCCCTTGAGTCCAAATAACCAAGTCCCGCAAAAAGGTCTGTGTGTGTGTGGTAACTCCCGGGCGAAACGGAAAGTCCTATAAAACTGAAATTTCATATTTAAGACAACTATACGCCCGAGACGTGACAAAACTTTTTTCATCAAAATGAGCTTACCAGAAGAGGCACTTTATACTATGCATTTTGCACCTTTTTTCGATTTTCTCGAAAACAGTTCCGACGATTTTGATTAAACTCGCTATATCGATGTAAAATTTAATGGGCTTTAATATCATGTAGGTTTTATTTTGATTAAAATGGTTTGGCAGGGCTTAAATGCCGGTATTTTAAATTTCCTTCCCCTAAAGTACCTTTAATTTTGTAGATTCAAAAATAATAACTAGATTATCTTGTTAACGCTGATGAGAAACAGGTAAATATATAAATTGAATAAATTCGATACCCAACTAAAGGAGAAAACAGAAAAAATATTTTTTTAATGCAATTTTTCGTTTTTGAACATAAGAGCATTAATATACATGTATGATATACCGTTGTAAAGCTAAAGATTTTAGAAAAAATATTATCTCATACACAAGCTTTTAAAAGTTAATGGAGAGTGATGAAAAGAAGATAAAGCTAACTGATTATTTGAGATAATAATATAATAGATTTTTTAATAAAACACATGCTTCTATATATATTCAATTTGATTAATTCCTTGATAATTTCACGTATTTTTATCTCTAACTGTATTTGAAAATTCTTTCATTGATTTTAAAAATGGAGGTAAGTGAAAGTCGTGTGTTGCCCGCACCAGATTTTTGACTTTCACTTACTATATATAGTAAGGGTATTGCGATCGTGAAAATTTTCGAATTCCAGTTTTCAACGGAAATACACGGTTTAGGGTCACCTGAGTCCAAATTACAAAGTCCCGCAAAAAGGTCTGTGTGTGTGTGGTAACTCCCGGGCGGAAACGGAAAGTCCTATAAAATTGATTTCATAAAATTTCATATTTAAGACAACTATAAGCCTGAGATGTTACTAAAACTTTTTCATCAAAATCGGATTACCAGAAGAGCCACTTTATACCATCCATATTGCACCTTTTTATGATTTTCTCGAAAACGGTTCCGACAATTTTGATTAAACTCGCTATATCGATGTAAAATTTAATGTGCTTCAGTATTATGTAGGTTTCATTCTGATTTAAGTGGTCTGACAGGGCTTAAATGCCGATATATTTAATTGTCTTCCTGTAAAGTACCTTTAATTTTGTAGATTTTATAAAAATAACTATTATTAAGGTAGATTTCGGGCTGAATAAATTCTTCCATTAATACTCAATTTTTTATTTCATCAGCATTGACGTTTCGGGATATTCTCCCATCTTCAGAAGTCTTGTTATATATTCAGAACTCCCAGCATTTTCACTAATACACACATTCAGCTAGGTAAATTAGTGAAAATGAAGTCAATATTTAAAAACATCAGATCTGAGCAAGAGTATGGCTTTAATATGATGTAGGTTTCATTCTAATTGCAATAGTATGACAGGGTTTAAATGCCGATATTTTAATTTTTTTTTTACCTCTAAAGTACCTTTAATTTTGTAGATACTAAAAAAATAACGATATAACCTGGTTATCAACGATAAAAGCTTTACCTGTTTATATTTTGAACGAATTCGATCTCTAACTAAAGGATAAAACTGCAAAAATATTTTTTTTTTTTTGTAATTTTTCGTTTTTGAACATAAGAACAGTAATATAGATGTGCAATGTTTCATTCAAAAGCTAATGATTTTCCAAAAAATGTTATCTTATACTTAAGCTTTTGAAAGTTAATATAGAGTGATGATAAGCCGATAAAACTAACTGATTGTTATTTCAGATAATAATGTAATAGATTTTTTAATAAAACACGTGTTTCTATATTAATTCAATTTAATTAATTCTTTATCAGTTTCCCTCATTTTTATCTCTAACTGTATTCGAAAATTCTTTAATCAATTTTAACAACGGCAGTAAGTGAAATAATTGAAATCAAATGAAATACGAAATGATAGTTTTCACAGATACTTGTTTATTCGAGAAATTCAACTCTCTTACCCTCAACTAAAAGAAAAATGCTCCAAACTTTTCAAAACAAAATTCTTCGTATATCAGTTGATGCTCTTTGGTTCATTAGAAACAGTCAACTGCACCGTGCACTTCAAATTGAACCTATCGATAACTTCATCAATGATCGCTTCACTAAATACCACTCACAGCTCCCAGCAGTATGAGGTGCCGTTTCCTACAACATCGGGGTTCAAACAACTCGCAGGCTCAAACCCAGACTTCTGCAAAACGTTCTTCTGTGATCTTCCTATTAATCTTTTTTTTTTTTTTTTTTTTTTTTTTTTTTGTCCATAATCTTTAATTTTCCAACTAATTATTACTAAATTATCTTTAAGGTGTAGATTCTTTTAGGTGAAGGTCAAATTTTTTATAAATAAAATTGGAGGCTGATGTCTACTTCACCACTATTTTATTGAAAAAAAAATATTCGCACTACGTTTCGGCTAACAATGCCATCTTCTGGTGCAGTGGAACAACTTAGATTTAGTGTGGGTAGCTGCTTCCTAGTCAAAACCACATGACCAAATCAACAAAAAAAAGGATTTGGTCATGTGGTTTTGACTAGGAAGCAGCTACCCACACTAAATCTAAGTTGTTCCACTGCACCAGAAGATGGCATTGTTAGCCGAAACGTAGTGCGAATATTTTTTTTCAATAAAATAGTGGTGAAGTAGACATCAGCCTCCAATTTTATTTATAAATTATCTTTCCTAAATTACTATTTATTATCTATAAATTACTAAATTAGCATTTATCCAATCTATTATGTTCCATTTATTTATTATTATTATTATTATTTTAATGTATTTTTTTTTTTTTAAAGTTAATTACTTATTCATTGGTTCTTTTCAAGCTTCATTTACTTTATCTTCTTTCTTTTTTTTAATTACCTTATACATGTATTAATTTATTATCTCACATGAACTTATTTACTTTTAGTTTCATTTCATTCTAGTGTTTCAATATTATTTCAAGTGTTTGTTTTGATTTATATCAACCTTTTTATTTAACTGTTCCGTATAATTATAACATAAAATAGTTAGGGGTGTCTTTGCATGAGACTATACCCCTCCTTTGTCTATAGCTAGTAATTGTAATAATTATTTTTTTATATAAACCCATGTATGGCTCACGTAGCCGATCTGGAAATAAAGAAATACATTATAAATAAAACTCTCTTACAATCTAATTAGAATACATGTTCTATTGTTCACAATATCACTAAAATAATTAAAACACCTTAAAAATACATAACAAATTAATTAATTCTTAAACAATTTATTTTTACTTTTAAATGTATTTAAAATTTTTTAAATTGATTTTAACTACGGAGGTAATAATAATAGAAAGTCGTGTGGTGGGAGCACCATTTTTTTTAGATATTTTTTTAGTGAGGTTTTTGCCCTGTGTAACAGAAATAAATAATTTGACTATTTATTGCTGCAATATTCATCATAGTAACAAAAATAGTCAAAGGCCACCAACACGTAAGTCTCAAAATAATTCGACCACATCTACACCCTCTGTGAGGTTATTAAACTTAATTATTACTGGCTCATATAATGCTCTGTTTTTTTGTCTATCTTTACAAGGCCATGAAAAGTTGAATACATTATGAAATTTTTTGGTACATATGGTGCTGGAATTCCAGTATCTGAGTATGCAAATATTTTTTGGAAATATATTTATAAAAAAATATGCAAACACGAATAGTTGCACGTTATGGAAACTCTCACAATTATCAAAAAACCTTGAACACAGATGGTCGCTAATGAGAGAATCTCTCACACCTAGAGAAAGGCCTGTAACGAGCCAAGTGCTGTCGCTAAACTGAGAGGAGGGAAGTGGAAACACCAGTTCGTACATGTGACTAATATCCTAGAACTGAGATAGACGAGGCTGGACGCTTTTCTGCGATAAATAAAAAAGGTGTTTAAATGTGTGAGTACATCTGTGAGAGAAAATCAAATGCAGCGAGTAACGGCGGGTCAAAAAACGGATACCCCTAGATATATAGTAAAAACCAGGCCAGAAAAAAAAAGTTGGAAAAACTGATGATATCTCTCATAGGCTGCCATATTGAAACAAAATGGCTGATTGTGTGGTCTCTAAATGAGGTGTGGTGATTCCCAGAACTGGAAGAACTAAGAAGGCCATTAATATTCCAAGCAGACATAGCATTCAGAGAGGAGGCGGTCGGAGGTGGAATGCTAAGATACTACAACAGCAACTGCTAAAATACCTGAAGTAGTAGGCAGAGTTGGACCACGCGAGAACATTAATTTATTTAAAGTAAGTTCTTCGGACCCAAGGCAATCCATCACCTTCCGATGACTGATGCCATTCTAATTATCCCTCAGTTAGTCGAGCTTCTTCATGTCCGTCTTCTTAGGAACTATCATTAACGGTACTCACCCACTTTGAAACAATACACTATTTCACAAGGTGGATTTAAAAGAAAAAAATCTGGTAATAAGTCTAGGTCGAAAACGATAAAGTGTATAAAACTGAAATTTCGCATGTCAGAAGCATATGTGCCTCAGATTTAACAGCATCTTTTACATCATTAACGGGGAATCAGAAGAGCCATTTTATACCATGCACTTTTTACCAATGCACTTATTACGGATTTACGAAAAATTACTAATTCATTAAATTATATTATATATATTTTTATTTGTTAAAGATATAAATCTTGTACAAATTTGGTTATGTTGGGTTGTGTCACATGAAATGTCCGTTTTCAAGGTAAAGGATTTTTATTAAAACAAAATATGAAAACGCACTTTTCACTTGATCATCATTTTCAAAAAGTTTTTCTTTGACGATGTTTTCTAAATTTCTGAACAGGTGGTAATCTGTTGGAGACAAGTCGGGAGAATATGGTGGGTGCGAAAGAACTTCGTAGCCCAGTTCTTTCAATTTTTGCACGGTATGTTTTGAAAAAAAGGGGTCTTGCTGCCGCTCAGTGAGATCATGAGGTACCCATGTATCGAGCTTTTTTACTTTCCCAATACACTTTAAATGTCTGGAAACGGTAGATGCACTTGCATTTAGTTGTGCTGAGAGTCCTTCGACTGTTTGGTAGGGGTTTCCTTCTACTGTATGTTTGAGGACATCGTTGTCTATTAAGGACGGAGGTCTTCCTCGGGGCAAGTTTTCCAAGTCGGTATCCCCAGCTGAAAACTTAGCAAACCAACGACGAATGGTCCGTTCATTAACACTCCCTTCCCCAAACGCCTTGCAAACATTTGTAGCGGCCTCAGCTGCTGAATGGCCGAGTTTAAACTCGTAGAAAAAATGTTACTTGAAAATCGCGTGTTACCATGTTCATATTTGGAGGTGTACTAAAAAGTGGGTAATTGATTGGGAAGCTAATGTTTATAATACAAAGGTATAGGATTAGTAACTGTTTACTTTAAATATGTAAACATTCGGAAGAAAACAACAGAGATCTGTAAAATCCTTTATGTATTTCAGAAACTATAAAAACGGACATTTCATGTGAAACAACCCAGTACATTTCCAACTTTACCACAAACACATAAATATTGAATTTTTTACCTTACTATTTATTTAAAGATAAATAATATACAAACACAATAGCCAAAATAATTTAAAAAAAATAAAATAAAATCATCATAAACAAATATAATAATAAATAATAATAATAGGCTTACCGAACCCGAAGGCTCGATGCCGATACCACCAAACTTCGCCTGCACATACTCGTCCAATGTTCACCGTTCAAGCCCAAGCCCCCGAGATCAGCCTTAATGCAATCCTCCCATCGACGCTTCGGCTTATCTTTCGGGCGCCTGCCAGTCGGTTCAGCGAATACCAACTTTCTCGGAATCCGTTCCTCACCGAGCCCAACAACTTTACGCGCCCATTTGAGTCTCCGCGATGCTATCAACGCAATTATATTCACAGGGTACAAACTCCGCAACTCGGCGTTGTGCAACCTTCTAAACTGCCCAGTGGCCTCATCTCTCTTCGGACCAAATATTTTACGCAGTACCTTATTTTCGAAAACCTTAAGCCGTTGTTCATCCTTCAAAGTAAGTGGTCACGTTTCACATCCGTAAAGAACCGTCGGAAGAATAATAGTTTTATAAATTGTAACCTTTAAGTTTTTAGACAGAAGCCGTGAGCTAACTAATTTAGCAACTGAATAATAACACGCATTCCCCACCTTTAACCGGGACTTAATTTCTTCCTGGATTTCATTTTTTCTTGTTATCGTTGAACCTAAATACTTGCATTTCTCTACGTGTTCAAAAGTATGCCCTGAAATATTAATTTCATCAAGATCGCCATCATTTCTGCTACTAATCATATATTTCGTCTTATCGGTATTTAATTCGAGACCTATTTGTTTACCGGTTTTTATTAACACACCTGTATTTAGTTGTATGGTTTCCGAGTCTTCACCTAGCAGTACCAAATCATCGGCATACCCCAAAACCGGAATCTTGTCACCCATATTTAAGCCTTTATCGGTACACATCACCTTTTCTATGACATATTCTAAAGCTATATTAAACAAAACAGGTGCAAGGGAGTCACCCTGTTTAAAACCCGATCGCACCTCAAATCTCTCGGAGTAATTTACCGATTCTAACTTTATGAAATGTTTCCGACAAACACATCTCTACTAGGTTTACTAACTTTCTAGGTATTCCCTGTTCATAAACAAATATAATAAGAGAAATTATATCACATCACTTAATTGGTGTGTGGGTCATCACTATTTAAGGGGTCTCGAGTTCTGCACACTGACACTAAAAAGATGTAGATGGTATGCATTTAGTTTTTGTAGGCAGTTGATTTGGAGTATATTTTCAGTGTTCTGTTGATCACTATGTTCGGATAATAAGGGTCTTAAATATTGTTCTCTGTCTTCAATAAGTTTTTCACATTGGAGAAAAATATAGAATAGGCTATTTGTAATAAATTGCTTACAAAAAAGGCAGTTTTCTTGTGTAAATCATTTAATTAGCATTAATGAAAAACGAGTAAATATTGAAATAAAGGAAATTTATTTATTTATTGAAATATAGGAAATTACTGAATAAAGGAAAAAAAAAACCAAAAATATTCGCAGTTTCATGATGAGAAAACTCTATAAAAATTTATCTCCATCTTCAAAAATAACCGAGTTTTGAATTCAAATTTTTTTTAATCTGCCGCTATTTACAAAACAATAGGCTGTTGTCAACGTCCAAGTATTAAGATCATCGCCGGATGACTAGTATTTTTGTGGTGGATATAAAAAAAAAAAAAAAAAAAAAAAAAAAAAAGATCCAGTAGTTACGGAGAAAAGCCGCGGACGGCAGACAACAGGATTTGTTAAAATTTATTATTCGGGTTTTACGTATGTTGAAATGCAAGATGAAATAATTATGAGGGAAGTATTTTTTTTTGGTCGATTACAAAGGTTCATTATTGAAAATAATAAACCAAAAGCTCTATTTAATCTAAAAACGCTGCAAATTATTACACAATGGTTTATTATTTTCAAATAAACAATATTAGGGTATAACTGTTTATATAGCTGTTGATAGGCAATCGAGTAATATGAAAAGCAATAAATAATTCAAAGGAAAATGCTAAGTTCTAAACGCTATATCTCTGCTAGTTCTGAACCAATTTCAATGATTCTTTTTTCATTTTGTAGAAATCGGTTTTTATTAATTTATTAATCAGGAAAAACTTTTTGTTTTGTTTGTTATTCGGTTCCTACGCATCTTGAAACGTAAACCTTCAAATTTCGAAGGATGTATTTTTTTATTTATTTTTTTTTTTTTTTGTCGATTGCGAAGGTTCATTACTGAGAATAATAAACCAATAAAGCTTGTGTCTGTGTTAAACTAATATGAATATGTTATTATGTGAATAATAAAAAAGGATTGTAGAAGATAAATGTTCTAATTTTAAATGTAAATAAAATATTTACTATTCATTTTAATATTTTTTATATATTATTAGGCTCTTTTAATTAAAATGATCCATTTTCATTCAACTTATTTTTTTTATTTATTTATTGCAATTTACAACTGTATTAAAGAACACAATAAGTAAATATGAGGAATGAAAAAGAAAATGTCTTGAGAAAGAACTACCCAGTGGTAGCACTTCACTAACTATTTTAACTCAGTAGGTCCCGAGGCCACCTTCTTTTCAGTCTCCTTGGAGGATTATCTGGGATATCTAAGGAATATAAATTACGGACAAGTGGATTTGTATGGGCAGGGAGTTTAGAATGAAAAGGGGAGTATCTATCACGGGCTATGTCTGCAACAAATGGGATGTTAAGGTCATTATGAATGAGTTGATTTGTAACAAATAAGGAGCATTCAGGATTTTTCGAAGGATTTTGGATTGTAAGGACTGGAAGGACTGGATGGACTGGATGCGGGAGGAATTAGATGGTTTCGTAGAGCCGTAAAGCTCGATTCCATACGTCCAAATAGGTCTGATAATAGTGATGTAAATGAGTCTTTTGTAATATACTGGAAGTTTTAAACGTTTGTCTAGTAAGTGTTGTAGTAATCGGTATCTTCGAGCAGTTTCTTGTCGTTTCAGTCTTGTGTGAGGATTCCAAGTAAGGCGCTTGTCAAGATGGAGACCTAGGTATCGGATTTGCTCAACAGGAGTAAGGGTAATGTTATTAAAGGATACTGGGGGGCAGGAACTCATCGGTTTGCGACGAAGGGTAAAGGTGATTTGGTGGGATTTGTTAGGGTTTATTTTAATCCTCCAATTTTGACACCATTCAACTTATTTAATTTCTTATTTTCTTCCCCCTACGTTTCGGCTTTTTGCCATTTTCAAGGGATCTTTTAATATTCCCTCATTATGCACTTATAAAAATATATATTTTGTCACATTTAAAAAAAAAAAAAAAAAAAGCTATTGTAGGCTGACCAGCCATGCTTGTTATCCCGATAAACGATAAGGGTGATAACAAGCATGACAGGGCTGGTCAGCCTATAATAGCTTTTTTTTTTTTTTTTTTTTTTTAAATTTGACAAAATATATATTCGTATAAGTGCATAATGAGGGAATATTAAAAGATCCCTTGAAAATGGCAAAAAGCCGAAACGTAGGGAGAAGAAAATCAGAAATTAAATAAGTTGAATGAAAATGGATCATTTTAATTAAAAGAGCCTAACAATACATTTATTCATTCAAACAACATTTAATTGTAATAAAAATTAATTTTTTATATTGTTATAAATTATTATCTGCAACAGCCACATTAGTGGCTCTTCTTTTCATTTTTCTTGATTCTTTTTTTATTTTGTAGGAAATTTAATTCTCTATCGAATAATAGTATTATTTATTATTGTAGTATAATAAATGTATTTATTGGTCAATTATAAAGGTTCATTATTGATTTTTTTTTTCTTCAGTTTGTTCATCGCGTTGTCTTGATCTCGAAAGCCTTTTCTCCATCTTCATAATAACCAATTTTTGGTAGAATTACATCTATTATAATTTGTGACTTGAATATACAGATATTTCCTTTTAATTTTTAATACTGCAGTTTACTGATTGTATACGCTGGGCTATCCGTGAAAGAATAGTACTTCCAAGTGATAACTCAAAATTGAGGGTGGTTCTATTGAAATAAATTAGTTGACTGTATAGATTTAAAATAAATAAAAATAATGGAAGCAAACGACGAATCACAATACATTTAATACAATGAAATACATATAAACAAGATAAGAAACAAATTAACCTAATAAATTCATATAAGAAAAAAAATTAACCTAATTATAATTAAACAGCTGTAAGAAAATGTAGGAAACAAAATAAACCTAATTAAAATATTGTAGAAAATAGAAGAAACAAACTTAACTTAATTAATGCCTAAAGATGTAAAAAAAAAATAGTTATCAAAATTAAACAGTTTCTTGAATAAGAATTAAGAAATTAAAAGTTCCATTAATAGATAGGCTATATTCACGTGAAAAAAGTCCAGTTGCGTATTGTAGAAAATCTCCGCTGGGCGGCTTGGACGAAGTTCTCAGGTATGTTGAAAATGACCGCAGGGCGGCTTTTCCAAGTTCCAAGGGGAACGATGAGAAGAAAAAACTTCGTTTGCAAACGTACAGAGTATGAGAGCAGACTCGGGTCTAAGGCTCATCTACCCTGTAGACCCTAGCTTAAAACCCCCCGCCACTAGGCAGTAATAAAAACAATTGAAGTACGATCGTATTCTTTTTCTTTCTCTTCTATTCAAAACTTTTAATTATACTTAAAATAACTATTTTTTAAACAGATAAAAAAAAAATAAAGATTAACACAAAATGATCTATTGATAAATATCATAAAAATTATACAGTTTAAATTATACAGTTTTCCTTTTTTTTTTTTATGAAACAGTCATGAAACCTCATCAGGCCATAACATATGGCGTGAACACTGATTCTAAAACTCTTTACATATTTTTTCCTATCTTAAAAAAAATAACAGTTATGGGCGTATTTATGGATAAAATTTCAATTTTTTTCCTTTCTTTTTTATTATTTATTTTATTTTTTTACAATAATTTGCTGTTTTTTAATTAAAAACACTAATAAATATTTTCTCTACCTCAAAAATAACTGAGTTATTGAATTAAATCACTTTTAATCGGCTGACATTTAAAAAATAACCAGCTGATATCAACATCTAGGTATTAGGATCATTGTTAAATAGACTTGTATTTTTGTGACGAATTAAAAATGAAAACATTGGTCCAATAGTTTCGGAAAAAAAAGCCGCAGACGGCGCACAGTGGGCAATATGACCGATTTAGGTGGACAAAATTCTGAATCTTGTCTATATTTAACATTTAGGGTCCCAGATTACGAAAAAAAATATTTAAAAAATAAAAAAAAAAATATGAAAATTAATTAATGTTTTGACACGATTGGCGAGCGCACAGTGGTCAAACATCAAATTTATTTGCTAAAAACTAAAACTTCCCATCATTTTCCGTTTGAAGTCCCATAATACTTGAAAAATAATACAAAAAATCCAATTATGGCTCGGTGTTGCTAAAACCTACTAATAGATGTATTTTATATCATTTCGGAAATTCTTGAAATTACAGATTGTAAAACTTTTGATTCGGAGTGTTTTGTATGAAAAAAAAATTATGTATCACCCAAAACGCAAAAATCGCAAAAATTATTTGTAATATCTAAATACTAGAAGGGTTGATGAAACAAATGCTACAAGCAAATCCTTAGGGTAACTTGGGGGTTATATAGTTTTTCGTTATTGAATAGGGGCATACATTTACAAATTGCTAAATTAACTCTACAGGTGAGATTGAAATGTATATTCAATAACGAGTTTGGAAAGATAATGTCTTACCTGTCTCAACAATGTCCACTGTTAAATAAAAGCAAAAAGACTTTGCTTTAAATACACCTTGAACACAATGACCATCGAATAAAGATAATCCCACTGCTGGTTATTAAACACTTGTGTGAACAGGAATGATTCATTCATTTACTATTTATTTTTAAACCCGGTATGGCGGGAAATGTTAGTACTGAGGGTCTTACCAACTAATAATAAAAAGGTAAACACTGACAAATTCCAAACTTTTGTCCACCTAAATTGGTGATTTGGCCCACTGTGCGGCGGACAAACGGATTTTTGTATTCTTTATTCGGATTTCACGCATCTTGAAACGTAAACCCTCAAAATTTTAAGGGGGGTAATTTATTTATTTATTTTTGGTCAATTACAACGGTTCTCTGTTATTGAAAATAATGAACTAAAATACGTTCACCTATCCAACATCTCATAGGCCATCCTATAGGGCTGACTGACGACTGACTTAGGGTGGGGATGCTAATGTAATTATTTTTATCTTAAGTTTCAGATTATCTGGTTGTTGGGCAACGCGCCCTAACCCGCTCGGGTACTTGAACCTCCTCTTCGGTAACGAGTTTATTAACAGGTATATTCGTCCAAAAATGGAACGTAATTAGGACTGAAGGACCCTCGACAGCGTAACGAGAGTCTGATTGTAGAGCCCAACCAATGAGCGAAGGGGACCCTACCCATCGGAAGGTGTGATTGGCAGATTGGCTGGATGGTGGGGTGGCGTTCTGCCTACACGGCCAGCTTCCTCTATAATTAGCCATGTGTCGCGCTCTTTGATCTTCCTAAACTAATCACTCCTCTTGTCGATTATTTGTCAGAGCAATGTGAAAAGTCCTCTTCAGTACAAACCGAGTAGTCAGCGAGGTACTCAAAAAAGTTTCCATACACCCATAAATAATTCTTAGTTTGAAAGCTGAGGTTGATTTCCTCTAAACATTTGACCAAACATCTAGCCCAAAAATATTAAATTTGGATTCCGATAAAGAGAATATGACTCATTACCAGCATTTTTTGGGTTTATATACAAACTCCATAGCAAATTACAGTCGCTTCTTCTGGCTTGACTAACTGAAGAAGGGCTTTCTTCTTGCGACTCCAACACTGTATCCTTCACTTCCTAGAATATTTTTGACTGTTTCTGGGTGGACTTGAATTCCATAGTGCCTATTTATTATGATGGCCATTGAGGTGTCGATAGTGTGAGGATTCGCATGGACTTCAGCTCCTGGCGATTCTCCAGTCTCCTGTCTTTGTAAATGCACATATTGAAAAGAAATCAGTTTCCCAGGCGCAAGCAAAGTTAATATAGATTTGATTATCGAGGTAAGATTTCACGACGGTTCAGAGAAAATAATTTCCAATAATAAAAAAAAAAAAAAAAAAATCGTACATATTCATAACTTATAAGAGATGAATTTCCATTCTAACTCACAGTGAGATGATCCTACATGTGTCTCAGCAATGTTGATGAATTTTGTTTTGACAAACATTTAAATTGAACCATCAGATTACAAAATATTAGGAGCCAAATCTCTCCAGGAGCCGTGTAAAAAAAAAATGGAAACTTAAAGATTAGATTAGATTAAGATTTTTATTTTTCATGACTTTACAATGGCCACAAGCCTCATATTTCATAAATGTTGTGGTATTGGTATACCAATTACAAGTTACTCTAGTAGTATGGTGATCACCTGTAGCAAGATGACTAGCATAACAGCCTTCTATGCCTAAGGTCACGGGTTCAAACTCGCAGGTTGTCCTAATGTGAGTAAAAAATCCTTAGTTATGCCATCCTTCGGAGGAGACGCAAAAAGGTGGTTAAAGATCCCTATCCTAATAATACCTGGATTGGAAATATTTAGGACAGTAACATAAAGGGACACCCGAATGACATAGCGGTATGAAATATACTTAGGATCGATTCTCATATCTACCAAATATACATAAAATAATAGCTAACTGAATGGGCAGACCCCACCATGTCTGTATGTAAGAGTCCCTTGGCATACAGACACGATGTAGCCTGTCCATTCAGAATTCGAAATTGACAGTAAGCTATAGCTTGGACGACTGTTTGTTTGTAAACGTCACTTTATGCTACTGTTGCTAATCGGACGATGCTACAGTGGAAGAGCTAAATTTTGCCTATCCAGGTTTTATTAGGATAGGGATCTTTAACCAGTACCTGACATCGCACAGGCTCGGGACCACCTTTTTACGTCCCCTCCGAAGGACGGCATAACCAAGGATTTTTTTAACGGATTGGCTATCTGCTAGGTTTAACGTCGTAAAGTAAAATCTTAGAACCTGGTTCTTTTTATTCCAACCAGGTCATATCTAGAATACAGACCGATGAAAGACTTCAGTGAGAGAGAGAGAGAGAGAGATTTTATTTACCTTTTAACATATTTACAATTTTACATTTTAATGCTCTGAGACAATGGAGTCTTCTTGAGAAATACAAATAAATATTATATCAGCCGACAATTTTTATAAAACAATAATTATAAGTAAATGAATAAAAAATTGTAATGAACATAAAATGAATATTTATTGAATTTTAAATTAATTAAATAAAATAAAAAAAAATCAAATAAAACTTTTCTTTACAAGTAAAAATATATAATTATTCTAAAAAACTTAAAATTTCACGAAAATTAAGCTAAAAATATTTATCTATAAAGAAAAATTGTCAAGAATATCTATAAATAGAAAGTAAATACTTGTAAATATCTCAAATTTTACAAACCAGATGGAAAATTTAAGCTCAAAAATTAATAATCAACATAAGAATCAATAAAAACAATAATCATTAATAGAAACAAAGTCAGAAAAATAATGAAAATAAGATAACTAGTTGTTGAATCTTAAATTTTTTAAGTATTTCTACCAAATCAAATAAAAAATTTCTTTACAAATAAAAATGCATAAATGATTGTGGAAAAAAATTACAAAATGAAACTATAAATATTTAACTTTAAATAATTTTCTCAAAAATATCCATAAATAAAAAATGTAAATACTAGTGTATAACTTAAATCTTACAAACCAGATAGAAAATTTAAACTCAAAAATTAGTAATCAACATAAGAATCAATAAAAATAATAATCATAAATAGAAACAAAATCAGAGAAACAATTAACATAAAATATTGAAATCTTAAATTATTCAAGTATTCCTTTATACAAACTCAAATAAAACTTTTCTTCACAAGTAAAAATACATATATAATTTTGAAAAATTCAAACTTGACGAAAATTATATTAATAATATTCAACTATTAAGAGTATTATAGGTAAATTAAACAAATACTTGTGAATAACTCGAATTTCACTAAACCATATAGAAAATTTATGGAACCAATAAAAAAACTTACAACAAAAGATCAATTTACGATTTAAAAAATTCAGAATAAAGAGTGAAAATAGAAAACAAATCAAATTCAATTTACATTAAGAAACTTAAGGTAGAATGAATATAAATATATATGATTGTATTTGCTGTTTAACCAATCAGTACTCAATATCGAATTTAATAAAACTAGTGAAAACAAAATAATTGATGAAAACAAAATAATTGATGAAAACAAAATAATTGATGAAAAGAAAATAATTGATGAAAAGAAAATAATTGATGAAAACAAAATAATTGATGAAAACAAAATAATTGATGAAAACAAAATAATTGATGAAAACAAAATAATTGATGAAAACAAAATAATTGATGAAAACAAAATAATTGATGAAAACAAAATAATTGATGAAAACAAAATAATTGAGTAGAATGTGTCAACGAAATCAATGGTGAAGAAAGGGATCAATATTATAATCTAAAAGTTCTTTGTAGTACCAATTTTTGAAAATCGAAAGAGATTTTGATTCTTGATGATAGGAATTTTATCCATAAATGTATACTGCTTATCAGTAAAGATTTATCGTATCGCGTTGTACAGTGCACAGGAATATTGTATAAACTGTGGGTATCTCTCATCGGACGCGTTGGAGAAATCCTAAAATCCTAGAACCTGGTTCTTTTATTCCAACTAGGTCATATCTAGAATATAGACCGATGGAAGACTTCAGTGAGAGCAACACAGAGAGAAGAAACTGCTCTAACAAGATTAAGAATAGGCCACTCGCGACTCACTCATATTCATCTCATCACGAAAGACCCAGAACCAATATACAGTAGATGCCAGACAACCATTACAGTCAAACATATCATAGAGGAATGCCCGAAAATCTTATCATAAAGAACATGCTTGACCGTACTCTCAAAAAATCACTATTGGACTGCGAAGATGTCATAAACAGACTTTTCAAGTTCCTGCAAGAAACCAAATTAATGAAAACGCTCTAGCCTCTAGATGACTTAGTGACTAACATTGTTATGTTTTCCAATTGTAGTGATTATAAGTAACATATTATACAATGCATGAAAAAAAATAATATTAATAGGCTTACCGAACCCGAAGGTTCGATGCCGATACCACCAAACTTCGCCTGCACAGACTCGTCCAATGTTCGCCGGTCAAGCCCAAGCCCCCGAGATCCGCCTTAATGCAATCCTCCCATCGACGCTTCGGCCTACTAGTCGGTTCAGCGAATACCAACTTTCTCGGAATCCGTTTTTTACAACTTTACGCGCCAATTGAGTCTCCGCGATGCTATCAACTCAATTATATTCACAGGGTACAAACTCCGCAATTCCGCGTTGTGCAACCTTCTAAACTCCCTAGTGGCTTTATCTCTCTTCGGACCAAATATTTTACGCATTACCTTATTTTCGAAAGCCTTAAACCGTTGTTCATCCTTCAAAGTAAGCGGCCACGTTTCACATCCGTAAAGAACCGTTGGAAGAATAATAGTTTTATAAATTCTAACCTTTAAGTTTTTAGATAGAAGCCGCGAACTAAGTAACTTAGCAACTGAATAACAAGCATTTCCCACCTTTAACCGGGACTTTATTTCTTCCTGGATTTCATTTTTGCTAGTTATAATTGAACCTAAATACTTGAATTTCTCTACGTGTTCAAAAGTATGCCCTGATACATCAATATCGCCAAGATCGACACCGTTTCTGCTACTAATCATATATTTCGTCTTATCGGTATTTAATTCGAGTCCTATGATTACAATATAGATATATATATTTATTATCAGTTATATTACCATTGATTACGACTAGCTGTAAAACTTATATGGCCCGTGGACATCCGCCTCTCTGTCGATCATGTCAGATCTCCTCTCTCAATACTCCACATCCTCACAGAATGCCGACAATATACCGCTTCACGTATTCTTTTCAACTCAATTATATTCACAGGGTACAAACTCCGCAATTCCGCGTTGTGCAACCTTCTAAACTCCCCAGTGGCTTTATCTCTCTTCGGACCAAATATTTTACGCATTACCTTACTTTCGAAAGCCTTAAACCGTTGTTCATCCTTCAAAGTAAGCGGCCACGTTTCACATCCGTAATGAACCGTCGGAAGAATAATAGCCTTATAAATTCTAACCTTTAAGTTTTTAGACAGAAGCCGCGAGCCAAGTAATTTAGCAACTGAATAATAACACGCATTTTCCACCTTTAACCGGGACTTTATTTTTTTATTTTTTCTTGTTATCATTGAACCTAAATACTTGAATTTCTCTACGAGTACAAAAGTATGCCCTGAAATATTAATATTATCAAGATCGCCACCATTTCTGCTACTAATCATATATTTCGTCTTATCGGCATTTAATTCAAGACCTATTTGTTTACCGGTTTTCAAAACAACACTTTGAAAAAACAACACTCCTTCCCGCTAAGTCCGATGGACTCGCTGACCAACAATGAGAGCGGCCTACTCACATATTTTAGTTCACAAAATACCACAAACAGTCATGGATTCCTCTGAGGTAAAACGCCCGTTATTCGAAAGTAAACTAGTCCCCCGTTCGGGTCTAGAACAAAAAATAAAAAATAAAATACTTAAATAAATAATAATTAACAAACAGATAAATAAAAAACTTCATTATTACTTTATCTGTATATAAGCCGTATAACATTAATTTTATAAAGGTGAAACATATTTTGACTGTTAAACTAAAATTAATACCACATAATTTAACAAACAATTAGTATATGGCGTAAAAAACCACGGAGTCGAACACCTAATCATCATCCCTAATCCTAATCCTAATTTAGAATATAGAGTTTCGGAAGAGATATTTCGCCTGTAATGTACGAGATATGTTGATGCCCAGTAAAACGATTGTATAAAGGGATCCGCGAAAATTTATTGTTGGGGAAACACTGGTCTGGAGCTAAAACTGGCTTGTTTAAAGCAGCCCAGAAAAAAAAAATCTGGTGCGGGCAACACACGACTTTCACTTACCTCGATTTTTAAAATGAATGAAAGAATTTTAAAATACAGTTAGAGATAAAAATACGTGAAACTATTAAGGAATTAATCAAATTGAATTTATATAGAAACATGTGTTTTATTAAAAAATCTATTATATTATTATCTAAAATAATCAGTTAGTTTTATCTTCTTCTCATCACTCTCTATTAACTTCTAAAAGCTTGTGTGTGAGATGATATTTTTTTCTAAAATCTTTAGCTTTCCAACGGTATATCATACATGTATATTACTGCTCTTATGTTCAAAAACGAAAAATTGCATTAAAAAAATATTTTTTCTGTTTTCTCCTTTACTTGGGTATCGACAAAATTTTGAATCTACAAAATTAAAGGTACTTTAGGGGAAGAAAATTTAAAATATCGGCATTAAAGCCATGTCAGACCATTTTTATCCAAATAAAACCTACATGATATTAAAGGTCATTAAATTTTACATCGATATAGCGAGTTTAATCAAAATCGTCGTAACCGTTTTCGAGAAAATCGAAAAAAAGTGCAAAATGCATGGTATAAAGTGGATCTTCTGGTAAGCTCATTTTGATGAAAAAAGTTTTGTCACGTCTCGGGCGTATAGTTGTCTTAAATATGAAATTTCAGTTTCATAGGACTCACCGTTTCCGCCCGGGAGTTACCACACACACACACACACACACACAGACCTTTTTGCGGGACTTGGTTATTTGGACTCAGGAGAACCTAAAACGTGTATTTCCGTTGAAAACTGGAATTCGAAAATTTTCACGATCGCAATACTTCCCCTTACTATATATAGTAAGTGAAAGTAATAAAGACTAAACAATGAGTAAAGGAAGTTATCCTAATCAGGGAACATTATTGATGTATTTAATTGAGTAAAGAAGCCGAGAAGGCGTACCCCAAAGGGCCTGGTTAAGCCCCCTTTAAGTCGAACCTTAAATAACCTTCAGCTTAGAACCAAGTCCTAAGCCACTCAAAGTCCCGCAGCCGAGCCAACTTCTTCCAAAATATTGTTTCAGGATAATCGGTATTCAGGAGAATCGCCAATTTCCACGGGGAAGCTTGTGCTTCTCGATTTTCTTCCCCTTTTTTTTTTTTTTTTTTTTTTTTTTTACTTTTATAATTTTCCCCACAGGTTCCAGAAGCGAGGGGAAGTAAGAAAGTTGAAAAAAGTAATAAGCTGGCCTCGGGCTGAAACCGAGGAAAATACTTTTTATTCTCTTGTTTACGATCCACGCGTTTCCTTCCCTAGATTTCTCTCTTGTGTAGTAGGTATGTAAAGGGATAGTGGGTATAAACCATTGCATACTACTGCTATGTACAAAAAAATCTGGAGCAGGCAACAAATGACTTCCACTTACCTACATTGTTTTTTTAATTTTATTTTATTATTATTTTTAGGCTTAGGCCCAATTCCAGGTGGTAAATCATACAAAAAAAAAGTAAATACAAACTAGCTTAATTTATATAATAAAACAAAAAAAAAAAAAAAAATGTATATATATATATATATTATATATATATATATATATATATATATATATATATATATAAATATAACTAACAAATATCATAATCTAACTAAAAAAGAAATAAAACGTTAAACAATTCATCATAAATATATTGCTACAAAATTAATTATATTAAGATGAAAAAAACAACAAAAAAAGTTAGTAACAAAAAGAAAAATAGAGAAGTAATTAAAATTGTTAAAATTAATTTAAGAATTTTCAAATACAATTAGAGATGACAATAAGTTCAACTGATAAATAATTAATTAACAACTTCGTGTGCAATGTCTAGCTGTTTGCAGTAGAGTACAGAATCCATAGAGCATCCATCAGAAACCCGTCCTTCGGAGGGGACGTTAAGAGGTGGTCCCGAGATTGTGCGATGTTAGGTACTCGTTAAAGACCCCTATCCTAATAAAACCTGGATAGGCAAAATTTAGGACTTCCACTGTAGCATCGTCCAATTAGCCATAGCAGCATAAAAGTGGCGTTAAACGAATAAACAAACAAACCATCAGAAACAGATTCGTGATAAATAGCACTTTTAGAATTATAAAAAATCTGGTGCGAGCAACAAATTACTTTCACTTACCTCCGATATTATAATCAATTAAGGGATTTTTAAAAATACGTTTACTCCACTCCCACATTAACCTACTAGTTTCAATCCTTGCTTCCTCTTCCATTCCTGAAAATCCTCCGAGGCGTCTGAAAAGAAGATGGCCTCGAGACCTTCTAGTGTAGATTACCTAGTGGAGTGTTGCCAATGGGCATATTCTCTTCATGTCTTTTCGTGTATATTATCTATATTATGAGCCAATTTACTAATACAGTTGTAAATTTCAATGAATTAATAAATAAAAAAAAATACATTTAGAGATGAAAATAATTAGTTACACCAAGTTTCTATAAAAACATGTTTGTTTTTTTTAAATAGTCTATTATATTTTTATCTACAACAATCAGTTAGTTTTATCGCCTTCTTATCATTTATCATTAACTTTTACAATTCTGTGTACTAGATAATATTTTCGATAAAATATTTAGCTTTCCAACGGTATATTCTACGTCTATAATACTATTCTTGTCTTCAGAAACACAAAAATTGATAAAAAAATATGTTTGCACTTTTCTCTTTCATTCTTTTCCTACTTTATTGATCATCGAATTCGCTCGCTTGCATATGTTCCTGTAATTTTTTATTCAATGTAGTTTAAGTTAATATTAATATTCTTGGATTGTTTCGTTTCCAAATTTATTATTATATTATATTATTTATTATTATTATTATTTATTTATTTTACACGAGGCATTTTTTTTAAGTGAGTACTGTTTTGGAATTAAATAAATACGTGCAAAGATATCGCAATAATTTTATTTTTACATAAAAGCCTGTACCTTAATCTACTTTTCTACGTAATTTCCATGAATTTTGAGGCACTTGTCATAACGCGGCACCAGTTTTTGAATACCCTCCTCAAAAAATTCTGCCACCTGACTTTTTAACCACTGCATCTCAAATGTTTTGACTTCGTTATCGTCTTGAAGACGCCGACCCCAGGTGTTTCTTCAAGTGCAGGAACAAATGGTAGTCGCTGGGCGCCAGATCAGGGCTGTATGGAGAATGATCTAGAGTTTCCCATTTAAATGATTTGATGAGATCTTTGGTCCGATTAGCCACATGTGGACGGGCATTGTCATACAGTAATATGATACCCTTACTCAACTTGCCACGTCTTCTGTTCTGGATTGCACGACGCAGATGTCTCACAATAAGACGCTGTCCCAAAAAACGTGCACATGATTTTCCGGGCAGAAATCACTCATAATGTTTTGTCCGTAAACTTCAACGATCTCACGATGAATATCGATCGGTTTTTTACTATTCTAGTTAGCACTAAGAAGTCGTATAACAGCCCGTACTTCACAATCAGCGGGACTCACGATTTTCGGAGGCATCTTAAACACTCAGTAAACAACGTATACAATGAAGAATCCGACTGTAATGGCGTAAGTGCGTAGACAAGAGATTTAGGTGACCAGCGCGCATGTGCGGAACGCCGACCGTAGCGCTGTGGCGGCGGAATCGCAAAACGGTACTTACTTAAAAAACATGCCTCGTATATATTGTATAATTATTTATCCACATGTGCAATCAATTCACATCCTTTATATACCAATATTACCGTTTTTGTTCCTGATAATATATTCCGTTCTATCTGTATTCACTTCAAGCCCTACCTAATTACCGGTTTTCATTAAAGTTCTTGCGTTTACTTGTATTCCTTCCGCATCTCCAGCCAACAGTGCCAAATCGACATATTATGAAGAGTACTTTATTGTTTCCTATTGATCCTCCGCAGCAGAGGTAGCAATAGACTGACTGCAGGACTTGGAAGGAACGCCTACCTGCCCCTTTACTAATGCAAAACCTTTAGCAGTGTCGATCAATTTATAAACCTCCTTCAGATCTTGGATCGGGTCCTTAAAGTTTCAGGGGCTCCTTGGACTGGAACTCGGGCGTTAGTAACGTCTATTCCTTTTTGCAATAAAATGGAAAATAAAGTAAAAATCTAGTGCGCGCAACAACTTTTTGATATTAAATTTTAAATAAACTATTGAATGAGCCGGGAAATACAAAAAGAATAATATTAGAATAAGAAACTTTTATTCCAGATTAAATAATATAGCAATATAAAGCAGAGACGGGACATACAATTTGTATTTAAACAAGTTTTTTGTAGTCAATTTTATTAAAAAAGCTCTTAGTATTTTTATTTAAAAACTTGTATAATATATTTGGTCAAGCATTGTTTCTTTTTTATTTATATCAACTATTAAAAGGGTTTGAACACAAAAATAAACTTGATGTATCAATCAAAGTGTAATTACGTGTAAATAAAGGCTTATCTTATTATTATTATTTAACTAGCTGTAACCCGCGGCTTTGCTCGCGATAATTTATTTTGTCTTTATTTAAATTTGCATAAATGCATTTATGAGTAGTAACTACAAAACGCATATGATAGAGCTGTTGTTTCGGGATGTGGTAACAAAGGAACTACCAATAAAACACACCTCATTTAATTGTTTTCTAACTCTTTCACCATATAGTCAAAACGGTCAAAAACTACTCCATCATTATAAGACGTATACATTTTCAAGAAATATAAATATTATATTTTTTACAATCACATTTATCAAAGTTGTTTTCAAGTGAAAATATTCCCACTCGTTGTATCAATTTATATCAATCACATTTATGTTGCAAACGTGACTTTATACCACGATTACGTTACAGCAAAAATATATTGAGTAATATTGGGTATGCCTACTTCTACTGGATCGCTATTGTATATTTAACAGAATAAAATGGCAACTTATTAGATTAAAGTTAGAATTATGGTTGATGAGGAAAGTGATTTTAAAACAACTTAACCTATTACTATAATTAATCTAATACAACTATAAATATCTTGTTTCTAATATCGAGACACATAAAAAAAAATACCAACAGAAATTACACGTCATTATCTTTGTTGCGGTTTATAATTATTATTATTATTTATAAATAATTAAATTAAAATTGCTACAAATTACGAAAGATGTTGAAAGTGACTATGTTGAATGAGGTTATATAAAAGAAATACAGGTGAACAGCAATGAACTACTCTGTTTAGAATACTATTATTTCATGTCAGATATCAATTCTATTTACTCTAAGTTACAATAACATACCAGTACCATATTTTATTATAACGAAACTATGGAGTGATTGTATATCTTCTAAATAAGAACACATAGAAACAATCAACACACACTTATTTTTAATTAATAATCACGTATGTAAATATATGGGAAGGTTACTGGGAACCAGTGTTGCCACACTGTTCTTTTACGTTTTAGAAAAATGTGGTAAGGGCCACACACGACTTTCACTTACCTCCATTATTAAAATCAAGGAAAGAATTTTCAAATACACTTAAAGATAAAAACACGTGAAACTATTAATGAATCAATTAGTTTTATCGGCTTTTCATCACTCTTTATTAACTTTTACAAGCTCTTCTGTATTAGATAATACTTCTTTACCAAAATCTTTAGCTTTCCAACGGTATATTATAAGTGTACATTACTGTTTCTATGTTCAAAATAAAAAAATTGCATTAAAAATATTTTTAATTTATTTTTGCACATTTCCCTTTTTTTGTTTATTAAATTCTCTCAACATGCATATTTAGCCGTTATTTATCAGTGGTAACAAGATAATATAGTTATTTTTACAGTATCAACAAAATTAAAGGTACTTTAGAGAAAGAAAATTTAAAATATCGGCATTTAAGCCCCGTCAGACCATTTTAATCTGAATGAAACCTAAATGATATTAAAGCCCATTAAATTTTACATCGATATAGCGAGTTTAATCAAAATCGTCGGAACGGTTTTCAAGAAAATCGAAAAAAGGTGCAAAATGCATAGTATAAAGTGGCTTTTCTGGTAAGCTCATTTTGATGAAAAAGGTTTTGTAACGTCTCGGGCGTATATTTGTCTTAAATATGAAATTTCAGTTACATAGGACTTACCGTTTCCGCCCGGGAGTTACCACACACACACACACACACAGACCTTTTCGCGAGACTTGGTTATTTGGACTCAGGGGACCCTAAAACGTGCATTTCCGTTGAAAACTGAAACTCGAAAATTTTCACGATCGCAATACTTTCATATATAGTAAGTGAAAGTAAAAATAATTTTTCAACCATTTAGAATATTAATAAAAACTATCTTCTAAGTTGTACCAAATAACAGATTCTTACTAGGTTTGATTAATTTCGGTTCAGTAATTTCAGAGTTTATCGCGAACATACATCGTGACACGAGATTTTTATATATATATATAGATGTAATTTTAACGAGTTCCTGCCCACTGCTGTACAACTACTCTGAAGGATGGCATAACCATGGATTTTTCGCTCCGTTTAAAAAAACCCAGGGACCTCTGCTGGTTTCGAACCCTCGGCCTTGACCGTAAGAAGTCTGTTATGCTAGTCACTACACTGTAAACATTTTATTTAACAGTAGTTGAATAGTTATTGGCCGTCGAACATTTGAGATCCCTACTCCCCCAATCATTCCCATGCATCGGTGGCCGCTTGATTTCTTTGTGGCTCAATTGGAGCGCGAGAGGTCCTCTGTTAACAAAGGGAATAAAAGCATTAATTGGAAAACAGTTAAATATTTGTTCAACACCCCCGCTCTCTTTGAAAGGCTCTTTTCAATGCCTTTCCGAAAGTAACGTTTAAATTAAACTTTATTGTGAAAATGTCACTGTGTATTTTATTTTTTGTTGTTTTTTTTTTAGCAACAAAATAATTTTTACTTTCACTTACTATAGGTTAGGTTATTTTATTTATGGGCACAAAACATCTGTGGTCTTTAGCGCCCTTTTCTATTTACATAAAAATTTCATTAGATTTTTTTTAACAAATCAAATGTTTTTAAAAACTCAATTGTTTTTCTAATCGTTGTAGTGTTGTCACCTAGTATCCTCTTGAGGTTTCTTTGAATATTTTCTGTCTGAAAATAGTTGTGGTAGAGTGGGCAGTCCTCAAAGATGTGGCAGATGGTCAGTCGCTGGTTGCAGTTCTCACAGATCGGAGGTGTGCTTTTCTCTATAAGGTATCCATGGTCAGTCGCGTGTGCCCTATTCTTAAGCGAGTCATGACAACACCTTCTCGCCTGTTGACACTGTTGGCGCTCTTCCACGGTTGAACATCGGATTTGATACTTCTTAACTTATTCGCCTCTTCTGTCTCGCCCCAAAGCTCGGCCCATGTCATTGTCGCTTGTTTTTTTAGATAAGCGCATATATCAGATTTTGTAAATATCGGGGTGATTTCTGTACAGGATAATGCTGCTTCTTTAGCTGCTTGGTCTGCTTTTTCGTTGCCTCTTATCCCTACATGCGATGGTGTCCAAACAAGAACCACGCTTTTGTTTATACATTTTATCATCGAGGCATTGGCTTGGGCTTTCTTTATCACAGCATCATTGGAATAAATATTTGTAAAAGCCATTAAGAAAGATAAAGAGTCCGTAAATATTACGAATTCTTCCTCTTCAACCTGTAGGATTTTGTTTAGTGCTGAACTAATTGCGTAACTTTCTGCTGTGAAGTTGCTAGCAGTGTGTGGAAGTCTGTACTTAACAATATTGGGTTCGATTACAACAGAACATCCAACGCTATTTTCTGTTTTTGAGCCATCTGTATAAATATGGGTCCCATTTTCTTAAATTTTAGAAGCGTTAGATCTATGGTAGGTAGTTGTAAGGTCCATGGAGCGAAATTATTTTCAAAGATCGTTGTTTCGATGTCTTGGATTTCGTCTATATATATTTTGTATCTGACTCCCAATGGGGCAGCTAACCTTCGGTTTTCTGCAAACCATCTTGTTTTGGGATGGAAAACATGTTTCCATGCAGGATTATTTTCATTAAATTTTAGTTTGCCGATGTATCAGCATGCAAGCTGCTGTCGCCTGACAGCCAGAGGAGCAAGACCAGCTTCTACACATAAACTATTCACAGAACTAGTTCTGAATGCACCCGTACCAAGTCGGATACCAGCGTGATGGACTGAGTCTAAAGCTGTGAGATGTTTACTTACTATATATAGTATGGGAAAGTATTGCGATCGTGAAAATTTTCGAATTCCAGTTTTCAGCGGAAATACACATTTTAGGGTCCTCTGAGTCCAAATAACCAAGTCCCGCAAAAAGGTCTGTGTGTGTGTGGTAAATCCCGGGCGGAAACGGTAAGTCCTATGAAACTGAAATTTCATATTTAAGACAAATATACGACAGAGACGAATGAGCATACCAGAACAGCCACGGTTAAGACGATTTTGATTAAACTCGCTATATCGATGTAAAATTTAATGGGCTTTAATATCATGTAGGTTTCATCCTGATTAAAATGGTCTGACAGGGCTTAAATGCTGATATTTTAAATTTTCTTTCTCTAAAGTACCTTTAATTTTGTAGATTCAATAAAAATAACTATATTATCTTGTTAACTCTGATGAAAAACAGGTAAATATATAAAGTGAATAAATTCGATACCCAACTAACGGGGAAAACAGAAAAAATATTTTTTTAATGCAATTTTTCGTTTTTGAACATAAGAGCAGTAATATACATGTATCATATACCGTTGGAAAGCTAAAGATTTTAGAAAAAATATTATCTCATACACAAGCTTTTAAAAGTTAATAGAGAGTGATGAAATGAACATAAAACTAACTGATTATTTTAGATAATAATATAATATATTTTTAATGAAACACATGTTTCTATATAAATTCAATTTAATTAATTCTTTAATAGTTTCACGTAGTTTTATCTCTAACTGTTTTTGAAAATTCTTTCATTGATTTTAAAAATGGAGGTAAGTGAAAGTCGTGTGTTGCCCGCACCAGATTTTTCAGTACAAAATCGATTAACTTATAATTATCTAAAGGCTTTTAATTATAAAGAGCACCTACTGTAACCCGTGCCTTTACTAGGAAATGTTTTATTATTTGTTCATTTTTTTAAGTTAAATGTAAAAGTAACGATAATAATGGATGTATATAAAAAAGAAAAAAAAATCTGGTGTGGGCAACAGAAGTCTTCCACTTACCTCGACTGTTAAAATGAATTAAATACAATTAACTATACTTCAATTTAAAAAATATTTTGAGTTAATTTTAATAATACGTATATTCATTTTCGTTGGAAACACATTTAGATTAAATCATAAACCTATGAAATTGTTAATCAGTAATATGTTTATTCCCTATTCGTCATTTTGTGTATATCTTTGTTTCTTTCTTCATATCTTTTTTATAACATAATGTTTTTGATCTAAAATCTTTCTCTTTCCAACGGCATATTATGCGTCTATATTACTGTTCTTATTATTAAAACACCAAAAATTACATTAAAAAATAGTTTTGCTCTTTAATCCTTCAGTTGGTCAAATTCGTCCAACTTGTATATTTAGCCGTCCTTTATGAATGTCACTAAGATGATATGGTTAATCTTTTGGAGTGTACAGAATTAAAGGTACTTTAGAGGAAGACAATTTAAAATATCGGTATTAAAGCCCTGTCAAACTATTTCAATCAGAATGAAACCTACACCATATAAAATCTCGAAATTTTCGAAAACTTATTGAAATAAAAGATTTTACCGAAAGATTGTCACCTACGATAAAAAGTGGGTTTACTGGTGGAAAATTAATAACCGAGAAAATATATAGATCGCGTTAAAACTGATTTTCCGTTTGCAGTAAGGGAGCAAAAAAAAACAAAACAAAAAATCCATGCGCATTTATTGAAATTTTGAAGGTGATATTTATCATGAATTTGTTCCTGAAGGATGATTTATGAATTCTGAACACCACTGCAAAGTACTAGAAATAATGTACGCGAATTTGTCAGAGCATTATACTTTGAGCAACCTATATAGAGTTTATTCCAACAAGATAATAAGCTCGTTCTCACACTTACTATAAAGTAATAAAACTTGATGTTGGAAAAAGAAAAAGAGGAAGAAAGGAGAGGCAGGGCATTGGCCTAGCTTAAATCAGTTATCCAAGAAAGAAGTAGGCATTTAGTCCTTCTGCGACCCGCGAAGTAATGTTTGACAGCGGTTCCGTAGCGTGGTAAAGTAGCACCTGTAGCATAGTGGCTAGCATAACAGCCTTCTATGCTCGAGGTCCCAGATGCAAACCTATTAGTGGTAAGTAAAAATACTTACTAATACCGTCCTTCGGACGAGCCGAGAGAAGGTAGTCCCGATCCTGTGCGATGTCAAGTACTCTTTAAAAATCTCCGTCATAATTAAACCTGAATAGGAAAAATTTAGGACTCCCACAGCAGCTAAAAACAAATTACAAACGATTATGCTCTTCAAAGGGAGCGGTGTGGTCTAGTTAATAGAGCACTAGACTACTAGTCCAGGATCTGGGTTCAAGCCGCGGCTAAGGTAGAATGTTATTTATCCCGTTTTTTTCAGCCTTGAGGTGACACTGGGGTATGGAGACCTCTTGGATACTTAAAAATGGGGCAAACAAATCCTGGCCGTTGAATGTGATCTAGGCCTAATCACTTCCTTGCACGGCCGTTGGCCTCGAACAGTACATGGGCTGTAGAGGCACAGTTTTTATTTTATTTTGTGTAAAGCACTGTCCTCAATACTTATGCTGATGACACGTGTGTCTTATCCGTCCATAATGATCCAACTACTGCATCCCAAACCCTTCAGTCCCACATCACAGTCATTGAAGAATGGTGTCGAAATTGGAGGATTAAAATAAATTCCAACAAATCCCACCAAATCACCTTTACCCTTCGTCGCAAACCGATGACTTCCTGTCCCCCCGGTATCGTTTAATAACATTACCCTTACTTTTGTAGAACAAATCCGATACCTAGGTCTCCATCTTGACAAGCGCCTTACTTGGAATCCTCACACAAGACTGAAACGACAAGAAACTGCTCGAAGATACCGATTACTACAACACTTACTAAACAAACATTCAAAACTTCCAGTATATTACAAAAGACTCATTTACATCACTATTATCAGACCTATATGGACATATGGAATCGAGCTTTAGGGCTCTACGAAACCATTTGATTCCTCTCGCATCCAGTCTAAAATCCTGAATGCTCCTTATTTTGTGACAAATCAACTCCTCCATAATGACCTAAACATCCCATTTGTTGCAGACATAGCCCGTGATAGATACTCCTCTTTACATTTTAAACTACCTGCCATACAAACCCACTTGTCCGTAACTTATCTTCCTCAGATATCCCTGATAACACTCCAAGGCGACTGAAAAGAAGGTGGCCTCGGGACCTACTGAGTTAAAATGGTTAGTAAAGTGCTACCACTGGATAGTTCTCTCTCAAGACATTTTCATGACTTTTTATTTTATACTACACATTTACTTATTGTATTCTTCAGTACAGTTGTAAATTACTATAAATATATAAAAAATAAAAAAAATTATTTTGTAATATGTCTTCCAAAAATATGTGTACGAAAATTCTTTTTTCCCTATGGTAGATATTATATAATATTTATATAAAGACAACAATCGGATATTGCTGGAGACATATCGAATTTGTAAGACTGGTAGAGAGGATATTGGAGCGAGGATAGGGTTCGGCAGACTAAGCCCTCCGTAGCGCCTTTATCCCCCAGCCTGGGTCGGGAGGACGCACACTTAGACAAATCAATCATGGAGTCTCGCAACCGCCCAAATTGCTTTGTAATTGGATGTAAAGAGGAATCCACTTCTTTATCTCTTCTACATCTTCTTAAGGAAACTTTTATCATTTTAATCCTCTTCTGTTTGTTTTAGGGTTTGTCCTCTTTTTTTATGTCTGTATTCTGTATACTTTTTTTCTTTTCATCACTATTTATTTATAAATAATTACAAGCTTGTGTATGAGATAATATTTTTTCTAAAATCTTTAGCTCTCCAACGGTATATTATACATCTATTGGGTTGTGTCACATGAAATGTCCGTTTTTAAGGTAAAGGATTTTTTATTAGAAATACGATATGAAAACAAGATAATTTTATTTTATTTTTTTTATCCCTGAACTGAAAAACTCTGAGCTTTGAAGTGAAACAAATCTGAAACAGCACTTTTTACTTGATCATCATTTTCAAAAAGTTTTCCTTGGCGAAGTTGTCTAAATTCTTGAACAGGTGGTAATCTGTTGGAGGCAAGTCGGGAGAATATGGAGGGTGCGAAAGAACTTCGTAGCCCAGTTCTTTCAATTTTTGCACGGTATGTTTTGAAACATGGGGTCTTGCTGCCGCTCAGTGAGATCATGAGGTACCCATGTATCGAGTTTTTTTACTTTCCCAATACACTTAAAATGACTGAAATGGTAGATGCACTTGCATTTAGTTGTGCTGAGAGTCCTTCAACTGTTTGGAAGGGGTTTCCTTCTACTGTATGTTTGAGGACATCGTTGTCTATTACGGACGGAGGTCTTCCTCGGGGCAAGTTTTCCAAGTCGGTATCCCCAGCTGAAAACTTAGCAAACCAACGGCGAATGGTCCGTTCATCAACACTCCCTTCTCCAAACGCCTTGCAAATATTTCTAGCGGCCTCAGCTGCTGAATGGCCGAGTTTAAACTCATTATTCAAAAAATTTATTTTGGATTCTCAGTCATTCCGGAATATCAGGGAATGAGGAAGTCGACAGAGCAGTAACAGAGGCACATTCACTAGAAGAAATAACGCCCTCTTTTATTTCATCATCTGGGCTGTTTCAGCCAATAAACGCGAAGAGAAGACGAATGGCATCAGTCTTGGACTGCTCTTGAAAACAACAAATTGAAAAATGTCGAACCGACCATCAGCTGCTGGGTCTCATCATCAAGAAAGTGCAGGCGTGAGAAGGTAGTTGTCGCCCGCCTGAGGGTAGGACACGGCCGACTCAGTCATGAGCACCTCATGGCACGAAGGGATCCGTCTCGATGTCAACTGTGTAAAGTGACTCTCACAGTGAGTCATATTTTTGAAGAGTGTCCTCTTTACATTAGGGAATTAGTAAAATGTATTGTACCACGTAAAGTCTCGGAGGCATTGAGCGATAGTGATGGGGCCGTCGACGGTGTCATTCAATTGGTGAAGAACATTCATTTATATCACCTCATTTAACACATTCAGGCTATTTTACTCACACTTTTTATTTATTTACTTTTTTAAATTTTTTTTTCCTTTTTTTGCTGATTATCGTGGTTGCAGTTCCGATTAAATCATAATGTTTATTGTTCCTATTGTTCTGTTTTTTTCTTATTGATTTCGTCCTGATCTTTTTTTTATTTATTTTTTCTCTTCATTATAGGTAAGTTAATCGTCTTCTGAAGATGTTTTGGGCAATAATAACCACTCTCAGTCTTTTGCCCTTAAAACCAAAACAACAACAACGAGCGAACAATTAAAAGTATTTTGAGTTCCAGCAGAGGCCCAACTCGCTAAGTGCTCACCATTCCGAAGGAAGCTGACCTGACTGGCAAACAGCAAATGATGTTATAGAAAAATCATATTGTTAAATTAAAAGTACACGGGCTCAATAATTTCTTTTTAAATACACCACTGTACAAAAATTCATCAATCTCCTGTGTTTATGAAACCTGACACACAACTGAAACCGTTTTTAATCGCACTTTGCTGATTATAAAACCCTCTATATATTTTTCTCTATCTTCGACAATAACTGAGTTATGGGCGGATTTATGGTAAGATTTCCAATTTTTTTCTTTTCTTTTTTCTCTTTTTATAATTATCTCCGGTATTCGGTTAATAAACTCTGATACATTTTTTCCCTGTTTTTAAAAATAACTGAGTTATTGAATTTAATCACTTTTAATTGGCCGCCTTTTGAAAACAAACCAGCGGATATCAACGTCTAGTTGTTAGGATCATTGTTTGATGCACAAGTATTTCTGTGCGGAGTTTGATAAATATTGGTCCAGAAGTTTTGGTGGAAAGCCGTTGAAATCGTAAAAAGAGATTTATTCGTTATTCGCATTCTACATATCTATAAACGTTGTAAAGTCTCTATTTACGTTATTTAACTATTTATCTATATTAATGCTAGCCCAGTGGAGGGGGAGTTAGTGGTAATCATTTGATGGACTAGAAACTTCATTTATTTTCAAACAACTTTAGGTAATTGAACCTGGAAGGGCTACAAAACTAGTTCATAATAAATCAAATTTAATAATAATAATAATAATAAATAAATTCTTTATTATCCTGGGACATGTCCCTTTAGAATAAAATATACAAAATGAACAAAAAAAGGGCTTTAGAGTCTTTAGAGTAAATTAATTAAATATAAACAAGTTAATAATTAATGGTATAAAATATACATACTTAAATGAGTTGAAAACAAAAAAAAGTAAATAAAAAGCTTATTTAGAATTCTATTAAGTCTGGATGTGCAATAAGTGATCACATATGCGGGATTTGAAGGTAGAAAGAGAATTGGAGTGACGGATGGAAGAAGGGATAGAATTCCATAGGATGGAGGATCGAATGAGAAAGGATCTGTCGAAATGTGCAGTTCTGTGGGCCGTACTGTATAAATCCGAAGGCCTGGAGCATGTACAACGGGGATGGACAGAGGATTTGAACTGTAGGAGGTCAAAATATATGATGGACGGCGGGATTGGATAATTTGGTAAAGGAATGACGCAAGGAAATACTTGCGACGATCGGAAGGGTAAAGCCACTTCAACTCGCCATAAAATTGGGATACAGAGGTGTATCTAGGGACCCCGAAGATGAAGCGAACAAAGGAATTGATTAAGCGTTTTATTTTTACCTCGAGATCCCCAGACACACCACCATATACCGTACAGCAATAGTCGAAGTGGGGGAATATTAGGGAGGTAACGAGGAGTATTCGGGTTTCAAGCGGGAATAGGTGACGGAGGGAATACATTAAGGTTGAAAGGGTACGTCGAGGGATTTCGGAAATATGATTTTTGAAGGTTAGACTTTGATCGAAGGTTACTCCCAGATTTCGGACAATTTAGAACATTTACCGTAAAAAAAAACAAAAAACAACTAAATATTAGAAATAAACTTACCCCTACGGTTTCAATATTCAATAGTTAAACAAAATATAACAAAGCAAATAAACAAGTAACATTAACTAAACAAGACAAAAATGCACAAGCCATAACATACAAAAGCCATCTCTTCTGGACAAATCGACCACTTGGAATCCTCCTTCTACAAGATCCTGTTAATCCTAGGACCACCTGCGGGTTTGAACCCGTGACCTTTGGCATAGGAGGCTGTTATGCTAACCACCCAGCTACAAGTGATTCCCATCCCTTATTTTTAAATACATTTTAATTAAAAGATCATATGATTTAATCAGAGCGAGGGTTTGTTCCCACATTAGTTTTTGTGAGCTGAGACATTCAAGCCCTCAAATTTTGAGAGAAGTGGGGGGGGGAGTAATATTTTTTTGGGGTCTATTAAAAAAGTTCATTATTGAAAATAATAAATCAAAATAGCCTTTATAAAGTTTCTGCCTGTCTGTCGTCAAATTATCGATCCGAACACACCAGCAGTTTTCTAAAAGTATTACATTTTTTTAAATATAAAAACGTGACTATTTTCATTCTAACCAATATATTACATTAAGCTTATAAAATGGTAAATGTTGGTAAATTTACGATCCGACGATAGGAGCATCACCAGCAGAGCTAATTGTAAAATGTTATATTTTAGAGGTTAAAAAGTGTTAATAAAAAAAAAAAGAAGGGATATAGACTTGAGCCAAAATACATACATATCCACGTCAAAAAGAAATTGCTTGACCCGAATGTTTATTATTGAAAGGGCAACAGTTTATCATACACGCTAAACCCTTTTTAATCTGGACAAATGTCAATTAGACTAAGAGGGGCATGATGGTTGGTATTGGATGGTTTCATCGAATGTTCTTTTCAGAGTGTCCTCGGTCATTTGACGACCAACGGACCTTGATCATCTCACCGTGAAAGTGGAATTAAATATACTCTTGGGGATTAATGGCGTATTGAAGCGGCGGCGGGTTTAGAACCTGCTCCATGAAAAGGTTCTCTCCCTTTCATCACTCTCTCTCCAAAAATTAAATTACCCTTTCACATATAATTCACTTCCAATTTAATTAATTAGTTCATTTGATAGGAAAAAAAAAATCTCGGGTATGAAAAAGTCATAGCTACTGAAGAACCTTTATCCCTCTTTTCATATCCTCTCATATCAATATGCAAATTACAGATATTATTTTATCGATTTTAGAGTAAAAATCTGGTGCGGGCAACACACGACTTTCATTTAAAATCGATTAAAAAAATTCAAATACATTTAGAGATAAAAATGAGTAAAACCATTAAAGAATCAATTAAATTGAATTTCTATAGAAACATGTGTTTTATTAAATAATCTATTATATTTTTATCTACAACAATCAGTTTGTTTTATCGGCTTTTCATCACTCTTCGTTAACCTTTAAAATTCCGTGAATTAGATAATATTATTTCTAAAATCTTTAGCTATCCAACGGTATACTAATAATAATAATTTTATTTATTTGTCTTTAGGGCAATCCCCATACAAATAGAGCTGGCTGGCACAGCACAATTAATAAATTTATCACCAGCAAATATACAACAATATAATTACAATTCGAATAAATATTTAAAACAAAAACAACGAAACACATATACAGCAGTAAGCATAAAGGTGCTGCTATCTTTATGATTAATTTCATCCAGCATATACATAAATATCATAAATTGAATATAAGAATATCAATAAATAATGCAAAAATATTAGTACTAAAGGGAATACTAATTCCCCACAAATTACTAACAAGTCCCGAAACCTTTAAGAATGATTAAAATTCTGAGAAAGATGTTGAAATCTTATTTTAAGATTTTCTGTGACAAAAATAAATAATGATTTCAGGTCAATTATGTGGGGTTCCGCAAGAATTTCGTAAAAGCCATCAATATTCACATCATTTTATACGGGCATATAACGGGTTCTATTGTCATGGTAGGCGGGACATCGAGCAAAAAAATGGAAACAATCTTCCAATGCGTCTCCATCACAAACTGGGCACGGCTTCTGTGGGTTCCACACTATACTTCTGCGGGCCGGCACTAAAGGAGATGTCGTATTTTTCCCAACGGTATACTATACATCTATATTACTATTCTTGTGTTCAAAAACACGAATATTGCATAAAACAATATGTTTGCTCTTTTCTCCTTTAGTTGTTTATCAAATTCGCCTAACTTACATATTTACCCGTTATTTATCAATGTTAATAAGATGATGTTCCATTTTTTTTTTAATATAAAAAATTAAAGGTACTTTAGAAGAAGGAAATTTAAAATATCGGTATTTAAGTCCTGTCAGACTATTTCAATCAGAATGAAACCTACATGATATTAAAGCCCATTAAATTTTACATCGATATAGGGAGTAACCAAAATCGTTAGATTCATTTTTTAAGAAAATCGTAAAAAGGTGCAAAATGAATGGTATAAAGTAGATCTTCGATGAAAAAGTTTCTGTAACATCTTTGTTGTCTTAACAAAAGTTGTCTTAAATATGAAATTTCAGTTTCATAATAGGACTTTTCGTTTTCGCCCGGGAGTACCACACGCACACACAGACCTTTTTGCGGGACTTGGTTATTTGGACTCAGAGGACTCTAAAACGTGTATTTCCGTTAAAAACTCGAATTCGAAAATTTTCACGATCGCAATACTTCCCCTTACTATATATAGTAAGTGAAAGTAATAAAAATGAGTGAAACCATTAAAAAATTACTATTGTTAAGAATTAATTAAATGGAATTTCTATAGAAACACGTGTTTTATTTAAAAATCTATTATATTATTATCTAAAATAATCACTTGATTTTATCGGCTTTTTATCACTCTCTATTAACTTTTAAAAGCTTATGCGTGAGATAATATTTTTTCTAAAATCTTTAGCTTTCCAACGGTATATCATACATGTATATTACTGCTCTTATGTTCAAAAACGAAAAATTGCATTAAAAAAATATTGTTTCTGTTTTCTCCTTTCGTTAGGTATTGAATTCATTCAATTTATATATTTACCTGTTTTTCATCAGTGGTAACAAGATAATATAGTTATTTTTATAGAATCAACAAAATTAAAGGTACTTTAGGGAAAGAAAATTACATTGATATAGAGAGTTTAATCAAAATCGTCGGAACCGTTTTTGAGAAAATCATAAAAAGATGCAAAATGCAAAGTTTAAAGTGGCTCTTCTGGTGAGCCCATTTTGATGAAAAAGGTTTTGTAACGTCTCGGGCCTCTATTGTTCTTAAATATAAAATTTCAGTTTCATAGGACTTTTTGTTTCTGCCCGGGCGTTACCACACACACACACACACACACACACACACAGACCTTTTTGCGGGACTTGGTTATTTGGACTCAGGGGACCCTAAAATGTGTATTTCCGTTGAAAACTGGATCTCGAAAGTTTTCACGATCGCAATACTTTCCCTTACTATATATTTCATATATAGGTAAGTCATAGTAAAAATTATTATTAATTTACACTTACTTACCTACACATGTGTAATATGTAGTAAGAGGTAAGTATCGTGAACTTGAAAATTTTAACGGAAATTGAAGTTTTAGAATCCCTTGGTCCATACAACCAAGTCGTGCGAAAAGGTCTATGTGTGGTGTGTGGTAAGTCTAGCACGAAAACGAAATTTCGATTTAAAACAACTTTTTCACTGTCCATTTTTCACCATTCTTCGACGACTGGCGATTGTGACTAAACTTGCTATATCGATTTAAAATTTAATGTGCTTTAATATGATGTAGGTTTCATTCTGATTGAAATAGTCTGACTGGGTTTAAATACAGATCATGTAAATTTTTTCTTCCTTGAAGTACCCTTTATTTTGTAACAGATCCACTACCTAGGACTCCATCTTACCAAGCGAGACACTTGGAAACCTCAAACTAGACTGAAACGGCAAGAAACTGCTCGTAGATGTAGATTAATACAACACTTACTACCATTAAAAATCCTAAAACTACCTGCTAGGTTTGAACCTGCTACCTTAGACATAGAAGTCTGTTATGCTAGACACTACTCCACAGGTAACCCCAATATTGTGCATAAAACACTTAGTGTAATAAATTAAAATCAACAGGCAATAGCATAACCGTCATACTTCGTATTTAAATCTCAGGCATCTATTAAATAAATTTAATTTTAACTTTTAACATTGATTTTAACAATAGAGTTAAGTAAAAGTCGTGTCCTACACGCCCATTTTTTTACTTTCATATACCTATATATGAAATATATAGTAAGGGAAATTATTGGGATCGTGAAAATTTTCGAATTCCAGTTCTCGACGGAAATACACGTTTTAGGTTTCCCTGAGTCCAAACGACCAAGACCTGCAAGCAGGTCTGTGTGTGTGGCAACTCCCGGGCCAAAACGAAAAGTCTTATGAAACTAAAATTTCATATTTAAGACAAGATTTTACATAAACATATTCATCAAAATCAGCTAACCAGAAGACCCAGCAACTTTATACCTTGCATTTTGCACCTTTTTACAGTTTTTTCAAAAACGGGTTTCACGATTTTTATTAAACTCAATATATCGATGTAAAATTTAATAGGCTTTAATATGATGTAGGTTTTATTCTGATTGAAATAGTCTGATAGGGCTTAAATGCCAATATTTTCTTCCTCTAAAGTACCTTTTACTTGTAAATTCCAAAAGATTAACCATATCATCTTAATGACATTGATGAAGGACGACTATACTAGTTGTACGAATTCGATGACCAAATAAAGGATAATAGTGCGAAACTATTTTTTTTAATGTTATTTTTATTTTTTTTATTATAAGAAGAACAGTAATAAAGACGTATTATATACCGTTGGAAAGAGAAAGATTTTAGAAAAAATATTATCTAATACACGGCATTGTAAAAGTTAATGGAGTGATGAAAAGCCGATAAAACTGATTGTTTTAAATAATAATATAACCGATTTTTTAATAAAACACATGTTTTATTATAACTATTTTTTAATGTAATTTTTATTTTTTTTAATAAGGACAGTAATAAAGACGTATAATGTACCCTTGGAAAAAGAAAGATTTTAGAAAAAATATTATCTAATACATGGAATTGTAAAAGTTAATGGAGAGACGAAAAGCCAATAAAACTGATTGTTTTAAATAATGATATACCCGATTTTTTAATAAAACACATGTTTTATTGTAACTATTTTTTTAATGTTATTTTTATTTTTTTTATTATAAGAAGAACAGTAATAAAGACGTATTATATACCGTTGGAAAGAGAAAGATTTTAGAAAAAATATTATCTAATACACGGAATTGTAAAAGTTAATGGAGAGACGAAAAGCCAATAAAACTGATTGTTTTAAATAATGATATACCCGATTTTTTAATAAAACACATGTTTTATTGTAACTATTTTTTAATGTTATTTTTATTTTTTTTTATTATAAGAAGAACAGTAATAAAGACGTATAATATAACGTTGGAAAGAGAAAGATTTTAGAAAAAATATTATCTAATACACGGCATTGTAAAAGTTAATGGAGAGACGAAAAGCCTATAAAACTGATTGTTTTAAATAATAATATAAGCGATTTTTTAATAAAACAAACGTTTTTATTATAACTATTTTTTAATGTAATTTTTATTTTTTATTATAAGAAGAACAGTAATAAAGACGTATAATATAACGTTGGAAAGAGAAAGATTTTAGAAAAAATATTATCTAATACACGGAATTGTAAAAGTTAATGGAGAGACGAAAAGCCAATAAAACTGATTGTTTTAAATAATGATATACCCGATTTTTTAATAAAACACATGTTTTATTGTAACTATTTTTTTAATGTTATTTTTATTTTTTTTTATTATAAGAAGAACAGTAATAAAGACGTATAATATAACGTTGGAAAGAGAAAGATTTTAGAAAAAATATTATCTAATACACGGAATTGTAAAAGTTAATGGAGAGACGAAAAGCCAATAAAAACTGATTGTTTTAAATAATAATATAAGCGATTTTTTAATAAAACAAACGTTTTTATTATAACTATTTTTTAATGTAATTTTTATTTTTTATTATAAGAAGAACAGTAATAAAGACGTATAATATAACGTTGGAAAGAGAAAGATTTTAGAAAAAATATTTATCTAATACACGGAATTGTAAAAGTTAATGGAGAGACGAAAAGCCAATAAAACTGATTGTTTTAAATAATGATATACCCGATTTTTTAATAAAACACATGTTTTATTGTAACTATTTTTTTAATGTTATTTTTATTTTTTTTTTCATTATAAGAAGAACAGTAATAAAGACGTATAATATAACGTCGGAAAGAGAAAGATTTTAGAAAAAATATTATCTAATACACGGAATTGTAAAAGTTAATGGAGAGACGAAAAGCCAATAAAACTGATTGTTTTAAATAATGATATACCCGATTTTTTAATAAAACACATGTTTTATTGTAACTATTTTTTTAATGTTATTTTTATTTTTTTTTTCATTATAAGAAGAACAGTAATAAAGACGTATAATATAACGTCGGAAAGAGAAAGATTTTAGAAAAAATATTATCTAATACACGGAATTGTAAAAGTTAATGGAGAGACGAAAAGCCAATAAAACTGATTGTTTTAAATAATGATATACCCGATTTTTTAATAAAACACATGTTTTATTGTAACTATTTTTTTAATGTTATTTTTATTTTTTTTTTCATTATAAGAAGAACAGTAATAAAGACGTATAATATAACGTCGGAAAGAGAAAGATTTTAGAAAAAATATTATCTAATACACGGAATTGTAAAAGTTAATGGAGAGACGAAAAGCCAATAAAACTGATTGTTTTAAATAATGATATACCCGATTTTTTAATAAAACACATGTTTTATTGTAACTATTTTTTTAATGTTATTTTTATTTTTTTTTTCATTATAAGAAGAACAGTAATAAAGACGTATAATATAACGTCGGAAAGAGAAAGATTTTAGAAAAAATATTATCTAATACACGGAATTGTAAAAGTTAATGGAGAGACGAAAAGCCAATAAAACTGATTGTTTTAAATAATAATATAAGCGATTTTTTAATAAAACAAACGTTTTTATTATAACTATTTTTTAATGTAATTTTTATTTTTTATTATAAGAAGAACAGTAATAAAGACGTATAATATAACGTTGGAAAGAGAAAGATTTTAGAAAAAATATTATTTTATACAGAATGTTGTAAAAGGTAATGCAAAGTGACGAATAGAGAATAAACTTATCACTAACAATTTAATCTTAATCATATGTTTCCAACGTGGATGAATACACGTTTTTACTTTCACTTACTATATATAGTAAGGGAGTGTATTGCGATCGTGAAAATTTTCCAATTCTAGTTTTCAATGGAAATACACATTTTTGGGTCCCCTGAGTCCAAATAACCAAGTCCCGCAAAAGATCTGTGTGTGTGTGTGTGTGTGTGTGGTAACGCCCGGGCAGAAACGAAAAGTCCTATGAAACTGAAATTTTATATTTAAGAACAATAGAGGCCCGAGACGTTACAAAACCTTTTTCATCAAAATGGGCTCACCAGAAGAGCCACTTTATACCATGCATTTTGCACCTTTTTATGATTTTCTCAAAAACGGTTCCGACGATTTTGATTAAACTCTCTATATCAATGTAATTTTCTTCCCCTAAAGTACCTTTAATTTTGTTGATTCTATAAAAATAACTATATTATCTTGTTACCACTGATGAAAAACAGGTAAATATATAAATTGAATGAATTTGATACCTAACGAAAGGAGAAAACAGAAACAATATTTTTTTAATGCAATTTTTCGTTTTTGAACATAAGAACAGTAATATACATGTATGATATACCGTTGGAAAGCTAAAGATTTAAAAAAAAATATTATCTCACACATAAGCTTTTAAAAGTTAATAGAGAGTGATGAAAAGCCGATAAAATCAAGTGATTATTTTAGATAATAATATAATAGATTTTTAAATAAAACACGTGTTTCTATAGAAATTCCATCTAATTAATTCTTTAATGGTTTCAAACATATCTTTTACTGAATTTGAACATTCTTTAATCGGTTCAAAAAATGGAGGTAAGTGAAAGTCGTATGTTGCCCGCACCAGATTTTTAAAAATCAACTTAAAATATTTTTCAAATTGATATATGTTTAATAGTTTTAAAATTGATATTAACAGTCGTGAATAGTGGTAAGTGAAAGTCGTGTGTTGCCCGCACCTGATTTTTGTATTGTATTATTGTTTACATAATAAAGCCTATCGTAAAGCTATTATGCTTTGAATGAAATAATGTTTTATAAGATGAGCCGGCCGCTTGGAAGTTTAAATAGCTGTAGAGGTACTTAACCAAGTCGCTAACTCCATAACTCAGGGGAGGAGGAGGGGGGAGGAAGAAGGGAGTTTGGAGAGGGGGCTGGATTTGAGGAGTTGAGAGGGGGAGGGAGGGAGTTGGCCGAGGTCCAGCGGGCCTTATCGCAGCGGCAGAGTGTTAAAGGCCACCACTCAGCTTTATGTTTGTAACTCCTTCCAACTAGGGCTGTTTGTTCGCCCCTCTCTCTTATAGATATTCTATCTGCCTTGTCTTTGTTTTATAGTCCATGAATCAACAGGGGAATAATGAAATTGGATAAAAAATATATTCTGAAGGTGTATAGATCAAGGATGTCCAACAAGTCGATACGAAGAGACAACTTTTGGCGCCCCAACACAGTTTGGAAGCCAATCTGCCAATGAGTTATTGAATTCCAGCTAATCATTTTATTTTAGTTTTTAATACAAATTCCCATCAGTCTGCAATTTAACGTTCTTTATACATACTTATACATATATGATTTCTTAAAACTACGTTCATTTTAAGTTTACAGCTATTTGTTCACTCAGAATGTAGCAGAAATGGAGATCTTGATGATATTGATATATCGAGGCATACTTTTGAACACGCAGAGAAATTCAAGTATATAGGTTCAATGATAACAAGAAAACATGAAATCCAGGAAGAAATAAACTCCCGGTTAAAAGTGGGAAATGCGTGTTATTATTCAGTTGCTAAGTTACTTATCGCGGCTTCTGTCTAAAAACTTAAAGGTTAGAATTTATAAAACTATTATTCTTTTGACGGTTCTTTACGGATGTGAAACGTGGCCGCTTACTTTGAAGGATCAACAACAGCTTAAGTTTTCGAAAATAAGGTACTGCGTAAAATATTTGGTCCGAAGAGAGATGAGGCCACTGGGGAGTTTAGAAGGTTGCACAACGCGGAATTGCGGAACATGTATCCTGTGAATATAATTGAGTTGATAGCATCGCGGAGACTCAAATGGGCGAGTAAAGTTGTTGGTCTTGGTGAGGAGCGGATTCCGAGAAATTTGGTATTCGCTGATCCGACTGGTAGGCGTCCGAAAGGAAGGCCGGAGCGTCGATGGGAGGATTGCGTTAAGGCTGATCTCGGGTACTTGGGCTTGAACGGTGAACATTGGACGAGTATGAGTAGGCGGAATTTGGTGGTATCGGCATCGAACCTTCGGGTTCGCTAAGCCTATTATCATTATAAAACGGAACAGAGTTATTTGCGTAAAAATTTATCATTTCCGCTCATCACCTTTAATTCATAGTTCTCTATACACTACTTCTTAAACACTCAACTTTTTTTTACATTATCTTTATAAATAACGACATTATGGGGGTATAACATTTTTTTTTTTATTTCGTAGGCGTAAACCATTTGGGTCATTTTCGCCATAAGTCACTATGATAAACGGATTAAATATTATAGTCTATTATACAAGTCGGTCTGTGGTAGGAAGTCAAAAAGTTTTGCAGTTGTCTGAATGTTGTCTTGTAAAACGGTTGGTAAGTCAGTGTCGATTGAAAAATTGGGTCTGTGAGTATCATAAGCCCTACACTCTGTCAAAACGTGTTTCACAGTAATCGGACAACCGAATGTTGGGTAGTCCGAAGGACGTTCCCGTGCCATAAGTAGTCCGTGCGTTAGTCGGGTGTGCTCAATGCGCAGGCGCGCCAGGATAACATCTTCCCTTCGCTTTTGTCGTAGGGACCAATGCCAATGGGAGATGTCCCTTCTTATTTCCCTTAATTTGTTTTCTGTAGTGTCGTGCCAAATTTGTCCCCACTTCGACCGAATCCGCTGCTTGATGACAGATACATAGTCGCCAACAGGCACCCCAATAAACGGAATGCCTTCTGTAATTGCTTCTTTGGCTGCACGATCTGCGAGTTCATTGCCAACTATACCGCAGTGGCTCGGTACCAACACGAAAAAAACTGAACTATTGGAAACTATGGACTGCAATGAAAAGAAAATTTTGAATAAGAGATTCGGTGGAAAAAGGGTGTTTCAAGCTGAGCAGAGCCAATAAGAAGTCTGTGAAAATAATAATAGTTGTTTTAGTAGGGTGAATAACACTTGAACTTTTATAAATTCCTACCAGTTCCGCGGTATAGTTACGAAATTATGAGAAAGGGATAACAGATGTCGCCTGCCCTCACACACGACCGATGCTCCCACACTTAAGGGACTCTTAAAGCCATCAGTATAAACGTAATCTGCAACACCGAGTCTATCTTGAAGTTTTTTAAATTCCTGCTTATATATGTATGGAAATGTAATTTGTTTTAGTAATTTGGTAAGGGAAAGATAGATGTTCGGAGAGGGAAATTGCCAAGGTAAAGTTGGAGTTTTTCCTATTGTAAGGAAAGAAGGAAATTCCAGGTTAAGCTCGAGCAGAAATTTAGAGATGTGGACTATAAAGGATAACTGGAACGGTCGAGTGGGGAAGTACAGACCGGGAGAAGAATCCATCATGGGGAAATCATGGTTCGGCCAGCGTAACGACGGCGGTGATCGCATCATCAACTTCGCTCATAGCAATAGGCTTAAAATATTAAATAGTTTTTACAAAAATAAAATAAAAAACAAATGGACCTGGAAGTCTCCTACAGGATCGAAATTTGAAATAGATTATATCCTAAGTAACAAAATTGACATAATTAAAAACTGCGAGGTATTGTCAAATATAAATTTCAACTCAGACCATAGAATGATCAGGACCACCCTAAGACTGGATAAAATGAAGAAAAGCAGACCTTTTTACTCCACACCAGTTGTAAGAAACATAAATACCGAATGTCTGCATAAGAAGATGGAAGAAATAAGAAGATATATTGAAAACATAAAACACAATGATATCCAAGAATTGTATATAGATATTACAAACAGAATTCAGGAAGCATCTACTCAGGCTAAATTAAAATCATACAAACCCAAGGATTATCGCTCAAAATTGTCCGAGACTACATTACAACTGATAGAAAAAAGAAAAATATCGATTTCAAACTCACCTAATTCCAATAAGTCCCACCTAAATAAACTAATCAGGCACCATATCAAACAGGACTTAAGATCATTTAAAGAACAACGAATGGTTGATATACTTAGCAATAGTAGATCAATAAAAAGGATTAGAAACGAACTAAACGAGGATAAATTCTGGATTACAAATTTAGAAAACAAGAAAGGAGTCATGGAAAGCAATAGGCAAGAGATCATAGATTCGATTTCAGATTTCTTTAAGGAATTGTACTCTTCAGATAAATACCTAACCAAAATAAAAAAGAAGAACGATGAAACAAATTATACGATATTACCAATAATGGAAAATGAAGTAGAAGCAGCTACGAAAAATTTAAAAAACAACAAATGCCCTGGAGAAGACGGAATAACGAACGAAGTTCTGAAATCCGGAGGTGATAACTTAAATAGGATAATCTGTTTTGTCTTTAACGAAATTCTTAAGAAAAAAGAAATACCACATGAATGGAAAATGTCAAAGATAATTCTAATTCATAAGAAGGGTGACAGAAAAAATATCAATAACTACCGCCCCATTTCAATTTGCTCCAACCTTTGCAAGCTCTTTTCTAAAATAATAAATACTAGAATACTTAAAACAATAGACGAAAGCCTTCCAAAAGATCAAGCAGGATTTAGAAAGAACATGTCAGTAATAGACCATCTGTTTACAATAAACCAGTTGATAGAGAAAGCGAACGAATATAATTTCACAATATATTTGGGATTCCTAGATTTCAAGAAAGCGTTTGATAGTATACATCACAATAATATAGGGACAGCATTGGAACGTAGAGGAATAGACAAAGGGTATGTCCAACTAATAGAAGAGATGTACACTGATAACAAAGGATACATAGAAATGGAAAGGAAAGGCAATACATTTCCGATTAGGAAAGGAGTTAGGCAGGGAGACCCACTATCACCAACCATTTTCCTTTCAGAATTAGAACGAATCTTCGAAGCCCTAGATTGGGAAGATATGGGAATCTCTATCAATGGAACGAAGCTAAATTCATTGAAATTCGCGGATGACGTAGTCCTAATAGCAAGTTCGGAGGATGAACTCGTCATAATGGTTAATGAACTAAAAGAAAAGAGCTCTCTCCATGGTCTGATATTGAACCCTGAAAAGTCTCTAATAATGACCAACGGGTCTTCGGAAATAGTTAAGCACCAACTCCCAGACATGAAGATTTCCAAAGAAGCCTACTATCTTGGACAAAAAATATCATTTGTAAATAGAGACGCAAAAGAAATAGAGTCCAGAATAGGTAAGGCTTGGAAAAAATTTTGGAGCCTCAAGATTATATTCAAAAGCCAACTGGAAATAAAATATAAAGCACTAGCTTTTAACAGCTGCATCATCCCAGTGCTTACATATGGATGCCAGACATGGTCACTCACAAAAAATTTAGGACAGAAAATAAACGTATGTCAACGAAGAATGGAGCGGATTATGTTAGGAATCTTTCTGCGGGACAAAATTAACGCAAATAAAATAAGAAAACTAACAAATGTCGCAGACGCTATTGCTTATGCTAGAAAAATGAAGTGGGCATGGGCAGGACATCTCATGCGGAAAACAGAAGACAGTTGGGCAAAGCGAGCTGCCGAATGGATCCCTATCAATAAAAAAAGACGCAGAGGCCGACAACGCAAGCGCTGGGTCGACGAATTGAAAAAAAAAGGAAGGTTCTTTGTGGATGAGACATGCACAAGACAGAGTGTTATGGAAAACTAAGTGCCAGCAACTCAAGTTTTAGGTTCGGCTAGTCTCCGCCCAAAAGACTCTAATCTCCCATTCTTTGGGAAGGTCTATATGTAAATATTCATTTTTTTGTTTTGTTTTTTTATACATAATGGAGATTATTAATAACTTAGTATTTACATATAAATAAAGGCTTTTATTATTATTATTATTATTATTATTATATAATATCTTTAATCATCCTTTATTTTGAATCAGGATGGCTGATGGTAATGTACCATTCTGAAACGGATTGTTCGTTGACAGAAGACGTTGATGCCAATTATTTTAATAACAGCCCCATTACGCTGAAAGGAAAATTCCCGTACAAATTCCAATTTCTTTTTAAAATGCTTATAACCAGATATTTTGAGGGTGGAAATTAATTTATTTTCCCATTTTTGGAAATAACAAAACAAAAAACTTTCTCTATTTGTTTAAATACACAAAACAAAGAAGGAGTACATACAGAATGTTAGTTATTAAATATTATGAGTTATATAACATATTATATAATTTATACTTATGTAACAAATCGATTCGAGACGCCTGTATCCTCTCTACTAAGTCATTGTCAGTATATGAGATCTTTCTTCCAAAGGAGCTGGTTATGTAACTCAATTTTGTTGAATAATTGTGAGTTACTTATAATTGTGATTATAATTAATTTTAAATGAATATACTTGTTGTTATGTTGTTAGCCTATAACTGGTGAGGTGGGGTCTACAGGACTTTAAGTTTCGTGAATCCCATTGTCCGGATCCGATCGGCTTGTGAAAACCTTACATTTTTTGTCTCGACATGATTGTAATATAGCATCGTTTTTTAGTCAGTTTTTACCCGGCATTGCTTTAGGACAGTGTTATTGGGGTCGAATAGATCCCACTTCACCATTACTGTTCGGATTTATTGAAAATGCGTTTTTCAATTTGTTGAAGGAAATATCTCGTGATCGTGTTATATCTCGCACTTTTTTAATTTTATTAGAAGCTGGGATTATCTTTGATAAAGGATCACATGACCAGGTAATCAGAAAATCCTAGACTAAAGCTCAATCATTATTCGGGAAAAAACCCAAAAGAATCTTACACATATAGTCAGGAGGGCCCTCGGAAGAAAAGGAGATGTTATTTTTGTCCAAGAAACAAGGATAGGAAGTCATCCATGGTTAGTATTAAATGTGAACAAAATATTTGTGGACAATGTTCGGTTTTATATTGCAAAAACTGTGCCTAATTTTAGTGGTGCATACTATTTTTAAAATACAAAAGTTTTTTTTTTTAATCATTTTCCGTTTTTTAAATATAGAATTCCTTAAGATAAGGAATTATTTATATATTATTTTACAAACGTTTTCATTTGTTAGCATATAATATTAAAAAAAAAAGAACAAGTATTAATAATATGTATTTAATAACATCAGGCATTTATTTAATTTTAGAAGCATCCTTTCGTATGGTACCTATTCAAAATATGTTGAATTAACGTATTTTACAAGAATAAACAATTCTAGATGTTTCAGGATTAAAAAAAAAAAAAAAAATGACGTCTGGGGTCTAAGAGACCCCACCTCACCAATTTTGACTATAAATTTCACCTTACCAATTAAAGGTTAAATATTTCATTTATCATCATAGAAATTATATTTGTGGCGGTCGAGAAAAACTGGATAACTCGAATTATATCAAAAATGAGTTAACTCCACGTATCGCTCCCTCAGACCGTCTCCTATGTCGTGTTAAATTGGTTCTTCTTGGAGGAAGAAATTTCAGGTGGAAAGAAAGCTGTATGTTATAACTCTATTTTGGGTATTACGTAAAGTTTAAGTATCTCACCTATAAAATGAAAGATTTTGACTTAACCACTTATTCACGACCGCCACAGATATAGTTTTTGTCATAGGCTATTTACTGTTATCTCGTTAAAAAAAAAAATAAGACAAAAATATGTTTGCTCTTTTTTGCTTTAGTTGATTATCAGATTTGTCGAACTTGTTTATTCGTCCCTTTTTATAAATGCTAACAAGATGAAATGATTAATTTTAAAGATACTTTGTGTTTGACAAATTATGTTAGTATATTGGTTTACATGCGTTGGTTATTCTATTCAAGATAAAGATTTCATCAAATACCTGGGTTGTAGATTTTCGGGGGAATTAGAATTTGATGAGGAATCCGTCGGTAGGCTGAATCGAGATATGGAAAAGCTTGTAAATTCTAATCTCCTAAAGCCTGACCAAAAAATAAACATTGTAAATAGATATGTTTTTCCTTCCGTGATATACCCGCTGCAGACTGCACCACTAACAAAACTGCGCCCATCTTTGTTAGAGGCAATCGACGTCATAATTCGAAGATGTATAAAGGCTATCATAGGATTGCCAGCCAACTCCTGCTCTTCTATGCTGTACTCGCCGCGACGATATAGGGGTCTTGGGCTTCTGCGTTGTCAATGGGAAGCTCCTCTTCAGCATTGGGCGATTTCTCAAAGATTGGCCGGAGTAACAGACGCCCTGTTTCAAAATATCTTCAACTTAACGGAGGAGATCCGCGAGTGCACCGAACTACTGCGAATTGAGGGAAATGCTATAGAGGCCCCTCTCACGGTAAAGAGAGTGAGGCAGTTCTTGAGGGAAAAGTCTTTTGAGGAGTGGAGCCAGTGCAAGTGGCAGGGTGTAGGCGTGGTACATTTTAAAGCCAACCCGAGCGTAAACAGGTTTATGTTCGATCGACAAATGTTAACAGGATCAGAGTGGACAAACGCACTCAAATTGAACATAAACTACGCACCACTTCGTGGAGTCCCTGGATCGAGATGCCAGGGTAACGAGGCTGTTGGACCCCTCTGCCGCAGATGCGGTCGAGAGTTAGAAACCCCTTCACATGTGTTGGGAAAATGTCCACATAACATGCTTCTCGTTACCCGCCGGCACAACCGCATAAAGAAAGAAATATCAGAACTTTTGGAAGTGAGAAAGTATAAATGTTTTCAGGAAGTCTTTTGCCTTGATACAGATGGGTCGACAAGATTTGTGGATATCTTGGCATTTAATGCCACAAAAAATGAAGCACTGATAGTGGACCCCACTATCAGATATGAAACAAATGACCAGGAACAAGGCAAGAGGATTCAAGAAGAGAAAGAGAACATTTATACAAAATGTATTCCATACCTGAGGGAAAAATTTCGTGAGGAGTTCGGTGAAAGGGAATTTAAAGTCGTGGGACTTTGGTTCGGAAGCAGAGGGACCATCCCAGTAGCCACTGGATTATTTTTAGAGAAATATGGACTCGGAAAAAATGAGATGCAAAGCATGGCGGAGACCATAATCTTGGACTCACTGGGAATCCTGCATCACCATATATATTGAGGCTAGTCGGGATTCTCAGATGTCCATGACCGATTTCAAAATTAGTAAAATATATGTATTTCCTATTTGGCGGAATCTCTCTCTATCTTGTTTCTTCTTTAAGATTGTCTTCGGGATTGATGCGGTATGCTGTGTACTGTAGCAACTCAGCGAAGTTGAGCAGCAGATCCAAATTGGAATTTCCTCCTGGTAAAACAAAGACGCCAGACTATGTATAAAAAAGTAAATGTTTAATTAAAAAGAATAATACAAAATAAAATAATAAAATGAATACTCACAATTCTAATATAGTAAAGTAATAGTTCTGATACAAATAAAATAGTATGATTGTTAAATTATTAGTCCTTTAATATTATATTGATATTTAATGGTAATCTTATCTGCTGTCCCCCTGTGGGACTTGTTTTCTTCCCGACAATCAGTCTCTCTGCTGTCACCCTGTGTGACTCGATGAGAGGAAGTTCTGTAGTTAGCGTACGCACTCAGTTATCACTTCCGACTCGACTCCGATATTTAAGCACAACACTGTATAATTCTCGGCAATGTGCATGCGCGAACTCGTATTTACCGCGTCAGTGTTCATTTGAACCATTACTATGTATTTTTAATACAACGAAACCTTAAATAAATTTAAAACCAATACTTTTTCATAGAATCACCAACAATTTGAAATATCGGCATTTAAGCCTTGAAAGCCTATTTCCATTAGACTTTAATCTGCATGATATTTAAGAACCTTAAAATTTTATCGGCTTTAGTTAGTGCCTAATGCATGGTATTGGTGTTGCTAATAGGTTAGTACAGATGTACCACGGAGTATCAAATATAATTCGAAGTAAATACTTTCTTTTGAATTATACGAATATTAATATTTTTGGAACAACACAGTTGCTGAATCTTTTTAACAGGTTTCAGTATTTGCTTATTCTCTACTAGGTATTTTTTCAAGTAACCAGTACATTTTGCGAAATTTAATGTTTAGCTCCTCTTTCTTCTTTAGTAAGTGTTTTCGTTTATTTTCAATAATGAACCTTTGTAATCGAAGAAAAAAAACATCCTTCAAAATTTGATAGCTTACGTTTCAACATATGTATAATGTAGGATGCCCGCGTCTTTTCTCCCAAACTACTGGACAGACATTTTTTTGAAACTCAGCACAAAAACAGTAGAGCATCCAACGATGATCCTGAAACACCTAGGCGTTGATATTCACCGATTACTTTTAAAATGGCGGCCGAATTAATACGATTTTATTTAATAACTAGTTATTTTGAGGAAAGAGAAAAACTAAACTGTTTAAAACCAAAGAAAATTAATAAGGGCATGAAGGCTACGCTCTACAAAAACCCTGATCAGGCCCATACTGACTTATGGCTGTGAATCCTGACTGTTACGGAATGCAGATGAACAAAACATTGCTGTTTTCGAAAGAAGAAAACATAGCAAATGCCCTTCAGAGGAACGGAAACACAACAGACTCCTCGGATCAGTTAGACCATCCAGAAAGAAGAAGAGGTGCTGTGATAGATTTATTCGCTTGATTAGCAATTAGGATAAACCCGGTTTAGAAGAGACACCGCTGTGGGTTGTCGAGGCCGGAGGCGAACCGAGATCAAACGGAATCAAAGCACAATCAGCGGAGGCCTCACTCTTCGCCCTTTCATCTCGGCTCTTTAATGTTGAGGGATCGCCTAATTGCTGATTTCCAGATCTCCGTTTGGCTTTACAACTCACTTGGTTTATTGTTCAAGCAAAGAATATCTTGAATCTGTTACTCTCTCTTCTGGACAAATCTACACTTGGAATCCTCCTACAAGTCTAAATAGACAAGATATTGCTCGCCGTTTTAAGTTACAGTTGTGATTTTAGAAATTTTTAGAAATCACCCGTGATTTAATCTTTATGGTAATGAATCTGATCCAATCGAATATTTTTGTTTTTGTCTACGTATTTATCTAACGTCACTTTATGCAGCTATGTCTAATCGGACGATGCTACAGTAGGAGTCCTATATTTGGCCTATCCAGGTTTAATTAGAATAGGTTTAATTAACGAGTACCTGACATCGCACATGCTCGGGACCAACTTTCATCGCCCCCTCCGAAGGAGGGCATTAATAAGGATTTTTTACTCTCATTAAAAAATCCTAGGTCCACCTGCGGATATGAACCGTGACCTTTGGCACAGGAGGCTGTAATGCTAGCCACCCAGCTACAAGTAACCCCTGTTTACTTATTTATATCATAGTTTAATGAAATGAAGACATTTTTGTACCTGCATCCTGTAATTTTTTTTCCTGTTAGGAAAATCTTTCTCACTTCGTCAATTTTTTCAGATATCAAATAAAAAAACAAATATTTATATATGGATATGATTAACACTTTTTGCTATCACAGAAAATTACCTGAATAGTGAAAAAGACCTCGAAAATTAATAAAAAAAAGATATATTTAGTGAATTATATGTATCCTGGTTACGATAAATGGCCGATTGTTAAGAATCCTTTTAACGAGAATGGCGACTTTAACTTAGAATAAAAAAAAAACAAAATTAAAACAGTCCTTAAAATATGAAAATCGGGCATATCCTTTGAAACAGTAAGGCATATATGCTTCGAAATTCACATACTTTTATAAAATTTATCGTTTTTGAACAAGACTGACCACACACACAGATTTATTACGAAAATTGACTTTTTAGACTCAAGGGACCATAAAACGTGTATGTGTTCAGGTGAAAACTGGAATCCTAAAATTTTCATGATCGCAATACCATATTTTATATATAGATAAGTGAAAGTAGAAAATGTTTTATAACCCCTGTATAAACTTAAAGGCTTATGAATCCACATAATTTCAGAGTAATAAAAAATAAAAATAAAATATAATCTGGCTGTGGGAGTAGAGACTGCCTCAGATATGTAAAGGACTCATTATATAAAATGAAATGAAAACAAAAAATTATTCAGTGATCAAGTCCCCTTACAATAACGAACAATGAACAAAAATAAATCCTTATGGTCTGGTTACTTAAAGAACTTATTTATAAAAAAAATTATATAAAAGAAACAATCTGTATACATATGAAACTTCAAATATTAATTATATCTATACATCTGTGCAAATTCATACTATATATACCTAAACTTTACATTGGAAACAGAAGATTGAGATGCGAGTAGGTAGTGGAAGAGTCGAGTGTGGCTTTACGGATAGAGATGGGCAGCGAATTCCAGAAGGATGAGGAACGAACGAGAAACGATTTGTGAAAGGATGCAGTTTTATGTGATGGGGTATTGTTTTGTTTGTTTTTTTAAATTTATTTATTATCGAGGCGGCTGAAAAGACGATGGCCTCGAGACCTCCTTGTCTGAAAAATCTTTGAAGTGCTACCACTGGGTAAATTCTTCTCACGCCTATCATGTCCATATCTCAATGTTCACATTTCTTTGATATATTTTTTGTGTTAATACAGTTGTAAATATCTCTATAATAAATAAAATAAAAAAAATTATATTTTCTATTTATTTTTTTAAAGAGTTGTATTTTTATTTTAAAAACATATTTTTTTATTTTTATTTTATCTCAACTATATTGGAAAAAAGGGGGGGAAAAGTGATTAATTTATCTATATCAATATACTAATTTATTTTTTTTCTCTTTTCTTTTTTTTTTTTTTTTTTTTTGGTTTTAAAGATGTATTATTATTTTGAAAACAAAGTATTTTATAACTATTTTATCTCAACTATATTGAAAAAAACAAACTGTTAATTTATCTTTATTAATATATTTATTTATTCAATTTTTTTAAACAGATGTATAATTATTTTATAACCATATGTATTTTATTTTGTGAAACGTGGCCGCTTACTTTGAAGGATGAACAACGGCTTAAGGTCTTCGAAAATAAGGTATTGCGTAAAATATTTGGTCCGAAGAGAGATGAGGCCACTGGGGAGTTTAGAAGGTTGCACAACGCGGAATTGCGGAACTTGTATCCTGTGAATATAATTGAGCTGATTGCATCGCGGAGACGCAAATGGGCGAGTAAAGTTGTTGGGCTCGATGACGAGCGGATTCCGAGAAAGTTGGTATTTGCTGATCCGACTGGTAGGCGTCCGAAAGGTAGGCCGAAGCGTAGATGGGAGGATTGCGTTAAGTCTGATCTCGGGAGCTTGGGCTTGATTGGTGAACATTGGACGAGTCTGTGTAGGCAGAATTTGGTGGTATCGGCATCGAACCTTCGGTTCGCTAAGCCTATTATTATTATTATTATTATGTATTTTATTTTATTTTATTATTTTTTTTAACAGATGTATTATTATTTCAAAAACATATGTATCTTTTTTTTTTCTTTTACTTTATCTCAACTATATTGGAAGAAAAAAAAACTGTTGATTTATCTTTATTAAAATATGTATATAACTTAAATAATGTATTGTGTATAGCCAAGCCAGGCTCTATTTGTAAGGGGAATACCCCAAAGACAAATAAAATCTATTCTATTCTATTCTATGTGATGGGGTATAAATATTGATTGATTGGGTTCTAGTATTTAACGAGTGGATATCAGCTCGGAGGTTGAGGAGCTCAGTTATGTAGGAAGGTTTTCTATTTTTTAAGGTTTGGAATAGGTAAGAACCAAGGAAATATTGACGTCGTACACAAGTATAAAGCTATTTTAAGATGCTATAATAACCAGAAATATGGTCACGTCTACGGGCTTCGAAAATAAATCTCATAAAACAGTTTATAATTCGTTTTAATTTTATTTCTAGTTCATCAGTTAGTTCCCCCGTACATCAGACAGCCGTAGTCAAAGTTTCAGAAGATAATAGTAATATTGACTGACATGAACAATATTGATTTTTTTTAATAACTTTGATGTAAGTATATTAAAAGCAAAATACTAGAAAGAAAAAAACAAAACAAAAAAAGCATTGTTCAGCTAGAAGCTCCATGCAACATACTCGAGGATTTATTATTCCATTAGCAGAGAGGTGTCAGTCCCATCAGCCAGGTAGTCGTCGAGTTGGAATTTCAACACCTCTACACAGATTGAAAGCAATTTTTTTTTTTATGAAATATACGTCAAATCCGACTTGTAAATTGTATAATATAAGTTGTGATGCTTAATTAAAATAAAATGCTTAGAGTACAGTTAGTTTAAGACGCGGAAATTATAGGGTTGTGTCACATGAAATGTCCGTTTTCAAGGAAAAGGATTTTTATTAAAAATACGATATGAAAACAAGATAATTTTATTCGAAGTATTTACCTTCTTTTTCAACACATTTTCCTAACGTGACACTAACTTTTTTATTCCCGAACTGAAAAACTCTGAGCTTTGAAGTGAAACAAAATCTGAAAACACACTTTTCACTTGATCATCATTTTCAAAAAGTTTTCCTTTGACGAAGTTGCCTAAATTCCTGAATAGGTGGTAATCACTTGGAGACAAGTCGGGAGAATATGGTGGGTGCGGAAGAACTTCGTAGCCCAGTTCTTTCAATTTTTGCACGGTATGTTTTGAAACATGGGGTCTAGTGTGAGGTCATGAGGTACCCATGTATCAAGCTTTTTTACTTTCCAATACACTTTAAATGTCTGGAAACGGTAGATGCACTTGCGTTTAGTTGTGCTGAGAATCCTTTAACTGTTAATCACACAGGCTAGGGACTAATTTTTCGCTCCCTCCTAAGGACGGCATAGTTAAAGAGTTTTAACTCCCATTAAAATATTCTAGCCAAAAAAAAACTCTTAAAAATCCCAGTTAAAAAACTCTGTTGCCAGTTTTTCCTCCAGATTTTTTTTTTTTTTTTTTTTTTTTTTTTTTTTTTTTTTTTTTTTTTTTTTAATGATTGATAGAAACATAAGAATAATAATAACTAAGATCATTATAAACATAAAGGTTAATACACACGCCTCTATCTGGACAGACGCTCTAACCTTCCATTTAACAACAAAAGCCTCATTTACATGACCTCATAAGGCCTTACGGGACTTACGGAGTTGAGCTTTGGGGCTAAACCATCAAATTCCTATCGAATCCAATCCAACGCTCCTTACTTTGTCACGAATAACCTCATCCATAAAGACCTTATGTTCCATATGCGCGGACGAACCAGGTATCATTCCTTCCATGAAAAACTCTACTCCCACTAGTTTCAATCCTAGCTTCCTCATCTATTCCCGACAATCCCCCGAGGCGTCTGAAAAGAAGATGGCCTCGAAACCTTCTAGTTAAGATTACCTAGTGGAGTGCTGCGATTGGGCAGTTTCTCTTCATCTTTATCATGCGTTTTATCTAAAAGCTAATATACTAGATGTATCAACCAATACATTAGTAAATATCAATAAATGAATAATAAAGAAAAAAAAAGGTTAATACAAGTCCAACTTTAATTTATATTAATGATGATTTATATAAATAATTATTAGACTGTTATTATTAGACTTCTCCACGTACTACCAACCTCCTCAAGAAACTTGGAACAACAGCTATCCAAGTAAGCTCAAAGCGATTAAGAAAGAGGTAAAACCTTGGAAAACCTCAAGTCGCACCGACCGTAGAGAAGAGGTGGTCCTGGCCCGCCTGAGAATCGGACACACACGACTAACGCATGGGCACATAATATCAAAAGAATTGCCCCCAAGATGCAAGCATTGTAGGGGAACCTTGACCATAGCTCATATTTTTAAAGAATGTTCCTTCTACACCAGGCAGCTGAACAAAAATAGAATACCAAGCAACGTCTCAGATGCTTTGGGAAACAATGGAAAAAGGATTGATGAATTAATGTGTCTTCTCTTTCAAATGGATTTTTACAAGCAGATTTGAACAACTATTGTTTCCATCTTGACTTAATTGATTTTAATAATGAATTTAAATTTAAAATTAATTAAAAAAATAACTAAAATTTAAAATTAATCTTAATATATTTATTTATTATATTTACTTTTTTTTTTACTTAATTTTTAATTACTTGTTTAAATATTATTTACGGTTTCCTTCCCCCCCTTTTTTTATTATTATTTATTTACTTATTTTTTATTATTCTTTTTTTACATATATTATAATATCTTTTAATGAATATATCTTTTATACTTCATCTAATAATATTTATCTTAAATTAATCTTCTATAAAATTGAATATATCTGGCACTGATGACCGCGATGTTTTTTGCATTAAAATTTTAAAAAACAACCAACTAACCTCCTCAAGCCAACATTAAGATAGACAAGAAATAGGAAGATTTCTTTTATTTCCGTCCCGAGACTATAAAGCCGTTGAAGTAATGACTTCACAAGCAAGGTTATACCCAATGGCCTTCAATATGCTGTCGTTCGAATATAATTTATTGTCGCTTATTGCAAAATGTTGTTATCTTTTATTATTATTGTTATTTCGTGGTGATGTGCTAGCGTATTGCTCGCCAGTAATAGGCGAGGACTGTATAGAGAGGGATTAAAGTAACAATATATCTGTTTCGGAATCATGGTTTCGTTGGGATCTCATTATTCAGGAGCAGATGGTGACCACATCGGCGTCACGTATTGGTCCTAACCGACACCCGTTTCGGTCCACGCCCGACCAAACTGTATGTATTACATTGCATTACATAATTTATGTATTCACTCTAATCAAGTATTAGATAAAGCAGGAAGATAATTCAAAGTTCATAGGTACTTCAACTTAAATTGCTATCATTACACAATATTATTTGAGATACATTTAGTTTATTATTTTCAATAATGAACCAAAAAAAAAAAAATCTGGTGCGGGCAACACACGACTTTCACTTACCTCCATTTTTAAAATCAATGAAAGAATTTTCAAATACAGTTAGAGATAAAAATACGTGAAATTATTAAGGAATTAATCAAATTGAATTTATATAGAAGCATGTGTTTTATTAAAAAATCTATTATATTATTATCTTAAATAATCAGTAAGTTATATCTTCGTTTCATCACTCTCTATTAACTTTTAAAAGCTTGTGTATGAGATGATATTTTTTCTAAAAACTTTAGCTTTCCAACGGTATATAACATGTAAATTACTGCTCTTATGTTCAAAAACGAAAAATTGCATTAAAAAAATATTTTTTCTGTTTTCTCCTTTAGTTGGGTATCGAATTTATTCAATTTATATATTTACCAGTTTTTCATCAGCGTTAACAAGATAATCTAGTTATTATTATTGAATCTAGAAAATTAAAGGTACTTTAGGGGAAGAAAATTTAAAATATCGGCATTTAAGCCCTGTCAGACCATTTTTATCCAAATGAAACCTACATGATATTAAAGCCCGTTAAATGTAACATCGATATAGCGAGTTTAATCAAAATCGTCGGAACCGTTTTTGAGAAAATCGAAAAAAGGTGCAAAATGCATGGTATAAAGTGCCTCTTCTGGTAAGCTCATTTTGATGAAAAAAGTTTTGTCACCTCTCGGGCGTATACTTGTCTTAAATATGAAATTTCAGTTTCATAGGACTTACCGTTTCCGCCCGGGAGTTACCACACACACACACACACACACACAAAGACCTTTTTGCGGGACTTAGTTATTTGGACTCAGGGGACCCTAAAACGTGTATTTCGTTGAAAACTGGAATTCGAAAATTTTCACGATCGCAATACTTCCCCTTACTATATATAGTAAGTGAAAGTAAAAAAATTACTCTCCTCCCAACCAAATTGTGAGGGTTTACGTCTTAAAATACTTAAAATCCGAAAAACGAATAAAAAAAAAATCCGCTAGTCCGCCGCACAGTATAAAATATTGCTGTTTGTATCCAGGTTTAATTACGATAGGATTCTTTAACGAGCACCTGAAATAGCTCAGGCTCGGGACCAACATCATACCTCCCCTTCGAAGGATAGTATAATTATGTTATAGCTAACTCAACATATATTTCAAACATTTAATATTGGTTCACCGAAAAGTTAAGAACTTTTGAATTTCTTCAACAGCAAATTATTTAAAATAAAGTTGTAAAAGATCCTTTTTTAAATTAAAAAAACACAACTTGTATTAGCCCTTTTCAAGGGAGACGATTTAACAAGAAGTTTCATAATACGAAAATTAATATAAAGTTTAGCAATTAGTGTAAATTTAAGGGAGAACTAAAATAATTAACTTGATGTAAATTCTTAAGGAAGGTTTATTCGAGTTACATTTAGTTTAAATTATACTCAAAGGATAATATTTCTGGTGAGTAGATGACTGACTGTTCCCGAAGGAGTTGTTTGCTGGGAGTTGGTTTACATTCTAGCCTTTCCAACAACTTTCTCTAACAACGAAGAGTACGATTAAAGTGATCAACTTCTTCTTTCTTTTTTCTGTCTTTGTGTTCGAGTACCCTCTTGTATTAGGGCAATTATATCAGGCAAGCTTTAATATCTTGTTAACATCAGGTCTTCTCACTGTGGAAAGTATAATTATTCAAGGATATTAATTTTTTTCTTTTTATTGGGTCGTTTTACATGAAATGTCCGTTTTTATAGTTTCTGAAATACATAAAGGATTTTGCAGCTCTCTGTTGTTTTCTTCCGAATGTTTACATATTTAAAGTAAACAGTTACTAAACCTCTACCTTTGTATTATAAACATTAGCTTCTCAATAAATTACCCAGTTTATATTGGGTTGATGCAAAATTAATGCAGGTTTTTAGTAGGTATTGTAAATACGCCATATCTTTACTTTAACCATATATATTTAATCAAAATAATTTCCATCTGAATCAATGCACTTTTGCCAACGTTCAACAAGCTTTCTTATTCCACCAGAAAAAAAAATCCGAATCCCTGGACTCAATGAAATCACGAAAAGAATTTTCAATGTCGTCCTGGTTTTGAAAATTTTTCTCCCTCAAAAAGTTGTCCAGATGCCTGAAAAAGTGGAAGTCTGTAGGAGAGAGGTCAGGTGAATAAGGCGGATGTTGGAGAACTTCGTAGCCCAACTCGTCAGTCGTCGAAGCGTTGGTTGTGCAACGTGTGGTCTGGCGTTATCGTGGAGCAGGATCGGCCCCTTCCGATTCATCAATGCTGGGCAAAGACGTTGCAATTTTTGAGTTCCGAGTTCCGCCGCCATTTCTCGTGTGGTTTTGGTTGGGTCTTTTTCCACTTTTGACCTCAGCTGGTCGTTGTCCAGAGCAAGATGACGGCCCCGACCTTCCTTGTCTTCGAGGTCGAAATCTCCTCTGCGAAACTTCTGGAACCAACGCTGCACCGTGCACTCATTAATAGCCCCCTGACCCCACACTTCATTAATATTACGAGCCGTTTGCGCAGCGCTGCGCCCTAATTTAAATTCGTAAAAATAAATTTGACGAAAATCGCACTTTGACATTTTCGATTCAAGACCTTTGAACACACTGAACAAAACGATTTTACTAAACAAATTCATGGTGAAAGAGAGGGTATTAGATAAGGTTTGTTTTGGTATAATAATGATCAATGTTAGGATTAGCTTTGTTTACACAATTGGAATTAAGATATTGCAATAGAGGAAACCTGCATTAATTTTGCATCAACCCAATAGTATACCTCCAAATATGAACATGGAAACACGCGATTTTCGAGTAATATTTTTGTACCAGTTTAAACTCGGCCATTCAGCAGCTGAGGCCGCTAGAAATATTTGCAAGGCGTTTGGGAAAGGGAGTGTTAATGAACGGATCATCAGCTGGGAATACCGACTTGGAAAACTTGCCCCGAGGAAGACCTCCGTCCGTAATAGACAACGATGTCTTCAAACATACAGTAGAAGGAAACCCCTACCAAACAGTTAAAGGACTCTCAGCAAAACAAAATGCAAGTGCATCTATCGTTTCCAGACATTTAAAGTGTATTGGGAAAGTAAAAAAGCTCTATACATGGGTACCTCATGATCTCACTGAGCGGGAGCAAAACCCCATGTTTCAAAACATACCGTGCAAAAATTGAAAGAACTGGGCTACGAAGTTCTTCCGCACCCACCATATTCTCTTGACTTGTCAACAACAGATTACAACCTGTTCAGGAATTTAGACAACTTCGTCAAAGGAAAAGTTTTGGAAAATTATGATCAAGTGAAAAGTGCGTTTTCAGATTTTGTTTCACTTCAAAATCAGAGTTTTATTCAGTATGAATAAAAAGTTAGTGTCACGTTAGGAAAATGTGTTGAAAAAGAAGGTAAATACTTCGAATAAAATTATCTTGTTTTCATATCGTATTTTTAATAAAAATCCTTTTACTTAAAAACGGACATTTTATGTGATACAATACCTAAGGGTATAACTGGGTAAGGATGGTAAATCTGCCCCCGCGGCTTCTTTGACTACATCTTGGGTGATCAATTTGGTGTCAAATAAAAATAATTCACCTAAATTTTTAGCTTTTTAATTAACATAACATCTATTTAAAAATGTTAAAATTGATTCTAAGAAAAGTTAAGAACTTTTGAATTTCCTTAACAGCAAATTTGTAAAATAAAATTGCAAACGATTCTTTTTAAATTAAAAAAAACTTTTATGAGCCTTTTTAAGGAAGACAATCTAACAAGAAGTTACATAATACGAAAATTAATGTAAAGTTTAGCAATTAGTGTAAATATAGGGAGAACTATGTAAGGGAGAATAATTAACTTGATGTAAATTCTCGAGGAAGGTTTATTCGAGTTATGTTTAGTTTAAATTATACTTTAAGGATAATATTTCTGGTGAGGAGATGACTGACAATTTCAACCGGTTTTCGAGATTTTTCTAAAAACCGCTCTTTTCGATTATTTTTTTTTTTTTTAATAGTAAAAATTGGAATTAATGAATGATGATTTTTTTCTGATTCTTAGGAGTCAAATACATAAAAAATGTTATGAACATGATTCTTAAACGAAAAGACATTTGCTGGCAAAATTCGGTGAATAACACCTTTCAAGAAAGCATCCTAACTAATTTCGAAATACTCCAAAGAAAAATATATATAAAATCGAAAAAAGGGTGTGTATTTTTTTTTTTTTTTTAAACCCGATATAGGTGAAGCTAAGAATCATTTTCCAGGAGTCAACGACTTGAAAGAATTATATGATCGTGATTCTTTAACGAAAACTGGTTTCATACTAGATGAATGAAAATAAAAAAAATATATATTTTAACCATTTTGAAAGGTGTCACTCACCGGATTTTGTCACGAAATGTCTTTTATGCTCTTCTGTACTGAAAATTTTTTCAAAGTGGTAGAACAATATGAAACAAAAATTAAAAACTGATTTATCCAGTCCTACCTCACTGGCAGATCCTTCAAAATCAATCATAATAATTAATATTCATCCATTTTTAGTCGGTTTGCTGGTGTCCCTCAAGGTAGTATCCTAGGACCCATCCTTTACACAGTTTATACAGCTGATATCCCAACCCATCCTAACACCTTCCTTTCTACCTATGCTGATGACACTTGTGTGTTATCAGTCAATAACGATCCAACTATTGCCTCTCAAACTCTCCAATCCAACCTCAGAGACCTTCAAGTATGGTATCAGAACTGGAGAATTAAAATAAATTCCAACAAATCCAACCAAATTACCTTTACCATTCGTCTTAAATCTATGACATCCTGCCCTACTGTCTCCTTTAATAATACTCCTCTTCTCCCGGTTGAACAGATCCGATATCTAGGACTCCACCTTGACAAACGCCTTACTTGGAACCCTCATACAAGACTGAAATGACAAGAAGCTGCACTACGTTTTCGACTACTTCAACAGTTACTAGACAAACGTTCTAATCTTCCACTTAAATACAAAAGACTCATCTACATGACTATCATAAAACCGTTATAGACTTACGGAATTGAACTCTGGGGCTCTACTAAACCATCGAATTCTTCTGGTATACAATCTCTACAGTCCAAAATCTTTCGTAAAATCCTCAATGCTCCTTACTTTGTCACCAAAAAACTCATCCATAAAGACCTTAATGTCCCATATGTTGCTGATTTGGCCCGTACGAGGTATCAATCCTTCCATGACAAACTCCATTCCCACCCTAATCCTTTCGTTTCAATCTTTTCTTCCTCTTCAATTCCTGACAATCCTCCGAATCGTCTGAAAAGGAGATAGCCCCGGGACCTTCTGGTTTAAAATATTTTTAGAGTGCTTCCATTGGGAAGCTTCTCTACATGTGTTTCATGCCTTTTTACATTTCATTCAAATTTACTTGTTGTATTACTTGTTATACAGCTGTATATTCCAATAAATAAATATTTAAAAAAAAATTATTCTTTCCTGAAATTTTGCGTTTTAAGAAAATTATAGCTTTTAGATTGTCGAAAAATGTGTAGAAAATTATTTTTTTAACTAAAAATACATCCTCCATAGAGAATACCTGAAAAAGCGAGACCTTAATAGAAAGGATTGATAGTGGTTAGATAGCTATAGCCTAGCGCGCATTTTGAAAAAACATGGCTTTTATCTAATTATTTAGTGGTAAAATGATTAAAAATGTTTATAAGTAATGTAATTCTGGAGTTTTAGTGAGAAATAATTGTTTACACATTTCTTAATAAAACATAATAAGAAATACAAGTTAAATACAAGATTTCAGATAAAAATAATTTTTTTTATATTTATATATTTTTTTTTTTTATATTGTTCCATCGTTTAAAAAATTCGAAAAACCTAATGTATATAGAGGAGGATAAAAGACATTTCCTAAAAAAAATCGGTGATTGACACTTTTCAAAAAAGTTATAAAAATACTTATTCTTTCTTCTGATAAAAATTGGCTTTTCGCTTAAGAGTCATGGTCATATAATTTTTTCTTGTCTTTGTCTCATAAGAATCTGAAAAAAATCGTAATCAATTGATTCCAAATTTTACAATTAAAAAAAAAAATATATGAAAACTGTTTGAATTAAAAAGCTAAAAATTTAGGCGATTTATTTTTATTCGAGACTAAATTGAACCCCGAAGTTTGAGTCGAAAAAGTCTCGGGAGCAGATTTACCGTTCTTTGTTTACTTAATCAGGGAGACATTTTATTACTTTCATTTACCTATATATGAAACATATAGTAAGGGGAAGTATTGCGATCGTGAAAATTTTTAAATTCCAGTTTTCGACGAAAATACACGTTTTAGGGCCCCCTGATTCCAAATGACAAAGTCCCGCAAAAAAGTCTGTGAGTGTGTGTGTGTGGTTACTCCCACGCGTAAACGAAAAGTCCTACGAAACTGAAATTTCATATTTAAGACAACGATACGCTTGAGATATTACAGAAACTTTTTCATAAAAATCAGCTAACCAGAAGACCCACTTTATACTATGCATTTTGAACCTTTTTACGATTTTCTCAAAAACGTATTTAACGATTTTGATTAAACTGGCTTCATCGATGTAAAATATAATTGGCTTTAATATAATTTAGGTTTTATTTTGATTGAATTAGTTTGACAGGGCTTAAATGCCAATATTTTTAATTTTCTTCCCTGAAGTACCTTGAATTTTATAGTTTTTATTAAATTTACCATATCATCTCATTAACATTGCTAAAAAACAGGCAAATATATAATTTGAACGAATCCGATATACAACTAAAGGAAAAAAGCGAAAATATTTTATTAATGCAATTTTTTGTTTTTGAACTCATGAACAGTAATATACATGTATGATATACCGTTGGATAGCTAAAGGTTTTTAGAAAAAATGTTATCTAATACACGAAATTGAAAAAGTTAATGGAGAGTGATAAAAAGCCGATGTTTTTTTTGTTGTTTTTTTGTTTATTTGACAACAAGTAATATACAAGTGCCTTTAGGCATATAAAAAACCGATGTAACTAACTTATTGTTGTTAATAAAAATATAGTATATTATTTAATAAAACACATGTTTCTATTGAATTTTTTTTACTTTTTTATTTGTTATCCGCCTCTATCCTACAGGGTCATTGGCGTCATCACATTACATTATACTCTGTTGTAGTAGCCTACAATTTTTAAATATTCAAACTGTTTGGATATATGTTTTTCTTCGTCGCCGAGTATTTGGTTCAGTGTGAGTGGCAATCCAATAGCTTTTCCCAAGTTCTTGTATATTTTGCATTCTAATAACAAATGGTTCACACTCTGCATGACGTCACATTTCGTGCAAGTGGGTGCTTCCAGCCGTTTTAGGAGTTACCCATGGGTAAACTGGCAATGACCGATTCTCAACCTGCACAGTAGGATTTCTTCCCTCCTAGACTTTCTGGAGCATCCAATCTTCTACAGTTACTTCATTAATTTGGACAATTCCGCTCTCTTCTCCTATTCTGGCAGCGTTAGCTGCTCGGTCAGCTTTTTCATTGCCCGGAATTCCTCGATGGGCTGGTACCCATAACAAAACAACATGTGTATGTCCGAGTTTTATTTTACAACTCTCGTTAATTATTTCTCGGATTATCGCGTCGGTTGGTGTTTGGCTGTCGATGGCAGCCAGTACACTCCAAGAATCCGTCGCAATAATCCAAGAATTTTGTTAGAGTTGTCTATACATTTCAGAGCCTTTAGTATAGCAGTGGCTTCCCCTGTGAAGACAGAGCTCCCTTTAGGCAGCTTGTACATGAGTTGTTTATCTTTATTGTAGACAGCACAGCCAACGCCATCTTCCATTTTGGAAGCATCAGTGTATAAAACTTCAGAGTTTTGGTACTTTTCCAATATTTCCAAAAACGAGTTCTGTATTTCTATTGGAAGCATGTTTTTTACTCTGGTCATCGATCTGTATATGAAAAATGAAATGAAAAAACTTCTTTATTATCCTGGGACTTAAGTCCCTTAAGAATAAAATAAAATACATAATTGATGACCGGAACAGTGTGGCCATAGCTTAGAATGACAAATTACTAAACTAGAGAAATAATAGAGGTTGTAATATATATACATCTTTACAAGTCAGACTTACCGAATGAAATAAAAAAATAAAAATAAAACAACTAAAAAACAAAAACAAAAAACAGAAATAGCTAATTCATCAGTGATAATTTAAGTAATATAAACACACAAAAAAATACAATAGTAGTAATTGGAATTTATAGCATCTGCAGTTGGAAGTTATTGTCTGTTTGACTGGGTAAGGAGAAGGTGGTTGAAAAGGAGCGATTTGAAGGAGGAAGCAGTTCTTACATGACGGATCTCAGGAGGGATAGAATTCCAAAGAGAGGTTGCTTTGGCTAGAACGCCTTGTCAAACGCAGCAGTACGGTGATGAGGAGGGTAGAGGTCAGAAAGACGGGATCTGGTAGAACGGGACTGAATTAATGATTTAAATTGAAGGGATTGGAAGATATAGCTGGGACGATGAGTTCTGATAACCTGGTAGAGGAAGGAAGCTAGGAAATACTGGCATCTGTAACGAGGATAAAGCCACCTTATTGCACAGTTCATAATACGCTTGAGTTTTGCTTCGAGCTTATCTGAAAGTCCGCTGTACACTTCGCAACCGTAGTCAAAGTGGGGAAAGACAAGGGAAGAAACAAGGAGTTTACGAATATTGAATGGTAGGAGGTGATAGAGGCGCCGGAATTGCTTTTGGGTTGCTATGGTTCGGCGGGATATTTGGGAGATGTGTGGTTTCCAAGAGAGAGTTTGGTCAAGAGTAATACCTAAGTCTATGTGTGGTATTTCTTTGTATCTGCGAAGGATTTTAAGTTCAGGAACAGATTTTATATTATGTAGGCTCATATCTATTTGAGTCAGTGCTTGGTAGATTTGTCTTTGGATGGGTTTCTCGGTTCTCTCGACACCACGACTTTCGGGCTCTTCAGCAAATAGAGAAGAGGCTAAGCCTTTAATCTGGAGACATATTTGAGTGTCAAGTATTCTCATCTGAGCTGTAAGGTTGGTTCGCCAGATTCTTTGATAAATTGAAATTTAATTTAATTAATTCTAAACGTGTCTGCTAGGTGAAGACACGGAAACCATACAACTAAATACAAGTATGTTAATAAACACCGGTAAACAAATAGGTCTCGAAATAAATACCGATAAGACGAAATATATGATTTGTAGCAGAAATGGTGGCGATCTTGATGATATTAATATTTCATACTTTTGAACACGTAATGCGTGTTATTATTCAGTTGCTAAATTACTTAGCTCGCGGCTTCTGTCTAAAAACTTAAAGGTTAGAATTTATAAAACTATTGTTCTTCCGACGGTTCTTTACGGATGTGAAACGTGGCCGCATACTTTGAAGGATGAACAACGGCTTAAGGTTTTCGAAAATAAGGTACTGCGTAAAATATTTGGTCCGAAGAGAGATGAGGCCACTGGGGAGTTTATAAGGTTTCACAACGCGGAATTGCGGAGTTTGTACCCTGTGAATATAATTGAGTTGATAGCATCGCGGAGACTCAAATGGGCGCTTAAAGTTGTAAAAACGGATTCCGAGAAAGTTGGTATTCGCTGAACCGACTGGTAGACATCCGAAAGGTAGGCCAAAGCGTCGATGGGAGGATTGCATTAAGGCTGATCTCGGGGGCTTGGGCTTGACCGGTGAACATTGGACGAGTCTGTGCAGGCGAATTTTGGTGGTATCGGCATCGAACCTTCGGGTTTGGTAAGCCTATTATTATATTCTAATTCTAAACAATTTATTTTTATATCTATATGTATTTAAAAATTCTTAAATTGATTTTAACAACGGACGTAAGTGTAAGTCGTGTTTTGGGCTCACCAGATTTTTTTTCTTATTGTTTTTAGCTAATTTACATAACTTTACGCTCTTCAACTCAATCCAATCGGAATTAATGCAGCCACGCGACTGAGCCATGAACCGAAAACGAGATTAATAAAGCCGCGGAGCGCGACTATTATACCTGGCTTCACTCGGAGGCGGGAGATTTGAATTTCATAAACGGTCTGCAATATTCTTTTATGCCTCCTCGCTCACACTACGACTGTACATTGGGTTTCCAATGTCCCCTCACATTGCCTCGTCTTATCTTTACTTCGGTATATCGTCCCACTTTCTGCTTGAGTAAAGTCGTCTCGGATTAAAATGCAAAACGCAGAGCCATTCGAGAAATTCGTTATAATTACGATGCCCTAAACGGACATTGAGATAAAGGAAGATTGGAGAGGATTAATTTTGTTACAACCAAAACTACTATTACGTCTCATGACTCAATTTCCGTAATGTGGCGATGTTTATTAATTGTGGAATTATTTGTGTAGTTGGTTGGGTTGAAGAAATCAGAGAACAAAAAACGTGCACCTCTTCAACCCAATAAAAGTCTTTAGCTTACTACATTAGTGCATTGAGTGCCACTAGCCTAGAAACATCACGAACCTATATATGTAATAAATATATGAACATCGAATGCGTACTTCATGGGGTACAATTTTTTATTTTTTTTATTTTTTTTTTTTGCATAATCATGAAAATAAAAACATTAAATATACAAAAATGATGCTCTATAATTTATTAATTTTATTTATGACATGGATATAACTTTGGCTGATGGTCTAAAGTTTTTAGCTGTTGTAACTTTTTTTTTACTTTCATAAATGCTATACATATGACACTATTAGAGTTACTAAGAACAAAAATTGGCGTGTTTCAGATTAGGAATTTAATGGAATTTTTTTTATTTAACATAAAATTTCTCGCTTGGACCGTTTTGGAACTATTAGGTTGTAAAATAATATTTTAATTTTATTCCCTCTGTGTTTATGAAGTAATGTTTACTTGGTCAATAATGTTTACATATTCTAAAACAGGATTAGTTAAGGTGCTTTTATGCGTAAGTTTCAACCGAGATGAAGTGGTGATTTGCTTGCTCAAAATGGAAGAGAAAAAAATTAATTTTCTTTATTTAATTTTTTTTTTATTTCCAAAAAAGAAAATCCGCAACAAGAAGTTTACTCAGTTCAGAAGTTACATGACGCAAAGCGCTTGGGTCGTCCTTCAACTGTTGATGAATAAATTCCAAAAATTACCTGAAAGATGGAAATGTGTAATAGATCAATAAGTCATATGCAATCAATTTAAAATATTTACAAGAACCTGAAATTTTTATGAAAACCACCTGAAAAAAGCTCTAAGAACTTATTTCACAAACGAATAAATTAATTTTAATGAAAAAAAGTCACGCTTAGCTACTTAGTGCCTGTAATTACTCGCTCTGGTTCTGTTGTTTTTGTGATCGAAAATATTGACAAAGATACTTATTAGAAATTTGATGTAGAATATTTTCTGGTATATAAAAATACTGCTTAGGACCTAGCTTTAAGGAACTGTACTGATTGGAATAAAAAAAATCTGGTGCGAGCAACACACGACTTTCACTTACCTCCATTTTTAAAATAAATGAAAGAATTTTCAAAAACAGTTAGAGATAAAAATACGTGAAACTATTAAGGAATTTATTATATTGAAGTTATATAGAAAAAATATGTGTTTCATTCTGATTCCTCTCGCATTCTATCCTCACAATCCAAAATCCTTCACAAAATCCTAAATGCTCCTTATATCATTACGAATAAAATCATCTATAATGACCTAAATATCCCATTTGTAGCAGAACTATCCCAAAACAGATATGCCTATTTTAATATCAAACTCCCGACCCACACGAATCCTCTTGTACGCAACTTATTATTCCCAACTATTCCTGAAAACCCTCTGAAGCGAATGAAAAGACGATCGCCCCAACACCTACTAAATTAAATTGACATTGACACTGGGTAGTTCTTCACAAGACATTTTTTAGCCTATAATTGTAAACTAGCCCATTTACTTGTTGTATTTATTCTAAGTACAGTTGTAAATATCAATAAAAAAATCTGGTGCGGGCAACACAGGACTTTCACTTACCTCGGTTTTAAAAATCGATTAATGAATTTTCAAATACAGTTAGAGATAAAAATGAGTGAAACCTTAAAGAATTAGTTAAATGAAATTTCTATAGAAACAAGTGTTTTATTAAATAATCTATTATATTATTATCTAAAACAATTACTTAGTTTTATCGCCATTTCATCACTCTTTATTAACTTTTAAAAGTTTGAGTATAAGAGAATATTTTTTTTTTAAATCTTTAGCTTTCCATCGGTATATCATACCTGTATATTACTGTTCTTATGTTCAAAAACAAAAAATTGCATTAACATTTTTTTTTTCTGTTTTCTCCTTTAGTTGGGTATTGAATTCATTCAAATTATATATTTACCTGTTTTTCATCAGTAATAACGAGATAATATAGTTATTTTTATAGAATCAACAAAATTGAAGGTACATTAGAGAAAGAAAATTTAAAATATCGGCATTTAAGCCCTGTCAAACCATTTTAATCAGAATAAAACCTACATGATATTAAAGCCCATTAAATTTTACATCGATATAGCGAGTTTAATTAAAATCGTCGGAACCGTTTTCGAGAAAATCGATAAAATGTGCAAAATGCATGGTATAAACTGCCTTTTCTGGTAAGCTCATTTTGATGAAAAAAGTTTTGTCACGTCTCGGGCGTATAGTTGTCTTAAATATGAAATTTCAGTTTCATAGGACTTATCGTTTTCGCCCGGGAGTTACCACACACACACACACACACACACACACACAGACCTTTTTGCGGGACTTGGTTATTTGGACACAGGGGACCCTAAAACGTGTATTTCCGTTGAAAACTGGAATTCGAAAATTTTCAAGATCGCAATACTTCCCCTTACTATATATAGTAAATGAAAGTAAAAAGTCACCTTATGCCTGCATTGTGTTTTTTTCCACCTTAGAAAATGTAACACGTTTGACATCCTCTAGTACTGTTGGTGTTGGTCGGATGAAAAATAAGCAGATTGTTTTCATATTAGAAATTGTAAGGAAAATATATTTTAATGTATAACATCCGCCACTTAGACCTATATTTAAGAAGACATATTGGTTTGACTGAAATAAGTCACGTTTTGCCTAAATTTTTCAAGTTATATTTTCCAGAGGATTTTTTTTTATACTCTCTTGCTTTTTTGGGACTCTTTGGATCGAAAATTTGACTGTTTTTTAAATTTTGTATGAGAAATTCAATCGAAAATATTTTTTTTGTGAAGTGAGAATGGTTGACTGTCTGTATATAAGGGAGAGGTTAGTTCAGGGTGCAGTCAAAATAACACACAATTAAGTATAAACTCAATTTACTGGTGCCGACGTTACGTTTTCTTCAGGGCTATAAAAAACAAAAGATAACAACCAGTAGTAGAATACAATATATAAAGATGATAAGTAAAAGAAATATAATGATACTAAAAACAAAGTGAAATGTTAGTAATGACAAATAACAGATATAAAAATAATTAGAAACAAAACAGCCATTATTGCTTTATTGTTGTGATGCTCTCCTTCAAACGGTACGTACTCATCTGATTTAAAATCTTTCATCTGTTTTTTAAATATTTTAATTTTCTATTATCTAATTATTTACCTTTTATTAAATTTCTTTTGTTCTAAATTTCTCACCTAAAAAGGTGAAATCAGTCTTAGGCGCACCTTTTCGGCTTCATCCTCCAGCTGCTCCCTGACCCCCGGCGGATTTGTCGAACTCTGACTCTTCTATTTTCGTAGACGGAATACGATTGACCTCCCTGGTTCTCCATTCTCAACCTCATCACCTCTACCCCTTCTTAGTTTCAAAGAGACTAATTTTTTTAAATTGGCACGCTTACCAATCTTCTATTGGTTGTCATGAAAGTGCCCGGGATCGGTGGTCTAGCCTTTGTAGACTCTAATTTAAGAAATATTTCTAATATCTTAAAGACGGCATTGTATGTAACTAAATGTTTACGAACAGTATGTCTATCCCTTGGCCAGGACTAATACTCTTGTCGGCTGCCACTGGGGGGAAATACCAGGACTCCCCAGTGTACGACGGGGGGCTGCCCCTCGGAAAACCAAGGGTAGTAGGAAAATGTCTTTTGACTTTTACAAACAAAGGTGTTTAATAATTTCTATTACCAATGAAATAATTTAATAAGTCATTTAATTTCCATCAGCATCCTCAATATCAATACATAACATTTTCATTAGCACATACAGTTTTAGTCAGTTATTGCTTTTGACCAGTGTGAATAGTAAAATATTTTTTTTTTTATTTATTAAGAAATTTACAACTGTATTGATTCAATACAACAAGTAAATTGGATTGATTGGAGATCAAGACACATGATTGTCCTGTGAAGAAACTACCCATTGGTAGAACTCCAATGTACCATTTATGGTAAGAGGTCTCTTAGCCATCTTATTTTTAGTCTCCTCGGTGGATTGTGAGGAATAGTTGTTAAGGAGAGGTAACGGATAAGTGGTTTTATTAGGTCTTTATGGATAATTTTATTCGTAACAAAGTATGGAGCATTAAGGGTTTTTCGAAGGATCTTGGATTACTGGGATTGGATGCGAGAGGAATGTTATGGTTTAGTGGACCCCCATAACTAAGTGCCGTAGGTCTTATAATGGTTATATAAATGTATTTTTTGAAGTAAATATAAAGTTTTGAGCGTTTGTCGAGTAAGTGTTGTAGTAATCGGTATCCACGAGCAGTTTCCTGTCGATTCAGTCTAGTACGATGGTTCCGTGTGAGGAGTTTGTCTAGGTGTAGTCCTAAGTACCGGATCTGTTCAACAGGAGTAAGTAAGATATTGTTAAAGGATACGGTGGGGCAGGAAGTCATAGGTTTACGACGTAGAGTGAAGGTTATTTGATGTGATGTATTGGGATTTATTTTAATTCTCCAGTTCTGACACCATTCTTCGATGGCGGAATAGTAAAATATGAAAAAAAAAAAAATGTTTGTAAATGCCATTTGTTGGCCTTCGCTCTTTTATAATAATTAATCAAACTCCATTCTTGTATTCTCATTTCTCCGTTGATAAACGAGTCATTCCTTACCTCCGAAACAATCCGAGGGTTGTCCTTATTATCCTTACACCGCTCTCGAAGAAAGGATAAGAAGACAAGATGAATGCTGGGGGAGGTGACCTCGAAGAGGATAAGAACAGCGGAAGGAAGGGAACCATCAGGAGACAAAGGACCCGCGGCCCCAGAAACGTTTCTCCTTTCTCTTCGCTCTTCGTTCCTATTGTCTTTAAGTTCAGTCTTACGGGCCGCGTTAGTACTGCTTCGGAGGTCGGAGCGCGTGCAAATGAGAAAATACATTAAAAAAATCTTATGCAGGCAGCGCACGACTTTCACTTTCATCGACTGTTAAAATCAATAGAAGTACTAATAAATAAACTTAAATTAAAAAGTTAACTAGCTGACCCGGCAAACGTTGTTTTGCTATATAAAATATTTCTAGGAAATTTTCAGTGTATAAAAAAAAAAAAAAATAACTTATTGTCAGTGTGTAAGGATGTGGTATATGAGTGAAAGAGGCATGGAGGTGCTGAGAACGATGACGTAATATAAAAATAACAAAACACCAAACATTAATTTTTTAAAAATGTATTCCTTAAAATTAGATATATCATTAATTAATTACGGCAGAGACACTAAGGCCCGGTTGCACCAACAGCCTGTGTTAAAGTTAACTTTTGCTGTTAACTAACCCGGGTTAAAAGCTAATCATGATTAAAGTTTTTGTCCAGTTGTACCAATAAATTTTTAATTCGAGTTAGTTAACATGGATTAGCGCGGGACGTCATCATATTCGTGACGTATTTAACAACTCCAAACCTTCTAGACAGAGACAGTTAGATTATATTGAAATGATTGTTTTACTCTGCCGATTAATATATATTAATACAATAATGGATATAATTAGTTGACCGTTGAGAATTAATAATGAAACATTTTAAGATCTATTGAATATCAAGATAGCTGGATTGTATTGTGAAACCAGACAGACATTGAGTATCTAAATGGAATAAAAACTATAGTATATAAAATTTTATTAGATGAATTCGAAAAAAATAATAAATTAAATCAAGTACAATGAAATTAAAAATGAACCCAGGACAAAAAACCTTAACGTTAATAACAATAAATTGATCAATAATAAACCAAAAATAGATGACAATATGAACAATAAATAGTAAAACCTAAACAAAAAACTATAACAGATCTTTACCAGAATGAAAATAATAAAAAAACAATTATAGGTAATATCAACAATGCGATAAATATAGACATGACAAGTGGAAGAAATAGAAATATATACCATTATCAAAAAATGCAATTTATACCTCATCTATCCAAAGAAATTAAGAGAACGCTTGTTGAATTTAATTCACCACAGACAAAATTAGGACTATATAACCATAATAAACTAAGTAATCATTTATCAAACATTAAAGATTTTACCACACGAAAAACTGAATGTTATTTATAAAATAAATTGTATAGATTGTGATAAGATATACATAGGAGAAACCTCTAAAAAGATCACAACTAGAGTCAAACAACACAGCAATAATTGTAAAAATATAAACACTACAGCATTTGCACAACACAGTCTTCAGCTTAAGCACAATTTTGATTTTGAAAAAGCCTACAATATTGGATATAGAAAAACAATCAAATCTATATATAAACAAAAATATAAAAGATAACAAAAATTATAAAACAGATTGAAAACACCTCTCACAAGCAGTTCTTGCTACAATTGGGAAATTAAAATTTGTAAACCTTACCTTAGTGACCTATATTTAATAATAAATCAGTGTATACTTACTACAGTAAATAGTATGACCCTAATTCATCAGGGGCCAAAGAATATGTCAGTTAAATGGGTATTTTTTCCTTAGTGTTAATTTAAAAACAAACCAATTTTATGACATAAATTTTTGACAAAATTTTAATCAAAAATGGATAATTTTTTAAATTTTAAATGAATTTCGGGTAAATATAATTTTTTTGTAACATTGTTATGCATATTTTTGGTAATGTTTTTAGTTAATATTTAAAAAGTTATTTTATAATGTTAATTGATAATTTTTTGATGTATTTTAGTGAGTCCTGATGATGGAGAAGGCCCTCGAAATGTTGGCTCGTTTTAAAGTTAATTGTAATAAACTGTTTTTGGAAGATTTAGAAACCTACAAATTATTTATTATCATTTTTCACTCTTCCAATTAACCTATTTTTATTATTAATCAATTTACTGAATTAGAGGGAATAAAATATGTAAATAAAATAGAAAAATCAGACTTTATTGATAAATATAAACAAATAAATTACCACTTGACAACAAAAGAGGGAAAGGTTAATTGATTTAATAACACAGATTGCAATTTATACAAAATTATGTCATTTCCTTTCATCTTGAAAAATTTGTGTCGACAAGTGCTCTGTGAAAAACTATATCACTTTCACATATAATTTCTGATGGTGAAACAACATCAGGAAAGTAATCTTCTGGTACCAGATACGTTGTAGATGTCCTGGGTTTCTATTGCAATGTTGTGGAGGACAGCTACAGCTACAATAATATTTAGGGCTTTTTTTGGATCCATTCGAATTCCATTGGCAAGGCAAGGAAATCTTCTTTCCATAAAACTGAACCTCTCTCAATGATTGTTTGATTTTTGTGTGACAATTGATTTTTCTTCGGCAGCATTTGTTGAGTTTATAATTGGTGTCAGTAAATATGTTTTGCAGCCATAACTACTATCTCCTAGAAGCCAAAAATCTCCAAATTCTCTTGACTCAAATCTCACTCGTAATGCACTTTAATTGAAAATCCAACTGTCATGCACAGAGTCAGGATTTTCAAGTTCCCATCGCACACTACTTGTATATTTAATGAAAACCACCCTTTTCTATTTCAAAATAGTTTTGTATTAGCTCCACTTAGAGACTGGATTTTAATATGAGTGCAGTCAATCGCACCAATTACTCAAAGAAAACATTTTATCCTGTAGAAATCTGACACTGTTTTGTTTTTATCAACTTCTGTTACGGACATTTTAATTAAATCACTTGACTTCCAGGCAATTAATGCTGTTATGCGTGGAATAATTCTATAAACTGTAGATTTATCAATATTAATGATGTCGCTAAGAACCTGCTGGTAACTACTAGTAGCATAATACCTCTTGAGGTTAAGTAGAATATGATGCAAAATCATTAATATTAAAAATGTCAATCATATTTAGCACTGTTTCTTTTTAAAATCTATACCTTCTTATGAATTCCACATCATCCTAAATTTCAAAGGGATTCCTCCTCACTTTGTAAAGCTTGTTCCTAGGAAGTATATATATATATATATCAGTTGCATTATATCTTCATCTGATGTTGAATATTTATCTGAAGAGATTGTGATCATTTTTCCTCGGTGTATTGGGATAAATGTAACGAAAATATTCAGAAAAAAACAAACTAAAACTGAGACAAACAATGTTTCAAAGAGTAACTGGTTTGAAGGTGTTATGGATGTTCCTTTTTGTAGGATATGATTCAAAATCATTAATATTAAAATTGTCAATCATATTTAGCACTGTTTCTTTTCGAAATCTGTACCTTCTTATGAATTCCACATCATCGTAAATTTCAAATGGATTCCTCCTTACTTTGTACAGCTGTTCCTAGAAAGTATATTTACCAATTGTATTATATCTTTATCTGATGTTGAGTATTCATCTGAAGAGATTGTGTTCATTTTTCTTCGGTGTATTAGGATAAATATCACGAAAATATTCAGAAAAAAACAACCTGAAACTGACACAAACAAAGTTTGAAAGCTAAAGTAACAGTAGAAAGGTAACATTGACATCGGATAATCGAGGTAGGAAGGTGAATTAACTTAACACCATCACTTAACATAGAGTTAGGGCTAATTATGATTGGTGCATTGGAATTTCTGCTAACCCGTGATTTACTTATCCAGATTAGTAAAGTTAAAGTTAAACACGGTCAGTGCAACCGGGCCTAAGACACAATATCAATCTCTTAATGCTATAGCGTCAACAGCCCATCTTTAGCTAACACAAACAAACTAGATGGCTTATTAACTCGAGAGCATGCCACGTATAATTGTCAGTATGAAAAACATAAGTTACACTGAGATAGTAAAATGATAATTGTAAAGGTTACTAATACGCTTGACGCATAAACAATAATAATAGCCGGATACTGTGGAGGGAGTGAGAGAAGGCTTATTGTGTGATAGAAAGAGGAGACCGGCTTCGGTGCCATCCCTGCTGTGTGCTGTTTGCTGGCAGAGGTGTGACAGGTGGTAGGTCTATCGGCGGGGGTACCTTACCAAGTCATAATTGATCAGCTATCGAGCGGGATGAAAAATTATTAAATTACTAAAATGTCTATTAAAAAATAGGGGTTGGTGATAGAAGGACGAAAAAAATAGGGTTGTGGTTTTTTTTTTTTTCAATGAAAAACAATATAAAAAAAAATGTGTTGTCCAAAAAATTAAAAAAAAAATGTTAGGGGTGGAAACCCTTATCCCTTCGGGGTATGAAAATAGACGGTAGCCGATTCTCAGACCTATTGAATATGCATATAAAATTTCATAAAAATCGGTCAAGCTGTGTCGGAGGAGTATGGTAACTAACATTGTGACTCGAGAATTTTATATATCAGATTCAAATATCAATATCATATAAACAATATCAATTGTTACGTATAATTATCAGTAATAATTGTATTCCCTATTTATTACATTAAATTGTCTTCCTTAATTGGCATTTATGTTAAGAGGTCTCTCATCCAACTTCTCTTCAGCCTTCTGCGAGTGTTGTGAGGCATGTGGGTAGTGTCCATGTTTTGTATTAGTGTGTTGCTATGCACTTGTAAGTTGTCGTGAAAACGTTTGTAAAAAGTCCTGATCTTTTCGTTGACTGTTGACATGTGAAGGTCTGTGTATAGAATATTGTTGCTGACGTACTATGGAGAATTTGTTATGAAAGTTTATGATTAGATTACATCTCCGTTTTCTTAAAAAGGCAACAAGCTAGACCGTAGCCGCATTGCCAAACGGTTATGAGGGTTTAGCGGAACTAAACGAAGGACTCGAACAGGCGCGTAAGTTTATTTTTTATTAATTTATTTATTTTCACTTTATTTATTGATTTGCACCTGTCAGCACTATTGTGACAATCAGAAAATAGGATAGAATAATAAACAAAATAATGACATGTCAGGCATGAAGAAGGGCAGTACCCGGCAGCACGTCTTCTCTTCAGGTTTTTTTATGAATGTTTGTTCAGCATTTTAAAAATGATTGAAGTCTTCATTTTACGTCAGAGTATTAATAAGGCTATCATTATATGATTAGGGGCCATTTGGAAGGTTCATAGCTTGAAGTAAGCGAGCTCTTTGAGAAAGCTCAAAAGGGGCTGGATAAGATTATTCAACCCTCTAATTAAAGTTTATTTAACGTCACTTATATGGGGAGCCCGTGGCTGAGTGGCTAGCGCGCTAGTCTCTCATGCTACAGGTTACGAGTTCGAATCCCAGTCCCGTCGGGGCTTTTATAAGGATGAAATCAAATGGGAATTCACTCATAGCTATCTCCCCGGGTATGTGAGACCCGTCAGCCAAATGGTGGCATCACAAAATTAGGCGTAGGGAGTGATGACCCTATAGTACAATACTCATCACGAAACGTGAGTGTAATCTCCCAGGAAATTGCACCGGGAGGCCCAGGGCCTACGCGGCCTGTCGTGCCACTGAAAAAAAAAAAAAAAAAAAAAAGTCACTTATATACTACTGTAGCTAATATGATGATTCTACATTGGGAGTCCTAAATTTTTTCTGTTCAGATTTAATTATGAATGATTTTTTTTTTTTTTTACAGTGCCTAACATCGCGAATGCCCTGGACAACCATTTTACGCCCCCATTGAAGGACAGAATAACCAACGATTTCTTACTTATTAAAAAAATATTTCAAGGCCATCTACCGGTTTAGAACCGAGTTACGCTAGTCACTACCCAACATCAGATCCCTAAAACTTTCAACGTTTTATAATGACGAATAAAGTAATACTATTTATTGCCTAATTATAAAAAAAAAATCGCTTTACGCGCATAAAGAAATTATAACTTCATTAATTGCTTCTATCGTAACCCAATTTAATTCTTTTCTGAACTCTTATTTCATGTAAATGTTCTGAAATTAATTTTTAAAAGGTAGATAAATAAAAATGGGAGTATTGTGTGTACCAGGTTTATTTTTTATTATAATATACAATCCATCATATACTAAAGGAGTCCCAAATAGTAAAAAAAAGTTTTGCATGTACTTTCCTCCATTTGTAGTAAAAGATTCGAACTTGAAACGATCTGCGCCGGGCTGATAATAGAATGAAACATATTTTATAACAAATTTAGTATATTAGAAAATATGTTAAGAATGGGTTGCCTAAAAAAATCTTGGACAGACTGTTTTTAATTATTTTTAATTAAATGTTGTCACATCATGATAATAAGAAAACTTTTACCCTGTAATTTTGTATTTGATATTTGTGTAAAACATGGTCCTGTAATTTTAGATAGGATATCAAACTTTCTTATATTCAATGTCCGATTACGTGCGGCTGCAATGTTGGGTCCTTTATTATTACACGCTAAACTCAACTCGGATCTCTCTGTCACGCATTTCCACTCGCGTTAAAATTTAATCTTTAAAATTCGGCAACCCAGATCAGGAACAAGTTTTTTGCAGGCAACCCTATATCAATGCTTTTGCAATAAAACAACGCTTATATTGGTATAATTTGTTTTCTATTATCAAGCCGGTGCAGATAACTGATATGGACATACCCGCTTTTACCTGACAACCGATAGTTTGTCCAGGAAAAGATTAGGCAACCCAACGGCAACACATTCTATACCTTTGATACTTTAAGTCAGGATAAAAGTTTTCTTACTATCATGACGTTGCAACGTGTAATTAAAAATATTTTTTTGTTTTAAATAATTAAAAATAGTTTGTCCGGGATTTTTTAGGCAACCCATTCTCAACATATTTCCTAATATACTAAATTTGTTATAAAATATGTTTCATTCTATTATCAGCTCGGTGCAGATCGTTTCAAGTTCGGATCTTAGACTATTGTATTTTCCTGAATGCTGACAACTAGATAAACGGTTAAACCAAGCAGGACAACTCCCCTGAGACCATATGCAACACGTAGATGAGTTAGCTCGGGATAGAAGCAATCCCCTGATTTCACAAAAGCCAATTAGTGGCCTAAAATTAGGTGCGAAGCCTTCACAAAGCTTGATCTAATTAATTAGATCCCGATGGCTGAGAGATACGTTGTCGAGTTCTTGCTCCGTCAATTAGTAAGCCTGGGTCGGCTGTAGACTGGGGTTTTTAGTATATGTATGAAATGCATGTTCAAATTTCAAGAATTTCCTAAATGATATAAAATACATCTATTAGTATGTTTTAGCAACTCCAAGCCATTATTAGATTTTCTGTATTATTTTTCCCGTAGTAAAGTAAGTTTTAGATTTTAGCAAATAAATTTCAATGTTTTATCACTGTGCGCTCGTCAATCGTTTAAAAAAATTAATTAGTTTTTGGTTTATTATTTTCAATAATCAACCTTTGTAATCCGACCAAAAAAAAGAGAAAAAATACCCCTGCTCAAAAGTTGATTGTTTACGTTTCAAAATGCGTAGAATCCGAATAATGAATAAAAAAAAAATCCGTTTGTCCCCGTCCGCGGCACATCTCCAAAACTACCTGACCAATTTTTTTAAAATTCGCCACAAAAATACTAGTCCAATCAACGATGATCCTAACACCTAGACGTTGATATCAGCTGGTTAGTTTTCAAATGGCGGCCGATTAAAAGGATTTTATTCAATAACTCAGTTATTTTTGTAGATATAAAAAAAAAAAACTATTAGTGTTTTTTAACCAACGAAACGCGAATAATTATTAAAAAGAGAAAAAAGAAAAGAAAAAAATAGATATTTTTCACATAAGTACGCTCATAACTCAGTTATTTTTGACGATAGAGAAAAGTATGTATAGAGTTTTAGAATCAGTAAAGCGCGATAAACAAACAATTCAAATCTCGCTTACATATACACTTGTAACTACGTTATTCTCGAAGATAAAAAAAAAAATCCATTATTGTTTTTAACTAAAAAACCGCGAATAATTATATAAAGGAGAAAAAAAAAATTGAAATCTCGCTTATATACGCTCGTAACAACGTTATATTCGAAGATAGAAAAAAAAATTCATTATCGTTTTTTAACCAGAAAAACCGCGAATAATTATATAAAATAGAAAAAAGAAAAGAAAAAAAAATTGAAATCTCGCTTATGAATATGCTTGTAACTACGTTATTTTCGAAGAAATAAAAAAAAAAATCATTATTGTTTTTTAGTGATTATATTTTTTTTTATCTTCAATTTTTTTCATTCACACCTGTTAATAAATGTTGACAATCAGTGAATGTGATGATGAAGGAATGATATTTGGCGTGGTAGGCATGATGGAGAGAAGATGCCCAGCGGCACCTGTACCGGCGTGCTTCCTATTACGGATTTAGCTTAGAAGGTCCCTCATTCAGCTTCTTTTCAGACTTCTGCGAGTATTGTCCGGCATCTTACTAGTGGCCATGCTTCGTATTAGATTGTTGATCTTGTAAGTTGTTGTGAAAACGTTTGTAGAGGTTCCGAATCTGTTCGTTGACTGTTGGCATGTGAAGGTCTGTATGTAATAAGTAGTGTGGCTAACGGTCAAGTGTGTTTTGGTTATTAGTGCAATGTCAGTCCGTTTACAGTGCAAATACATGTCTAGTTGAGTTCTCTTTTGGTTAATACCGTTTGCGTTCCAGATGATAATAGACATGGAGCCCACAGTCAACTGATTATTGGCTATGTCCAGGGTATAAGGCTTGGGTTACCTGTTGTAGTTGTTGAAGAAGACTGAAAAGAGACTGGATGAGGTTGTTCAAGTTGGCAGCAAGGCTGATTAGCTGCTCTGAAGCTGCATAGTTGTGAATTGGAGGTCCGGTGATGACGTGTGATTGATCTGAAGCATTGTGCTGATGAACTGCTGATGCTCTCGCTGGAACTTGTCGTGGAGGCTGCTTCGGCTGAGTTGGTTCTGGTCTCGCTATAACAGGAGGAAGCTGCTGAAGTTGCGGAAGAGGCGGAAACTGGTTCATTGTGGGAGGTGGGCTGATTTCAACTTGCGATGGTCTGTGAGGGTGTTTTCTAAGATTCCTGGCAGCCGTCAGTTCTTTGAGGGTCTGGCATCCCCTGTAGTTAGCAGGGTGGGACTTTTTAGTGATTATATAAAAGAGAAAAAGAAAAGAAAAAAATTGATATTTTTCTCATAAATACGCTTATAATTCAGTTATTTTTAAAATAGAGAAAAGTGTGTATAGAGTTTTAGAATCAGTAAAGCGCGATAAAAAAAAAAAAAGTATTACATGTCAACAATACAATAAAAATGAATAGAAACTTTATTAGCATTTTTTTTTTCTTTATATCTTTATTTACACCTGTCAGAAGATGTCTGACAATCAGCAAATGTGTTGGACAAAAGTAAGATCAGACATGATAGGCATGGGGAAGTAAAGTGCCCAGCAGCACCCCTTCCAAGCCTTTAATCTAGCTGAGGAGGTCCCTCATCCAGCTTCGTTTTAGCCTTCTTCTGACCGGCATTTCAGCAACTGACATGTCGTTAATCAGTCTATTGTCGTGTCCGTTAAGTTTAATGTGAAATCGAGAATAGAGTGTTCGTATATGTTGGTCAACTGTTGGTTGCTGTAAGTCCGTATGTAGGGTTCTGTTGTTTACGTTATGTCGTTTATTAGCATTTACACAATTATCTTGAACTAATGATTTACGTTATACACTCGGTAACGACAACCTAAACTTTCCCACTCACAAGTAAATAGCAAATCAGGGTTCCAGGAGATTCCAGTGCTATTCTCCAAAATAAATTTGGGTCAAATAAAAAAATAATCATTGAATTTGGTTGACAACTAGCTTAGATTGCGTTCTGGTGTGTTATGATATGATGCTTTGAATTAGTGCTTTTCATATTACTTAATTGCCTATCAACAGTCTTATAAACAGTTATACCTCAATATTGTTATTTGGAAATAATACACCATTAAGTCATAATTTGCTGCGTTTTATAATTTGTTTTCATATTTCTTTCTTTAATCTGGGCCCCCAAAAGGTTAAATAGGTACAACTTTCAGAATTTTGTCCACCTAAATCGGTCATATTGTCCACTGTACGGTGGTATGAACGAAGCCAGCTCATGATGTCCTGAAGAACTCTGAAAGTATCGACAACGATATGAATACTGCTGCGCTAGGCGGGAATTGTGCGCGGCGACAGTTGAGTGAATAAAGGAGGGATAGGGGACGTCGACATGATATATCAGCTGACTGAGTGGCCTCTACTGGCGTTGATCGATGGAACCATGTCGTTAATGCATCATCTCCCTCTTCGGAGCCTCTCATTTATTATCCTCTAACTGCTCTCCAGGACGAGAGGTCCTGACTCTGCAAGGAGTCGAGTCAGCAGGACCTGTCCAAGGGTTAAAGGACCTGGATATCTTAAGTGGCTTCCTTCCAGGGGATAAAATTGGAATGGAAAATTATTACAAGTATGTTGATACTTGTAATAATGTTGTTGTATGCTCTTCTGTAGTTTCGGCTGTGGGCAGATCCACAAAGAAATTAATCAACCTCTTTAAAATAGGTCCTTATAATTGAAAACAAATCTGGCTGCTGAACATGATATTAAAACTTAATTTTCTGCATGACGTGTTCCGAGCCTTTTTTTTTTTTTACTTTCACTTACTACACGTAAGTATATACAGTGAGGGAAAGTATTGCGATCATGAAAATTTTCGAGTTGCAGTTTTCAACGAAAATACATGTTTTAGGGCCCCCTGAGTCCAAATAACCAAGTCCCGCTCTGTGTGTGTGCTGAAATTTTATATTTGGGACAACTATACGCCCGAGATGTAACAAAAATCGGCTAACCAAAAGAGTAACTTTATACCATGCTTTTTTTATGATTTTCTCGAAAACTGTTCCGACGATTTTTTATTGAACTCGCTATATCGATGTAAAATTTAATGGGCCTTAATATCATGTAGGTTTCATTCTGATTAAAATGGTCTGACAGGGCTTAAATGCCGATATTTTAAATTTAATTCCTCTAAAGTACCTTTAATTTAGTAGATTTTATAAAAATAAATATATTATCTTGTTATGACCGATGAAAACACAAACATAAATAAGTTGAACGAATTCGATTCCCAACTAAAGGAGAAAAACAGAAAAAAAAAATGTAATGCAATTTTTTGTTTTTTAACATAAGAACAGTAATATACAGGTATAATATACCGATGGAATGCTAAAGATTTCAGAAAAAATATTATCTTATACTCAAGCTTTTAAAAGTTTAAAGAGAGTGAGGAAAAGACGATAAAACTAAATGATTATTTTAGATAACAATATAATAGATTTTTTAATAAAACACATGTTTCTATAGAATTTCAATTTAATTTATTCTTTAATAATTTCACTAATTTTTATCTCTAACTGTATTTGAAATTCTTTAATCGATGTTTAAACAGAGGTAAGTGAAAGTCGTGTGTTGCCCGCACCAGACTTTTTTATTGAGATTTACAACTGTACTTATGATAAATACAACAAGTAAATGGGCTAATTTACAATTATGGGCTAAAAAATGTCTTGTGAAGAACTACCCAGTGTCAATGTCAATTTAATTTAGTAGGTCTTGGGGCCATCGTCTTTTCAATCACCTCGGAGGGTTGTCAGGAATGAGGAGTTGCGTAAAAGAGGATTTGTGTGGGTCGGGAGTTTGGCATTAAAAGAGGCATATCTGTTGTGGGATAGTTCTGCGACAAACGCGATATTTAAGTCAAGTAAATGATATAAGGAGCATTTAGGATTTTGGATTGTGAGGATTGAATGCGAGAGGAATCAGATGGTTTAGTAGAGCCCCAAAGCTCGATTTAATTTGTCCAGATGGGCCTGAAGACGGTAAAAAAAAAATTAAATTTATTTATAGTAATTTACAACTGTATTAAAGAATACAATAAGTAAATATGTAGAATGAAAAAAAAGTCATGAAGATGTCTTGAGAAAGAACTAGCCAGTGGTGGCACTTCACTAACTATTTTAACTCAGTAGGTCCCGAGGCCACCTTCTTTTCAGTCGCCTTGGAGGGTTATCAGGGATATATAAGGAAGATAAATTACGGGCAAGTGGGTTTGTATGGGCAGGAAGTTTAGAATGAAAAGAGGTGTATCTATCACGCGCTATGTCTGCAACAAATGGCATGTTAAGGTCGTTATGGGGAGTTGATTTGTAACAAAATAAGGGGCATTCAGGATTGCGAAGGATTTTTTATTGTAAGGACTGGTTGCGGGAGGAATTAGATGGTTTCGTAGAGCCCCGAGCTCGATTCCATATGTCCAAATAGATCTGATAATAGTGATGTAAATGGGTCTTTTGTAATATACTGGAAGTTTTAAACGTTTGTCTAGTAAGTGTTGTAGTAATCGATATCTTCGAGCAGTTTCTTGTCGTTTCAGTCTTGTGTGAAGATTCCAAGTGAGGCGCTTGTCAAGATGGAGACCTAGGTATCGGATTTGTTCTACAGGAGTAAAGGTAATGTTGTTAAAGAATACTGGGGGGCAGGAACTCATCGGTTTGCGACGAAGGGTAAAGGTGATTTGGTGAGATTTGTTGGGATTTATTTTAATCCTTCAATTTTGACACCATTCTTCAATGGCTGTGATGTGGGACTGAAGGGCTTGGGATGCAGTAGATGGATCATTATGGACGGACAACACACAATGACGGTAACATAAATGAGCTTTTTGTAATAAATTGGAAGTTTTAAACCTTTGTCGAATAAGTGTTGTAATGTGTAACTACGGCCAATTTCTTGTCGTTTCTGTTTCGTATGGATATTCCACGTTAGACGTATGTCAAGATGGAATCCTAGGTTTCGGATTCGTTAAACAGGCATGAGTGTGGTATTGTGAAAGGATACAGTGGAGCAGGAAGTCATCGGTTCGCGACGAAGGGTAAAGGTAATCCGACACTTAATTTCCTATTTTGAGAGTTCGACTTCTAAACCTTCTGATGAATTTACTTTTCTTATATTTGGTACCAGTTATTTTTCTGTAAGTGCACAGCAAGATATATTTAAGTTTTTCTGATAAAAACCATGCACAACATGAACACAACATCCAAAAACTCCAAATTTGATTTTCCTCCACACCCGTTGAGAATCGGACTATGCGTCATATAAACTTTTTTGTTCTACATGTGTTGTAGTATCTGCTATCACAATATGACAAGACGTTTGTGAACCATCCTCTATAAAATGATTGGTCATAATAAAAACACGTGTAAACATTTTTGTTTGCTATAAGTTTGATATTTCATCTTGCGCCTAGATTCCTCTGAAGCAGTCCCCACCTGGGACCCGAACGGGGGTCTAGTTTACTTCCGGACAATGGGCTTTTTACCTCAGAGAAATCCATGACTTTTGGTGGTATTTCGTGAGCTAAAATATGTGAGTAGAGCGTTCGAACCTACGTCAGAGAATTAGAGAACTAGAGAAGAAGCTGGAATACAACGGTGTAGTCCATTAACTCTATATCGATTTTAAAAAGGCTTATGATTCCATAGACCGTCAGAAGCTATATAACATCAAGATTGAATATTACCTAGAAAGTTAGTAAACCTAGTAGAGATGTGTTTGTCGGAAACATTCCATAAAGTTAGAATCTGTCATAATTACTCCAAGAAATTTATGGCCGCTTACTTTGAAGGATGACCTACGGCTTAAGGTTTTTGAAAATAAGGTACTGCGTAAAATATTTGGTCGGAAGAGAGATGAGGCCACTGGGGAGTTTAGAAGGTTGCACAACGCGGAATTGCGGAGTTTGTACCCTCTGAATATAATTGAATTGATAGCATCGCGGAGGCTCAAATGGGCGCGTAAAGTGGTTGTGCTCGGTAAGGAACGGATTCCGAGAAAGTTGGTATTAGCTGAACCGACTGATAGGCGTCCGAAAGGTAGGCCGAAGCGTCGATGGGAGGATTGCATTAAGGCTGATCTCGGGGGCTTTGGCTTGACCGGCGAACATTGGACGAGTCTGTGCAGTCAAAGTTTGGTGGTATCGGCATCGAACCTTCGGGTCGGTATGCCTATTATTGTTATTATTATAAAACTTTGATAATGACTTTAAACGACATATGAAGCAAATAAAATTAAAAGAAAAAAAAAACAAAAAAAAACCTTTTAGCTTTTTTCTTTTTATATTTCATAACCGATTATATCGATTATATGACTTCATAAGTTGAACATATCGTATCGAATTATCGACTCGCTAAAGTTGACTCGAACCCAGGCAGTTTCATGACCCCATTCCACCCAGACCTTAGTGGCTAGGCGACACCCAACTTGGTTCACTACTTTTTACTTTGCAGAAGCCATTAGAGTAGGACTTCGTAATATTTATAAGCCCTACTTTTTCTTCCGTCCACTTCTAAACTTTCTCAGTACTAATTTATTTCTTTTCGAACAAACTAATTGGCGTTAAAGCTTTTGAAAAATAATATTCATAATTTTTTTTTATCGTTTTAGTTCTCATAAATATATTTTATTTAGAGTTAAGTTGTTTCCTAGAAACTTAATTGAATTAGACATTTAAAAACTCAAACTGATTTTTAAACTTTTCAGATCATCCTTCCAGCGTGACTGGCTGTTGGTTTAGACATATCACTGATCCAGTACATTATTACTTTCACTTACTATATAGTAAGGGGAAGTATTGCATTCGTGAAAATTTCGAATTCCAGTTTTCAACGGAATTCACGTTTTAGGGTCCTCTGAGTCCAAATAACCAAGTCCCGCAAAAAGGTCTGTGTGTGTGTGTGTGTGGTAACTCCCGGGCGGAAACGGTAAGTCTTATGAAACTGAAATTTCATATTTAAGACAACTATACGCCCGAGACGTGACAAAACTTTTTTAATCATAATGAGCTTACCAGAAGACCCACTTTAGACTATGCATTTTGCACTTTTTTTCGATTTTCTTGAAAATGGTTCCGACGATTTTGATTAAACTCGCTATATCGATGTAAAAGTTAATGGGCTTTTATATCATGTAAGTTTCATTCTGATTAAAATGGTCTTAAGTGCTGATATTTTAAATTTTCTTCTTCTAAAGTACCTTTAATTTTGTTGATTCTATAAAAATAACTATATTATATTGTTACTACTGATGAAAAACAGGTAAATATATAAATTGAATGAATTCGATACCCAACTAAAGGAGAAAACAGAAAAAATATTTTTTTAATGCAATTTTTTGTTTTTGAACATAAGAGCAGTAATGTACATTTATGATATACCGTTGGAAAGCTAAAGCTTTTAGAATAAATATTATTTCATTCACAAGCTTTTAAAAGTTAATAAACAGTAATGAAATGAAGATAAAACTAACTGATTGTTTTAGATAATAATATAATAGATTTTTTAATAAAGCACATGTTTCTATAGAAATTCAATTTAATTAATTCTTTAATAGTTTCACGTATCTTTAACTGTATTTGAAAATTCTTTCGTTGATTTTAAAAATGGAGGTAAGTGATAGTCGTGTGTTGCCCGCACCAGATTTTTTTATCAAATGACCAAATGATATAATTGATTAAAGTATGACAGATATTTCTAATTGAAATTACTAGTAAAAACGACACGAACTCATTTTACAACCGAATATATTGAATGTATTCAATTTTAAAAATAAATTAGGATAACTTAAAATTGTAGGATACGGTGTTAGCAGGTATTTAGGTATTGGTCTATAGGTATATATTTATCGATAAGTAGTTATTTACTGGGGAGACCGTGACTAGCATACTAGTCTCTCATGCTAAAGGTTGTGAGTTCGAATCCCGACCCCTGCGGGACTTTTATTACATATAACTAAATGGAGATTCACTCACCGCCTCTCTTACGGGTAAGTGAGACCCGTCAGCCAACTGGTAATGATGACCATTCCCCTAAAACTTTTGTCGAAAACGTGAGTATATTCTCCTGGAGATTACACCACTATTTACTAATAATTGACAAGTTGTCCTGTAACGATGTTAATTATTGGAGATCACGTTAACCACCACGTATTTTTTCTTGATCCATCAACTCAGTTTATTGTCATAGAAATGTAGTTATTATTACTAAAAAAAAATATGAAAAATCAGGGAATGAGGAAGTCGACAGAGCAGCAACAGAGACACATTCACTAGAAGAAATAATGCCCCTCTTTTATTTCATCATCTGGGCTTGTTTCAGCCAATAAACGCGAATATCACAGACGAATGGCAACTGTCTTGGACTTTTCTGGAAAACAACAAATTGAAAAATGTCAAACCGACTATCAGCTGCTGGTTCTCATCATCAAGAAACTGCAGGCGTGAGGAGGTAGTTATCGCCCGCCTGAGGATAGGACACCGCCGTCTCACTCATGAGCACCTCGTGGCACGAAGGGGTCCGTCTCGATGTTAACTGTGTAAAGTGACTCTCACAGTAAGTCATATTTTTGAAGAGTGTCCTCGTTACAGTAGGGAATTTGTAAAATGTGAGTGTACCACGTAAAGTAGGGGTGAGCATAATCGAATGACGATTATTGGATCATTCGATTATTTCAATCATCTGAATAAACGATTATCGAATTAATCAGTTTGGAGAAACGAATGATCATTCGAACTGAATTGTTTAACGATAATCGAGGGATTATAAGGTACTGAGATAATCGAACGAATTTTTTTTTTTTTTTTGCTCATCACACAGGCTCAGCCATTATAGAAACGGAAATTGTATCATATCGTCTCTCAGAATGCATATTATTCATTCGATTATGAAATCATTTAATTATTTAAATCATCGAAGTCCGATCATCCGATTATGACGATCATTTGATTATGACCACCCCTAACGTAAAGTCTCGAAGGCATTGAGCGATAGTGATTGGGCCGTCGGCGGTGTTATTCAATTGGTGAAGAACATTCTTTTATATCACCTCATTTAACACATTAGGCTATTTCACGCAATTTTGATATTTTACTTACAATTTATATTTATTTGTTTTATTTCATTACTTTTTTATTTATTTATTTTTTTATTATAATTTTTTTTTTGCATTTTGTAGCTAATCATCGTGTTTGCAGTTCCGATTAAATCATAATGTTTATAGTTCCTATTGATATTTTTTATTTTTTTCCCCCTCATCATAGGTAAGCTAATCGTCTTCTGAAGATGTTTTGGGAAATAATAACCACTCGCAGTTTTTTGCCCTTAACACTGAAACAACAACTAAAAGAAAATATATAATTTAAGCGAATGCTGAGAAGAAGATAGACTTTAAATTATTACAAATAGGATGAGAGCATTAACTAGAAGAGATAAGTTTACTCGGAGCTTAGTAAGTTGGTCAAACAAGACAGCAAGTGTGCTTATTGTGGTTTAAGAAGTAGCTACAAAGCCTGAACAATGGCCCGCTTATCCTAAGAGCCATCTCTTGAACACATGGGACCCATCCTCGAGCAAGATAACTTCTAAGCTACATTAAACACACCAGGTCTCGAAATTAAAAAAGATCGGGTGCGTGCAACACTCGAGTTTCTCTTAATATTCTATACTTCATTACTTCATAATATTTCACTAACAACTATTAGAAATAATTTTACGAGCTCCTCACGCATCCAATCCTTGCAGCCCGAAATCCTTCGTAAAACCCTCGATACTCAATTACTTTGTTACTAATAAAATCATCCATAAAGACCTAAATATCCCATTTGTTGAAGACTAGGCCCGTTACAGATATACCTCTTTCCATTCCAAACTCCCTGCCCACTCAAACCCACAATATCCGTGACCTCTCCTCCAATCTATTCCCGACAACCCACCGAGGCGCCTTAAAAGAAGATGGCCAAGAGACCTCCTAACATAAATGAGACATTGGAGTGCTACCAATGGGTAATTTCTTCTCAGGACTATCCATTCTACCCATATATAAAAGGTCTCGAAGCCATCTTCTTTTTAGACGCCTCGGAGGATTGTCAGGAATGGAAGAGGAAGCCAGGATTGAAACTAGTGGATTCAATTGGGAGTGGAGTTAGTCAAAGAAGGATAGATACCTCGTACTGGTACTCGTAAATCAACAACATTTGGGACATTAAGGTGTTTATGGATGAGTTTGTTGGTGACAAAGTAAGAACATTGAGGATTTTACGAAGGATTTTGGATTGTAGGGATCGAATACGGGAAGAATTTGATGGTTTAGTAGAGCCCCATATCTCTACTCCGTACCTCCATGTAGGCCATATGATAGTCATGTAGATGAGCCTTTTGTAGTTAAGTGGAAGATTAGAACGTCGAGCAGTTTCTTGTCGTTTCAGTCTTCTGTGCGGAGTCCAAGTTAATCGTTTGTCAAGCAGGAATCTAAAATAGCGAGTCTGTTCAAACGGGATAAGTGTAATATAATTTAAGGAACCTGTAGGGCAGGATGTCGTAGGCTTACGACAAAGGTTAAAGGTTATTTGGTGGGATTTGTTGGAGTTTATTTTGATTCTTCAATTCTGACACCATACCTCAAGGTCTCTGATGTGGGATTGAAAAGGTTGAGAGGCAATAGTAGGATAATTATTAACTGATAACACACAAGTGTCATCAGAATAGGTAGAATCTTAAAATTGCCGTTGAAAACTCGGATTAAAAAAAAATCCCTAACTACATATTTCAATAGGAGGGGATTAAAAATTAAAAAGACTAAAATGAAAAATAGTGCGTGGTAGGTAGGTTTCGGTCCGTTTCCTAGTTCCGGTTAAAGTTGGTTAAACATTTCCTGTCGGTAATTTGGCCGGCTTAAGTATTCATTTCCTTTCTACCACCTCGTTTCCGCTGAAGGTTAAGTTAGTTTATCGGGTTAGTGTTATTAAATATTTACACAATATATTAAATTTAGGTACATTGTGATCTATTTAACCTTAATTTCTGTTCTTGTTGAGAGATATATATATTATATAATACAATATATTATATATATATATATATATATATATATTTATATATATATACCCGATGTCCGTTCTACATCTCGGATCTCCTTAAATTCAAATCCTCCGTTCGTTCCCCTAACACAGGCTCGCGGCCTTCTGATCTGTATATAGAATAGAATGAAAATTGATTTTTATTCTGGGACTGTGTCCCTTGAGAATAACATATTTGCAAAGTTTATAATATACATTATGTCTGGCCAACAGACAAAATGAACATAATTAACTAATGTTTACAATTATAGGTGAATATATACATAAAATATAAAAATAAAATGAATAAAAATAAAAAACAATCCTCAGAAAATAGTTGTGTGGACAAAATGAAAAATAAATGAGTCTAAACATATAATGAAAAGAAGAAAAATAAATGTTTACATTGTTTTGTTACTTGGTCTTTTGAGAATAACATGAGCTTTGAAATAATAAAGTAGCTTAAACTGGCCAAGAATTGATGAAAAATAAACCAATTAAACATAAATAAAAATAATATACTGCAATGATACAAAACGAAGTCTTCTAATCACATAACAGACATAATAATCACAATATAAACAATTTAAAAAGAAAAGAAAAAAAAAAACTGTAACGATTGTAACAAAGAAGTCTTCTAGATAAAATAGATAAATACTTGTTGGAAAAAATAAAAATATTGAATACAATTCTGCTAAAATGTTTACATTGTCAAGCAGCGCCATTTTGGGATGCTAGAAGGTACTGGAAGAGAAGGTGTTTGAATGTGGAGAGGGATGGAGCATGACGGATGTTTGATGGGAGGGAATTCCAGAGACTAGTAGAACGGGCCAGAAAGGAGCATTCATATTTTTTTGTTCTGTGGGAAGGGATATAAAGGTTGGACATATGGGATCTAGTCTCTAGTGGATGAATTAAGGGTTTGTACTGCAGGAGATTATAGATATAGGAAGGATGTTGGGAGTTATGGTTTGGTATAGGAAAGATCCAAGGAAGTATTGCCTACGGGTGTGGGGAAAAAGCCAATTTGATTCGGTATAAAGATGGGATACATGAGACCGCCTCGACGTGCCATTAACGAATCTTAAAGAGCTGTTCATGATCTGCTTCAACCTTTTCTCTAGCATCATCGAGAGGCCACCATATACCGCACATCCATAATCGAATTGAGGGAAAATTAAAGAGGATACTAGGAGCTTACGGGTGGACTGTGGGAGAACATGACGGGAACGATGGAATAGTTTGAGAGTGCTTATTGACCTTCGGGAAATTTGGGCCACATGTGGTTTGTATATAACGCCCCATCGATCCACAGCTTTCGATATATTATTCTTAATCCGATCCGCATCTCTATGGAACTCCATTCCTTCCAACATCCGTGACTCCCAAACACTTTCAACATTTAAATCCCGTCTATTCAGCCATTTCCTGTCAATCCAATTCCCCAAACAATCCTAATCCGATGCTAATTTCAAGGAAAATCAACAAATAAAGCAGACATATACGTTTATTTAACTTTCATGGATACATTCGCAGCAAGTATTATTCGGAAAGATTATCTATTCAAAGATGAAGATTAAATCACATATAATTTTACAGATATATAAAAGCATTGTAATTTCTTTTTTTTCTTTTTAACTGTATATTTTTAATTTTTATTTATTATGTTATTGTATTTTTAATTATATATTATCTGTCCTCACTTTAACATATAGGTTTTTTTTTTCTTGTTTTAACATTTTATTAGAAGTTGTCTTTTGAGTTATTTTACTTTTTTTCATTTTATTAATATAATTCTGTTGTTTTTTTTTTCTCGTATATTTATATTTTTAATTATTTTACTCTAAGACTCTGGTCTTAAGACCCTTGTTGATTTCCTGTAATATTATTCTTAAGAGACTTGTCCCAGAATAAATAAAGAATTATTATAATTATTATACATACAATATATATATATATATATATATATATATATATATATAAAGTTTTTAGAAGTTATTAAGGGAAGTGTGAATTAGGAGTAATAGAGGCAGCAAAAAATTCCAATTGATGTCCAGTCAATTGTCGTATTGATAAAATACTGGACCATACTAGAAACTTATTAGAAAATAGAGACGTTGATTTCCAAAAGGTACTAAAAGATTTTTTTCGCGAAATTTATTTTTAGGCATATAACTTTCACTTACTATATATAGTAAGTGAAAGTATTGCGATCGTGAAAATTTTCGAATTCCAGTTTTCAACGGAAATACACATTTTAGGGTCCCTTGAGTCCTAATAACCAAGTCCCGCTTGTTCTGTAATAAAAAATCTGGCGCGCGCAACACACAACTTCACTTACCTCTGATATTTAAATCAATTTAAGAATGTTTTAAACAAATATAGAAACAAAAATAACTTGTTAAAGAATGATATACATTGACTTTTAATAGAAACTTGTGTTATCAAACATATCAAATAATCTATTATATTATTATCTACGGCAATCAGTTTGTTTTATCGGCTGTTCATCACTCTCCGTTAACTTTTACAATGGTATGTATAAGATTTTATAATTTTTTAAATCTTTAGCATTCCAACGGTATATTATACATGTATATTACTGTTCTTAAGTTTAAAAAAAAAAAAATGCATTAAAAAAATATGTTTGCATTTTTCTCTTTTATTGTTTATAAAATTCGCTCAACTTGCATATTTAGCCGTCATTTATCAATGCTAATAAGATGATGTTACAATTTGTTTTAAATCTAAAAAATTAAAGGTACTTTAAAATAAGAAAATAAAAAATATCGCCATTTGAGCCCTGTCATACTATTTCAATCAGAATGAAACTTACATTACATATTAAATTATTCATATTGAAAGTAAATTGATAATGTTTCAAAAAATAGTCATTAAGACATTTAACAGTCATTTATTAAATATAATAAATTATGTTGAAGGAAATACCTTAAACAAAATAAAAACAATTATCATGCATAATTTTAAATTCTTAACTTTATGTCGAATGATCTCAATATAGCCTCCTATAGTCAAGTTTAAGACTGCCTGTCTTTTTCTTTAAAACATAGTTCTAAACGAAAATAAATAATAAAATGACAGAGCCATTAAGAAACTTAAATAAACTTCTGTTTTCACATTTATGACACATTTTGCACACGTTCTACATAAATTTGGTTACCTTTAAAACATATATAAAATAAACTAAAAGCAAGTAAATTACGGAATGGTTGTGGATTCCGAATACTTTTTACACTCACTGTATATTTTGTAAAGAGAAATAATGAAAAATATTTATACCTGAACTGAATTCAACATGGCGTTTTATCACCCTAATTTATTACCTAAGTAAAAAAGTTGACTTTATAACTACAATATTTAAATCAAGTGAATATTATTAACATGATAAAATAATTATTTAAAATCAACATATTAAAATAAATACATAGTAGGCTTTAAGCTGCTAGTTAAAAAGTTCAACATTTGACGGATTCTTAATTTCGCTAATTTTGAAATATTTAAAATTATCTGGTACTGAATTTTAAATGTTTTATTGCCCGATTTTATATACCTTAATCAATGAAACATTCAGATCGAACACTTTTATTAATAAAATGCTAGAAAAACTATTTAAAATAAATATATAATAAGGTTTGAGATGAATGTAATAAGTTAAATGTGCTGGCTTTGGTGGCTTTTAATTTAGCTATTAGCAATGTTGCCAGTTCCACCACTTATATTGAGACAGTAATTTGAACTAAGTTTTAAATTAATATATTTTTTCCTAAATATATTAATATTTTCTATAAAATGTATAATTTTTATATTTATATTTATTAACTTATATAGGTTTTAAGATTCTAATACAGTATTTAGTTTGTGCTTTGTTGGTTCTTAATTTCGCTATAAGCAATGTTGCCAGATCTGCAAAACACCGAGACTATTGGCGGAAGCTGATAGAGGAGGCCAAGATTCAACACCACTTTTATTAAACAAATATGATAAATTTTTTTTGAAATCTATATATTGAAACAATAATGTATATATTTTTAAATATATGAAATAATATACAGTTATAACAGAGTTTGAGATGAGAATTAATATATACAGTGCATAGCTCTGGCTAAGGTTTTTTTTTTGTTAATTTTCCTATAATCAGAAATATTCTTCATGGTCTATAAATTATATTAATATACATTATTATGTTTTTAATTGGCTTTTTCCTAGTAATAACTTAAAGGAAATTAATAATGCAGATTAGACACAAAATAACAGTGGTATATAATTCATAATTAAAATATAATTGCTTTAATTGTTTATATTTCAAATAAGTCATTTAGGGAATAATATCATAAATTATGTTAAAGAACATTCCTAAAAACCAAATTATTATCATGCATAATTTTAAATTCTTACCTTTATGTCGAAATATTTCAATATGGCCTTTTATCTTCAAGTTTACCACTGCCTGTCTTTTTTTTTTAAAACATATTTCGAAACGAAAATAACAAATAAAATGACACGGAATTAAGAAGCTTAAATAAATCATTATTTTCACATTTATAACACATTTTTCACACAATATAAAGAAAGTTAACCACTCGACACGGACCCGAACCGAACAAGATTGAATCTAAAAGAAGATAAAGATGTAGTTGAGAGAACGGCGGCCTCTGATTGGCTTAGCTACCGCCGAGCTCAAAACAATAATATTCAGCTTAATTTATTTCAACTACAGTGATATATATTTTCGTTTCTCAGGTCTTTATAAAACATATTATTAATTAATGCAATTTATGTCTATACGGTTGAAAAAGTATTTTAAATTTATTATTCTTAGGGGGAAATGCATATTCATACCTTATTAATAGATTAAAATTTATAATAGTTTTCAATTAATATTTCCTTTTTCATATTATTTATATTTTGACACATAAATATATGTATATTTTTAGTTTATGCACACACACACACACACACACACATATATATATATATATATATATATATATATATATATATATATATATATACAAGAAATTAATTCATCGACCCTTTTTTTTATATTATAATTTTGTTTTAAATAATTCGGGTTTTGGGCCATTAAACTTAAACAAGTTTAATGGCCCAAAACCCGAATTATTTAAAACAAAATTATATATATATATATATATATATATATATATATATATATATATATATATATATAAACTAATGATATATTTATGAAAGATAATATGTATGTATAAGTTTGATTAAAAAAAAAAAAATTAAATAATTTAATATGGAGGTGATACCCGAATAGTTTCATATAGCAACTGAATCATAAACTAAGCACTATAAGATAACTTTTTTTATAAAATATTAAATTTAAAATGAAAGTAAACTGAATAATGTAAATTTAATTAACAATAATTATCACTGTAACAATTTATTTATAAAATAACGGACAGAGAGTAGACCTAACCGCACAGACACCAGTTCACAACTAAATGATGTTAAGGTAGAGAGAGGGGATACAGACATATTGCAAAATGTAAACATTCTATAATTTAATTAGGAAGTTATTGGCTACGAGGATATTAAGTGAGCAGGCATGTAAACATCCTAATTAGGTCAATCTTTACTTTTAGAATATTGGTTTTCAACAGTTTGAATTCTCATTAAATAACCCAGCATTTTTTTTTTTTTTTTTTATTCTAATTAATGCAGACCTGGGACCACACTACTACTGATTTCTTTTGACCCAGTATTGTCTCATCTTATCTATTATAAGTAATAATTAAATTTAAAAAATCCCAGTACGTGTAAACAATTGTTCCTTTCTCTTCCTCGCTTAAATAAATAAATGCCTTGTCTATAATATGATAATATTTATATAACTAAATAAATACCAATGGCTTAATCTATACTACCGCCTAAAATCTGTGAGAATTTCACCCTCAAATCAGGAGCCGAACTTCTAGAAACCACTCTAGAAGTTCTGCTCTCGATTTATTTATTTTTTTTAAGGCTACACACTTGAAGAAGAGATAGGTGAAAATTTGTGAGAGTGAGTTATTGTGAGAGTTCACGAAAGTAGCGGGAGAAGAGGAATGCATATATATAAATATCTTTTTGATTTGGATAATGACATCAAATATTAATTTTTTTTAAATCCTATTTTTTTATTTGTTTTTTTTTCAGTTACATCAAATATTAATTTTTTTAAAATCCTATAATATCATGAAATATTATTTTTTTTAAATCTAGTGCGGGCAACACACGACTTTCACTTACCTCTATTTTTAAAATCAATAAAAGAATTCTTAAAAACAGTTAGAGATGAAAATACGTGAAACCATTAAAGAATTAATTAAATTGAATTTATATAGAAACATGTATTTTATTAAAAAATCTATTATATTATTATCTAAAATAATCAGTTAGTTTCATCTTCTTTTCATCACTCTCTATTAACTTTTAAAAGCTTGAGTATAAGATAATATTTTTTCTAAAATCTTTAGCTTTCCAACGGAATACCATACATGCATATTACTGCTCTTATGTTCAAAAACAGAAAATTGCATTAAAAAAATAATTTTTCAGTTTTCTCCTTTAGTTGATTTTCAAATTCGCTCAACTTGCATATTTATCTGTTTTTTATCAGTGGTAACAAGATAATATAGTTATTTTTATAGAATCAAAAAAATTAAAGGTACTTAAGAGAAAGAAAATTTAAAATATCGGCATTTAAGCCCCGTCAGATCATTTTAATCAAAATGAAACCTACATGATATTAAAGCCCATCAAATTTTACATCGATATTGCAAGTTAAATCAAAATCGTCGGAACCGTTTTCGAGAAAATCATAAAAAGGTGCAAAATGCATGGTATAAAGTGGCTCTTCTAGTAAGCTGATTTTGATAAAAAAAGATTTTGTAACATCTCGGGCGTATATTTGTCTTAAATATAAAATTTCTTCACTCAAAAGTAGAACACTTTCTATTTGCGTGTTAATTATGTTTGTTTTTTTTTCGTATAAGTCACTATAAGTTAGTAAATGTCGTGTGTTGCAGCAAGGAAAAAAAATTAATTCAGAACTCATCTCATTGGAAGCATAGATTTTAAAGCCATGAAATCAGGCTAAATAAAGCTGTGTTGTTAAACGAAAGATAATGGGTCATTGGGGGAGCTATAAGAAGTGAAATGTGAAGAGAGTAGAAAGGAGGAGAAGAAAAAAAAAGTATAAGAAAGAGAAAAAAAAACTTTTGATTCAGTTTAAATCCCTTAAAGCCCTCGGGTAAAAGGAATGATGAAAAGTGGCTAAGAGTATTAGGGAGGTTTGCCGGAGGCCTCTTGACCCAGCTAATTAGTTCTTCTCTTCCCCATTCTTGCCGTCTCCCATTTTAATTAAATTACTACACGAGCGGGATTCGAACCCAGACCCAACAACTTAATGGCCTATTAAAGCCGCCCCTCCTCGGATCCGATGTCTTAAATATCCTAAAGATGTCTCTGTCTCCGTTTGCTTTACAGCCGTCCTGCTTATTGCTTCCCCTTTGTACTTCAGCTCACTACATTTATAATTTATAATACAAAAACATATTTAAACAAAAGAGCTAGCGAGATACTAGTTCACTACATTATCACCTCCAGATATATTAATTTTTTTGAAAATATTTATTTATTCGGATATATTAGAATCTGTCACAATGGAAAGTAATAATATTGCTATAAGATTACATTCATACCATATTTACAATATATACATACAAAAGAAAAGTCAAATTACATAAAATGAAACTAAAATAAATAAAGGTATATATAACAAAATTTATAGATTAAATAAATATTACGGTTAACAGAGAAATGAACAAAACATGAACACACTTATACTTATATACAAAATTTACAATTTGCTGGGGAACCCAGGAAGAAGACCGCCTCCCCTCCCCCCCCAACTTGTGGAAGGACAAGCAGAATCCGAGGGATCCCAGCGCCTCCCTCTCAGCCGCATCACTGGTCAGAGCCAGATGAAGCTGAGTGAGGGCGCCATAGCCACAAACACACCGCACATGAGAGGAGAATCTGACTAGTGTCAGAACTCCAGAATAGATATTTACTAAAGATCGCGGGGCCACTGCCGTTTCAACCTTCTAGGAGGGTTGTATGGATGATTGGAACTGGATAGGGATTGCGCTTGAAGATTAGGATGATGAATGAGGTTGTGATGGCATTTGGAAAATTTGGATGGAATCAGGTCTAAAATAAATGGAATATTAAGGTCGTGGTGCAAGGTATAGTTGGTGACATAATAAGGAGCATTTACTATTATTCGGAGGACTTTAGATTGAAAGGATTTGATGTTAGAATGTTTAGCTGTCCCCCATAGTTCAAGTCCGTAGATCCAGATAGATTTCAGTATTGTCTTGTAGATTAATAATTTCTTTTCAAATGTAAGCTTAGATTTTCGGTTGAGTTGTCGGTATGACTGTCCGAGTCGTCGGTTGAGTTCTTGTCTATGTGGGTTCCATGTCAATCTTTTGTCTAATAGTAACCCAAGATACCGGACTGTATCTGAGAAAGGAAGCGGTATGGAATTGAAATGAACCGTTGGACAATATTTGCGTCGAAGGGTGACGTGTGTGCATTTGTTTTCGTTCACCTTAATTCGCCAAGCATTACACCAGTCTTCAATGAGAGAATGGTGCCTTTGGAGAGTCAGATCGGAATTGGATGATAGTATGGCGGTGTCATCAGCAAATGTTGCCAGAAAGGTATCGGGATTAGTAGGTATATCGGCGGTGTAGAGGATGTAGAGAACGGGTCCCAAGACGCTGCCTTGAGGAACGCCGGCCTCAACAGGATAAAGGTTGATATATTTATTAATAATAAATTACAATATAACTTTTGAACAAATTTATACCATTCATTTTGCACCTTTTTACGATTTTCTCAAAAACGGCTCTAACGATTTTGATCAAACTCGCTATACTGATGTAACATTTAATTAGCTTTAATATCATGTAGGGCTTAAAATACAGCATAGTTATATTATCAAAGTTAAAAACCTCACAAAAAACAGGCTACCATATTTATTAAATAATGAAGTTATTAAAGAAAAGGTATACTGGATAAAGGATTTAAGAGAAATAGCTGAAAAACATAATATTGACATAGACATTAAACTTGACAATCAAAATAAATGGGATTTAATCCTACAGGAATTTAGAGTATCGTTAACAGAAATTTAGAATAGAATGGAATAGAATAGAAAAAGATATTTATTCTGGGACAAAGTCCCTTAAGAACAATTCATATGTACAATTAAGATATATATAATGTGTCTGGCTACAAGACCAAAGGAATATAATTATTTCTTATTCACAATTATACATAAACAAAAGAAAGGATATAATAAAACAAAAGAGTAAAATAAATAAATTATAACTTCTGGTGCATTAAACAAAACTAAACATTGAACTTGATTCATTATTGATCCTTATAAAAATATAAACAATAAATAACAGATTTTCTTTTTTATTTGAAATATCTTATTGAGCGTCTGTTTGGGATGACAGTAGGTACTGGAATAGCTGGGACTTGAATGATGTTAGGGAAGAAGCATGGCGGATATGAGTAGGTAAGGAATTCCAGAGAGTAGTGGAGCGGACAATAAAGGAATGATCAAAAGTTGTTGTTCGATGAGTAGGAATATAAAGGTCGGAATGGCGCGATCTTGTTTGGAGGGAGTGGACTGACGATTTAAATTGCAGAAGTCTGTAGATATATGGAGGTAGCTAGGAGTTGATTATTTGGTAAAGATATGATCCTAGGAAATATTGTCTTCGGATAGAAGGAAGGATCCACTTCAACTCATTGTATAAATGGGTCACGTGAGACCTCTTCGGTGTACCAAGGACAAATCTTAAAAATATGTTCATAATTCACTTTAGCCTGTCCTCGAGCACAGCCGAGAGGCCACCATATACCATACAGCAATAGTCAAAGTGGGGGAAAATAAATGAGGATACAAGGAGCTGACGGGTAGACAGTGGCAGAAGATGACGGGAGCGATGGAAATATTTGAGGGTACTTATTGTTCTTCGAGAGATTTGGGCAATATGGGGTTTCCAGGAAAGGGTTTGATCGATGGTAATACCTAGGTTTTTGACAGAGGAAGTAAAGGTAATTGGGTAATCATTTAATTTACCGATTAAAATATGTACAAAAGGCTTCAGTTTCGGAAAAAAATGTATCTATATAAAAACTTAAATTATGATTATGGAACACATTACCTTGTTGATAATAAAATAAACTTTAATTGGGTTAAATGAATATTCAAAGTTAGATGTGAACTTCTTTATCTCAACTACAACAGATTTTATTCAAATAGTAGTGTGATGTGCTCCTTGTGCAATAAAAAAGAAACAGAAAATACATTTCATTTCCTGGCTGCATGTCCGATTCTGTCTGAAATTAGAAAAAATTGTTTCGGAAAGAGTTCTCTAAAAGTTGATGATGTGATAAAATGTCTCAATGGTGATAACTGGGTGTCTGTATACAATTTTTGTAAAATAGCATGGCCTTATAGATATAGGCTTGTTAAGGAATTTAATTATAATTAAAAAAAACAAAAAACTTTCTTATGTGTAATATTATTGATTATTGTTATTTTTTTACTTTTGTTTTATTTATAAGTTAATACAGTTATAAGGTGAATAGAATAAGTAAGTAACCTGTTTGACTATTGTATAATTTTGTAAAACTTTTCAGATCGGCTCCGGGCTCACGGTCCAAAAGACCATAGTTCTACAAATGTTTTTTTTATATTTGTAATATTCGTTTTTGTTGTAATATGATTAAAGAAATAAAAAACATTTATCTATCTATCTATCATGTAGGGCTTAAATGCCGATATTTTAATTTTCTTCCTCTAAACTACCTTTAATTTTGTACATTCAAAAGATTAACCATATCATATTAATGACATTGATGAAGGACGGCTAAATATACAATTTGGACGAATTCCATGACCTATTAAAGGATAAAAGAGCAAAACTATTTTTTTTTAACGTAATATTTGTTTTACTTATAATAAGAAGAGTAATATATACGTATAATATACCGTTGGAAAGAGAAATATTTTAGAAAAAAATATTATCTGATACACAGAGTTGTAAAAGGTAATATGAAGTGACGAATGGAGAATAAACTGAGTAACTTATGTTTATAAACCATATGTTTTAAACGAAAATTAATACACGTTTAATTAAAATCAACTTAAAATATTTTTCAAATTGAAGTATATTTAATAGTTTTTAAATTCATTTTAAAATTCAACGAAAATAAAAGTCGTGTGTTGCCCGCACCAGATTTTATTTTCGAGTTAACAAAGCTCCTCAAGGAAAAAGATTTCACCTGTTTTGGCGAGGTCTACTGCATTGATCAGTTAGGTACGCAGACATCGTTGCATTCCCGAAGAACGGAACTACTGCTGATGATCCTGGACCTTACAGTTCGATATAAGACTAATGACCTCGATCAAGCAGGTGGAGTGGAAAGGGTGAAGAGAGCCATCTACGAGAAATGCACCCCTTTCCTAAAAGAAAAGTTTCGCGAGACCTTTGGCGAGAGACAGTTCTCCGTTAGAGGTCTATGGTTTGGGTCTCGCGGAGCGGTCCCTGGAAGCGGGAGGAGCTTTTGGAAGAAGTTGGGTGTCGATATCAGAGATATAGCCGTGTTAGCAGAAAATGTGATTTTGGACTCTCTGGGGATTATCCACCATCACCTGTATGACAATTAAACGGTGAAATTGATTATATTTCAATTGTGTAATGTGCGCACCAGAGATCTAAATTTCAAATTTAGTGGAAGCGAGAAATATAATAAATTAATCTTTTTCTTTAACTTATAATGTTATTTTACATTGTTTAGCCTAATTTGTATTAGGTTTTAAAATTGAATGATTTATATTTTGTCAACAGATTACTTTAAATTCCTCAAATTTTATTTTATTTTTGTTGGTTTTTCGTTTGTTCTGTTTTACATTTTTGTTTTTAATTAAAAAAAATATGCTTTATTTATTTTATATAAATAATGTCTGTAAACAGTCTTTAGCTGTTTATATTTTCTATTTTTTGTGATATTGTTAATATTGTTAACATATGAACTGGTATGATCAACTCCTTTTGTATGGGGATTACTCCGAAAACAAATAAATATTATTATTACTAAGTCTAAAGTTTTATGTATGCTTATCATCATCATATTGTTTATCATATTATCATTATTTGTATCTATAATGTTTAAGTATGTTGGTGTATTTTTTGTTTTATTTTAAATGTAATATTGTCACTCATTAAAAAAAGATTTCATTATCACATTAATATGTATCTCTTTTGTTCTGATGTTTGTAGCCTTGATGATGGCTTACAAGCTTGATCCGAAACGTCGGCAAAATTAAAATATTTAAAAAAAGACTGACTCCTGATTATTCCACCTATAATAGTTTCTATCTCAGTCGACTATACATACTCAATATAAACCTAAAATCTTAATATTTAAAGTGAATTTCCTCAGAAACAAAATGATGTTGAGATCGATGCTCTATCATAAACATAACAATCAGTTTCGTTCTGATAAAGTACTTTTGTAGCGACTGTGAGCCTTTGGCTTGGAAACAATACGACTCTCAATATATACTCAACCCCAAAACCTTTCATGGATATTTCCCCCTCAAAGGTGGGTACCTCATCTTGTTCCCTTTGCCGTAGAAGATTGGCAAGAAAGGTGATTCACCAGCCTTAGGCACCCTAACCCCAACATATTCGATTGTCAGTAGGGCCGTATCCAAAGGAGTCAAGATCGATTCTCGAACCTGTTTCTTCCTTCTCTTTTATCTCCGGTTTAACAGGATTTATGATTCTATTTTCGCCAAACCACCCGAAACTTCTCAACACCCCTCCGTTTCTCTCCCTTACTCCTCACTACTTCCTCGATAACGCCTTTTACAGCCCTCTTTTTCCTCTTGTTTATTTTGTTAGACTCCGTTTCCAATCAGTTTATCATAATTTACTCATTCTAAAAGCTTTCGATTCGCCTCTTATTTCGGGAAGATTTGAGGTGAACCTCTGCCCCTTCTCAGTACCTTATTTTTCGTGATTGTCGCGAGTTTTCATTTCATTATTAAAATGAAACTGCAATGTACCAATCTCATATTTTATGCCGATATATGCATAAATCTTTATCTAAGCTTTTATAAAACTTTTGTTTTCTTCAACAAATTAAAAGAATAATTGAGACGTTGATTTCCAAAAGGTACTATATCCATTCTAGAAAATTTTACAGGAGAAGCGAAAATCACTAATTATTATATTATTAAACTAGCTAATTTGATACTTTTTGCATTAAAATCCGACAATTTTTATTGAGTAAAATTACAATCTGTCCCAATTTGGACATTAATAGTAGTGCTGAAAGATATCATACATACTACATTCATACAATATTTACACGGCATAAAATTACAATAAAATATATACACAATACTGAATCAATACAATAGTAAAGAATTCACTTATACCTATATACATACATACATCACATTGAGTGGAGAATCTAGCCAGTGCTAGAACTCCAATATATTTACAAAAGATCGCGGGGCCACTGCCGTTTCAACCTTATAGGTGGGTTGTATGGATGAGTGGAGATGGATAGGGATTGAGCTAGAGGATTAGGATGATGAAATAGGTTCTGGTGGAATTTGGAAAATTTGGATGGAATTAGGTCTGAAATAAATGGAACATCAAGGTCGTGGTGCAAGGTATAGTTGGAGACATAATAAGGAGCATTTACTATTGTATTGACTTTGGATTGAAAGGATTGAATGCGTTTGATGTTAGTACGTTTAGCTGTCCCCCACAGTTCAAGTCCGTAGTCCAGATAGGCTTCAGTATTGTCTTGTAGATTAATAATTTGTTGCATTAAAATCCAGAATTGTTTTTTTTTAGTATATTAATAACATCATATTAACGTTATAAAATGAGATGTTTTGGTATAATTTAGAACGAAATTAAATGTGTAATTAGTTCCTTTAGAAAATAATTATATTTCTAAATAGCGTTTATAAAGGACTTAGGTGTACATTAGATAAAATCAAATAGAAGATTTTGATAAAACTAAATAATGAGAATACAAATATGTAAAAAAATCAATTTTGTAAAAAATGTCCTTTAGTACCTTTTGGAAATCAACGTCTCCGTTTCTCCCAACCCAATCTTATTGCTTATTTTATCGGTAATAGCAACCTTCATTAAAATTTTAAGATTCATAACCTTCTTTACTTTCACTTACCTATATATGAAATATATAGTAAAGGAAAGTATTGCGATCGTGAAAATTTTAGAATTCCAGTTTTCGATGGAAATACACGTTTTAGGGACCCCTGAGACTAAATAACCAAGTCCCGCGAATAAGTCTGTGAGTGGTACTCCCTGGCGAAAACGATAAGTCCTAGGAAACTGAAATTTTATATTTAAGACAACTATACGTCCGAGATGTTACAGAATCTTTTTCATCAAAATCGGCTGACCGGAAGATCTACTTTATACTATGCATTTTGCACTTTTTAACGATTTTCTCAAAAATGGCTCTAACGATTTTAATTAAACTCGCTATATCGAGGAGAAATTTGATGGGCTTTAATAACATGTAGGTTTCATTCTGATTGAAATAGTCTGACAGGGCTTAAATGCCGATATTTTAAATTTTCTTCCTCTAAAGTACCTTTCATTTTATAGATTTCAAAAAATTGGAACATAATCTTATTTGCATTGAGTTGAGCGAATTTGATAAACAACAAAAGGAGAAAAGTACAAACATATTTTTTTATGCGAATTTTGTTTACATTAAAAATGAAATATAGATGTATAATATACCGATTCTAAATCTTCTAAAAAAGATTTTAGAAAAAATACTATTTTATACAAAACAATTTGACGGAGGGTGATAAAAATCCGATAAAACAAACTTATTGTGGTATATAATAATAATATAGGCTTAGCGAACCCGAAGGTTCAATGCCGATACCACCAATTTTCACCTGCACAGACTCGTCCAATGTTCACCGTTCAAGCCCAAGCCCCCGAGATCAGCCTCAACGCAATCCTCCCATCAACGCTTCGGCCTACCTTCGGATGCCTACCAGTCAGATCAGCGAATACCAACTTTCTCGGAATCCGCTCCTCATCGAGCCCAACAACTTTACTCGCCCATTCGAGTCGCCGCGATGCTATCAACTCAATTATATTCACAGGATACAAGTTCCGCAATTCCGCGTTGTGCAACCTTCTAAACTCCTAGTGGCCTCATCTCTCTTCGGACCAAACATTTTAAATAAATAAATTAGTTCTTTATTATTCTGGGACATGTCCCTTTAGAACAAAATATACAAAATGTACAAAAAAAGGGCTTTAGAGTCTTAGAGTAAATTAATTAAATATAAACAAGTTAATAATTAATGGTATAAAATATACATATTTAAATGAGATGAAAAAAAATATATAAAAAAATAAATAAATAAAAAGCTTATTTAGAATTCTATTGAGCCTGGATGTGCAATAAGTGATCAAATATGCGGGATTTGAAGGTAGAAAAAGAATTGGAGTGACGGATGGAAGAAGGGGTAGAATTCCATAGGATGGAGGATCGAATGAGAAAGGATCTGTCGAAATGTGCAGTTCTGTGGGCCGTACTGTATAAATCCGAAGGCCTGGAGCGTGTAGAACGGGAATGGACAGAGGATTTGAACTGTAGGAGGTCAAAAATATATGATGGACGGCAGTATTGGATAATTTGGTAAAGGAATGACGCAAGGAAATACTTGCGACGATTGGAAGGGTTAAGCCACTTCAACTCGCCATAAAATTGGGATACAGAGGTGTATCTAGGGACCCCGAAGATGAAGCGAACAAAGGAATTGATTAAGCGTTTTTACGCAGTATTATTTATATATTGTGGTATATTATAATATAATTGATTATTTAATAAAACATATGTTTTATTCAAACTTAATTTAATTATTTCTTTAACAATTTATCTTAATATCTAAATGTATTTAAAACTTCTAAAATTGATTTAACAACGGAGGTAAGTGAAAGTCGTGTGTTGCGCGCACGAGATTTTTCGTTCGTTATTATAAATATTGACTATTGGATCTGCCCTAGAACTGACAGTGAATATGAAAAGATCCATAACGTTCATGATGTCATTGACGCTGACACAGAGACTGGAGGTCTGCTATTAACAGAAACATATCAGCTTCCAATGTATGGAGTGTGTACTCCCTTGGGTGGTGTCTGTATACTGCCTCTAACCTTCCGTGTCCAACTTAATATGGGCACATAATGTTAACACATTTTTCGGGAATATGTCACATCTCGGAAACCGTTAATCTAAACATTGGTTAAAAATCTGGTGCGGGCTACACACGACTTTCATTTACCTCTATTTTTAAAATCATTGAAAGAAATTTCAAATACAGTTAGAGATAAAAATACGAGAAACTATTAAAGAATTAATTAAATTGAATTTATATTAAAACATGTATTTTATTAAAAAATCTATTATATTGTTATCTAAAATAATCAGTTAGTTTTATCTTCTTTTCATCACTCTCTATTAACTTTTAAAAGCTTGAATATAAGATATTTTTTCTAAAATCTTTAGCTTTCCAACGTTATATCATACATGTATATTACTGCTCTTATGTTAAAAAAAAATCAATAAAATATATTTTTTCCTTTATTTGGGTATCGAATTCATTCAATTTATATATTTGCCTGTTTTTCTTCAGCGGCAACAAGATAATATAGTTATTTTTATAGAATCAACAAAATTAAAGGTACTTAAGAGGAAGAAAATTTATTCATTTTTATCCAAATGAAACCTAAATGATGTTAAAGCCCATTAAATTTTACATCGATATAGCGAGTTCAATCAAATTCGTCGGAACCGTTTTCGAGGAAATCGAAAAAAGGTGCAAAATGCACAGTATAAAGTGCCTCTTCTGGTAAGCTCATTTTGATGAAAAAGGTTTTGTCATGTCTCGGGCTTATATTTCTCTTAAATATGAAATTTCAGTTTCATTGTACTTACCGTTTCCGCCCGGGAGTTACCACACACACACAGACATTTTTGCGGGACTTGGTTATTGGACTCAGGGGACCCTAAAATGTGTATTTCCGTTGAAAACTGGAATTCGAAAATTTTCACGATCGCAATACTTTACCTTACTATATATAGTAAGTGAAAGTAAAAACGGTGTAGTCCATCAGCTTTATATAGATTTTAAAAAGGCTTATGATTACATAGACCGTCAGAAGCTATCATGATTGAACAGGGGATACCTAAAAAGTTAGTAAACCTAGTAGAGATGTGTTTGTCGGAAACATTTCATAAAGTTAGAATCGTTCATAATTACTCCGAGAGATTTGAGGTGCGATCGGGTTTGAAACAGGGTGACTCCCTTTCACCTGTTTTGTTTAATATAACCTTAGAATATGTTATAGAAAAGGCGATGTGTACCGAGAAAGGCTTAGATATGGGTGACAAGATTCCGGTTTTGGGGTATGCCGATGATTTGGTACTACTAGGTGAAGACACGGAAACCATACAACTAAATACAAGTGTGTTAATAAAAACCGGTAAACAAATAGGTCTCGAATTAAATACCGATAAGACGAAATATATGATTAGTTGCAGAAATGGTGGTGATCTTGATGATATTAATATTTCAGGTCATACTTTTGAACACGTAGAGAAATTCAAGTATTTAGGTTCAATGATAACAAGAAAAAATGAAATCCAGGAAAGAAATAAAGTCCCGGTTAAAGGTGGGAAATGCGTGTTATTATTCAGTTGCTAAATTACTTAGCTCGCGGCTTCTGTCTAAAAACTTAAAGGTTAGAATTTATAAAACTATTATTCTTCCAACGGTTCTTTACGGATGCGAAACGTGGCCGCTTACTTTGAAGGATGAACAACGGCTTAAGGTTTTCGAGAATAAGGTACTGCGTAAAATATTTGGTCCGAAGAGAGATGAGGCCACTGGGGAGTTTAGAAGGTTGCACAACGCGGAATTGCGGAGTTTGTACCCTGTGAATATAATTGAGTTGATAGCATCGCGGAGACTCAAATGGGCGCGTAAAGTTGTTGGGCTTAGTGAGGAACGGATTCCGAGAAAGTTGGTATTCGCTGAACCGACTAGTAGGCGCCCGAAAGGTAGGCCGAAGCGTCGATGGGAGGATTGCATTAAGGCTGATCTCGGGGGCTTGGGCTTGACCGGCGAACATTGGACGAGTCTATGCAGGCGAAGTTTGGTGGTATCGCCATCGAACCTTCGGGTTCGGTAAGCCTATTATTATTATTATTGAAAGTAAAAACTCAGATATAAAACACTAACTCCTTGTTAATAAAGGAAGCAATTAGTTGGTGGATATAAAGTAGGAGTCACTTGACAGATAAAGGTTAGGTTATAACTCGATTGAAGAGTTGTTTGTTTAATATTTTCAAGAACAAACCTTCGTAATCGAACAAAAAAAAAAAAAAATAATATCTCTCTTCAAATTTGAGTGCTTACGTTTCAACATAACGTAGAATCCGAATAACGAACAAAAATATTAACGCCATTCGCGTTTATATACGCACCTATACGTTAATATACACCGATTAATTTTAAAATGATGGACGATTAACTATGATTTAATTTTATAAATCAATTATTTTTAGTTTTTTTGTAAATTGTATGACAAACTTCTTTTTTGTAATAAAAACAAAACAAAAACGTTAATTAAAATTAAATAAAAGCAATATGATTTTTTTTTCATCGCCAAGATTATCAAAAATATTGTTTCGGTCAAGATAATGACAAGTAAACCACGCATAGAAGGGTCCGGATTTGGTTAGAGACTTCTGGACCTGGACGGTCCTCGGAGTATCTAGAACGGCCCATCCGCCTCCCTGGGTTTGCCTGCCTGCCGTGTCTAGGCTCTTCTGTTGTGGTACAAATAACGGCCCACTACGCCTGAGAGAGGCATTCTTAATCCAGCTTAGCAAATATCAGTGATGTATCAGTGAACAGTGACAGTTCGTGACAGTGTAGTGAAACTGTGTGTCAGTATTGTTATAACCGGTCGGTGGGAGATTAGAAGACTGTAGTTTATATATAATTTATAGTTGTAAGTTTTAGAATAAGTCTAGCAGATTGTATAAATTTACGTAAGTAGTTTATTTGTTAGGAATACCTGATTTTATATGTAGACTGTTTAGTAGTTAAGCTAGTAATTTAACTATTATTGTAAGTGTAGTGGTTAGTAATCCCTTTGTATTTGTGTATTCTGTATTTAATAAATATTTGTAATTTGAACACTGAAGAAGTTCATTTCTCACACCCCGTAGCCCGTAAAAATTTGGTGTCAGAAGTGGGATCATTGTTTCATTGTTATAATTTTGGTTGTCTTGCTGTAGTAATTATTGGGCTACTGTGTGGAAAATGACTTCTCAAAGTGTTAGATTGAATTAATTCATTTCTCACACCCTGTAGCCCGTAGCAATATGATTTGAAGAACGGAGGAAAGTAAAAGGTATTGAGTATTTTTGATTTAAAAATATGAAACTTTACCATCATTTTTTTTTTCAAACCATTCTTTTCTGAAAAAAGGGAAAAAAATCTAGTTAGACCACACACGACTTTCGCATACATCGCTATTGCCTGCAATTTTTGGCAGGGAGTCCCTTGCCTCTGGCTGCCACTAGATGGCGTTGTGCTCTTGATAATGATGCTGTCTGCTAGAGGGCAGCACTTAAAATATCTTAAGGGCCCTTTTTCCTTAACATATTTTGCACTTTTCTTCTTTAGTTGTTCATTAAATTCGCTCAACTTTCATATTTAGCTGTTATTTATCAATGCTGTTGATATTGTTAAGTTGATCTAAACGAACTTTAGAGAAAGAAATATTAAAATATCGGCATTTAATACCTGTCAGACTATTTCAATTAGAATGAAACCTACATGATGTTAAAGCCCATCAAATTTTACATGGATATATAGAGTTTAATCAAAATGTTTAGTGCCGTTTTTGAGTAAATCGTTAAAAGGTGCAAAACGCATAGTATAAAGTGACTCTCTTGATTTGATGAAAAAGTTTTTGTAACATCTCGGGCGTATAGTCGTCTTAAACATGAAATTTCATAGGACTTTCATTTTAGCTATTTCATATATAGCTAAGTGAAAGTAAAAACTGTAATATTAAAAAAACCTTTAAGGGCAAAAGTCCTAAATTTTGCTTATTCAAATAATGAAGGATAGTACCTGACATCGCCCATTTTACGTCGCAACCGAAGGACGGTAGAACAAAGGTTTTTTAAAACTTTTATTGGGCGATTTGCCGGGTTCGAACCAGTGATCATAGGCAGAGTAATCTGTCATACTAGCCATTACACCACAGGTGACCCCTACAGTTAGTCAGACAGTATCTTTTTTATGAATTAACTGTTTTCCACTTTCCAAATTAAGACAATTTAGTAAACAATAGATATCCAGCCTTCTATAAATATTAGAGACTTATAAACTTTAATATAGGACAATTAGCCGAGCCCAGTTTCATTAACCAACTAATTAACAAGAAAGGTAAAAGTCTCGACTCTCTCAAAGAGGTTTCATACAAACTGTCGGCCAGCGAGTTAATAGTCCTTTATTGAAAAAGTTTCTTAATTAGGCGAAGAAACCTGATGGAGGAAATTCGACAGGGCGACTTCTTGGTATCGCAGCCTTGTGGTCTTTGCGACAGATCATTTTTATAAAGGTCGTGGTTTTCATATTTTTTGTTACTCTTTGAAGTCTGATAATGATGCGGTAAGCCTGGCAGCCGAGAGAGGGCGCAGTGCTTCTCGCCCATCTTCAAAATGACTTACGTTTATAAGAAGAATTTCCCCTTTGTCTTCAACGAGGATTCTATCCAATAATATCACTATATATGTAATATCCAATAATATCACTATATATGTAATATCAATATATCATATTTAAAATCCTAATATTATTCCAATAATATCACTATATATGTAATATCCAATAATATCACTATATATGTAATATCCAATAATATCACTTAATTATCATTTCTTATTGAATACAAAATAGTTCACTATATATTGAGTATATGTAATAAGTAATAATAATAATAATAATAATTATAGGTGGAATAGTCAGGAATCAGTCATTTTTTTGAAATTTTTTTTTATTTTGCCGACGTTTCGGCCCAAGCTTGTGAGCCATCATCAGGGCTACAAACATCAGAACAAAAGAGATACATATTAATATGATAATAAAAAATTTTCTTTTGAATGTAGTGACAATGATAACATTTGAAATAAAACAGAAAATATACCAACATACTTAAACATTGTAGATACAAATAATGATAATATGATACATAATCTGATGATGATAAGCGTAAAAAAACATTTTTACAGAACGTTAGACTTTAATATAAAGTAATATATATATAGAATAATATATATATATATATTATATATATATATATATATATATATATATATAATATATATTATATATAAAGTTTTACAAAATTATAAAATGGAAAAACAAAACAATATATCCGTATGTACAATGAGGCTCAACATTTTAACATACGGATATATTGTTTTGTTTTTCCATTATAAATTTTGTAAAACATTTTTGAAAACAAAGATAAGCTGTAGTATTTACAGTTAGAGGGGAAAACCTTCAGGGTTTTTACATGAACCACTCCCCATACTACCTATGTTTATGGTTTTCCTCATTCTAGCTTTTAATATTATTTTACTTGGAATGCTATAATGTATTTATATATATATATATTTTTAATATATATATTATTTTTTTTTTTTTTTTTTTACTTCTATATTAAAGTCTAACGTTCTGTAAAAATGTTTTTTTATGCTTATCATCATCAGATTATGCATCAGATTATCATTATTTGTATCTATAATGTTTAAGTATGTTGGTATATATTTTCTGTTTTATTTCAAATGTTATCATTGTCACTACATTCAAAAGAAAATTTTTAATTATCATATAATATGTATCTCTTTTGTTCTGATGTTTGAATCCCTGATGATGGCTCACAAGCTTGAGCCGAAACGTTGGCAAAATTTAAAATAAATTTCAAAAAAATGACGGATTCCTGACTATTCCACCTATAATAGTTTCTACAGTCGACTATACATCCTCAATACAATCAAAATAATAATAATAATAAATTCTTTATTTATTACAAGTTTCAGAATATGTTTGAATGAATAAATTGGATTCATATTTAGAGTTCAAATTATAATAAAATGAATCCTTTTAATATAACTGTATTTTAATTTTCCTCTATTTCTATTCCATATTTACGGCTATTTGCAATTTCAAGTGGATTAACAAAATACATAAATTTTGAATAAATTAAAAGATAAGTAAATTTAATTTTTTTAATCTTATATAATGATTTTATTAACTTGTAATTACTTTATTTAGAATTGATAACAAAATATTGATCAATACAGATTTTTGTCATAATTAGTAAAATAAAAATTAAAACTATTACAGGCTGACCAGCCCTGTCCTGGTTGTTATCATCTACTGGATTAAAGAAATCTATTCCCTCACTCTTAACTATTGATATCAAAACTAATATACACACATATATTGTTTTATTATCTCCTCCTCAGTCAAGTCTACATTTATTTTCACAGCCAAAAGAAAAAGTTTTTGGCTGTGAAAATAAATGTAGACTTGACTGAGGAGGAGATAATAAAACACAATATATGTGTGTATATTAGTTTTGATATCAATAGTTAAGAGTGAGGGAATAGATTTCTTTAATCCAGTAGATGATAACAACCAGGACAGGGCTGGTCAGCCTGTAATAGTTTTAATTTTTATTTTACTAATTATGACAAAATATATATCTATATATTGTATAGAGTGTATAAAGGAGTATAAAGAGGTATGTAAATTGATTTATAAGAATTTTAAAAATAATGTTGTGTATCTTTTAATTTTAAAATAAATGTTTTTTGTAGATCCCTTGAGAATGGCAAAGAGCCGAAACGTAGGGACAAAAAATAAGAAAATAAAATAAGTTGAATGAAAAGGATCATTTTAATTAAAGGAACCTAATAATAATAAATTCTTTATTTATTCTGGGACAAGTCCCTTCAGAATAATGTTACAGACAAATCAAATTGGAACTTCAGTATCTTAGAGTGATAAAAAAATAAATAAATAAAATAAACAAAAAAACAACAGAAATAACAAAGAAAATGAATAATAGTAATAAAATAACAGGTACCTTCTAATAATAAAAATTTAGAAAAACAAAGCTAGACAAAAAAAAAATATTTACATATTCATATATACAGGGCTAATTAAAATAAATTTACAATGCTTGTGAAAAGTGTAACATAAGATACATAAATGTTTGAATACAATGCATAATAAGATATAGTAAATAATTGTTTTTCAATGCTCTATTTACTGATTTTTATTGAAATTTGCTAATTAATTGGGGTTATTTGAGAATTGGATAGACAAAAAGTGTTTGATCAAACAGGATTTGAAGGCCGGAAGAGTATTGGAGTGACGTATATGAGAAGGAATAGAATTCCATAAGGACGAGGATCGGATAAGGAAAGATCTGTCAAAAGCTGCGGCTCGATGAAGCGTTATATACAGGTCTGAATATAACATATATGTGTTGTGTATCGATAGTATAAAATAAAAGATGGCCTAGACAAAATATTTATAGACCTTAAAATGGATGAAATCCTTACTTAATATATTTAGGTAATATACTCTACTCTGGTGACTTCATATAAAAAAATCTGGTGCGGGCAACGACGACTTTCACTTAACTCCGTTTTTAAAATCGATTAAAGAATTTTACAGTAAGTGATAATAATGATTGAAACCATTAAAGAATTAATTAAATGGAATTTATATAGAAACATGTGTTTTATCAAAAAAATCTATTATATTATTGTCTAAAATAATCAGTTAGTTTTATCTGGTTTTCATCACTCTCTATTAACTTTTAAAAGCTTGTGTATAAGATAATATTTTTCTAGAATCTTTAGCTTTCAACGGTATATCATACATGTATATTACTGTTCTTATGTTAAAAAACAAAAAATTGCATTAAAAAATATTTTTTCAGTTTTCTCCTTTAGTTTGGTATCAAATTCATTCAAAATATATATTTACCTGTTTTTCATCCGTGGTAACAAGATAATACAGTTATTTTTATAGAATCAACAAAATTAAAGGTTTTTTAGAGAAAGAAAATTTAAAATATAAAGTCCTTTATTGCAAGAGAAAACAAAACTAACAGTAAATGTCTTGATTAAGTATAAATAAAATATTTGTTGCCTCTTTTTTTTTTTTTTTTTATTATTATGATTATTTTTTTTTTTTCAAATTCGCACAACTTAGATATTTAGCTGTTATTTATCAATGCTAACAAGGTAATTTTTATATTATAATAATTAAATCATAATCATAATAATAAATGGTAATAATTAAATAAGGTTATTTTTAAAGAATAAAAAAAAATTATACAAAATTAAAGGTACTTTAGAAGAAGAAAATTTAAAATATCGGCATTTAAGCTCTGTCAGACTATTTTAATCAGAATGAAACCGAAATGATGTTAAAACGTATTAAATTTTAAATCGATATAGTGAGTTTAAGCAAAATCGTCGGAACCGTTTTTGAGAAAATCGTAAAAAGGTGCAAAATGAATGGTATAAAGTGGATCTTCTGGTAAGCTCATTTTGATAAAAAAACGGTTTTGTAACGTCTCGGTTGTATATTTTTCTTAAATAAGAACTTTCAGTTTCATAGGACTTTCCGTTTCCCACCGGGAGTTACTTCACACACACACACACACACCTTTTTGCGGGACTTGGTTATTTGGACTCGAGACCTAAAATGTGTATTTCCGTTGAAAAATGGAATTTGAAAATGTTCACGATCGCAATACTTTCCCTTACTATATATAGTAAGTGAAAGTAAAAAAATACTCCAGTAATCAAAGTAATCAAGTACTCAAAAGTACAAAAATGCTGATTACAAGGAAAATAGAAAGTACTCAGGAGGTAAGCTGAGTAGATTTTTTACTTCCCAGTGAGTACATTAATCAGTACTTTTGAGTATTTGCCCATCACTGCAATTTATTGACCAATTTATTTTTCTCATTTTTCGCGGATGATAAAAATAATCATAGATAGATTTATAAATTAAACATAATTTCCTATTATTAAGTGCACTTTTAGTTACGATGAAACTTATCTTCCTAAGCGATGCACTCTAAATCACTCAATCAGTGATTTTTTAAACATCACAATGAAACCAGTCTCATCTATATTTACTAAAATATAATAATGTTAGCTGTTTTTAAAATTAATATTGTTCTTCGTGTAAGAGGATATTCAAGGGCTGAAATGGGGAACTGACATTGAAATGTGCTTCCTGTCACCAGGACAGCGGGAGGCGCTGGGATTAGAATTTCAACACGAATTTCCATGTCATTCTTTTTGTAGGGGCTTCAAGAGTATAATATGATATTACATAATTGCCTGTAGAATGATTATAAATTAAATGTTTTGCTATTTATTTTTTATTTTAACACTCAACATCATTCATTAATAAAATTATTATCTTGGATAAAACCCAACTAATTGTTGCTTTTAACATACTAGGAAAAACGACATGCTTGAAATCTTAAATAATTACTCAGATAGACTAGTTCACTCATTAGATTAAATGATGAATTTTGTATTGTTTTTTTTTAGTTTTATCGTGAATTCCATGTTTAATAATAATAGGCTTACGAACCGAAGTTCGATGCGATACACCAAAGTTGCTACACAGACTCGTCAATGTTCACCGTTCAGCAAGCCCCGAGATCAGCCTAAGCAATCCTCCCATCGACGCTTCGGCCTACCTTTCGGACTGCCTACCACACGGTTCAGCGAGTACCAACTTTCTTGAAATCCGTTCCTCACTGAGCCCATCCACTTTACGCGCCCATTTGAGTCTCCGCGATGCTATCAACTTAATTATATTCACAGGATACAAGTTCCGCAATTCCGCGTAGTGCAACCTTCTAAACTTCCCAGTGGCCTCATCTCTCTTCGGACCAAATATTTTACGCAGTACCTTATTTTCGAAAACCTTAAGCCGTTGTTCAACCTTCAAAGTAAGCGGCTACGTTTCACATCCGTAAAAAACCGTCGGAATAATAATAGTTTTATAAATTCTAACACGTAAGTTTTTAGATAGAAGCCGTGAGCTATGGTTCAATTGTTTTCAGTATCGTTTAGAAGATGCTCTTTTAAGGTTCGAAAACAAAGTCATTGAAAAATTATTTATAATTACCTTATGGAAAAAACGCATTGCAGAGACATCAAATTGTACGCTGAAACTCATAATAAGATATTGCAGCAACTTTTTTGCCAAAATCAGCGAAACAGATATACCACTTTAAAACGATACATTTTACAACTTTTTACGATTTTACCTACCATACAACTAAATACAAGTGTGTTAATAAAAACCGGTAGAGAAATAGGACTCGAATTAAATACCGATAAGAGAAAATATATGATTAGAAGCATAAACGGTGTCGATCTTGGGAATATCGATGTATCAGGGCATACTTTTGAACACATAGAGAAATTCAGGTATTTACGTTCAATTATAACTAGAAAAAATGAAATCCAGGAAGAAATAAAGTCCCGGTTAAAAATGGGAAATACGTGTTATTATTCAGTAGCTAAGTTACTTAGTTCGCGGCTTCTATCTAAAAACTTAAAGGTTAGAATTTACAAAACTATTATTCTTCCAACGGTTCTTTACGGATGTGAAACGTGGTTGCTTACTTTGAAGGATGAATAACGACTTAAGGTTTTCGAAAATAAGGTACTGCGTAAAATATTTGGTCCGAAGAGAGATGAGGCCACTGGGGAGGTTAGAAGGTTGCACAAAGTTTGTATCCTGTAAATGTAATTGAGCTGATTGCATCGCGGAGACTCAAATGGGCGAGTAAAGTTATTGGGCTCGATGAGGAGCGGATTCCGAGAAAGTTGGTATTCGCTGAACCGACTGGTAGGCGTCCGAAAGGTTGGCCGAAGCGTCGATGGGAGGATTGCATTAAGGCTTGGGCTTGAATGGTGAACATTGGACGAGTCTGTGTAGGCGGATTTTGGTGGTATCGGCATCGAACCTTCGGGTTCGGTAAGCCTATTATTATTATTATTTCTTTTAAATAAGTACAGTAGTGTAGAATAATATACAGTTGGAAAGCTAAAGATTTTAGAAAACATCTGGTGCGCGCAACAAAAAACTTTCACTTACCTCCGTTGTTAAAATCATTTATGAGTTTTTAAATATATTTAAAGATACAAAAAAATTGTTAAAGAATTAAATATTTTGAATTTCAATAGAAACATGTGTTTTTATTAAATAATGTATCATATTTATTTCTACAACAATCAGTTAGTTTTATCGCATTTTCATCACTCTCCATTACCCTTTACGATTTCGTGTATCAGATGATATTTTTTCTAAAATCTTTAGCTATCCAACGGTATCTTATACATCTATATTACTATTATTGTGTTTAAAACACAAAAATTTCTTTGAAAATATGTTTGTACTTTTCTCCTTTAGTTTTTTATCAAATTCGCTCAACTTAGATATTTAACCGTCATTTATCAATGCTAATAAGTAATGTATCAATTTTTTTTTTAAATCTACATAATTAAAGGTAGTTTAGAGGAAGAAAATTTAAAATGTCGGCATTTAAGCCCTGTCAGACTATTTCAATCAGAATGAAACCTACATCATATCATAGGTTAGTGAAAGTAAAAATATAACGTTTTACACAAAGTTTTTAGGAACTATTGCTCTACACACGTTTTCTTGTAGCATAAATCAAATCTTCCGTGTAGTGACTATCCACTATAAGGTCACCCTTAATCACGCGGTCAACTCCACAATATGCAACACGGTTTGCCCTAATTTTACTGCTAATAACTTTCGTAAGATAAGAAACATCGATGAGGTAACAGATAATAAGGAGAGACTATAAGGACGTCGAAGGGATCTTCTGTTGTGTAAGATACCTATCCCCCCTCTAATCCTTCTCCTCCCAATTAGTTCTTCAACGGATCCTCTCGTCTGGAAAATATGCTTTCTGGGGAGACTCGAGAGGGGAAGTCGGCGATGTAGGGGAAGGGTTGGGGGCTGTAGAGGAGTCGATGTTTAGCGGCGTCTCGTTCTGTCTTCCAAATTATACCTTCAATAATTTATACGACAGCGAATATACTACATATATATATATATATATATATATATATATATATATATATATATATATACGATTAAGAGTAATGAACATCTGATAAAAAATTTAGGACGTTATGCACAACTTACTTCTCATGCTCCTGAAAATTTTCTCTTTGTCTATGTACTCCACGAAATAAGTGGCGCACTTTAAAAAATCTTTTTTTTTTCTCTTTTCCTGTGAATTTAATACATTTCATCAACATCTCAATAAAATAGTATTCTTTTCTAATGATCTAGCGGATAGCTCTGCGAATAAGGCCTGTACCCTCTTTCCAGTTCCCCGAATTTTCATCCCATTGCCCGACTTTAAGTCAAAATAAATCTGGTGCGGGCAACACACGACTTTCACTTACCTCCATTTTTAAAATCAATGAAAGAATTTTCAAATACAGTTAGAGATAAAAATACGTGAACCTATTAAGGAATTAATTAAATTGAATTTATATAGAAACATGTGTTTTATTAAAAAGTCTATTATATTATTATCTGAAATAATCAGTTAGTTTTATGTTCATTTCATCACTCTCTATTAACTTTTGTAGCTTGTGTATGAGATATTATTTTTTATAAAATCTTTAGATTTCCAACGGTATATCATACATGTATATTACTGTTCTTATGTTCAAAAAGGAAAAATTGCATTAACAAAAAAATTTGTTTTCTGTTTTCTCCTTTAGTTGGGTATCGAATTTATTCAATTTATATATTTACATGTTTTTCATCAGCGTTAACAAGATAATATAGTTATTTTTATTGAATCTACAAAATTAAAGGTACTTTAGAAGAAGAAAATTGAAAATATCGTCATTTAAGCCTCGCCAGACCATTTTTATCAGAATTAAACCTACATGATATTAAAGATCATTAAATTTTACATCGATATAGCGAGTTTAATCAAAATCGTCGGAACGGTTTTTGAGAAAATCGAAAAAAGGTACAAAATGCATAATATAAAGTGCCTCTTCTGGTAAGCTCATTTTGATGAAAAAAGTTTCGTCACGTCTCGAACGTATAGTTGTCTTAAATATGAAATTTCAGTTTCATAGGACTTACCGTTTCCGTGTATTTCCGTTGAAAACTGGAATTCGAAAATTTTCTCGATCGCAATACTTCCCCTTACTATATATAGTAAGTGAATGTAATAAGAAAGCGAACTAAGAAAGCTTGGGACCGGAATAAGCATGAAGCATATGAAAACAACTTGCTCAAATCGATTAGAACCCACGCAATGCCCTGGAACCTCACCTCAGGCCAAAGAAGGGATCAATTAGTGTTAACCAGGCTGAGGATAGGTTGCAGGAGGCTCCCGCACAGTCAGTTATTGGAAGGCACAACTCCACCCATATGCGAACGTCACAGCAAAACACATAATGGTAGAGTGCAACAAATACCAACGAGAAAAAAGAAATAATGGAATCGACGGGGTCGAGCCGCTACAACTACTAGGAAATGACACGAAATTCCACAATAACGTTATCGAATTGATATGATCACAATGTAATAACTGTAAAGTAACTCTGACCGTGAGTCATATTTTGGAGGACTGTCCACGGCACAGGAGAGAAATTAAAAAATGTGGGGTACCATGCCATGTCTCTGAGGCTTTGAGCGATCATGAAGCAACTATCAGCAGTGCCATCAAGTTTATAAAGAATATTCGTCTGTTTCAGCAAATATAACATAAATTGTTTTATTTATTCTTTTTATATATTATATATATATATATATATATATATATATATATATATATATATATAATTTTATTTATTTATTTTTTCTTCTTCTTCATCATACAGTTTAATGTTTGTTTTTTATCATTATTGTTAATTTCGTTTATTTTATTTTAATTTTATTTGTGAATGTTACTGTATTGTTTGTTTTAGTATTTTGTTTTCGTTGTTTTCTTTTCTGAATTTTTTTTTTTTTTTGGTACATAGTTTTTCTTTTTATTATGTTTTTAGTAAAGATGTGAGGACGGTAATAACCATCAGCAGTTTTTTGCCCTTAAAATGAAAACAACAACGTTATCGAATTCATCAGAGACATTAATTTATACAAACAATTGTAACTAACCCAACGAACAGTGCCTCTAACCTAATGTTGTGTTACATGGCAAGTAAATCTTAAATAAATATTATTTTAGGATGATTTACAGGCTAAATTAAGATTAAAAACAAAAAATAAAGATTTATTTGAAAAAAAAAGAAAGTTAACGAAAAATTATATAATTTTTTTTCTCTGTTGAATTGAACTTTCAAGGTATTGCTTCCCTTGCTTGAATTACTGACTGGAGCCTTGTAGTAGGGATGGGCATAATCAAATGACGATTATCGGATTATTCGATTATTTCAATCATTCGATTTAATCGATTATTGGATTGATCGGTTCGGAGAAACGAATGATCATTCGAACTGAATTTCCAACGATAATCAAGGGATGAGAGGTTGGATAATCGAACGACCTTTTTTTTTATTTATTTATTTATTTTTTATTATTAGATGGATATTTGCACCTAGGCGCAGCCATCATAGAGATGAGAAGTGTGGCATATCGTCTCTCAGAATGCATATTAATCATTCGATTATTTGAATCATCGAAGTCCGATCATCCGATTATGACAATCATTCGATTATGCCCACCCTTACCTTGTAGACATATTTGTAATAAGGTTTGCTACATCTTGCGGAATTTCATCTCATGCTTCCACTAAAGATGTTCTTAGCTCTTGTAAGTTTTCAAGAGGGTTAATTCTTCTTCCCACACGTCTCCCAAGTTTATCTCAGAGATGTTCAATAGGATTTAAGTCAGTGCTACGAGCTGGTCGTCTTAAAGTTTAAATTCGTGTATAATTATTGATAAATAAGATATTGCTGAACACAGTTTGCAGTGGTCGAGCATTGTCATGCATAAAATAAAATTGTCTCTAATAAATTGAGCAAAAGGTATAACATATTGTTCAAGGAACTCTCTTATGTAAAAAAATGCATTTAGGGAAGGTCTGTTGAAGAAATGGAGATCAATTTTCGCTTCCAGAGATTCCACATTCCTTCTCACACCATCACTAAACCACCTCCAAATTGTCCTCTACCAGCAATGTTATTGTAAATTCAGAATAACGCTCACCTGTCCTTCGGTAAACTCTAGCACGTCCATCCGGAGAGTAAAGTGAAAAACGTGACTCATCGGATAATAGTACAGTCTTCCATTCATTTTCATTCCAGTCTGGCACCCGGGACTGCTGTACAAACTCCGTAAATTCCCCCATCCAACATACTTCCTCATCCCCCAGTCCTACCTCTCTGATAGAACCTTTAAAATCAACCACAATAGTTCGTATTCATCCAATTTTACTCAGTCTGCTGGTGTTCACATTCCGTTCTACCTATGCCGATGACACTTGCATGCTATCAGTTAATAACGATCCTAGTATCGCCTCTCAATCTCTCCAATCCCACATCAGAGACCTTGCGGTATGGTGTCAGAATCGGAGAATTAAAATCAACTCCAACAAATCCAACCAAATTACCTTTACCCTTCGTCGAAAACCTATGACATCCAGCCCTACAGTGTCCTTTAATGATATTCCGCTTGTCCCTGTTTGACAGATCAGTTATTTAGGCCTCCTGCTTGACAAACGTCTTACATGGAATCCGCATACAAGACTGAAAAGACAAGAAACAGCTCGTCGATTTCGGTTACTTCAACATTTACTTGACAGACGATCTAACCTTTCTCTTTGCTACAAAAGACTAATTTACATGACAATCATAAGACCTATCTGAACTTAAGGAGTTGAGCTTTGGGGCTTTACTAAACCATCAAACTCTTTCCGTATCCCATCCTTACAGTCCAAAATCCTTCGCAGAATCCTTAACGCTCCTTACTTTGTCACCAATAAAATCATCCACAAAGACCTTAATGTTCCATATGTTGCTGATTTAGCCTTTACCAGGTATCACTCCTTCCATGAAAAACTCGACTCCCACTCTAATCCACTAGTTTCAATCCTTGCTTCCACTTCAATTCCTGACAATGCGCCGAGGCGTCTGAAAAGAAGATGACCTTCTTGTGTAGATTCACTACTAGAGTGCTGCCAATGGGCAGTTTCCCTTCATGTTTTTTTCATGTGTATTATCATTGTAGCATATTTACTTGATGTATGAACATAAAGTTGTAAATTTCAATAAATGAATTTAAAAAACAAAACAAAATTCATTCCACAATCTGTGGAGAAAAAAATCTATAAGGGGTCTTCGATGATTTACACTGAGCTGTGGACCTGTGGCTATCCTCCCTGGATGTAAGTTCATTTCAGAGTGTTCTTCAAATAGTTTCGGTAAAAATTGAAACATCATTTATCGCCCGGATTCGTTGAGTCTCAGAAGCAGTAAAAATCGATTTTGAAGAGTATGTATAAAAATAAACTGATCATCTCGGCCCGAATAATTTGGCTTTCCTCCTTCACCGTTGAGAATTTGATTATGGGTCATTACATTTATTATTATGTATAATTATTATTATGTATGTATGGGTCAAAATACAAGACATTTATGGACACACCCCGAATAGTAAAGGGAAGTATTGAGATAACGGAATACACTTTTCTTAGCCCAGATTTATAAGAAAATACACGTTTTAGAGTCCAAATAAACAACCCTTAAAAAAAAATCTGGTGCGGGCAACACACGACTTTCACTTACCTCCATTTTTAAAATCAATGAAGAATTTTCAAATACAGTTAGAGATAAAATACGTGAAACTATTAAAGAATTAAATTAAATTAAATTAAATTAAATTTATATAGAAACATGTGTTTTATTAAAAAATCTATTATATTATCATCTAAAATAATCAGTTTTATCGGCTTTTCATCACTCTTTATTAACTTTTACATGTTTGTGCATTACATAATATTTATTCTAAAAGCTTTAGCTTTCCAACGGTATATTATACGTGTATATTACTGTTGCTATGTTCAAAATAAAATAATTGCAAATTATAATTGTGAGTATAAATGCAAAAATAATACTATAATGGTAAATTTTCTTGTTTTCTTCTTATATATTTAAATAATATCATGTTAATTATACATACTTGGATAATATGCTGGCCCAAGTTTGAGTTGGCACTTGGTCCTATATTGCTATCCCAAGACTATATTAGCTTTAGTCCAAATTAATTATCTTCAACATTCGAGCATCTTCAGTAAGATAAATGTTTTCCAGTCTCTTACTTAACTTTCTTTTATAGACGAGTAATAATCATGTGAATATATATATCTATATGTATGCGGGTCTCGAGTTCAATAAATAAAGAATTATGTTAAGGCTACGTTTTGAGAATTTATTGTTCTCACATTCATGCCCTAACAGTGAAACAAAAAACTACCAGAATATTAATACATATATAATAACATTTTATTAATATATTAATACAACTGTTCTTTTAATAAATACAACAAGTAAATTGGCTTATTTACACTTATTGGCGTGATAATGTCTTGTGAAGAAATCAGCACTTCAATGTCAATTTAATTTAGTAGGTCTCGGGTCCATCGTCTTTTCTATTGCCTCGGAGGGTTGTCAGGAATATTGGAAAGAGGATTTGTGTGTGTCGCGAGTTAGGAATGAAAAGAGGTATATCTTTTTCGGGATAGTTCTGCGACAGATGAGATATTTAGGTCATTATTGATAATTTTATTCGTAACGAAAAAAGGAGTATTTAGGATTTTGCGAAGGATTTTGGGTTGTAAGGTTTGAATGCGAGAGGAATTAGATGGTTTAGTAGAGCCTCTCCCCAGATCCTCCGTCAACTTCCGCAGAAAGCTATTATATTCCTTACCTATATCTAAAACTGCATCCTACGCACAACCTATTTTCCTCTCTTGCGGAAACATTCCACAATCATTCTCTTCCTAAAACCAGGTAAACCTTCCAGCAACACTTCATCCTACAGACCTATTAATCTACTCCCCATCCTCTCAAAAATCTTTGAAAAACTCCTTCTAAAACGAATCCTGCCTATATTAGAATCTCAAAATCTTCCTTCCCATCAGTTTGGTTTCCGTCCTCATCATTCCACTGTCCAACAAGGACTCCGAGTTGTAGACCATATTTCCTCAGCCCTTGAATGCAAAGAGTATTGTTCTGGTGCCTTTCAGGACATAGCGCAAGCTTTTGACAGGGTATGGCACATCGGATTACTCTTCAAGCTTAAAACGCATTTACACCAGTCCCTATACCTCATTCTACGATCCTATCTCTCAAACCGCTCCTTCCGAGTTCGCTGTGGTGTAGAAATTTCTAACTTTTATCCCATTGAGGCCGGTGTTCCTCAAGGCAGCATCTTGGGACCCGTCCTCTACATCCTTTACACTGCTGATATTCCTAATCATCCAGACACCTTTCTGGCAACATTTGCAGATGACACCGCCATCCTATCATTCAATTCCTATCCTGAAATAACATCCTTAATCCTGCAAAGACACCTTTGTCTTATCGAGGACTAGTGTAATGCTTGGCGTATAAAGGTAAACGAGCCAAATGCAAACAAGTAAACTTCACTCTTCGACGAAAATCCTGCCCACCAGTTTACTTTAATTCCATTCCAATTCCTCTTTCAGATACAGTCCGGTATCTTGGCTTACTACTAGACGAAAGATTGACGTGGAACCCACATACAAGACTTAAACGAAAAGAACTCAACAGACGATTCGGACAGTTATACAGACTACTAAACAGAAAATCTAAGCTTACAGTTGACAACAAATTATTACTTTACAAGACAATACTGAAGCCAATCCGGACCTACGGACTTGAACTGTGGGGGACAGCTAAACGTTCTAACATCAAACGCATTCACTCCTTTCAATCCAAATCCTCCGAACAATCGTAAATGCTCCTTATTATGTTTCCGATTATACCTTACACCACGACCTTAATGCTCCATTTATTTCAGACTGATTCCATCCAAATTTTCCAAATTCCACCAGAATCTCATTCATCATCCTAATCCTCTAGCACAATCCATCTCCAGCTCCACTCATCCATACAACTCCCTAGAAGGTTGAAACGGCAGTGGTCCTGAGACATATTGTAAAAATCTATTCTGGAGTTCTGACACTGGTCAGATTCTCCTCTCATGTGCGGTGTGATTGTGGCTGTGGCGCCCTCACTTAGCTTCCGCTGGCTCTCACCAGTGATGCGGCTGAGAGGAAGGCGCTGGGATCCTTTGGACTCTGCTTGTCCTTCCACAAGTGGGGGGACAAGCCCCGTCCGGGGTTCCCGAGCTGATTGTAAATATTGTACATAGGTATGAATGTGACATGTTTTGCTTATTTTTTTGTTAACTTCATTTATTTGTATTTATTTTGTCTACAAATTTCGACATTGTATACGTTTATTTATTTTATGTAATTTGACTTTCCTTTTGTTTATATTGTAAATATTGTATGAATAAGATCCTGTAGCACTATTATTATTGTCTATTATGACAAATTGTAATATATACGAAGAAAAAAAAAAAAAAAAAAAAAAGTAGAGCCTCCCAGCACGATTCCATATGTCCAGATAAGTCTGATAATAGTAAGTTTTTTTAGTAAATTAGAAGTTTTGAATGTTTGTCTAGTTAGTGTTGTAGTAATCGGTATCTACGGGCAGTTTCTTGTCGTTTAAGTCTCAGATGAGGATTCTATGTAAGAAGTTTGTCAAGATGTAGTCCTAGGTATCGGATTTGGTCAACTGGTATGAGTGGGGTATTATTTAAGAACACAGTGGGGCAGGAATATTAATATTAACACGTAATAATTGGTAGATGGCATCATTGTTTTAGAGAAAAACATATTTTCTATTATGTTTATATATTTAATTTATCTTATTTAATGTAGCTCTAAATAGAAATGCTCTGGATATAAATAATTCAGTCTTTTCTAAGATGTCAACTTGTGATATTCGTTCAATTTTGTTTTTAGAGTTTTAACTCGAGAATACCATGAAATGTCAACGCTGTTATTCACAAATTTGACTATAACTCCATTATGAAGTTTGAAAACATTATTTCAGTGCTTTTAAAATATATTAAATAATATGGTAATAACATTCACAGAAATGGAAAAAACACTCAAAGTACATGATGGGAAGAGTTGAAATTTTAAAAATGCTCTCCTGACAAAAAGTTAAAAAGTGAATTATCGTGTTCTTTCCATTGACTCTGGATATGTTAATCAGAACAAAATGAAAAATTTGTGAGCGAAGTCTGACAGCTAGTTCCATACATAAGTAACTGGGAGTAAAAATATCGCTCTTTACTGATTCTAAAACTTTTTTTTATTATCATTTATTAAAATTTACAACTGTATTAGTTAATACATCAAGTAAGTTAGCTGATAGAAATACATGAAGATAACTGCCCATCGGTAGCACTGTTTAGTAGTGAGTCTAAACAAGAAGGTCTCGAGGCCATCTTCTTTTGAAACTAGTAGGTTAGAGTGGGAGTTGAGTCTTTCATGGAAGGATAGATACCTGGTTCGGGCCAAATCAGCAACATATGGGATAGTAAGGTCTTTTTAGATAAGTTTGTTCGTGACAAAGTAAGGAGCATTGAGGATTTTTCGAAGGATTGTAAAGATTGATACGGGAAGAATTTTATGGTTTAGCAGAGCCCCAGTGCTCAACTCCGTAAGTCCAGATAAGCCTTATGATGGTAATATAGATGAGCCTTTTGTAGTTAAGTGGAAGATTAGAGCGTCTGTCCAGTAAGTTTAGAAGAAACCGAAAGCGGCAAACAGTTTCTTGTTGTTTCAGTCTTGTGTGCGGATTCCATTTTAGACGTTTGTCAAGTAGAAGTCCGTGGTATCGGATCTGTTCAACCGGGACAAAAGGAGTGTTATTGAAGGATACTGTAGGGCAGGATCTCATAGGTTTAGGACGAAGGGTAAAGGCAATTTGTTGAAATCCTCTAATTCTGACACCACACCTCAAGGTCTCTGGTGTGGGATTGAAGAGTTGTCTCACTTCTTGTAATCGAATTTATAGAATATCAAAATTCTAATCGAAATAAGAATTGCGTTGATTTGAAGGAATCATTCTTTAAAATTTAATAATATAGAATTATAAGCGAAAGAAGCCGGCAATAAAAAAAATCCAATAAGTAATAAAGCAAATTTTTTTTTCTAAGTTATAAATACATTTTTAAAATAATAGTAAGATCTTATAAATCTATAAACTAACTTTGTTATAATTATTTAAATTATTTCACGAATACAGATATTTCAATTAAAATAAATGGGTAAAGATATAAAGTAATAAATTTTTGATTTAATGACCAATTTATGCATCTCATCACTGACGATGATTAAATATAATAATTAATAGATGTTATAAAATAAACATATTTTCTTGTTAATTGTACTTTTCGTTAGAATGAACTAAAAATCACAAAGCGATAAAGTCTAAACGGTCAAACATACCCTTTTTTTAACGTAGGTAGAAACAATCTAGAGTCAGTCTTTCATTTTTTTAATATTTTAATTTAGCCGACGTTTCTGCTCAAACCTTTGAGTCATTATCAGTGCATTACTGGGTCATGTCAAGCATAAACTGCATAAAAAGAGTATAATCAAACATAAAACGATTAATTCTATTTACGACAGTCATAGGTTATGAAGAAGGGTAAAGGTAATTTGGTGGGATTTGTTGGAATTGATTTTGATTCACCAATTGAGACGTTGATTTCCAAAAGGTACTATATCCATTCTAGGAAATTTTACAGGAAGCGCGAAAATCTCTCATTACTATATTATTAAACTAGCTAATTTGGGTCTTTTCGCCTTAAAATTTAGAATTATTTTTTTACTATAATAATAACATCATATTAAAGTTATGAAATATTTTTTTTTAGAATGATTTGGAACGATAATAAATGCGTAATTAGTACTTTTAGAAAATGACCGCATTTCTAAATCGCGTTTTTTTAAGGACTTGAGAATTCATTAGATAACATCAAATTGAATATTTATATAAAACTAAATGATGAGAATACAAATATGTAAAAAAATCAATTTCGTAAAAAATGTCCTTTAGTACCTTTTGGAAATCAACGTCTCAATTCTTACATCATACCTCAAGGTCTCCATTTTCTAAAACGGTACATATATTTCTCGATTTTAAGAAATAACTGAGTTACGGTCGTATTTATATGTAAAATTTCAATTTGGTTTCTCTTTTTATATAATTATTCGCGTTTTTTCGGTTAAAAAGACTATAATATTTTTTTTTTAACTTTCACTAATAACTGAGTTATTGAATTGAATCTCTTTTAATCGCAATTTTTTAAGTAAACGGCTGATATTAACCTCTAAGTGTTTGGATCATCGTTGAATACTCTCGTATTTTTGTGGCGAATTAAAAAATAAAATGTTCTAGTAGCTTCGGAGAAAATCCGCTAGAGCCACCGCACAGTGGGCGAAGTCACCAAATTAGGTTCACAAAAGTCAAGTCAAAAGTTTGGAATTTTCCAGTGCTTCACCTTTTTATTATTAGTAGGCAAGACCCTTAATACTAATATTTTACGCCATACCGTGTTTACAAATAAATAGTAAATGAATGAATCATTCCTGTTCAAACAAGTGCCTAATAACTGGCAGTGGGATTATCTTTATTCCATTGTCATTTATTGTGACCAAGGGGTATTTAGAGCAAAGTATATTTGCTTTTATTTAACAATGGACATTGCTGAGACAGGTAGGAAATTATATTTCCAAACTCGTTATTGAATATACTTTGCAATCTACCTGTAGACTTAGTTAAGCGATTTGTAAATGTATACCCCAATTCAATAACGAAAAATTATATAACCTCCAAGTTACCCCAAAGAATTGTTTGTAGGATTTGTTTTTCATCAATCATTCTTGTCTTTAAATATTACAAAGAATTTTGCGTTTTTTTTTGCATTTTGGGTGATACATAATTTTTTAATTGATTCCGATTCAAAAGTTTTACAATCTATAAATGATTTAAAATTCATCTATTAGCAGGTTTAAGCTACCACGAGCCTTAATTATATTTTTGTATATATTTTGCCATATTCTAGGACTTCAAAGGTAAAATATAGCTAAGTTTTAAATATTTTTTTTTATTATTTTAAACATATTTATTGATATTTACAACTGTATTAAATAAAAATACATCTAGTAAATGTGATGGTAATATACAAAACTGTCATGAAAAACATGTAGAGACACTACCCAGTGGCAGCACTCTAAAAATATTTTAAACTAGAAGGTCCCGGGGCCATTTCCTTTTCAGGCGCCTCGGAGGATTATCCGGAATTGAAGAGGAAGAAAGGATTGAAGCTAGTGGGTTAGAGTGAGATTGAAGTTTGTCATGAAAGGATTGATACCTGGTCCGGGCCAAATCAGTAACATAGGGAACATTAAGGTCTTTATGGATAAGTTTATTCGTGAAAGGAGCGTTGAGGATTTTAGATTGTAAGGATTAGATGCGGGAAGAATTTAATGGCTTAGCAGAGCCCCAAAGCTCTACTCCGTAAGTCCAGATTGGTCTTATAATAGTCATGTAGATGAGCCTTTTGTAGTTAAGAGGAAGGTTTGATCGTTTGTCTAGTAAGTGTTGAAGTAGCCTAAAGCGGCGAGCAGTTTCTTGTCGTTTTAGTCGTGTATGTGGATTCCCTGTAAGTCGTTTGTCAAGAAGAAGTCCTAGGTATCGGATCTGTTCAACTGGAGCTAGTTGAGTGTTATTAAAGAATACTGTAGGGCAGGAAGTCAAAGGTTTACGGCAAAAGGTAAAGGTTATTTGATGGGATTTTTGGAATTTATTTTTATTCTCCAGTTCAGACACCATACTTCTAGGTCTTTGATGTGGGCTTGAAGTTTTAAATATTAAAAAATAAATATGATTTTTTACAACTATGCGCTCGCCAATCGTGTCAAAAAATTAATATTTTTTTAAATAATTCTTTTCCGTATTCTGGAACCCCAAAGGTTAAATATGGAGAAATTTCAGAATTTTGGTCACCTTAATTGGTCATATGTTCCACAGCCGTACGGGTGACGGTGGAGAAACGGTCTACATGTCTTGAAACGTAAGCCTTCAAATTTTGAGAAGGAGTAATTTTTTAGGTGAATTACAAAGATTCTTTATACAATAATAAACCGAAATGAGAGAATGAATAATGATTCTGACTAGTGTAAATACTAAGCGATATTATTGCTACAGAGAGATAGCTCGGACACCGGAAGTTGACGCTCACTCGGAGGATGAAATATTAAAAGAGAGGAGGAAGGTGGCGAGCTGAACCCACCGCTTCCTGAATCATTGAAGTCTTCGGGGCCATTGGAATGAAGTGCCTCCTCCACGGCCTCCTCAATATTCATGTGGAGGGTCTCCTGTGGTGGGATGGTCCACCTGCTAGGGCTACATCTCTCGGCAATGTTGTGGTCGCTCTCTCTGTATCATTAACTGTACCCAAGAGGGTTCACTTGCTAAATATTTCGCAAGGATGTTATGTACAGTGTTTGAGCCTGAACAATATTTTTTTTCTTTGTAATTTAAAACTAAATTAAATTAAAATGAAACGAGGAAAATATATTTTGTTATTTATGTGCATTGTATTAATTAATACTGTGGTAATTATCCAGATAACAGTGACCCTACTGCCCTCTAGAGAGTTCCCTTCGAACTACCTTCCGGAAAGCAAGCGTTTATTATTGTTTACCCTGGGGCGCTCTTTTCACCATTTCTTTCTTTTATTTTTTAATCAAGATACACGTTTCGTCGAATTAACAGAGTTCTTCGTTCTACCATAAATCGCCGTCCTTACCAGATATGATCGCCTGTCCGTCGTATTAAAGCAAGATCGTTGTATGAATCCGAGTTGAATCAAGAATGACTGGCAAATAACAAAAATTAATATTTTTATTTTAACCTCATTATTTTGTATAAATCGTAGATTCATAGAGTAAATACTAACCCAATAACGTAATTATATATTTTTTTTTTACATTTTGTTTTAACCCAATGAATGTTTTTTTTTATAAATCAAAATGATGTTATTTTTTTCTGTAAATTTTGGTTGGAAATATTGGTTAGGGGTTGCGATCACCAAGAAAACAAACTAATAAAAAGATGAACTAACTTATTTTATTGTGTGCCGACGTTTCGATCTATATTGTGAATTACAGTAATACAATTTGTAAAAAGTAGTATAAAATGATAATTTTGGTATGAAAATATTAAAATATAATATTCAGAAACCAAGAAGTAAATATGAAAATATAGTAAACTAGTATATTCACAATGGACACAAGTTGAATAAGGCGTCCGTCATTGATGTAAAAAAAAAAAAAAATTGTTTAAGTTTTGTCGACTGTTGACACTGTCGTAAATATAACTAATCGGGAGTCAATCGTTTTTTTTTAATATTTTAATTATACCGACGTTTCGACTCAAACTTGTGAGCCATCATCAGGGCATTACTGAGCCATATCATTATGCTTGACATGACCCAGTAATGTACTGACAATGGCTCAAAGGTTTGAGCAGAAACGTCGGCAAAATTACAATATAAAAAAAAAAAAAAAAAAAGACTGGCTCTAGATTATTTCTACCTACGTAAAAAAAAGTTTAGACTTTATCGCTTTGTGATTTTTAGTTCATTCTAACGAAAAGTACAATTAGCAAGAAAAGGTCTTTATTTTATAACATCTATTAATTATTATATTTAATCATCGTCAGCGATGAGATGCATAAATTGGTCATTAAATCAAAAATATATCACTTTGTATCTATAAGCATAGATTTCAAAAACTATGGAAATAACAAGGGTTACTATACTGTTAGGTTTATTACTATTTTATACTTCAAATAAACTATTTTAAATAAGTTATAAATGTTTAATTTAGTTTCCATAAGAATACCATTTATTTAAATTGAAAAATCTGTTTTCATGAAGTAATTTAAAAATTTAAATAATTAATAACAAAGTTAGTTTATAGATTTATAAGATCTTACTATTATTTTAAAAATGTATTTATAACTTGGAAAAAGAAATTTGCTTTATTACTTTTTGGATTTTTTTTTATTGCCGGCTTCTTTCGCTTATAATTCTATGTTATTAATTTTTTTTTTTTTTAAATATTTTTATTGAAATTTACAACTGTATGTTTTAATACAACTAGTAAATATGCTGATAAAGATAAAATACACGAAAAAACATGAAGAGAGACTGCCCATTGGCAGCACTCTAGTAGTCAATCTAAACAAGAAGGTCTCGAGGCCATCTTCTTTAAACGCCTCGGAGGGTTATCAGGGATCGAAGAGAAAGGTAGGGTAGAAACTAGTGGGTTAGAGTGGGAATAGAGTTTTGCAAGGAAAGATTCATACCTGGTTCGGGCCAAAACAGTAACATAGGAACATCAAGATCTTTGTGGATGAGCTTATTAGTGACAAAGTAAGGAGCGTTGAGGATTTTACGAAGGATTTTGGATTGTAAGGATTGGATACGAGAGGAATTGGATGGTTTGGTGGAGCCCCATAGCTCGATTCCGTAAGTCCAGATAGGTCTCATAATAGTCATGTAGATGAGTCTTTTGTAGTTAAGTGGAAGGTTAGAACATTTGTCTTATGCGTGTTGAAGTAGTCTAAAACGTCGAGCAGTTTCTTGTCGTTTCAGTCTTGTATGAGAGTTTATTAAATTTTAAAAAAAGGTTTCCTTCAAATCAACGCAATTCTTATTTCGATTAGAATTTTGATAAAAATTACATTACAAGAAGTAAGACAACTCTTCAATCCCAACCAGAGACCTTGAGGTGTGGTGTCAGAATTAGAGGATCAAAATCAATTTCAACAAATTGCCTTTACCCTTCGCCGTAAATCTATGACATCCTGCCCTACAGTATCCTTCAATAACACTCCTTTTGTCCCGGTTGAACAGATTCGCTATCTAGGACTCCTACTTGACAAACGTCTAACATGGAATCCGCACACAAGACTGAAACGATAAGAAACTGCCCGCCGCTTTCGCTTACTTCAACACTTACTGGACGGACGCTCTAAACTTATTTACAAAAGACTCATCTGTATCACCATCATAAGATCTATTTGGACTTAATAAGTTGATCTTAGGGGCTCTACCAAACCATCAAATTCTTCCCGCATCCAATCCTTACAATCCAATATCCTTCCAAAAATCCTCAATGCTCCTTACTTTTTCACAAATAAACTCATCCACAAAAACCTTAACATCCCATATGTTGCTGAGTTGGCCCGGACCAGGTATCAATCCTTCCATGACAAACTCCACTCCCACTTTAACCCACTAGTTTCAATCCTTGCTTCCTCTTTCACTCCTTCTGAAAAAAAGATGGCCTCGAGACCTTCTAGTTTACATTACCTTGTGGAGTGCGGCAAATAGGCATTTTATCTTCATGTATTTTATCTAACAGCTATTGTGCTTGAAGCATTAACTAATACAGCTGTATATCTCAATAAATAATAATAATAAATCTGGTGCGGGCAACACACGACTTTCATTTACCTCAATTTTTAAAATCAATGAAAGAATTTTCAAAAGCAGTTAGAGATAAAAATACGTGAAACTATTAAGGAATTAATTAAATTGATTTTGAATTACAATGGCATTGTAGCCGAAACGTAGTGCGAATATTTTTTCAATAAAATAGTGGTGAAGTAGACATCAGCCTCCAATTTTATTTATAAAAAATTTGACCTTCACCTAAAAGAATCTACACCTTAGATAAATTGAATTTATAGAAAAACGTGTGTTTTATTTAAAAAATTATTATATTATTAAAATAATCAGTTAGTTTTATCTTCATTTCATCACTCTCTATTAACTTTTAAAAGCTTGTGTATAAGATAATATTTTTTCTAAAATCTTTAGCTTTCCAACGGTATATCATAAATGTATATTACTGCTCTTATGTCCAAAAACGAAAAATTGCATTAAAAAAATGTTTTTTCTTTTTTCTCCTTTAGTTGGGTATCGAGTTTATTCAATTTATATATTTACCTGTTTTTCGTCGGCGTTAACAAGATAATATAGATTTTTTTATTGAAGAGTTAATTTTACTTGTAGAGTCCTGATGTTGGGAGTGAGATCCCGAAACGTTGAATCGATGATTTGATAAAAAATTAAGGATTTGGAAGAAATTAAGCAGACCTGATATCTACCTCTAATTCTTATTTATTTATTTCTAGAATATGTACATAGAGATGGTCCTATGACCCTTCCTTCTTTTCTTATTTTCGTGTTATTTAGTTGTAGTTTCATATATATATATATATATATATATATATATATATATATATATATGCATAAAATATTTGGTCCGAAGAGAGATGAGTGCACTGGGGAGTTTAGAAGGTTGCGCAAAACGGAATTGCGGAACTTGTACCCTGTGAATATAATTGAGTTGATAGCGTCGCGGAGACTCAAATGGGCGAGTAAAATTGTTGGGCTCGGTGAGGAACGGATTCCAAAAAAGTTGGTATATGCTGATCCGACTGGTAGGCGTCCGAAAGGTAGGCCGAAGCGTCGTTGGGAGGATTGCGTTAATGCTGATCTCGGGGGCTTGGGCTTGACCGGCGAACATTGGACGTGTCTGTGCAGGCGAAATTTGGTGGTATCGGCATCGAGCCTTCGGGTTCGGTAAACCTACTATTATATATATATATTATATATATATTGTTTTTGGCCAGTTATATTTTTATATTTTGTTCATTGATGTTTTCCTTAAGGGACATTGTCCCAGAATAAAGTTTCTAGTTCTATTCTATTACCTTCACTCCAAATCTCCCTCTACCTGAATTCACTGATGAAAAAGATGTCACAACGTTTCTTGATCAATTTTTCTCTTCTCTACTCAGATAAAGCATTAAAAGTGAGATGTCAATTTCTGTAAGTCTGAACGAGATGTCGTGATGTGCCCTTGTCACTTCAAAGAGTCGATTCGCCAAGTCCCTTTCATGTAAAACATTTGTTTCATTAGCATCGAGCCAGAGACCAGCTTCCAATTTACATTTTCCATCGACGACTACTCGCAGAGCAGATAAAAAGCCACCGAGATATTTTTACATATTTCTCGTTATCTCTTTAATCATATCGTTAGTCTTTGTTCCAGGGTCTTTCCTCTCCTACTCCACATCAAAGGGTTCGAGACCAGCCTTATTTGCACATCTTTTTTAAATCAAACAAACCTTTTTTTTTTTCTATTGATATATATTTTAATATTTATCTGTTACTTTGAAGGATAAGGGAACTCTCGTCCCTATTTCGTTAGCTTAATGCATTCCTTTTTTTAATTGAGGCAATAGGAAATATTTCATATGCATAAATATTTTTTCTTTTTAAATTTTAACCCTTTGCACTTGGCGTAGTTTCGGAAGTTACCTACCCGCGACTCGATCCCTTGAAATGTATACGGGTCAATCCGTTTGAAATTGTCCAATTTTCATTAATTTTGCCACTAGATATTTTTGATTTTCGTGATTTTTTAACCAGTTATTCTTTATCCTTTCGTGAATATAAAAACCACTAAATTTGATCCCATAGTACTTACCGTATAGAGGTATAATCTTTTTGAGTTTCATTATTTTCCACTTTTAACTTTTTGAGATATTTTACTATAAATATTACTGGGCCGGAAAAGTAATCCTTCTTTGAAAATTTATATTGGGAAAAGTATAAACCTTCCATGATTAAAATTTCTAAAACAAGTAGTGCAATGATAAGGCTATATAAATAAAAATCTGGTGCGGGCAACACACGACTTTCACATACCTCCAATTTTAAAATCAATGAAAGAATTTTCAAAAACAGAGATAAAAATACGTGAAACTATTAAGGAATTAATTAAATTGAATTTCTATAGGAACATGTGTTTTATTAAAAAATCTATTATATTATTATCTAAAATAATCAGTTAGTTTTATCTTCTTTTCATCACTCTCTATTAACTTTTACAAGTTTGTTCATTAGATAATATTTATTCTAAAATCTTTAGCTTTCCAGCGGTATATCATAAATGTATATTACTGCCCTTATGTCCAAAAACGAAAAATTGCATTAAAAAAATGTTTTTTCTTTTTTCTCCTTTAGTTGGGTATCGAGTTTATTCAATTTATATATTTACCTGTTTTTCGTCGGCGTTAACAAGATAATATAGATTTTTTTATTGAATCTACAAAATTAAGGGTACTTTAGAAGAAGAAAATTTAAAATATTGGCATTTAACCCCTATCAAACCATTTTAACCGAATAAAACCTACATGATATTAAAGCCCATTAATTTTTACATCGATATAGCGAGTTTAATCAAAATCGTCGGAACCGTTTTCGAGGAAATCGAAAAAAGGTGCAAAATACATGGTATAAAGTACCTCTTCTGGTAAGCTCATTTTGATGAAAAAAGTTTTGTCATGTCTCGGGCGTATAGTTGTCTCAAATATGAAATTTCAATTTCATAGGACTTACCGTTTCCACCCGGAAGTTACCACACACACACATGCACACACCTTTTTGCGGGACTTGGTTATTTGGATTCAGGGGACTCTAAAACGTGTATTTCCGTTGAAAACTGGAATTCGAAAATTTCCACGATCGCAATACTTTCCCTTACTATATATAGTAAGTGAAAGTAAAAAAATCTTATGCGGGCAACACACGACTTTCACTTACCTCGATTTTTAAAATCAATGATAGAATTTTCAAATACAGTTAGAGATAAAAATACGTGAAACTATTAAGGAATTAATCAAATTGAATTTATATAGAAACATGTGTTTTATTAAAAAATCTATTATATTATTATCTAAAATAATCAGTTAGTTTTATCTTCTTCTCATCACTCTCTATTAACTTCTAAAAGCTTGTGTATGAGATGATATTTTTTCTAAAATCTTTAGCTTTCCAACGGTATATCATACATGTATATTACTGCTCTTATGTTCAAAAACGAAAAATTTCATTAAAAATATATTTTTTCTGTTTTCTCCTTTAGTTGGGTATCGAATTTATTCAATTTATATATTTACCTGTTTTTCATCAGCGTTAACAAGATAATCTAGTTATTATTATTGAATCTAAAAATTAAAGGTACTTTAGGGGAAGGAAATTTAAAATATCGGCATTTAAGCCCTGTCAGACCATTTTTATCCAAATAAAACCTACATGATATTAAAGCCCATTAATTTTTACATCGATATAGCGAGTTTAATCAAAATCGTCGGAACCGTTTTCGAGGAAATCGAAAAAAGGTGCAAAATACATGGTATAAAGTACCTCTTCTGGTAAGCTCATTTTGATGAAAAAAGTTTTGTCATGTCTCGGGCGTATAGTTGTCTCAAATATGAAATTTCAATTTCATAGGACTTACCGTTTCCACCCGGAAGTTACCACACACACACATGCACACACCTTTTTGCGGGACTTGGTTATTTGGATTCAGGGGACTCTAAAACGTGTATTTCCGTTGAAAACTGGAATTCGAAAATTTCCACGATCGCAATACTTTCCCTTACTATATATAGTAAGTGAAAGTAAAAAAATCTTATGCGGGCAACACACGACTTTCACTTACCTCGATTTTTAAAATCAATGATAGAATTTTCAAATACAGTTAGAGATAAAAATACGTGAAACTATTAAGGAATTAATCAAATTGAATTTATATAGAAACATGTGTTTTATTAAAAAATCTATTATATTATTATCTAAAATAATCAGTTAGTTTTATCTTCTTCTCATCACTCTCTATTAACTTCTAAAAGCTTGTGTATGAGATGATATTTTTTCTAAAATCTTTAGCTTTCCAACGGTATATCATACATGTATATTACTGCTCTTATGTTCAAAAACGAAAAATTTCATTAAAAATATATTTTTTCTGTTTTCTCCTTTAGTTGGGTATCGAATTTATTCAATTTATATATTTACCTGTTTTTCATCAGCGTTAACAAGATAATCTAGTTATTATTATTGAATCTAAAAAATTAAAGGTACTTTAGGGGAAGGAAATTTAAAATATCGGCATTTAAGCCCTGTCAGACCATTTTTATCCAAATAAAACCTACACGATATTAAAGCCCATTAAATTTTGCATCGGTATAGCGAGTTTAATCAAAATCGTCGGAACCGTTTTCGAGAAAATCTAAAAAAGGTGCAAAATGCATGGTATAAAGTGCCTCTTCTGGTAAGCTCATTTTGATGAAAAAAGTTTTGTCACGTCTCGGGCGTATAGTTGTCTTTAATATGAAATTGCAGTTTCATAGGACTTACCGTTTCCGCCCGGGAATTACCACACACACACACACACACACACACACAGACACACACACACACACAGACCTTTTTGCGGGACTTGGTTATTTGGACTCAGGGGACCCTAAAACGTGTATTTCCGTTGAAAACTGGAATTCGAAAATTTTCACGATCGCAATACTTTCCTTACTATATATAGTAAGTGAAAGTAAAAGTATTGGCACAGCCATTTATTAATAATAACAATATAAAAATATCCTATTCAAGTAAATAAAATTCATAAATAATTTGTTATCTTTCCTTTGGCATCAATTATAGGTTGTAATCTTCTTTGCAGCGTAGAAACAAGATTTTCCCTGACTTCAGGTTCAATTTTTTCCCATTCCTCTAACAACACATCTTTTAACACATTTTTTGAAGAAATTTTTTGTTTTCTTACCTTCAAATCCAAAACATACCATAAATGTTCAATGGTATTTATATCCTTATGGAGAGTTTGATGGGCAGGACACCTGGCCCTAATGGCTGACAATATATTTCCAAAGAGAATACTTACCGAACTCCTTTACAGTCGTCGCAAGACGCTAGGCGGATCGTGAGATCAACGAGGCACGAAACCACTTGAATGTAGGAAAATGGATGGCCGCAGCACAAGACAGGGTATCGTGATGCTTGCTGGTGGAGGAAGCCAGGACCCTTCTCGGGTTGTAGAGCCATGAAGAAGAAGAATGAATTAAATTCCTCTTCTCCATTTCCAGGACTTTCCTAAAATAGCATTCTTGTGATCTCGAAGCTGGGATTACCTTTGCTTCAACCCACCGCTTATCCAAAACCCTTTCGCATTTTGGTCAACTATACATTGCAGTCCTAACTAAGCTCTAAAGCTTCTTTATTTTATTTCATCCTCTAATCTTCTACATCATTGAAATCCTTGCTTCTTTCTTTCTTTGAGGGCTGAAGGAAAAATATTTCTACCTACTCAAGGGCTATGTGTGCGATTATTTTCCGATTTCATCTTGTTTTTATATCTAAAATCAAACCTACACCATTACAGCTCCGGAGGTTTTCTATTTGAGTATTGTCCTCAACCAACGGCCATGCAACAAGGTTATTAGTACGAAATCATTCTTTTTCATCTTTTTTGGACATACGATGAAGAAAGGCTGGAAGAATTACCACTAAAATAAACAGTAGTATTAGGATCACTTGTAGCTGGGTGGTTAGCACAACAGCCTCCTATGCCAAAGGTCACGGGTTCAAACCCGCAGGTGGTCCTAGGATTTTTAATGGGAGTAAAAATTCCTTAGTTATGCCGTCCTTCGGATGGGACGTTAAAAGGTGGTCCCGACCCTGTGCGATGTCCGGTACTTGTTAAACATCCCTGTCCTAATAAAACCTGGATAGGCAAAGTTTAGGACTCCCACTATAGCACCGTCCGATTAGCCATAGTAGCATAAAGTGACGTTAAACGAATAAACAAACAAACAGTAGTATTCTGCTAGACCATATTTACCTTATATCACACTAAGTTTAGTAGAGTAAGTTTAGTCAGCGGCTTATATAACAGCGTTCTAAGCTTAAGGTTCAAATCCAGCAGATAAAAATCCTTGGTTACCCCGTCCTTCAGAGGTGGCGTAAAAAGGTGGTACCGAGCCTGTGCGATGTCATATACTCCTAAAAGACCTCTATCCTAATTAAACATACATAGGTAGAATTTAGAAATCCCAATGTAGGATCTCCTGATTAGCCTCAGTAACATAAACGTGGTAAGATTTTGAATTTTTAACGAAAATACACATCTAAGGGTCATCTGAGTCTAAATAAACAAGGCGCGCAAAACTACGTGTCCGTCTTTAAAAAAAAATGTGTATTTAGAGCAAAAGTCTGGTTTCTTTTATTTAACAATGGACATCGCTGAGACAGGAGAGACATTATATTTCCAAACTCTTTATTGAATATGCATTGCAATCTCACCTCTAGCGTTAATTTATCAATTTGTAAATGTATGCCCTCATTCAATAACGAAAAACTATATAATCCTTAAGTTACCCCAAGGACTTGTCTGTAGAATTTGTTTCATGAACCCTTCTAGTCTTTAAATATTGCAAAGAATTTTTACGATTTGTTGCGTTTTGGGTGATATAAATTTTTTTTCAGACACAACACACCGAATCAAAAGTTTTGCCATCTATAATTTGGAGTAGTCAGGAATCAGTCATTTTTTGAAATTTTTTTTTAATTTTGCCAACGTTTCGGCTCAAGCTTGAGAGCCATCATGAGGGCATTACTGAGCTATGTCCAAGCATAAACTGAGGAAAACCATACCTTGATTTGATGGTTTTCCTCAGTTTATGCTTGGACATGGCTAAGTAATGTCCTCATGATGGCTCACAAGCTTGAGCCGAAACGTTGGCAAAATTAAAAAAAAAATTCAAAAAATGACTGCCCCCTGATTATTCCACCTATAATAACCTCCAACCTCCTTCTGGACCTTTGCCATTGTCATGTGGTGTTCCCCAGGGATCATCACTATCTCCTACCCTCTTTGCTATCTACGTAAACGACCTTCCCTTCTATATCCATCACTCACAAATCCATATGTATGCGGATGACCTCCAAATTTATTTATCCTTTCCTCCGTCGGACCTATTACTAGCAACAGAAAAGCTTCAGGAAGATTTAAACAGAATTAGTTGTTGGACAGCTGACAACAAGCTAAAGTTAAATGCTGAGATAACTAAAGCGATAGTTATAGGTTCCAATCCACTCCTTAAAACGCTTTCCCTAATCCCAACTCTATTTTTAAATAATCAACCTATAAAGTTCCATCAAACCGTCAAAAACCTTGGAGTAACTGTCGATCAATCTCTTTCCTGGAAAATCCATGTTTCCGAAATTTCCCGACGCACAATTTCCATCCTAAACCTCCTTAATTATCACCGTCACCTTTTTCCATTTGAAACCCGTAAGCTCTTGGTTTGCTCATTAATATTCCCCCACTTTAACTACTGTTGTGCGGTGTATGCGGGTGTCTCTGGAGATCTTGAAGCTAAACTAAAAAGATTATTCAACTGCCTGATACGTTTCATCTTTGGGATATCCAGAGACACCTCTGTAACCAGATTCTACGATGAGTTAAAGTGGCTTTATCCTTCATACCGTTCTCCTAAGTACCTCCTGGCATCCTTCCTTTACCAAGTTCTCCGATCTCAACGTCCATCTTACATCTCAGATATATTTTCATTTAAATCCTCCGTCCACACCTGCAACACTCGTTCGCGACCTTCGGACCTGTATGTAACGCCTCATCGAACCGCAGCTTTCGACAGATCTTTCCTTATCCGATCCTCGTCCTTATGGAATTCTATTCCTTCTCATATCCGTCACTCCAATACTCTTCCGGCCTTCAAATCGCGTTTGTTCAAACACTTTTTGTCGATCCAATTCTCAAATAACCCCACATAATCAGCAAAGTTCAATAAAAATCAGCAAAAAGAGCATAAGAAAATGGTTATTTATTATATATTATTATGCATTGTATTCAAACATTAATGTATTTTATGTTACAATTTTCACAAGCATTGTAAATTTATTTTAATTAGCCCTGTATATATGAATATGTAAATATTTTATTTTTTGTCTAGTTTGTTTTATTTGTTTTTTTAAATTATTATTATTAGAAGCTACCAGTTAATTTATTACTATTATTCATTCTCTTTGTTATTTCTGTTGTTTTTTGTTTATTTTATTATTATTATTTTTTTTTTTTTATTACTCTAAGATACTGAAGTTCCAATTTGATTTGTCTGTAACATTATTCTGAAGGGACTTGTCCCAGAATAAATAAAGAATTTATTATTATTATTATTATTATTATTATAGTTTCTACAGTCGACTATACATCCTCAATATAATTTGGAGAGTTTTCTAAATATATATAAAATGCATCTATTAGCAGGTTTCAGCAACTTCGAGCCATAATTAGATTTTTTCTATTATTTTTAACGTAAAATATAGGGAAGTTTTTGATTTTAGCTAATAAATTTGATGTTTGACCGCTCTCCCGAATCGTATCAAAAAATTAATCAGTTTTCATAATGTTTTCTTAAATATTTTTACTTTCACTTACTATATATAGTAAGGGGAAGTATTACGATCGTGAAAATTTTCGAATTCCAGTTTTCAACAGATATACACTTTTTAGGGTCCCCTGAGTCCAAATAACCAAGTCCCGCAAAAGGTCTGTGTGTGTGTGTCTGTGTGTGTGGTAACTCCCGGGCGGAAACGGAAAGTCCTATGAAACTGAAATTTCATATTTAAGACAACTATACGCCCGAGACGTGACAAAACTTTTTTCATCAAAATGAGCTTACCAGAAGAGGCACTTTATACCATGCATTTTGCACCTTTTTTCAATTTTCTCGAAAACGGTTCCGACGATTTTGATTAAACTCGCTATATCGATGTAAAATTTAATAGGCTTTAATATCATGTACGTTTTATTTGGATAAAAATGGTCTGACAGGGCTTAAATGCCAATATTTTAAATTGTCTTCCCCTAAAGTACCTTTAATTTTGTAGATTCAATAATAATAACTAGATTATCTTGTTAACGCTGATGAAAAACCGGTAAATATATAAATTGAATAAATTCGATACCCAACTAAAGGAGAAAACAGAAAAAATATTTTTTTTTTTGCAATTTTTCGTTTTTGAACATAAGAGCAGTAATATACATGTATGACATACTGTTGGAAAGCTAAAGATTTTAGAAAAAATATCATCTCATTCACAAGATTTTAAAAGTTAATAGAGAGTGATGAAATGAACATAAAACTAACTGATTATTTTAGATAATAATATAATAGATTTTTTAATGAAACACATGTTTTTATAGAAATTTAATTTAATTAATTCCTTAACGAGATCACTTGTAGCTGGGTGGCTAGCGTAACAGCCTCCCATGCTAAAGATCACGGGTTCGAACCCGCAGGTGGTCCTAGGATTTTTTAATGGGTTAAAAGGTGGTCCCGAGCCTGTGCGATGTCAGGTCCTCGTTAAAGATCCCTATCCTAATAAAACCTGGATAGGCAAAATTTAGGACTCCCACTGTAGCATCGTCCGATTAGTCATAGCAGCATAAAGGGACGTTAAATGAATAAACAAATTACTTCGTAATCATTTTTGCCGAAGCACAGTGACCGATTTAGGTGGACAAAATTCTGAAACTTGTCCATAACCTTTGGGGTCCAAGATTACTGAAAAACAATTATAAAAACTGATTAATTTTTGACATGATTGGCGCGCAGTGGTCAAACATTAAATTCATTTGCTAAAATCTAAAACTTCCCTACATTTTATCCCAGAATACAGGAAAAATAATACAAAAATCTAATTATGGCTCGGAGTTGCTTAAACCTGCTAATAGATGTATTTTATATCATTTATGAAATATCTTCAAATTATAGATTGTAAAACTTTTGATTCGGAGAGTGTTGTGTCTGAATAAAGTTATGTATCACACAAAACGCAAAAAATCTTTGTAATATTTAAAGACTAGAAGGATTCATGAAACAAATCCGTGGGGGTAATTTGTGGGTTATATATTTTTTTCGTTATTGAATAGCGGCTTACATTTACAAATTGCTAAATTAACTCAACAGGTAGATTGCGATGTATATTCAATAACGAGTTTGGAAATATAATGTCTTGCATGTCTCAGCAATGTCCATTGTTAAACAAAAGCAAAAAGACTTCGCTGTAAGCACACCTTGAACACAATAAATGGCCATCGAATAAAGACAATCCCACTGCCAGTTATGAGGCACTTGTGCGAACAGGAATGATTCACTTATTTACTATGTATTTGTAAACACGGTACAGCGGAAAAATATAAGGGAAATATAAGGGTTTGCCAACTAATAATAAAAATCTGGTGCGGACAACACACGATTTTCACTTACCTCTATTTTTAAAATCAATGAAAAAATTTTCAAATACAGTTAGAATTAAAAATACGTGAAACTATCAAAGAATTAATTAAATTAAATTTCTATATAAACATGTGTTACATTAAAAAATCTATTATATTATTATATTATTAACAATCACTTAGTTTTATCGGCTTTTTATCACTCTCTATTAGCTTTTAAAAGCTTGTGTATGAGATAATATATTTTCTAAAATCTCAAGCTTTTCAACAGTATATCATACATGTATTTTACTGTTCTTATGTTCAAAAACAAAAAATTGCATAAAAAATATATTTTTTCAGTTTTCTCCTTTAGTTGGGTACCGAATTCATTCAATTTATACATTTACCTGTTTTTTATCAGTGGTAACAAGATAATATAGTTATTTTTATAGAATCAACAAAATTAAAGGTACTTTAGAGAAATAAAATTTAAAATATCGGAATTTAAGCCCTGTCAGACCATTTTAATCCAAATGAAACCTAATAGATATTAAAGCCTGTTAAATTTTACATCGATATAGCGAGTTTAATCAAAATCGTCGGAACCGTTTTCGAGATAATCGAAAAAAGGTGCAAAATACAAGGTATAAAGTGTCTCTTCTCGTAAGCTGATTTTGATGAAAAAGATTTTGTAACGTCTCGGGCATATAGTTATCTTGATTATGAAATTTCAGTTTCATAGGACTTACCGTTTTCGCCCGGGAGTTACCACACACACAGACCTTATTGCGGGACTTGGTTATTTGGACTCAGGGGACCCTAAAATGTGTATTTCCCTTGAAAATTGGAATTCGAAAATTTTCACGATCGCAATACTTTCCCTTACTATATATATCAAGTGATAGTAAAAATGTGAAGCACTGGAAAATAAAAAACTTTTGACTTGACTTTTGTCCATCTGAATTGGCGATTTGGCCCACTGTGCGCCGCCTGATGATGCTTCATAAATTGAGCATAAAATTTCCAAGTACCATTTGGAAATCATGGTCTAGATTCCTCGATATTTTTGGTTTTAAAAACAGATGTACCCCGATTCGAATAATGTTCATTTCCCTTACGTCCCGGATCTGGATGTAGTGCCCGGCCCGAGGTAGGATTATGGTTTTACAGCCCGGCGGTTGAGATAAATCCACGAGGTTAATGCCAGCGCCCGAGTTACATTTTAGCCTCAGATCACGTCCAGGGGTTGAATGGTCTTGAATTATAGGTCGGGGGCCCTCTTATTAGCAACTCAATATTGAAATGAGCTCCCCCCCACCCTAAATCACGTATTCCACGCGGCCCCCGCCCGAGGAAAAAGTTACAACTCCCTCCTTTCCACCGCATCCACTTGAAAGTGAAACTCCTTTAGAACAGTTAGCGATTTATCAAACTTCATAAAAGGGAATTTAAAAGTTCCCTCGTTCCTATAATAAGGGCTATTTCACGGGAATATCCTTCCCCGCGGTCTCCATTATTTAGTAAAAAAAAAAAAAAAAGAAGAAAAAGAAAAGAAAAAAGTTTTCTACTAAGAGTTCCTTTGTCTCAGAAGACAAAAGAAAAATAAATTTATAAAATGATGAATTCCCTCAAGTTTTCATTTAAAAAGCCACCTCGGATATTAATTTACTAAAGCGATAACAAAAAAATGTTTACTTATTCAAGAGTTTGCTGTTCTGGAAAATTTATCATTTTTAGTTAAAACATTAAACACAATTCAGGGTTCGTTGAACATTATATAAATTTTATATTAAGTGGACTGAGTTACGAAATAGCTGTAAAACACGGCTTTAGCAAATATTGCATTAGTTGTTAAGTTGAGCACTATATGTTTTTTTTTAGTTTATTGTAATTTACAACTGTATAAAGATTGTTTCCATTTTTTTGCTCGATGTCCCGCATACCATGACAACAGAACACGATTTATGCCCGTATTAAATGATGTAAGTATTGATGGCTTTTATGAAATTCTTGCAAAACCCCACGTAATAGACCAGAAATCATTATTTATTTTTGTCACAAAAAATCTTAAAATATGATTTCAACATCTTTCTTCTCAGAATGTTAATCACTCTTAAATGTTTCTGGATTTGTTAGTAATTTGTAGAGATTTAGTATTTACTTTAGTACTAGAGGTCGCCATTTTGGCCGCGGAAGGTTATAACTGTGATAAGTTTGCTCTCTAGTTTTTTCCGATTTTTGTTATGTTTTAAGTGAAAAAATTTAGTGCTTACAAACAAACTTGCTTCCTAACTGTGTGCTGAACAAGCAAACAAGAAGAGAAGTAAAATTTATTTAGTGAAGTGGGTTCTTCCACTGGAAAAATGACGGAAGCCTCAACTTCAAGTGCTCCAACCAGTGGCTTAGACATTTCTAATAATGCTATCGAGCACGAAAATATCTCCTGGGAGCTTGTGTCAGGAAGAAAAAGACATTTAACTGCAGAAAGAGACCCCAGGAAAATTATGAAGGTTAGTCCACCCACAAATACTCAAAACAGGTTTGAACCGTTATCACCCTCAATAGATGAACCAGAGCCATCAACTAATCAACCTACCAACATCAAACCGCCACCCATACATTTATCTGACGTTAAAGATTACCCTGCACTCATAACATTCCTTCATAATGAGGGAGGGGCAAACAGTTTCAGGCTCAAGACATCTGTCAGGGGAGTAACCGTATACCCTGAAAGCTCAGATGTTTACCGAAAGTTAGTAACTAGTTTAAGAAAGGGAGGTGCGTACTTCCACACATATCAACTACCAGAGGAAAAAAGTCCACGAGTTGTTATCAAAAACCTACACTACGGCACACCACTAACCACCATAAAAGAAGAACTGGTAAAATATGGATATGAGGCAACAAGTATTGTCAACGTCATTTCCCATGTTTTTCGTGGACGTCTCAAAAGCAACATTCAATGACAAAATCTTTGACATTGAATTTTTGTACTATACCCATATAAAAATAGAGGAACCGCGCAAAAGAAAAATGATTCCTCAATGTATTCGATGCCAGCAGTACGGACATACAAAAACGTACTGCAACTACCCACCAAAATGTGTAAGATGTGGACTGGGCCACGAAAGCAGTGCTTGCACAAAACCAAGAGAAACAGCTGCAACCTGCGCCAACTGTAATGGCGCTCATCCCGCCAACTATAGGGCCTGCCAAACTTTGGAAGAACTTCGAAAACATCGCTCGAAGCAGTACGCTCCTCTGCGACCTCCAACAGTAAGACATGCACCGCCTGCCCTCAATGAGTTTCCACCTCTTCCACAACTAAATCAACCTCAGCCACCTCATCCAAGAACTGACCGGGAGCATCAGAGGCAGTTGAATCAACCAGCTCTAGCACCAGACCATCAAGATCAGAGACAGCCACAACAACCAGCTCAAGCCCAGTACCAACAGCACCAGAGACAGCCGCAACAACCATCGCAAGCCCCACACCAACAGCTACCAGCTCAAGCGCCACACCAACGACACAGATATACAGGTATGAGTGGGGGCACTACCCTACCGGTCCCGCCGGTAGATAACTCCTCTGGCCAGTTATACAATATTATCAATAATTTAAACAATCTCATTCAGCCCCTCTTCGGTCTTCTTCAACAACTCTCTCAAACTACCCTTGCCCTTAGACAATTATATGCCCATTAATCAGATAACTGTAGGCTCCATGTCTATCATACTATGGAACGCAAATGGACTTAATCAACATAGGACAGAACTAGACATATATTTACACGAGAAACGAATTGACATAGCACTAATCACTGAAACACATTTTACACCAAAATCCAAATTTTACATTCATGATTACAAAATCTATAGAACTGACCATCCAGACAATACTTCACACGGAGGCACTGCTATTCTCATCAGATCAACACTAAAACACCATCCTTTGCAATTACCCATATCACCTGACATACAAGCTACAGCCATTTCACTATTCTCTGAACATCACAACATTACTCTTGCTGCTGTTTATTGCCCTCCGAGATATGTCCTGACTTGGGTTTAGTAACTTCTTCAAACGTCTCGGCAGATGCTTTGTCGCAGGTGGCGATTATAATGCTAAAGACCCGACTTGGGGATCTAGATTATCAACCCCAAGAGGAAGAAATCTCAGGTATGTCCTTCACGAACTTTCATTAGACACGATATCACCACACTCACCTACTTACTGGCCAACATCTAGACGTAAGACACCAGATTTACTTGATTTTTTCATAACTAAAGGACTCCGCACTACACCTCACACAATAAGTACGAGCACAGATCTTTGCTCTGATCATTCTCTTTTGCATTTAGAACTATTTGAAGAACCACTTGTAGCTAAGAAACACACATCTCTCACAAATGGCATAATGGATTGGTATGCGTTCAGAAACTGTCTAAATACTGCTCTCTCCATTCCTTTGGCTATTAAAAATTAAGAAGAGCTTGAGGATGCTGTAGAATGCTTCACACAGAAGCTACAAAACGCTGCATGGTCCTCATCAATTCCTAGACGAAGAAAACATGAAAAGCTACCAATTTATCCACAGTAAATAAGGGATTTGATCAGAACAAAAAGAAGAGCCCGGAAAATATGGCAGACAGACCGACTTCCATCAGACAAACAAATTTACAACCGACTCAACAACGAACTCAAACGACAAATTGCAAAATTTAAAAGAACAACTTATGATAACTACATTAGTAACCTTTCGACTGACGATGGCAGCTTGTGGAGGCATACTAAAAACCTTACTAAGCATCGGGAAGTGCCTGCACCCCTCCGAAAAGAAGATGGTTCCTGGGCCATGGCTGACGGAGAAAAATCCAAACTGTTCGCCGAATATCTATCTTCTATCTTTACACCACACACAGAATTCAACAACATCGAACATGATAAAATTGTACTTAAAACTCTGGATGAACCCTTACAACTGACATTACCTCCTCCTTCCTTCACACCTGCTCAAGTCGCTGAACAAATCAGAAAGTTGCCTAAAAAGAAAGCCCCTGGACACGACTTAATTAACGCTGAGGTACTCCAGCAAATGCCCAGGAAAGCTCTAGTGTTTCTGACTTCAATCTATAACGCGATACTGAGGACAACCAAATTCCCGCTTCAATGGAAATACTCACATATTACAATGATTCACAAGACCAACAAGGACAAAAATACTCCCTCATCATACCGACCAATAAGCTTACTTCCGCTATGCTCCAAAATTTTCGAACATCTACTACATAAAAGACTTCTTGATGTACTAACTAACAACGACATCGTACCAGATCATCAATTTGGATTCAGAAGACATCACTCGACATTGCACCAACTACACAGAGTGACGGACTACATATCCACCGCACTAGAGCAGAAGTTATACACTACTGGCGTATTTCTCGACGTTGCTCAAGCCTTCGACAGAGTTTGGCACCAGGGGCTTCTCTTCAAACTCAAGACTATCCTTCCGCCTACTTACTACCTCATTATTCATTCTTTCCTTTCTCACAGATTTTTCTCCGTTCGACAGGGATCAGAGCTATCTGCCATGAGATCTATCGCAGCAGGAGTACCCCAAGGTGCAGTCCTCGCTCCATTACTCTACATTATTTATACTCATGACATACCTTACAGCCCTAATATTCTAACAGCGACTTATGCCGACGACACAGCGATCTTAACAAAACATAAAATTGCAACCCACGCCTCAGAGATCCTACAACAACATCTAATAAAATTACATGACTGGTTCAAACTCTGGAAAATCCGATTGAATAATGACAAATCACACCATATCACCTTTACTCTTCGACATGACACGAGTCCTCCCGTTTTCTTAGACAACACACAAATTCCACAGACGGACACTGTACATTATCTTGGTTTGACGTTTGACAGAAGAATGACTTGGGGCCCGCATATTAACCAAAAAAAGAAAACCCTTAACCAAAGACTGAGACTTCTTTACTCACTCTTTTCAAAACACTCGAAACTAAAACTTCGACAGAAATTAAACACCTATACTTACCTACTGAAACCTATTTGGACTTACGCATCACAGCTATATGGGACAGCTAAAAAGACTCACATTAACAAACTTCAAATCTTTCAGGCTAAAACGTTTAGAACAATTACAAAAGCACCGTGGTACGTTAGCAACATAACTTTACATACTGACCTTAAGATGCCAACCGTCAATGAGCACATACGGACACACTACAAACGTTTCCACGACAAACTACAAGGTCACCCTAACACACTAATCAATGACATGGCCACAACACTCATGCCAGGAAATGCCTACAGAAGGCTGAAGAAGAGTTGGATGAGAGACCTTCTCCTTTAGTAATATACACTAATTTCATGCCAGGAGTAGGTACCGCTGGGTGCTGCTCTCCCTCATGCCTATCACGCCATGTTTCTTAAAATTGACCGCACATTCACTGATTGTTCATTGTATTATTTACAGGTGTGAATAAAGATTTAAAGTTAAAAAAACAACTTTAGTACTATTATTTTTTTACATTATTTATTGATATTCTTATATTTTATTTGTTATTGTATATGTATACGCTGGGCTATCCGTGAAAGAATAGTACTTCCAAGCGACAACTCAAAATTGAGGGTGGTTCTATTGAAATTAATTTGTGGACTGTATAGATTTAATATAAATAAAAATAATGAAAGCAAACGACGAATCACAATACATTTAATACACTGAAATACATATAAACAAGATAAGGAACAAATTAACCTAATAAATTTATATAAGAAAAAATTAACCTAATTATAATTAAACAGCTGTAAGAAAATGTAGGAAACAAAATAAACCTAATTAAAATATTGTAGAAAATAGAAGAAACAAACTTAACTTAATTAATGCTTAAAGATGTAAAAAAAAAAATAGTTATCAAAATTAAACAGTTTCTTTAATAAGCATTAAGAAATTCAATGTTCCATTAATAGATAAGCTATATTCACGTGAAAAAAGTCCAGTTGCGTATTGTAGAAAATCTCCGCAGGGCGGCTTGGACGAAGTTCTCAGGTATGTTGAATGACCGCAGGGCGGCTTTTCCAAGTTCCAAGGGGAACGATGAGAAGAAAAAACTTCGTTTGCAAACGTACTAAGTAAGAGCAGACTCGGGTCTAAGGCTCATCTATCCTTTAGACCCTAGCTTAAAACCCCCCGCCACTAGGCAGTAATAAAAACAATTGAAGTACGATCGTATTTTTTTTATTTCTCTTCTATTATATTATATTTTTTAATTATATTAATTATATTTAAAATAACTATTTTTTACACAGATATTTCATATAAAGGTAATTGAAAGTAAAGTAAAGTATAGTGATTAACTTATCCAGTAAATTTATAGTTAACTGGGCCTTGGTGTTTTACAAGCTACAATTGTTCTGATTAAGGTGTTTATTTACGTTATTTATTCCAACTTATTCTACTTATAATGAAGTTAGCAGGAATTTTATTAGCAGGTAGAAGGGAAATGAAAGAAGGGTTCCCATCCTCAAAACGGCCTCTGATTTATTTCGAAAGCTCCTTTGCCAATCTGCATTCCTAAGCGCGGATATTTCACCACCCACAGTCGAACCTTCCCCTGTCTAAATTACTTTTCAAATAACAAACGATGTTCACGGACCCACTAATTTTAATTCCCCCCTCGCCCGATTGTTGATCTGATTAATATTATGCCTTAGCGAAGGCAGCGACCCCTGGTGGGGCTGGGGCTAATCCAGTTGGGGCGTCTCATGTTAACTCGGTCGGAGTTGGATAATTAATGGGCCGTAGCCTTTGAACGGCTTTGAACGACCCCCTCAGTCCGCTAATTCGGTTTGCCCAACCACAGGCTGCCTCAATCGTCGTTTAAATGATCGCTGGTTGATGCAATAACCTCATCCTCCATCCATCTAACTTGTGCGTTCCGAAGGGGTCATCTGGAGAGGGTGGAACGGAACTTCAAAGGAGAGCCCTTCAATATGGGAATATCAAACTTAAGGGCTAAGTATTCATACGCTACTTTCACTTAGCTATGTATGAAATATATAGTAAGGTAATGATGGAGTTATTGTTGGCCGTTGAGAAATTAGAAGAGGAAGATGGTTGGGGGTGCGGTCATAAATTAGAAACAGACATTTAAAACAAGTGCTATTTTAATTATGTGCCGACGTTTCGGCCTACAACGTGGGCCTTCATCAGGGCTAAAAGAAACAAGATAACAACTAATGTAATTATAGACTTAATAATGCGTTTATCAGCCATTGAAGAATGGTGTCAAAACTGGAGAATCAAAATAAATCCTAATAAATCCCATCAAATCACCTTCACTCTACGTCGTAAGCCTATGACTTACTGCCCCACCGTATCCTTTAACAATATCCAACTTACTCCTGTAGAGCAGATTCGGTACTTAGGACTCCACCTCGACAAACGCCTAACATGGAATCCTCATACTAGACTGAAACGACAGGAAACTGCTTGTAGATACAGATTACTACAACACTTACTTGACAAACGCTTAAAACTTCCTACTTACTACAAAAAACTCATTTATATCACAATTATCAGGCCTATTTGGACCTATGGCTTTGAGCTATGGGGGTCTACTAAACCATCGAATTCCTCTCGCATCCAATCCTTGCAGTCCAAAATCCTTCGTAAAATCCTCAATGCTCCATACTTTGTTACTAATAAAATCATCCATAAAGACCTAAATATCCCATTAGTTGAAGACTTGGGCTGTTACAGATATACCTCTTTTCATTCCAAACCCGCTTATCCGTGACCTCTCCTCCATATCTATTCCCGACAACCCACGAGGTGCCTTAAAAGAAGATGGCCAAGAGATCTCCTAACATGAGACATTGGAGTGCTACCAATGGGTAGTTTCTTCTCAGGACTACCATGTGTACTAATCATATATAAAGCCTATTTACTTGTTGTATTTCTTTAATACAGTTGTAAATTTGTTTAAATAAATACAAAAAAAAAAAAAAATGCGTTAGGTATATAATAATAATATGACAGTAATATTTATTTATGTTCCCATATTATATTACTGTCATATTATTATTATATACCTAACGCATTATTAAGTCTATATATTGTATGTAATGCAGAAAAAGAGATCCCATATTCCTTCCTCTATTTCCGATTTCCAACCCCCAAGGGGCTTACAAAAAAAAGAAAAAAGTCTATATATTACATTGGTTGTTATCTTGTTTCTTTTAGCCCTGATGAAGGCCCACATTGTAGGCCGAAACGTCGGCACATAATTAAAATAGCACTTGTTTTAAATATGTGTTTCTAATTTATGACCGCACCCCCAACCTTCTTCCTCATATAGTAAGGTAAGGTATTGTGTTCGCGAAAATTTTCTAATTCCAGTTTTCAAGGGTAATATGCGTTTTAAGATCCTCTGAGTCCAATTGACCAAGTCCCACAAAAAGGTTTCTTTGTGTGTCATTCTTTGTGTCCGTGTGTTAAAAAACAATAGGTCGTACGGAACTGAAATTTCATATTTAAGACAACTCTTCGCACGAGATGTTACAGCAACTCTTTCATCAAAATCGGCTTACCAGAAGAGCCACTTTATACTATGCAATTTATAAACTGCTTACTTACGATTTTTTCAAAAACGGTTCTAAAGATTTTGATTAAACTCGCAATATCGATGTAAAAAATTAATGGGCTTTAATATAATTTAGGTTTTATTCTGATTGAAATAGTCTGAATCGGCTTAAATGCTGATTTTATATTCATTAAGGATGAGTTTATTCCTGGATTTTGGATTGGATACGAGAAGAATTTGATGGTTTAGACTTTCAAGAAAGAATATATGTTAATACTTTCCTAAAAGAGTTCTAAATAACTCCTTTTTTTTTTGAAAACGTGAGACGATGTTTTTTTAATTATTCAAAAAAATATTTTAGGTTATTTTGAATTGGTACACCTACAATGTTTCGCTACTTTATCTCATTGTAGATCGTGCACAATATATATATTTCTCAAGTTGATCTGAAATGTACCCAATGACGAACAAACAAAACAGCCTTTTGTCAGTAATCTCATCTGACATGCTGTGTGTAACTGGTCGCGCTTGATGAGTAGGGAAAATAGAGCCGTACGATCGTGAAGGCATTAGATATTACTTACACACTATGCACCAACGTATTATGTATTACACCAGTTATTATTATAATTATTATTATTATTAATGAAAAATTAAAAAAAAAAAAAAATTGGACTAACATTTTTTTTCATCGAGAGAAAATAATTTAAAAAAATATATTTTGGAACTCTTTTTTAAAATCTTTAACATATATTACTTTTCACTTACTATATATTTTAAGGGAAAGTATTGCGATCGTGAAAATTTTCGAATTCCAGTTTTTAACGGAAATACACATTTTAGGGTCCCCTAAGTCCAAATAACCAAGTCCCGCAAAAAGGTCTGTGTGTGTGTGGTAAGTCCTGGGCTGAAACGGTAGATCCTATGAAACTGACGTCAAATTTCATAATCAAGATAACTATACGCCCGAGACGTGACAAAACTTTTTTCATCAAAATGAGCTTACCAGAAGAGGCACTTTATACCATGCATTTTGCACATTTTTTCGATTTTCTTGAAAACGTTTCCGACGATTTTGATTAAAATCGCTATGTCGATGTAAAATTTAATGGGCTTTAATATCATGTAGGTTTTATTCTGATTAATATGGTCTGACAGGGCTTAAATGCCGATATTTTAAATTTTCTTCCCCTAAAGTGCCTTTAATTTTGTAGATTCAATAAAAATAACTATATTATCTTGTTAACGCTGATAAAAAACAGGTAAATATATAAATTGAATAAATTCGATATCCAACTAAAGGAGAAAACTGAAAAAAAAATTTTTAGTGCAATTTTTCGTTTTTGAACATAAGAGCAGTAACATACACATATGATATGCCGTTGGAAAGCTAAAGATTTTAGAAAAAATATTATCTCATACACAAGCTTTTAAAAGTTAATTGTGAGTGATAAAATGAACATAAAACTAACTGATTATTTTAGATAATAATATAATAGATTTTTTAAATAAAACACATGTTTCTATATAAATTCAAATTAATTAATTCTTTAATAGTTTCACGTATTTTTATCTCTGTTTTTAAAAATTCTTTCATTGATTTTAAAAATGGAGGTAAGTGAAAGTCGTTCACCAGATTTTTTTATATTTCAAAATCGGTTGAGCTGTTCAGGAGAAAACAATTTATTTATTTTTTCTTCCCCTCCTTTAAGAATTAAGGGGCTAAAAATTGGCAAAAGGTTGTTTCTCATAGATGTGAATTATTAGTATAAATTTGCTTTTGATATATGTGAGGGCAGATTTCACATCCTTATTTCGCTAGGCCCTTTCAGGATCGCAATAATTTTCCTAACAGCATGTAGTTATGTGTTGGGGATGCTGAGGGCTCTAAATTCATTATTGAATAAGTAATATAATAATCAAGTAGATATTAATAAGCCTTTGTCGGCAAAAGTTCAAAGGGCGTTACTTAATTGGACTAAGTAGACCCCCAACGCACAGTGGGCAATATGACCGATTTAGGTGGACAAAATTCTGAAAATTGTTTATTTATTTTTTTTTTTACAATCTTTATTTATATAGCATACATCTGCACAGTTTTTAAAAACATTGATTGGAAATCCGTTACAATGCGCTACTTATTTGCTAAAATTTATTTTGTACATCAATTGTTTTTATTGTTGGTAAAAATTTAAAAAAAACCCAACTAAGAAAAGAAAACAAAAAAAAAGAGAAACTAAAAAGAAATAATCAGATAGAAATAAAAATGAAAATAAATAATTAAACAAAGTTATAGTTATTAAAATCATATGATGAAATTGAGTGATTTAAAATTGTTTAACAGTATATGTTTAGTTCTCTTAGGTATATATTTAGGGGTTGATAGTTTAGTATAATTACCAATTTGTTTTATAGTGGTATTGTCTGTCAGTTGGCATTTTGGGAAAAATATTTTGTTTGTTGGTGAATACATTCTTGTATTGTAGGGATGTCCAGATCTTTGTGCATGGTAGTTATTTTCGTGTATGGTGGATAATTATTAATTATTCTTAGGCATCTATTTTGTAGTAATTGCAATTTTTTAATATGTGTTTTGCTTGTAAAACTCTAGGCCGGGCATGCAAGTGAAGTGAAAATTCGTATTATATAGACATGTTAATTTTTGCTCTGCACAGCTGAAGGATTGTACCCCATATCGCGACCGACACCCGTGACCAATTGATAGGAGAGCCTATTCATTACAGAGACAGCTAAGCACTAGCCATCGATAAGGGCCGATGACATCACATGCTTCGCAGAGAGCTGACCCCGCGCTACACGATATGCTACCATGATCGATCAGCTGTCACAGCCAACTTCATCCCCTCGCCAAGAAATTAGATTGATTTTTAACCTCAGAGGCCACGAGGGACAGAAATGTAATGAAATTGGCGGTGTATTGTGCTCTGTCAATAGCAGCGGGTCCCTTCGGAACGACCTAAACAGAAAAACTTTTCGCTTTAATTGTAACTCCCCCACAGCCCTCGACCTCCCAACATCGATTTCTTCACTTAGAGATTTTTCATTTCACCTTTAGGAAGGAAAAAGCAACTTTTCGTTTTGTTCTTGCAATTAGTTGTGAAAACATGATATATTGCATTTACCTTTCTTTGCCCAAGACCTGACGTTGTTTAACAGAAGGGGTATTGAAGAAACTCCTTACACACAATTTTTTCGTAAAATTATTATTTATAACAGTATTGTACAACACATTTAGTAAATAGGATAAAAGAAAATAAACATGAACAAGACGTGTAGAGAACCTACCCAGCGGCAGCACTCTAAAAATATTCTAAACTAGAAGGTCTCGGAGCCATTTTTTTTTTTCAGACGCCTCAGAGGATTATCAGGAATCGGATTGAAAGAAAGGATTGAAACTAGAGGATTAGAGTTGGAATAGAGTTTGTCGTGAAAGGAATGATATCTGGTTCGCGCCAAATCAGCAACATACGGAACATTAAGATCTTTATGGATCAGTTTATTAGTTACAAAGTAAGCATCATTGAGGATTTTTTTTAAATATATTTTTATTGAAATTTACAACTGTACAAAAAATACATCAAGTAAATATGCTGAAATGTTATAACACATGAAATAAACATGAAGAGAAACTGCCCATTGACAGCACTCTTTGGTAGTGAGTCTAAACAAGAAGGTCTCGAGGCCATCTTCTTTTCAGACGCCTCGGAGGATCATCAGGAATGAAAGAGGAAGCAAGGATTGAAACTAATGGATTAGAGTGGGAGTGGAGTTTTTCATGGAAGGCGTGATACCTGGTACGGGCCAAATCAGCAACATATGGAACATTAAGATCATTGTGGATGATTTTATTCGTGACAAAGTAAGGAGCGTTAAGGATTTTTCGAAGGATTTTGGATTGTAAGGATTGGATACGGGAAGAGTTTGATGGTTTAGTAGCTCTACTCCGTAGTTCCAGATAGGCCTTATGATGGTCATGTAAATGAGTCTTTTATAGTTAATTGAAGTGTTGTAGTAGCCGTAATCGTCGTGCAGTTTCTTGTCCCTTCAGTCATGTATGCGGATTCCATGCAAGTCGTTTGTCATGCAGGAGTCCTAAATATCGGATCTGTTCAACCGGGACAAGCGGGATATCATTAAAGGGCACTCAATACTGTCACAGGTTTTCGACGGAGGGTAAAGGTAGTTTGTTGGGTTTTATTGGAATTGATTTTAATTCTTCGATTCTGATACCATGTCTCAAGGTCTCTGATGTGGGATTGGAGAGTTTGAGAGGATTTTACAAAGGATTTTGGATTTTAGTGATTGGACACAGGAAGAATTTGATGGTTTAGTAGAACCCCAAAGCTCTACTCAGTAAGTCCATATAGGCTGTATGATGGTCATGTAGATATGTCTTTTGTAGTTAAGTAGAAGATTAGAACGTTTGTCTAGTAAGTATTGAAGTAGTCGAAAACGTCGTGCAGTTTCTTGTCGTTTCAGTCTTGTATGAGGATTCCAAGTTAGGTGTTTGTCAAGAAGTAGTCCTAGGTATCGGATCTGTTTATCAGGAACTAGTTGAGTGTTAATCTGCCGGGTTTGAACCCGTGACCTTGAACATATTAATCTTTAACACCTTGCCGAATGCATCCAGGGTCACCTGTATAGTAGTGGCTAGCATAACAGCCTTTTTTAAAGGACAAAATAACCAAGGAATTTGATTCCCTAAAAGCAAATATAGGGCCATTTGCTGGTTTTGAACTTGCGACCTTAAGCATAGAGAGCTGTTATGGCTAACCACTACTCCACAGGTGAACCTCTATGCATTCTAAAAGGTGTTAAGGACTATATGTCCAAGGTCACGGGTTCAAACCCGGCAGATTCAAACACCTTGTTGAATGGATTGAGGGTCACCTGTGGAGTAGTGGCTAGCATAACAGCCTTCTATGCTTAAGGTCGCAAGTCCAAAACCAGCAGATCGCCCTAAATTTGTGCGACACAGGTGACTCTTAAAAGATTTCTATCTTAAGTAAACCTGGATAGGCAAAACTTGAGACTCCCGCTGCACCGTCGGATTAAGCACAGTAACATAAAGTGACGTTAAATGGATAAACAACAATAAGATTTAATAAAAATGTTAAGTTCTTGGTAGCGAAACCTCATTAAATTTACTGTATAAAAAGGGTACAAGAAATTATCAAATTGAGTGAAAAAATATGAATTTGATTGAAAAAAATACGAATTTAACTGAAACAATTATGAATTCGACTGAAAAAAATTATGAATTTGACTGAAAAAAATTATGAATTTGACTGAAAAAAGCTATAACATGTTACAGTAACTTTTTCAACTAAACCTGCAAACCAGAAGAAATATCGTACTTTAGAACATAAATTTAGCACCTTCTTACGATTTTCTCTAAAACTGATATAAAGATTTTGATTAATCTCGATATATCGATGTAAAACATAATGGGCGTCAGTATGATGTAGTTTCTATTGTTATTGTGATAGTCTGGGCCTAAGTGCCGAACGTTTTTGTTTTCAATTTTTTCGTAAGGTGTGAATATGTAAGGGGTAGTGTAAAAACTTTTTGTGGTGTTCTCATTGTTTTGGGGACATTGGTATCTGTTTCAGTAGTTTGCATATAAATTTGTGTGGATAACCATTTTGTGAAAGGAGGTTAACTACTTACTGGACTGTTACCGGAGACGGCAATCGCTGGGCCAACAATTGGGTTACCAGTAGCGTCAGGATGGCATTGGATAGGGGGAGATGCCGGGCATCAGCCATTTTTTATTAACTCTCTTGCATTTTGATGTCGAGCCATGAGCATCGAACGTGTGATCTCGACTTTTGAGTTGAGTCCGCCGATGTTAATTGTTTAAACTCCTGTTTTTTTTTTAATTTATGATCATTTCAAAGTCTTTTGTTAAACCACCATTGTCCGACGCTGTCTGCGAATTCAAGAAGGACGAGCAACAGGTGAAAATTTCCTCCATCCTAAAATGTCCTTTCAATACCTTTTACCCGATTATCCTCATTTTACTTTTGTCCAAATCAGTTTACAACGAAAGTTTTTTAAGTTGTATTAATAATAATAATAGGCTTAGCGAACCCGAAGGTTCGATGCCGATACCACCAAATCAGCCTACACATACTCGTCCAATGTTGACCATTCAAGCCCAAGCCCCCGAGATCAGATTTAACTCAATCCTCCCATCAACGCTTCGGCCTACCTTTCGGACGCCTACCAGTCGGATCACTGAATACCAACTTTCTCGGAATCCGCTCCTCACCGAGCCCAACAACTTTACTCGCCCATTTGAGTCTCCGCGATGCTATCAACTCAATTATATTCACCGGATACAACTCCCGCAGTTCCGCGTTGTGCAACCTTCTAAACTCCCCAGTGGCGTCATCTCTCTTCGGACAGTACCTTATTTTCGAAAACCTTAAGCCGTTGTTCATCCTTTAAAGTAAGCGGCCACGTTTCACATCCGTAAAGAACCGTCGGAAGAATAGTTTTAGAAATTCTAACCTTTAAGTTTTTAGATAGAAGCCGCAAACTAAGTAATTTAGCGACTAAAAAATAACACGCATTTCCCACCTTTAACCGGGACTTGAATTCTTCCTGGATTTAATTTTTTCTAGTTATAATTGAACCTAAATACCTGAATTTCTCTACGTGTTCAAAAGTATGCCCTGATACATCAATATCTCCAAGATCGACACCGTTTCTGCTACTAATCATATATTTCGCCTTATCGGTATTTAATTCAAGTCTTATTTCTTTACCGGTTTTTATTAACACACTTGTATTTAGTTGTATGGTTTCCGTGTCTTCACCTAGCAGTACCAGATCATCGGCATACCCCAAAACCGGAATCTTGTCACCCATATTTAAGCCTTTCTCGGTACACATCACCTTTTCTATGACATATTCTAAAGCTATATTAAATAACACAGGTGAAAGGGAGTCACCCTGTTTCAAACCCGATCGCATCTCAAATCTCTAGGAGTAATTATGACCGATTCTAACTTTATGGAATGTTTCCGACAAACACATCTCTACTAGGTTTACTAACTTTCTAGGTATTCCCTGTTCAATCATGATGTTATATAGCTTCTGACGTAAGTTGTATTAAAGATAATTATTTTAATTGCCCTTTTCAGCTCACCAGAGCGAAAGAATATTCGTTTATTCTATCTTTGCTGAAAGTACCGTACACTGCGATTAAACAAATGCTTATATAGCGTTGTCAGGGATGTAATGGCTAGCCTTCTATGTCCAAGCCTCCAAATCCTGCAAGGGACTTTATTTTTGTAAAGAGAGGAAAAAACTTGTTTATGTCATCTCTGGAGAGGACGTAAATTGGTGGTCCCAAGCATGTGCGATGTCAGGTAATTGTTAAACCTTAATCGGAGAATTTCAGGACTCCACATAACATGACGTTAAATGAATAAACAGGAACAAAAATCTTTATATTATTTTTATAATAAGTCGCCTTAGATGTTAAACATAACATTACAGTTGACAGACATTATAGAGTCGAGTTGCCGCCTGGTTTGGCCTGACACTAGCACTCGACTATGTGACACACTGACAAGTACGTAATCGCATCAGACATTGACTGAAGACCAATCAGCAATCACTTCTCCGGGATAGATACTGTCTCCGATGATGACTGATGGCGTTAACATTAATTAACAATGCTTTTACTTACCTACATTAATATGCAATACAGGGTGTATTATGAATGTCATATTGTGAGAACAGATAAGAGACCTTAAAAGAAAAAGAAAGAAATATAAAAGAGATAAAAGTCAAATTTAGACATACTTGCTGTTCTATGAAGGCCATGCATAACAGCAAAAATGTCAAAATATGATTTTCCTCACTAACCGATGACAAGCGAACTTTGGGTCATTTGAACTTTATTGTTCCACTTAAAGTCTAATATCTGCTCTCACAATATGATGAGACATTTATCAAACACATATTAAATATTGGCTTGTGTCACATGAAATGTCCGTTTTCAAGGTAATGGATTTTTTTAAAAATACGATATGAAAACAAGATAATTTTATTCGAAGTATTTACCTTCTTTTTCTACACATTTTTCCCAACGTGGCACCAACTTTTTTATCCCCGAACTGAAAAACTCTTAGCTTTGAAGTAAAACAAACTCTGAAAAGGCACTTTTCACTTGATCATCATTTTCAAAAAGTTATCCTTTTACGAAGTTGTATAAATTCCTGAACAGGTGGTAATCTGTTGGAGACAAGTCGGGAGAATATGGTGGGTGCGGAAGAACTTCGTAGTCCAGTTATTTCAATTTTTGCACAGTATGTTTTGAACTATGCCACTCAGTGAGATCATGAGGTACGCATGTATCGAGCTTTTTTACTTTCCCAATACACTTCAAATGTCTGGAAACGGTTGATGCACTTGCATTTAGTTGAAACATGGGGTCTAGCGTTGTCGTGTAAGAGTATAGGGCCCTTCCGTTTTACCAATCCAGGTTTTTTTTTTTTAATAATTTTGTGTGCATTTGGTCAATTTCATTGCAGTACGTTGTAGAGTTAATGGTTTCACCACTAGGTAAAAAGGAATAATCAACTATCCCAGCCATCGACCACCATACTGTAACCATCAATTTTTTGGGATGCAAATTAGGTTTTGGCATTGGCCCCGGGGTTTCGTCGATGTTCGACCACTGCCCTGACCGACACTGATTGTCATATGCGATCCATTTTTCATCGCAGGTAATTATTGTTTCAAGGAAAAGCTCGGTTTTTTGCCTCGCAAGCAAAGAAACGCAGTTCTCAAGGCGTTTCAATTGCTGTCGCTCAGTGAGATCATCAGGTACCCATGTATCGATATTTTTTACTTTCCCAATACACTTAAATGTCTGGAAACGGTAGATGCTCTTACATTTAGTTGTGCTGAGAGTCCTTTAACTGTTTGGTAGGGGTTTCCTTCTACTGTATGTTTGAGGACATCGTTGTCTATTACGGACGGAGGTCTTCCTCGGGGCAGGTTTTCCAAGTCGGTATCCCCAGCTGAAAACTTAGCGAACCAACGGCGAATGGTCCGTTCATTAACACTCCCTTCCCCAAACGCCTTGCAAATATTTCTAGCGGCCTCAGCTGCTGAATGGCCGAGTTTAAACTCGTACAAAAATATTACTCGAAAATCGAGTGTTTCCGTGTTCATATTTGAAGGTATACTAAAAAGTGGGTAATTGATTGGGAAGCTAATGTTTATAATACAAAGGTAGAGGATTAGTAACTGTTTACTTTAAATATTTAAACATTCGGAAGAAAACGACAGAGACCTGCAAAATCCTTTATGTATTTGAGAATCTATAAAAACGGACATTTCATGTGAAACAACCCAATAATAATTTTCTCTTTGGTCGAATCTATTTATTTTTTTAATTGTTTATTATTTTTTTTTAAAATTAAAAACTCTTTTTTTTATTATGAGTTTTTATGTTTAATTGTAATAGGGATCTTTATCGAGTATTTGACTTCAAACAAGCCCAGAACCACCATTTTACTTACTCTTTGAAGAATGCTATAAACAAGGAATTTTACTATATTTAGAAAATCTTAAGAGTCATCTGCTGATTTTGAACTCAGTACCTTGAGCAAATGAGGCAGTTATGCTAGCCACTACAGCACATGTTTTAAGCAAAGCGTTATATATAGGTATGTAAATGTATTCAGTTTCTGTCTGGTTTTCATTTTTGACGAATTGGGGTAATCCTTTATATATAAAATTATTTAGTTTCCGCTAACTCCTTCTAAACAACAAGACGGATTTTGATACGGTTTACAACATGATTTAGCACATTATTTCCTAAAGGTTTGTAAGTAAAATATATATGTAAAATACATTGCAATTTACCTTTTCTTCAAACAGGAAAAATAAATTTTCTGTAACCAAGTCATAATAAAAAAAAATTCCTTCAGGATCACTTGTAGCTGGGTGGCTAGCGTAACAGCCTCCCATGCTAAAGGTCACGGGTTCAAACCCCCAGGTGGTCCTAGGATTTTTTAATGGGAGTAAAAAATCCTTAGTCACGCCGTCCTTCGGAGGGGACGTTAAAAGGTGGTCCCGAGCCTGTGCGATGTCAGGTACTCGTTAAAGATCCCTATCCTAATAAAACCTGGATAGGCAAAATTTAGGACTCCCACTGTAGCATCGTCCGATTAGCCATAGCAGCATAAAGTGACGTTAAATAAATAAACATAAACATAAAAAAATTCCTGAAATATAAGTAGTAACATAGAGGTATAATATACCGTTGAAAAGCGCAAGATTTAAGAAAGTGTAAAATAAATCGTACAAGTTAATATAATGTTGTAAGCTCTTAAATTTATAAACATATTTTAATGACAAAGAAGGAGGTTATAGTTAAATGTTACCTTGGACTCTATCTAGACAAGCGGATTACTTGAAATCCTCATACTAGACTGAAACGACAAGAAACTGCTCGAAGATATCGATTACTACAACGCTTACTTGAAAAACGTTCAAAAATTCCTATTTACGACGAAAAACTGATTTACATAACCATTATCCGACCTATTTGGACCTATGGTATTGAGCTATGGCGGTCCACTAAACTATCAAACTCCTCCCGCATCCAATCATTGCAATCCAAAAACCTCAACGCTCCTTACTTTGTAACTAATAAACTCATCCATAGAGACCTAAATATCCAACTAGTTGCAGACTTAGATACACCTCCCTTAATTCCAAACTCTGCTATACAAACTCCGTCAATTCCTCTCTCCAGCATACTTCCTTTTAATTCGTTCCTACCTCACTGATAGAGCCTTTAAAGTTAACCATAACCTTTCTTAAGCATCCTGATTTACTCAGTCCGCCGGAGTACCTCAAGGTAGTATCTTGGGCCCAATCCTTTATACGGTATATACAGCTGATATCCCCATCCATGCTAGCACTGTCCTCACCACGTATGCTGATGACACTTGTGTGTTATCAGTAAACAATAACCCAACTGTCGCATTACAAAACCTTCAGTCACACATCGACTCCATTGAAGAGTGGTGTCAGAAATGGAGAATTAAAATAAATCTTAACAAATCCCATCAAATCACGTTTACCCTTCGTCGCAAACCTATCACCTCCTGTCCCACTGTATCCTTTAGTAACATCCCACTAATTCCTGTTGAACAAATCCGCTACCTAGGACTTCACCTTGACAAACGTCTAACTTGGAATCCTCACAACAGACTGAAAAGACAAGAAACTGCTCCCAGATACCGATTGTTACAACACTTACTTGACAAACGCTCAAAGCTTCTAATCTACTACAAAAACTAATTTATATAGCCATTATTAGACCTATTTGGACATATGGTATTGAGCTATGGGGATCCACCAAGCCATCAAATTCCTCACGCATCCAATCCTTGCAATCCAAAATCCTCCGAAAGATCCTAAATGCTCCGTATTTTGTCACTAATAAAACTATCCATAAAGACCTGAATATTCCGTTAGTTGCACGAATATTAGCCAGAAGAATAGACTTAGCCAGAACTAGATATACCTCCTTTAATTCCAAACTACCAGCCCACTCAAACCCGCTTGTCCGTATCCTTTTATCTCCATATATTCCTGATAATCCTCGGAGGCGCCTGAAAAGACGGTGGCCTCGAGACCTGCTAATGACATAAACATGAAAGTGCTACCGCTGGGTAGCTTCTTCACAAGCCTTTATCAAGCCAATTGTTACTTTATTTTTTTCACATTTACTTGTTGTATTTTTTGCTATACAGTTGTAAATATCAATTAATAAATAAAAAAAATTCCAAACTACCTGTCCACTGAAACCCGCTTGTTCGTAACCTCTCAAATGCGTCTATTCCCGATAAGCCTCCGCGGCGCCTGAAAAAACGGTGGCCTAGAGACCTGCTTGTAAAATAAACATTACAATCTTACCTAAAAGAGTGATTAAAGTGCTACCACTGTGCAGTCTCTTCACAAGACTATTATAATGCCCATATTTGTAATTGTTAAAAACAAAATGCACAGGATCATGCAAGTTATATTATTTTATTTAGTTTAAAAGATATTAGAAACAACATTAGGTACCAAATTGTTAACATAAATGGCAAGGTGTTATAAATCTATTACAATTGTTATCAATTATTACAAATTTAATAATATTTCATGGAAACAGATTTTTCACTGTAAACTAAATGAGATTCCTATGTAAACTTAATTTAACTTTTGAAACGTAATTTAAATAGTTTATTTATATTTTTTTTATAATATATTTTATTGTTTTTTACAACTGTATATACAAATACAATAAGTAAAAAGGCTGAATTACAATAACAGGCATGAATAGACATGTAAAGAATCTACCCTGTGGTAGCACTTCAAAGTTTATTTCATGAGCAGGTCTCGAGGCCACCGTCTTTTCAGGCGCCTCGGAGGATTACCGGGAATAGATGTAGATGAGAGGTTACGGACAAGCGGGTTTGAGTTGGCAGGTAGTTTGGAATTAAAGGAGGTGTATCTATCGCGGGCCAAGTCTGCAACCAGTGGGATATTAGATCTCTATGGATGAGTTTATTAGTTACAAAGTAAGGAGCATTGAGGATTTTTCGTAGGATTTTGGATGCGGGAGGAGTTTGATAGTTTAGTGGACCCCCATAGCTCAATGCCATATGTCCAAATAGGTCGGATAATCGTGATGTAAATGAGTCTTTTGTAGTAAATAGAGAGTTTTGAACGTTTGTCAAGTAACTGTTTTAGTAAGCGGTATCTGCAGGCAGTTTCTTGTCGTTTCAGTCTAGTGTAAGGATTACAAGTAAGGCGCTTGTCTAAATGGAGTCCATGGTAGCGAACCTGTTCAACGGGGATTAATGCCAAAGGATACAGTAGGACAGGTATTCATAGGCTTGTGGCGAAGGGTAAAGGTAATTTGACGGGATTTATTGGTATTGATTTTAATTCTCCAGTTATGACACCATTCTTCAATGGATTGGATGTGTGACTGTAGAAATTGTGATGCAACCGTTGAGTCACTACTCACGGATAACACACATGTGTCATCAGCATCATAGTGAGAACAGTGCTAGGATGGATAGGAATGTCAGCTGTATAAACGGAATAAAGGATTGGGCCTAAGATGCTACCCTGAGGTACACCTGCGGACTGAGAAAATATGGATGAGTATGAAAGGTTATGGTTGACTTTGAAAGTTCTATCTGAGAGGTAAGAATGAATAATTAGGAAGTATGTAGGAGAGAGGAATTTCCGGAGTTTGTGTAGCAGTCCTGAGTGCCAAACTCAATCAAAAGCAAATAGTTTATTAAAAATATAAAATAATTATAACCCTAATAGGATAGGAACCTTTTTTATTTCTATAGTCTTGGAATACATACATAGCAGTCAAGTTTTCTTGAAAAGGGAAAATTGGATTTTCTGTTATCTGTGCTTCACTTTAATATAACAAACAAATAAACTTTATTAATTTTGAATTATGTTTTTCATTTGTGACGATGATTAAATATAATAATGAATAGAGGTTATAAAATAAACATATTTTCTTGCTTATTAAACTTTTCGTTACGATGAACTAAAACTCTCAAAGCAATTAACTCTAAATCGGTCAGACAGATTTTTTAGAGTCATTGTATTGGAGTTAGCTGTTGCATGGTGGCTAGCACAACAACCTTCTATGCCAAAGTTCACGAGTTCAAACCCACAGGTGGTCCTAGGATTTTTTAATAGGAGTAAGTTATGCCTTCCTTTGGAGGGGACGTTAAAAGGTGGTCCCGACCCTGTGCGATGTCAGGTACTCGTTAAAGATCCCTATCCTAATAAAACCTGGATAGGCAAAATTTGGTACTCCCACTGTAGCATCGTCTGATTAGCCATAGTAGCATAAAGAGATATTAAATAAATAATAATAAACAGAGATTTTTTTAGAAATAAATGACACCTCATTCAAATCGCAACCGTGCAAAGCAGAGGCGGTTCTACTAGTTTTTTTTATGAATAGATTAATATTAAACATTTTAAAATAAATATTTTTGTTTGTATTGAAAACATTTCCTCGAGTTTATTTTAGTGCTGAGATAAGAGGAAAAGGAGTTGGGTGTTAGAGAGGAGAACACCTGCCCTAGAAACATCTTCATGCATTTTTCATCAAGTCCTTCCGATACGTTCCTTTCATAGAACAGTTAAAATGTTTTTAAACTGTTAGCAACTCTGGCTGCTTTTAAAAGGTTATCTCATAGTTTTACGCTTAAAAAGCAGGCTAAAAAAATACTAAAAATGCTTCTAGCTTAACGATCATCGAACCGATATTCAGCAACTATAAAAAAAATGTGTCCAAGTATTTCTCCTTGACAATGAGTAAACTTTACTTTATTTCTGAATTTATGAGAACTTCTGGATGCATAATAAGATTTTTATAAGTTGGCCGCGTTATAAAAAGATTTGACGAAAGAAAAATGTGGTACGAGAAGTCGGGAGTTTTTCAGAAGACACCGGCAATAAGAGAATAGGCTAAATTTTTGTAACATTTAAAAAAAAAAAAAGGTTGATGTATTTCAATATTTGCAGATGAGTCCCCTACTAAAATACATGGTTCCTAAAGAAAAATTATGGTGTGGAGAAACACTAAATAAAGAATATAGTATATCACATTAAAAGACCTAAGGCGGTTAGCTATGGTTATGGTTGTTTTTCTTTGAAAGTGGTAGATAATCTTGGATTCTTAGAAAGAATTATCCATGGATTTGTGTAATTTATTAGTATGAAAAAAACTCAAAAGTAGTAAAAAGATAACGAAGAAATTAATTAATTTCAATATAAGCGCGACCATGATTCTGGCCATATATAATAATAATAATAATAGGCTTACCGACTCGTCCAATGTTTACCGTTCAAGCCCAAGCCCTCGAGATCAGCCTTAACGCAATCCTCCCATCGACGCTTCGGCCTGCCTTTCGGACGCCTACCAGTCGGATCAGCGAATACTAACTTTCTCGGAATCCGTTCCTCACCGAGCCCAACAACTTTACGCGCCCATTTGTGTCTCCGCGATGCAATCAACTCGTAAAAGTAATCAAAAGTAAAAGTTGTGTTTATGTTTTTTTAGCTTTTGTATAAATTACCTCAAACATTAAAAGTATGTAAAACTCTTTAAAAACGAAATAAATAAGTTAAAAGCATGTAGATTACAAAATAAAGTGAAGTCCGAAGACTTTTGACACTCACTGTATATTGATTAAATAAAAACGTATTTTTTTTCTGAAGAAATAATTTCATAATTAACAGTTGAGAAGAGAGACGTGAAAAAGCCATTTTAAAATCTAATATCCTCTTCAGAGCTACTACCACTGCTAACTTAATTAGATAAAACACTGTTATATTGATTTAATAAAAACGTTCTTAATTGAAGATATATGAAGAAATAATTTCATAATTAACAGTTGAGAAGAGAGACGTGAAAAAGCCATTTTAAAATCTAATATCCTCTTCAGAGCTACTACCAGTGCTAACTTAATTAGATAAAACACTGTTTACATTTATCAATAAGGCTGTGACCATCTGTTTTAATATCAGTCAGTTTCATATCATCCAAGCTTCGGTTCGGTTGTGTCGATTTCCCAAGTGTTTTAATATATTCCAAAGTTTTAGTTTTTAATTATTTAAATAATTATAGTTCAATTGTCGTTTTTTAAGTTTATTGCATTTATTTCTAAATAGATCATTTATAATTCTCGTGTGGTGGTAATAATAAATTTCTTTAACCATATGCCTATTTGAGTTTTTATGACAATGACGTCATTAAATTATTGATATTGATACAACATATTAAAGTAAGTACCGAATATATTTTACTATAGAATAAATTATTTGTCTATAAATTAATTAATTTAAGTATTTCTTTAACTATCTATTTGATCATAAAATCGACTAATTTATAAATAATTTCGTTATTTTTCTACAAATGTCAATATATTTATAATTGTTAAAACCTTATAATTAATCAATTTTTCAAAATATAATTAAATGTAAAACTATTCTCCTCTTACAAATTTTTAATTTATTCTTAGTATAACATATTTACAACAGTTTGCAACGTTCATTAAATAAATTTTCAAAATTGATACAAACTAAAAACGATAATAACTATTTAAAAATTCTAAAACTACCACATTTTATAATAGTATTTATATACATGTACATCTTTCATGTGTTGAAATTTTTTTTTTTTTTTTTTTTTTTTTTTTTACTATTATGTAAAGCAAATGCGTATTTTCCCCACTCGAGGGTGTACCCTTTTAACTAATTACGCTCGCATTTTTTAAGGATTAAGAACTGAGTTCTATCATCTTTTCAAAACTTTAACGTTTTTCAGCCTATTGATCATTTTAAAAAAAACCAACAACAATAAAACACATGGACTCTATAGAAACCTACACACGAAACATAGCTATGAAACGAAATATACCTAAATATATTTGTTACAAGTATTTTAATATCTTTACGATTACTGATCTGATTAAGACGATTTTCCTTCTAGGTAGTTAGATAGTGATTCAAATGAGAACTTACAGATTTTGAGGATGCGTATAGTTTTTGAGTTATTCGAAAGCCAATTATATTTTACGTTTTAAAAAAAAATATTTTTTTAACCACTTAGAGGGCGAATATTCCCAAACCCAGCCGTATTGCACATCTAGATGGTAGAACGAACCTCCAGGAAAAATTTCAACTTCACAATCATAGTCATTTTTGAGATGCGATGACCATAAAATTGGGTGAAATTGGACTTTCTTTTATAAATATAGATTTTCTTATTTTCTTTTAAAATCTTTATTAATTCAAGTAGTCCCTGCATATGTAAAATCAACTTTTTACAAAATTATATGATTCTTTCTTTTCAATATACATACCTTTTGAAATATTATATCCATTCATCGAAACGTCAAAAATAGATATAGTGCCATATAAAATATGTTATAATCAGAATAAATAAAAAAAATGTGGAAAGAGAATAGTTCTACATTTAATTAAACAAAAAAAATATACTCTACATATTAATAAATTTAATATTTTAAAATATTTTTTTTTAGAATAAGATAAAAAATTAAAAATAATACTTGCTTAAATTAATTATAATTTTAAAGCACGATTTAGTAATTATCATAATAATTTGATTTCATTCAGAATTATATTAGGAACCTAAAAGAGGTTATTTAAAAAGCATAATAAAATTTTAATAATTATAATAATATATATAAAATATAATAATTATTATCTATTATATTTTTAATTCCTCACTTACATTTTTTACAAATATTTTTACACATTTTTTTTCGAAGATATATATTAGTTTATAATACAATAGTTTTATATTGTCATTTGTCTTATTGTTTTCCTTTTTACTTGTTATTATTCACTGTATATTTCATTATTTTATCTTACTCTTAGACTGTAAATACCACATTATTGTATTTTATTTTATTCTAAATTGACTTGTCCCAGAATAAATAAAGAAATCATTATTATTATTTATTAGAATAAATATAAAGTAAAAAAGATAAAATTTATATTTATTTTTAAATCTTTATTTCTTTATTAGCATCTGATCGATATTAATTTTAAAATTACCGTTTATATTGATAAAAATATAACAAAACTTATGAAATATAGGTATTTAATTAGTCATAAATAATAAAAATGGGACTTCCGTATTAGAGAATCATTAGATATGGATATTTTCGATTTGGCCTGGAACGTTCTAGAATGTTCTAGACCTTTTAGCAGGCAGCCAATGAGAAGCCAGCATTCGGAGGATGATCAAGTCAGCATCTCACATTAAATATAAAGCTTCATATCTAATTGAACTCTGGTGATGTGCGCTTCGGTTTTTGCCTATGTGTTAATTATTATTTTAAATATGTCAACAGTTCTATAGAAATAATAATAACGCAATGTAAGTCTATTAAGCAGTCGGTTATTGTATTGTTCAATTACGTTTCGAAATTTAAATCGGTTTGAATATGTAAGCGGAAAGTGAAATGAAGAACGCCATATTGGATCTTCCTCCTGTGAGTTATGAATTTTTAATTATGCATGATAATGGCAATTTGCTTTATTGTAGTTTCTTTTATAAAAACAATATTTTCTGTGCTTATTTTAGCAAGGATTTCTATCTTAAACAGCCTTTATTTGTTTTATGAGTAGGTAAAAATTAAATAACATAGTAATTATCGATTTTTCAATGCTATGTTTTTATCTTTCTTTAAAATATTTTGAAATACTTATATTAAATATATATATATATATATATATATATATATATATATATATGTTTTATTCTAGTTTCTTATGTATACCATTAAGGTATGGAACATGATGTTATAACAAACGGTCCTTATGTGGGATTACCATGTAAGGAAAAAAGAAAAAATATATATATATATATATATATATATATATATATATATATATATATATATATTAATATTTATTGCGATATATTACAATTTGTTTCATAATGAACAATAGTAACAGTGAAATAAGACCACATTCATAGAATATATACAAAATATAATGATAGTCAAATTTCATAAAATAGAAAATAAATAAATTCCTATATATATATATATATATATATATATATATATTATATATATATATATATAATATATATATATAAACCTATTATAAAAATATCTTTTGAAATGTAAATGAATAAATACCATTCAAAAATTCGTTTAATTTGTATCATCCATGCTTCGGTTCGGTTGTGTCAATTTCTCAAGTGTTTAAATATATTGCAAAGTTTTAGTTTTTAATTATTTGAATAATTATAGTTCAATTATCGTTTTTTAAGTTTATTGCTTTTATTTCTAAATAGATCGTTTATAATTCCCGTGTGGTGGTAATAATAAATTTCTTTAATCATATGCCTATTTGTGTTTTTATGACAATGACGTCATTAAATTATTGATATTGATACAAAATATATAAGTAAGTACCAAATATATTTTACAATAGAATAAATTATTTATCTATAAATTAATTAATTTAAGTAATTCTTTAACTATCTATGTTATAAGGAAATCGACTAATTTATAAATAATTTCGTATTTTTTATACAATTGTCAATATATTTATAATTGTTAAAACCTTATAATTAATCAAATTTTAAAATATAATTAAATGTACAACTATTCTCCTCTTATTACCAATTTTTAGTTTATTCTTAGTATAACATATTTACAACAGTTTGCAACGTACATTAAATAAATTTTCAAAATTGATACAAACTAAAAACGATAATAACTATTTAAAAATGCTAAAACTACCACATTACAAATACATGTACATCTTTCATGTGTTGAAATTCTATTTTTTTTTTTTTTTTTTTTTTTTTTTTTTAAGGATTAAGAACTGATTTCTATTATCTTTTCAAAACTTAAACGTTTTTCATACTATTGATCATTTAAAAACAACTACATAAAACACATAGACTGGATAGAAACCTACACACGAAACATGGCTATGAAACGAAATATACCTAAATATATTTTTTATACGCATTTTAGTATCTTTACTATTACTGATCGGATTAAGACAATTTTCCTTACAGGTAGTTAAAAATTTGATTGTCATTCAAATGAGTACTTACAGTTTTTGAGTTATTCGAAAGCCAAATATATTTTACGTTTTAAAAAAAATATTTTTTAATCACTTAGAGGGCGAATATTCCCAAACCCAGCCGTATTGCACATCTAGACGGTAGAACGAACCTCCAAGAAAAATTTCAACTTCACAACAATAGTCATTTTTGAGATGCGATGAACATAAAATTGGGTGAAATTGGACTTTCTTTTATAAATATAGATTTTCTTATTTTATCTTTTAAAATCTTTATTAATTAAAGTAGTCCCTGTATTTTTAAAATCAACTTTTTACAAAATTATATGATTCTTTCTTTTCAATATACATACCTTTTGAAATATTATATCCATTCATCGAAACGTCAAAAATAGTTATAGTACGATATAAAATATGTTATAATTAGAATAAATAAAAAAAATGTGGAAAGAGAATAGATCTACATTTAATTAAACAAAAATAATATACTCTGCATATTAATAAATTTAATATTTTAAAATATTTTTTTTAGAATAAGATAAAAAATTAAAAATAATACTTGCTTAAATTAATTATAATTTTAAAGCACAATTTAGTTATTATCATAATAAATTGATTTCATTCAGAATAATATTGAGAACTTAAAACAGCTTATTTAAAAAGCATAATAAAATTTTAATAATTATAATAATATATATAAAATATAATAATTATTTATCTATTATATTTTTAATTCCTCACTTACATTTTTTACAAATATTTTCACACATTATTTTTCGAAGATATATATTAGTTTATAATAAAATAGTTTTATATTGTCATTTGCCTCGCGCGGATCTCATTACCGCGTATGGGGAGCGTCCCACGGGTGGCGGATGTGGGAATGGTCGGTGGAATTTCCTCGGAAGCTCCTTCCGGCTAAGTCCGATGGACTCGCTGACCAACAATGAGAGCGGCCCCCCAGGCTTGCTGGAGGGTGTGACGTAGGTTCGAACGCCCTACTCACATATTTTAGTTCACAAAATATCACCAAAAGTCATGGATTCCTCTGAGGTAAAACGCTCATTATCCGGAGGTAAACTAGTCCCCCGTTCGGGTCTCCGGGTGGGGACTGCTTCAGGGGAATCATGGCGCAAGATGAAAATTAGAGATCTAACAATAGGGACGTGGAACGTTAGAAGTTTAAATACGGCAGGTGGGTTAAAGTCGGTCGCGAATGAAGTTAAGGGGTACCATTTAGATATCGTTGCATTACAAGAGGTTCGCTGGCCAGGGGAGGGTTCGTTAACAGAAGGAAAGTATACTATTTGGTACGGGGGGAGCGTTAATTATTGTCTAGGTACCGGGTTTCTGATTAGGAATAGATTTCTTTCCGCATTACGGGACGTACAGTTCTTTAGTGAAAGAATATCGGTTGCTATATTTCAAGGGCGTTGGTTTAAAATCGCGTTTATAAACATTCATTCTCCCACCGAAGACAGTGATGATGAAGTAAAATGCGAATTTTATGATAAACTAGAGTCGGTTTACGATAAGTTACCGCGAAATTACATTAAGATAATACTAGGCGACGCGAACGCAAAGGTTGGAAGGGAAGAAGTATATCGTCCTACAATCGGTAAAGAAAGTTTGCACGAATATAGTAATGATAATGGGACCCGACTAATAAACTTTGCTATTTCGAAAAACCTAATAATCAAAAGCACTACATTTAAACGTAAGGATATTCATAAGTATACGTGGACATCACCGGATGGACAAACGCGGAATCAAATCGATCATGTTTTAATACAAAACAGATGGCAAAGTAGCATAATTAACGTGAGATCGTATCGAGGTGCAGAATGCGGTTCTGATCATGAATTAGTAATCGCGAAACTTCGACAAAAACTAAATACAAAAAAGAGAACACCGAACTATATTCGTCCCGAGAATTTTGATTTAGTTAAATTGAACAACCTAGAAATTAGAAAACAATTCGCGATAGAAGTAAAAAATCGGTTCGAAGCTTTGGAATCTTCAGACGAGGAACACAAAGATGTAAACAAACTATGGGAAGGGATCAGGGATAATATTAAAGAGGTCGGTAATTTATGTCTTGGAAAAATCGAAAATAAAAAGAACAAACCTTGGTTCGACAGGGATTGTCAAAATATGTGCGAAAAAAGAAAAACCGCTAAACTGAATTCCTTAAATAATCCAAGCGATAATAATGTGGCTTACTTTCGGTTAGTAAAAAACGAAACTTCAAAACTCTTAAAAAATAAGAAAAGAGAGTATCTTAAAGGCAAAATAATAGAAATAGAAAAACACAGAAACGAAAATAACGTAAGAGAGATGTACAAAGGTATAAACAAATCGCGTAAAAGATTTGAACCTCTATTGAATGCGGTTAAAGATGCAAATAACAATATAATTGCGGATCCTTCTGAGATATTAAATAAATTTAAACAACACTTTGACGGCATCTTAAATACGGAAAATAATAATCAATCTCCTCTCTCTGAATATCAGAGCGCTGAACCATGGATAGACGCACCGAGTAAAGAGGAAGTCCAAATGGCGATAGGAAAATTAAAACGTTATAAGGCCGCAGGAAATGATAATATCACGAGTGAATTAATCAAGGCGTGTGGAGAAGCGGGCGTTTCCAAAATACATTTTTTAGTTAAAAAGATCTGGGAAACTGAAAAAATGCCCGAAGAATGGAAAGAATCAATACTTATTCCGATTCACAAAAAAGGACCGAGGTCGGATTGTAACAACTATCGTGGGATCTCTCTTCTCCCAGTATGCTATAAAATATTCTCGTCAATTCTAACTAGTCGAATAACGGAATACGCTGAGGAAATTATCGGAGATTACCAATGTGGTTTTAGGCGGAATCGCTCGACTATTGACCAAATATTTTCCTTACGTCAAATATTAGAGAAAAAATTGGAATACAACGGTGTAGTCCATCAACTTTATATCGATTTTAAAAAGGCTTATGATTCAATAGACCGTCAGAAGCTATATAACATCATGATTGAACAGGGAATACCTAGAAAGTTAGTAAACCTAGTAGAGATGTGTTTGTCGGAAACATTCCATAAAGTTAGAATCGGTCATAATTACTCCGAGAGATTTGAGGTGCGATCGGGTTTGAAACAGGGTGACTCCCTTTCACCTGTGTTATTTAATATAGCTTTAGAATATGTCATAGAAAAGGTGATGTGTACCGAGAAAGGCTTAAATATGGGTGACAAGATTCCGGTTTTGGGGTATGCCGATGATCTGGTACTGCTAGGTGAAGACACGGAAACCATACAACTAAATACAAGTGTGTTAATAAAAACCGGTAAAGAAATAGGACTCGAATTAAATACCGATAAGACGAAGTATATGATTAGTAGCAGAAACGGTGTCGATCTTGGTGATATTGATGTATCAGGTCATACTTTGAAACACGTAGAGAAATTCAAGTATTTAGGTTCAATTATAACTAGAAAAAATGAAATCCAGGAAGAAATAAAGTCCCGGTTAAAGGTGGGAAATGCGTGTTATTATTCAGTTGCTAAGTTACTTAGTTCGCGGCTTCTATCTAAAAACTTAAAGATTAGAATTTATAAAAACTATTATTCTTCCAACGGTTCTTTACGGATGTGAAACGTGGCCGCTTACTTTAAAGGATGAACAGCGGCTTAAGGTTTTCGAAAATAAGGTATTGCGTAAAATATTTGGTCCAAAGAGAGATGAGGCCACTGGGGAGTTTAGAAGGTTGCATAACGCGGAATTGCGGAGTTTGTACCCTGTGAATATAATTGAGTTGATAGCATCGCGGAGACTCAAATGGGCGCGTAAAGTTGTTGGGCTTAGTGAGGAACGGATTACGAGAAAGTTGGTATTCGCTGAACCGACTGGTAGGCGTCCGAAAGGTAGGCCGAGGCGTCGATGGGAGGATTGCATTAAGGCTGATCTCGGGGGCTTGGGCTTGACCGGTGAACATTGGACGTGTCTATGCAAGCGAAGTTTGGTGGTATCGGCATCGAACCTTCGGGTTCGGTAAGCCTATTATTATTATTATTGTCATTTGTCTTATTGTTTTCCTTTTTACTTTTTATTATTTACTGTATATTTCATTATTTTATCTTACTCTTAGACAGTAAATATCACATTATTGTATTTTATATTATTCTAAAGGGACTTGTCCCTGACTAAATAAAGAAATTATTATTATTATTATTTATTAGGATAAATATAAAGTAAAAAAAGATAAAATTTCTATTTATTTTTAAATCTTTATTTCTTTATTAGCATCTGATCGATATTAATTTTAAAATTACCGTTTATATTGATAAATATATAATAAAACTTATGAAATATAGGTATTTAATGAGTTATAAATTATAATTATGGGACTTCCGTATTAGAGAATCATTAGATATGGATATTTTCGATTTGGCCTGGAACGTTCTAGAATGTTCTAGACCTTTTAGCAGGCAGCCAATGAGAAGCCAGCATTCTGAGGATGATCAAGTCAGCATCTGACATTAAATAGAAAGCTTCATATCTAAATGAACTCTGGTGATGTGTGCTTCGGTTTTTGCCTATGTGTTAATTATTATTTTAAATATGTCAACAGTTCTATAGAAATAATAATAACGCAATGTAAGTCTATTAAGCAGTCGGTTATTGTATTGTTTAATTACGTTTCGAAATTTAAATCGGTTTGAAGATGTAAGCGGAAAGTGAAATGAAGAACGCTATATTGGATCTTCCTCCTGTGATTTATGAATTTTTAATTATGCATGATAATGGCAATTTGTTTTATTGTAGTTTCTTTTATAAAAACAATATTTTCTGTCTTTATTTTAGCAAAGGATTTCTATCTTAAACAGCCTTTATTTGTTTTATGAGTAGGTAAAAATTAAATTAATATTTATTGATATATATTACAATTTGTTTCATAATGAACAATAGTAACAGTGATATAAAACCACATTCATAGAATATATACAAAAAATAATGATAGTCAAATTTCATAAAATAGAAAATAAATAAATTCCTATATATATACAAAAAACAACCTATTATAAAAATATCTTTGGAAATGTAGATGAATAAATACCATTCAAAAATTCGTTTAATTTGTATTTTAAATGCGTTTTTTATCAAAGCTAATAAGACGATATGTTTATTATTTTTTTTTTTATAGAAGTTATGAAATGAAAGGTTTTAAAACCGTTTATTATTATTAATATTAATATTCTTATTACGGAAAAATAAATCCAACGTGAATAAATATTTGTTTTGTTTTCTTCTTTGATGTGTGCTTCGGTTTTTGTCTATGTGTTAATTATTATTTTAAATATGTCAACAGTTCTATAGAAATAATAATAACACAATGTAAGTCTATTAAGCAGTCGGTTATTGTATTGTTTAATTCCCTTTCGAAATTTAAATCGGTTTAAAGATGTAAGCGGAAAGTGAAACCAAGAACGCCATATTGGATCTTCCTCCTGTGAGTTATGAATTTTAAATTATGCATGATAATGGAAATGTTTTTTGTTGTAGTTTCTTCTATATATTTATTTATAAAATTATTTTATAATTATTTATAATGATAAAATTATTTTTTATCTTTATTTTAGCAACGGTTTCGATAGATTTTATTTGTTTTATAAGTAGTTAAAAATCAAAAAATGTAATAAATATCGATTTTTCATTGTTTAGTTTGATTAAGCCTTGCTTAATATGTTTTTATCTTTGTTTAATAGATTCTGAAAAATTATATATATATATATATATATATATATATATATATATATATAATTTTTTAAAATATTTATTAAGATATATTACAATTTGTTTCATAATGAACAATAGTAACAGTGATATAAGACCACATTCATAGAATATATACAAAAAATAATGATAAAGTCAAATCACATAAAATAGACAATAAATAAATCCAACAAAAAATCACTATTATAAAAATATCTTTTGAATTGTAAATGAATACCATTCAAAAATTCATATAATTTGTATTTTAAATGCGTTTTTTGTCAAAGCTAATAAGAAGATATGTTTAATTTTTTTAATTTTAAATATTTTTTTTAGAATAAGATAGAAAATTAAAAAACAATACTTGCTTAAATTATTTCTTTTTTTTTTCTTTTTTTTTTTCCTCAAATGTTTTCATTCACACCTGTCAATAAATGATTGACAATCAGATGATGAAGGAATGAAGGTTGGCGTGGTAGGCATGATGGAGAGAAGATGCCCAGCGGCACCTCTTCCTGGCATGCTTCCTATTACAGATTTAGTTTAGAAGGTCCCTCATCCACCTTCTTCTGCAAGGATTGTCCGGCATGTTACTAGTGGCCATGCTTCGTATTAGATTGTTAGTATGTCCGTGTTAGTTGTTGTAAAAACGTTTGTAGAGGGTCCGAATCTGTTCGTTGACTGTTGGCATGCAAAATCACTATTGTAAAAATATATTTTGAATTGCTAATGAATAGCATTCAAAAATTCATATAATTTGTATTTTAAATGCGGTTTTTATCAAAGCTAATAAGACATGTTTAATTTTTTTTATTTAATTTTCTTTTTTTTTTATAAAAGTTATGAAATGACAGGTTTTAAAACCGTTTATTATTATCAATGTTAATATTCTTATTCCAGAAAAAATAAATTCAACGTGAAAAAATATTTGTTTTGTTTTCTTCTTTTGTCAAAGAAAAATAAACAAATCATCTTTTTTGCGTTTATAAAAACGGATAAATATATACGTTGAAGGAATTTAATAACCACCTAAAGGGAATAAAAGGAAAACAATTTATTTTGGTCATTTTTTTTAATTTGTTTATATCCATAGTAATATAGATGTATAATAAATCATATATACATAAAGATATTAGAAAAAGAATGTTATCTTATTTACGAAGTTGTTGAGGGTAAAATAAAGGGACGAATAAGATCTAAACTTAAGTGATTATTGTACATAAGAATTTTATGTTGTTATACAATTTAATCTTAAACATATATGTTTAATGAAATTGAATATGATTCTTTAATTTTTTCAATTTGATATTTGTTTTGTAGTCTTTTCATTTATTTCAACGACGAAGATAAGTAAAAGTCGTGTATTTCCCGCACCAGAATTTTTAAACCTTAAAGTAAAAAGTTTTTCTTTTAATTTATAAAAATAAAAATAAATAAATCTCTTATCAGATATTTATACTTATGGTCTGTTTAATATTTTTTGAAGCAATGGTAGGTAGCCATTTAAGATGGTGTCCGTCCCTTCACTATTCTCAACATACCTCCGAGGGTGGCACAGTCTAAATTCATCAACCACATAATATTTATGATAAAATGACATCCTTAGCACTCTTTTATAAAGTTTCTTTAGCGGTACCACTTTCATATCATTTGCTCTTCGACTAAATTTTTACTATTATTTACTTATATGTGAAATATACAGAAAGGAAAACATTGCGATCGTGAACATATTTGAATTCTACTTTACCCGGAAATATATGTTTTAGGGCCCCCTGAATCCTAATTGCCAAGTCTCGCAAAAAGGTCTGTGTGTCCGTGTGTATGGTAGGTCCAGTACGAAAACGAAAATATGTAAAAATTTGAAATTTCATATTTAAGACAACTATACGCCCAGGATGTTACAGCAAGTTTTTCAATGAAATCGGCTGACTAAAAGTAAAAAACGGCCCTAATCATTTGATACTCCCTATATCGATGTAAAATTTAATAAGCTTTCATATGATATGAGTTTCATTCTGATTAAAATAGGCGAATATTTGTATTTTATTTTTTCTAAAGACCTTTAATATTGTATCCTCCAAAATATTAAGCATATTATCTTATTAGAATTGATAAAGAACGACTGAATATACAAATTGAACGAATTTGATGACCAACTAAAAGATAAAAGAGAAAAAATATTCCTTTTTTTTTTTTGCAAATTTTCCTTTTTACTTTCACTTACTATATAAAGTAAGGAAAAGTATTGCGATCGTGAAAATTTTCGAATTCCAGTTTTCAACGGAAATACACATTTTAGGGTCCCCTGAGTCCAAATAACCAAGTCCTGCAAAAAGGTCTGTGTGGTAACTCCCGGGCGGAAACGGTAAGTACTATGAAAATGATATATCATATTTAAGACAACTATACGCCCGAGACGTGACAAAACTTTTTTTATCAAAATGAGGTTACCAGAAGAGGCACTTTATACTATGCATTTTGCACCTTTTTTCGATTTTCTCAAAAACGGTTCCGAAGATTTTGATTAAACTCGCTATATGGATGTAAAATTTAATGGGCTTTAATATCATGTAGGTTTTATTCTGATTAAAATGGTCTGACTGGGCTTAAATGCCGATATTTTAAATTTTCTTCTCCTAAAGTACCTTTAATTTTGTAGATTCAATAAAAATAACTATATTATCTTGTTAACGCTGATGAAAAACAGGTATGATATACCGTTGGAAAGCTAAAGATTTTAGAAAAAATATTATCTCATACACAAGCTTTTAAAAGTTAATAGAGAGTGATGAAATGAACATAAAAATAACTGATTATTTTAGATAATAATATAATAGATTTTTTAATAAAACACATGTTTCTATATAAATTCAATTTAATTAATTCCTTAAGAGTTTCACCTATTTTTATCTCTAACTGTATTTGAAAATTATTTATTTGATTTTAACGACGGTAAGTGAAAGTCGTGTGTGGCCCGCACAAGATTTTTTTTAAACTTAAATCATGTTTCCAACAAGTCTGACTAAACTTTTTATTTTAATTAACTTAAAACATTTTTCTGCTGTCGGTTTATACAATAGTTCTTATATTGATTTAAACATCTGACGTAAGTGAAAGTCGTGTGTTTTTCGCAGCAGATTTTTACATATTCACATAAGCATTGACTAACTTCCATAATATAAACGTAAATGAAAAGAAATGTAATTTTTTTTTTTTTTTTTTTTTTTAAAACAACTGTAATATAGATAAATAATATACCGTTGGAAAGCTAAAGATTTTAGGACAACTATTATTTTACACACGAAGCTGTAAATTGTAATAGAGTGTAATAATAAAAATAATTATATTGATATATTATTTAATCTAAAATCTTTAATAAAAACCGGTAAAGAAATAGGACTCGAATTAAATACCGATAAGACGAAATATATGATTAGTAGCAGAAAAGGTGGCGATCTTGGTGATATTGATATATCAGGGCATACTTTTGAACACGTAGAAATTCAAGTATTTAGGTTCAATGATAACAAGAACAAATGAAATCCAGGAAGAAATAAAGTCCCGGTTAAAGGTGGGAAATGCCTGTTATTATTCAGTTGCTAAGTTACTTAGCTCGCGGCTTCTATCTAAAAACTTAAAGGTTAGAATTTATAAAACTAGTATTCTTCCAACGGTTCTTTACGGATGTGAAACGTGGCCGCTTACTTTGAAGGATGAAAAACGGCTTAAGGTTTCGAAAATAAGGTACTGCGTAAAATATTTGGTCCGAAGAGAGATGAGGCCACTGGGGAGTTTAAAAGGTTGCGCAACGCGGAATTGCGGAACTTGTATCATCTGAATATAATTGAGTTGATAGCATCGCGAAGATTCAAAAATGGGCGCGTAAAGTTGTTGGGCTGGGTGAGGAACGGGTTCCGAGAAAGTTGGTATTCGCTAATCCGACTGGTAGGCGTCCGAAAGTTATGTAGACGAAATATGGTGGAATTATTATGATTTCCAACGAAACTATATAAATATATTTCTTTTAACATTTTTGAACTCTATTTATTAGTTCTTAAATTGATTTTAACAACGGAGGTAAGTGATAGTCGTGTATTGGATATAAACGTATACGATTTGATATTATAATTATGTTTGTTTCCTCACATTGACCTGACGAAAGCGAAGTAAATAAGTGTAAATTTAATTAAAAGCCGCTAAAAACGAGAGAGTACAATTCGGAACCCTCAGCCAAGGACAGCAGGAAGGTGTACTGAGGTGGTGGTGGTGGTGAGGGGGACTAATGAATTAAATGCGGGTTTAATCCCGGGCACAGCACCCCCCACCACTTTGGATTTATACCTCCAATTATCAGCAGCCCCGGGGTCACAAATGCACATCTCAGCCCCGGCTAACTGTTTACATTAGCAATACTCTCTGTAAGGTTGGATCGCTCCGTCTATCTAATCGCTATCAATTAACTCCTTCAGCCTCGGAATACAAATACCTCTGTACCAGGGGAATCCTTACTACGAATACCAGAGTACCATGTTTTAGATACGTAATTATCACATTATTAGGACCTTAAACAACGTGTATCTAGTTCGTAAATTCGTAAAAAATCTGGTGCGGGCAACACACGACTTTCACTTACCTCCATTTTTAATATCAATGAAAGAATTTTCAAATACAGTTAACGATAAAAATACGTAAAACTGTTAAAGACTTAATTAAATTGAATTTCTATAGAAACATGTGTTTTATTAAAAAATCTATTATATTATTATCTAAAATAATCAGTTAGTTTTATCTTCTTTTCATCACTCTCTATTAACTTTTAAAAGCATGAGTATAAGATAATATTTTTTCTAAAATCTTTAGCTTTCCAACGGTATATCATACATGTATACATTACTGCTCTTATGTTCAAAAGAAAAAAAATTCATTAAAAAAATACTTTTTCTGTTTTCTCCTTTAGTTGGGTATCGAATTCATTCAATTTATATATTTACCTGTTTTTCATCAGTGGTAACAAGACAATATAGTTATTTTTAGAGAATCAACAAAATTAAAGGTACTTTAGAGGAAGAAAAATTAAAATATCGGTATTTAAGACCTGACAGACCATTTTAATCAGAATGAAACCTACGTGATATTAGAGCCCATTAAATTTTTAAAATCGATATAGTAAAATAAAATGTCGGCTTTTGTATAACCTCTAGTGTAGATCATACATAGCTGAACGAAATAAGAAATGAGCTATCTTGGAACTACCTCTGCCCTGAACGAAAATTTGACAAAAATAAAACAGCATTGAGGGTACCTTAGTGCTCCCTCTCCCCTACCGAAATAAAATTGCCTAACGATTATTTTCTTTAAGAGGTGGTACTTGAGAAAGCTACAGCAGTTTCCTTCCCCCACCGGAAGGGCCATAGGATGCAGGGCTTGGAGATATTGCCGAGGGGGAGCCACTGTCGGGCTATTTCACTTCCGTGTAGTTTGCCGCCTGATTTAGTGATAATGGCTTGGAGTCTGTTCGGGGACGTCTAGGGGGCATTTGGTAACCAAAGCAGCCTGTTCCTCATCAGCTGCTGAAGGATATAGGTTGGAGGGGGCTGGGTTGTTGCAGTGGGGGAGGGTGTGGGAGGTCGTAAAGAGGTGGCTAAAGCTAATGCAATGCTTTGGTGATAGGCCGCTTCTACTGTAGCCAAGAGGGTCGTCTTCCTATATATAGCATTCTTTGTACCTCCATCAGAACTGTTGTCTTTTGCCCACCTGCTGTCTAGATTATGTGCCCGTTTAGTATTTTATACATCAAGGCAATATTATGTAGCATGTGGGGGTCACCTGTGGTGTAGTGGCTAGTATAACAGCCTTCTATGCCGAAAGTCGCTGGTTCAAACTTGGCAGATGGTCCTGGGATTTTGATTGATTGGGATTGATGAAGTAAAACGTCCTTTCTCAAGCCATCCTTTGGAGGGGGCGTAAACTGGTGGTCCCGAACCAGCGTCAAATACTCGTTAAAACCCTGTCCTTATTAAACCTGGATAGGCAACATATATATTTTTTTATAACTTTATTCATTTATTCACACCTGTCCCTACATTCATATAACAATCAGTGGATTGTTTGTCAGATATGTTACAATTTTTTTTATTTATTTATTTACAAAAATTTACAACGGTATTAAATAAATACAAGTAAATAGGCTTTATATATGATTAGAACACATGGTAGTCCTGAGAAGAAACTACCCATTGGTAGCACTCCAATGTTTAATTTATGTTAGGAGGTCTCTTGGCCATCTTCTTTCAAGGCGCCTCGGTGAGTTGTCGGGAATAGATATGGAGGAGAGGTCACAGATAAGCGGGTTTGGATATAAATGAGTTTTTTGTAGTAAGTAGGAAGTTTTGAGCGTTTGTCAAGTAAGTGTTGTAGTAATCTGTATCTACGAGCAGTTTCCTGTCGTTTCAGTCTAGTATGAGGATTCCATGTTAGGCGTTTGTCGAGGTGGAGTCCTAAGTACCGAATCTGCTCAACAGGAGTAAGTAGGATATTGTTAAAGGATACGGTGGGGCAGGAAGTCATAGGTTTACGACTTAGAGTGAAGGTGATTTGATGGGATTTATTTTGATTCTCCAGTTTTGACACCATTCTTTAATGGCTGATATGTTACAATTTAAAAAGGGAATGTCAGGCATGAGGAAGATGACAATAGTGGTATCTCTTCCGTGGCATGTTTTCAAAAGATTACAGAAGATCTCGCATCCATGACCTTTTCAGTCTTCTCCTGATGTTGTTGGACATATCGGTTGTTGCCATTTGTTCTATGAGAGGGTTGTAATAACCTAGTAATTTGTTGAGAAATCGAGAGTAGTGAGTTCGTTTGTATTCGCTGACGGTAGGAATGTGTAAGTCTGTATGTAAAGTTATGTTAGAAGTGCTGGAAAGTTCGAAGTTTATGTATGTGAGTATTTTTTGCAGCTCCAAAGATTTGAGAGGCGTATGACCATATTGGTTTTAGTAAGTATGTAAAGGTGGAAAGTTTCTGTCTTAATTTTAGTTTTGATTGTCGCCTGAGTAGTGTGAACAATGGTATACCACTTTGGTTGATAATCTTTCGTTTTTTCTTAATGTGCGTGCCCCATGTCATTCTGCTGTCAAAAGTTAGTCCTAGGTAGTTGACAATGTCTGTTTGTGGTATTGGTAAATTATCTTAGTGTAAATGTCATATGTTGGCATTTGTCATAGTTTAATCTTGTTTTCCACAGCTAGCTCCAATCCTTTAATTTTTGTAAGTGATGTTGTATAGTCAGTGAGGCTTGAGTATGATCTTCATGTTTTGATAAGATTGCAGTGTCGGCAAAATATATAACTTCCACTGTAGCATCGTCTGGTTAGTTGTTGTTTGTTTATTCAACGTCTCTTTATGCTACTATGGCTAATTGGAAGATGCTACAGTGAGAGCCCTAAAAGTACCTATCCAGGTTTTATTATGATCGGGTTTTTTAACGAGTACCTAACATCGCACAGGCTCGGGACCAACTCTTAACGTCCCCTCCGAAGGACGGCATTAATAAGGATTTTATACTCTCATTAAAAAATCCTAGAACCACCTACGGGTTTGAACCCGTAACCTTTGGCATAGGAGGCTGTTACACTAGCCACCCTGCTACCGGTGATCCCATCGTCGTCTGGTTAGTTCCGATAGCATAAAATAACATTGGATGAAAAAACAAATTAATCAAAAATCTAATATATACATTTATTTATCCCTCTGGAAATGTATAGCCATATTAGGAAATTTTACAGGAAACAAAAAAAAGTTCTTATTACTTTATGATTAAACTTATTAACGCGATTCTTATAGTATTAACATCTAGAGATATGCTGATGACACTTGTGTGTTATCAGTAAACAATGACCGAACTGTCGCATCACAAAACCTTCAGTCACACATCGACACCATTGAAGAATAGTGCCAGAAATGGAGAATTAAAATAAATCCTAACAAATCCCATCAAATCACGTTTACCCTTCGTCGCAAACCTATGACCTCCTGTCCCACTGTATCCTTTAGTAACATCCCACTAATTCTTGTTGAACAGATCCGCTACCTAGGACTCCACCTTGACAAACGTCTAACTTGGAACCCTCTCACCAGACTGAAAAGACAAGAAACTGCTCGCAGATACCGATTGTTACAACACTTAGTTGACAAACGTTCAAAGCTTCCGATCTACTATTGGGTTGATGCAAAATTAATGCAGGTTTTTAGTAGGTATTGTAAATACGCCATATCTTTACTTTAACCATAAATATTTAATCAAAATAATTTCCATCTGAATCAATGCACTTTTGCCAACGTTCAACAAGCTTTCTTATTCAACCAGAAAAAAAATCCGAATCCCTGGACTCAATGAAATCACGAAAAGAATTTTCAATGTCGTCCTGGTTTTGAAAATTTTTCTCCCTCAAAAAGTTGTCCAGATGCCTGAAAAAGTGGAAGTCTGTAGGAGAGAGGTCAGGTGAATAAGGCGGATGTTGGAGAACTTCGTAGCCCAACTCGTGCAGTCGTCGAAGCGTTGGTTGTGCAACGTGTGGTCTGGCGTTATCGTGGAGCAGGATCGGCCCCTTCCGATTCATCAATGCTGGGCAAAGACGTTGCAATTTTTGATTCATGCTGTCAATTTCTTGACAGTACTTGTCAGCAGTTATAGTCTCACCTCGATTGAGAAAGCTGTAGTGAATAACACCAGCATTATACCACCAAACTGTGACCATAACCTTTTTTGGGTGCAGGTTGGGCTTCGGGAAAGGTTTTGGTTGTTCATCTTTGCCCAGCCATTGGCTAGAACGCCTTCTGTTGTCGTATAAGATCCATTTTTCATCGCACGTCACAATGCGATCGAGAAATGGATCATTTTTATTGCGTGTCACAAGCATGGAGCAGATTTCAAAGCGGCGATTTTTTTGGTGGTCGTTTAATTGGTGTGGCACCCACTTGGCCAACTTTTTTACCTTACCAATTGCTTCCAAGTGGCGTACAACTGTGGATTGGTTCACACCGAGTTCCGCCGCCATTTCTCGTTTGGTTTTGGTTGGGTCTTCTTCCACTTTTGACCTCAGCTGGTCGTTGTCCAGAGCAAGATGACGGCCCCGACCTTCCTTGTCTTCGAGGTCGAAATCTTACTTGTTGTATTTTTCCTATACAGTTGTAAATATCAATTAATAAATAAAAAAAAAAACATCTAGAGATCTTTTTTTAAATGATGAATATATCTTTCGGCTGGAATTTTATAGTTGGTTTTTGTGTAACTTTTTTCAACCTCAAAAATGTAACACGTTTGACATGCTCAGTTAGTGATCGAAAATTTGATCTATTTTCCATAACAGAAATTTAATAGAATGTATATATATATATATTAAATATTTTATGCCTTATTTAAAGTGACATTGCTTATTATATAAGCAACATTTAAATTAGCATTATTAATAGTTATTTATATGTTCTTATAATATGGTTTCGAAATTAGTATGTTTTGTTCCATTTCAATACTTACATCTTTTCATTATTAAAAGCAAGACTCTGGTACGCACAACACACAAATTTCACTTAAAACGGTCTTAAAAAACATATGTTTTGGATAAAATAATATGTCTATATATATAAACTGATACCACGATTCACGGTTTCCTCGAACTCCTTCGCTATTTCAAATACGGTTTTTAATATTATTTAGGGCCTTTCTTGAAGGTTTATAAATAATTTAGCTTTCCTTTAAATAAACTTTCTGTGACCAATTCATCAAACAAGTTGCTGTAACATCTCGGGCGTATCGTTGGCTTAAATATGAAATTTCAGTTTCTAGACTTACCAAACACACACACAGACCTTTTTGAGGGACTTGGTCATTAGGACTCAGGGGACCCTAAAACGTGTATCTATGTTGACAACTGGAATTAAAAAAATTTCACGTTCACAATACTTCCCCTTACTATATATTCGATATATAGGTAAGTGAAAGTAGTAATAAACTAATATAGCCTCCTTGCAAACCCTATAAGGTCTTAGCCACGGTGCCTATAGAGATTGGTACTGTTTGGTTAAAAAATACTAATACAATTTTTTCTCCATCTTCATAAATAACTGAGTTATTAATTTTAAAAAAATTAAAAATTGTCAAAAAACTTGGAGTAACTGTCGATCAATCTCTTTCCTGGAAAATCCATGTTTCCGAAATTTCCCGACGCACAATTTCCATCCTGAAACTCCTTAATTACCACTGTCACCTTCTCCCATTTGAAACCCGTAGGCTCTTGGTTTGCTCATTAATATCCCCCCCCCTTTGACTACTGTTGTGCGGTGTATGCGGGTGTCTCTAGAGATCTTGAAGCTAAACTAAAAAGATTATTTAACTGCCTGATACGTTTTATCTTTGGGATATCCAGGGACACCTCTGTAACCCGATTCTACGATGAGTTAAAGTGGCTTTATCCTTCCTACCGTTCTAAGTACGTCCTGGTCTCCTTCCTTTACCAAGTTCTCCAATCTCAACGTCCATCTTACATCTCAGATATATTTTCATTTAAATCCTCCGTCCACACCTGCAACACTCGTTCGCGACCTTCGGACCTGTATGTAACGCCTCATCGAACCGCAGCTTTCAACAGATCTTTCCTTATCCGATCCTCGTCCTTATGGAATTCTATTTCTTCTCTTATCCGTCACTCCAATACTCTTTCGGCCTTCAAATCCTGTTTGTTCAAACACTTTTTGTCGATCCAATTCTCAAATAACCCCAATTAATCAGCAAATTTCAATAAAAATCAGTAAATTGAGCAGAGAAAAACAATTATTTACTATATCTTATTAGGCATTGTATTCAAATATTTATGTATTTTATGTTACAATTTTCACAAGCATTGTAATTTTTTTTTTTTTTTTTATTACTCTAAGATACTGAAGTTCCAATTTGATTTGTCTGTAACATTATTCAGAAGGGATTTGTCCCAGAATAAATAAAGAATTTATTATTATTATTATTAAATCACATTCAATTTGCCGCCATTTTAAAAATAACCAGATGATATCAACGTGTAGGTGTTAGGATCATCTTTGCATGCACTTAAAAAGGAATAACCCGTAAAAAAAAGGTACACGTAAAAAAAAGGCAAAACCCGAACATAAAAAAAAATTCTAAAACCTGTCAGAAACTGTTTAGTACCCTTCCTTATTAAAAGTGGTAAAAAGCCCCCGACTTTTCCGCGTCGGTCTTTGTAGGGGGAAGGGAGAGAATCGGAAAAAAAATTAAATTTTTCCATTTTTTTTGTGAAAATCTCAAAAATTATTATCTTTATCGATAATATTATTCTGTAAAAAATTAAAGCGCTTTAAAAAATCTTCAAAAATGATTATGGAAATATTTTAGCTAAAATGAATGGTTTCGGAGATAATGAAGTGGTAATATACAGTGTTTTTTCTCATATAGTAAACATTCCTTCAAATTCCATGAAACATAAGTGTTCATGGGAAACTAACAGGCTTAATTTGATTGCTTAACATTTTTTATCGTAGATAAGATAAATCACAATTAATATACAGTTGATGTCCTAAATTGGACAGATTGTAATATTGCTCAATAAAGAATTGTTTCTAAAAAAAAAAAAATAAAAAAAAAAAAAAATAAAAAAAAAAAAAATATACAGTTAAATTCTCATTCAATTATGACTAAAAAATATAATTAACCATTATGGTTAGCTTGAAAATTAAAAAAAATAATAAATCCCAATACAATAGATGAATTGTATTTTTTATGTTTTTAATTACATAGCTTCAGATTATATCAAGAAGTACGAAACCCGCCGATTATAAGACCTTTATTTGCTTAACATGTGTTGGGATGAGTGACGTTAAAACGAAATAAAAGAAAAACGGGCTAACGTAGACTCGATCCCGTTTCGAAAATAACTCTCCATCTTGAGTACTTAACATTAAAATAAAAAAAATAGGCAATATTAAATAAAAAGATAAAATTGAAAGGAAACAAAATAAATAAAAGTTTAATAAAAAAATGAGGAAAATCTACAGTGAAATAAAAATCATTTGATTAATAACAAAATTTAAAAAAATTCTTCGATTAACCAAACTGTAAAAAAAATAAAAATTAAAAATTGGGTTAGTGTGTTAGTACTATTAAAATATTACAAAAAAATGCACAATTATAATGAGAAAAAAATATAAAGGATAGTTATCTGTCCATAAATTCTTCGGTTCCGCACGACGGGTAGGCGATTCTGGAAGGACGGTGATCCTCTGGAATGACGGTGATCCTCTGGAAGGACGGTTATCTTCAAAAAGACGAGACGAAGTCCTGATCAAAAATTGTTTGAAGATGCCAAACGAGAAAAGCGTGCTCTCAGCTTAGCAGTGCGATCGGTACTGGCTTGAGGGCAAGGGGGGCACTCTTATCTGGCTAATCCCTAACTACACTATTCAATAGAACACGTAAACTAACAACAAATGTAAATATGTTCATCATTAAAAAAAAAAAAACTATTTTTAATTTAATTTAATTTTTAAATTCCAAACAAAATATACAGGTAAAAATACATATATATATATATATATATATATATATATATATATATATATATATATATATGTATATATATATATATATATATATATATATATATATATATATATATATATATATATATATATATATATATATAATCTTCAGGCTCAAACAACATGTGTAAATATACAATGTTTTTCATATTCTCATAAAATGATTTCATTTTTATTCATACTTTACAGCTTACACCATCAGCGTCCTAGAAACGTAAATATGGAATCATTTTAGAAAAAGGCCCCCGGACGTTCACTTTACTCCAAAATGAACCTAAAATATTTTATATTTTTTCTATTCAACGCTCAACCAAAATCAATCAATATTGGTTGATTTCAGCCAACATTGATCAAATCGACCAACAACAAAATCAACCAATATTGATTCGTCATTCCGTTTTTGTTGTTTAGCATTTAATGTGTGATAGCTGATGACCAGTATTGATTTCAACAAAATTTTTACTCGCTAATTTCGCTCTGACTTATTAATGAAATGAAATCTCCAGATGATATGTTAACAAATGATGTAAGGTAGAATACTGCGTTGGGGATAGGCACCTCAGAACTAGAACCTGGATGATAAATTAAAGGTAGAGATGAGATGTAATTATTACAGATGAGGTTGGCATCCCATTGTTGTCGGAGGCCTGGAAGAGCAATATCCAGGGACCACTCTGCGATAACAGAAGCTGGAGAATGCGGAACCTTCTTATTGCGGTCAGTGACGGCTCATACCAACCTGCTCTGTCAGCTGGTCACCTCTTGGGGGTCATACTATAGATTCTACCATCTTGGCTAGTATAGGGGCTATAAGGAATATCATTATCTGATATTAAAATAATCTAATCCGTTCAACACACAAATTTCACTTAAAAAACGAAATGTTGTACAGAACAGAATTTTTATATTTAAGACAACTTGTTACAGTTAAAATTTACAAAAATAATTAATTTTAATTTAAAAAAAAAAAAGAATTCCCTAACCGTAACTATGCCCCAGATTCTCAGTGAAGACGGGCGGGTTCCACAATAAATTTATTCGAGCGCCACTAATAGTTGTTAATAAAAAACAAAAGAAGGTAAATAGCGAAACCCTTTAAATTAATAATGTCATTACCGAAAATTAAAAAAATAATGAAAACTTAATATACGAACAAAAATTTTATATACAAACAAAAAAAATTATTGATAACAGGTGGACACGAACTCGTTATCTTACAGTCTACAATCACCTAACTATCCCATGAGCTATGGAATCATATGTCGTCACCATTATAACTTTTTAGCTTATTACTGCTGACTCGACGAGGGTTGTACACTGTTACCTGTTAATATTAAATAGAAAATATTTAACAACATATTACTTAAACAAAAAAAATACAAAGCTTTATTTCTAACAGTAAAACAAAATAAATGATTCTTTAACAAGAAAAAAAGAAAGGAAAACTTATTTCTACTTATATTCTAAATTGAGTTGTTTGTTTGTCTTAAAAACAATTATTTGTCCTTTTACCTTTCGGAACCTTAACCACTCAGGTTATAAGTTTATTTACAAAAATAAATCACCTTGTTTCTCTGTTTGTTTGCCTCGAGAAACGAATTCCTTTTCTGGTAGCTCCTTTTCCAATTCGATCAGTCTTCGTCCACCTGGTCCGTCGAGTGTCACTCGCCACAACCTTACTTTTTGAACTACACTTCAAAATCTTTTTTTCATTCACTTACAATGAGGCCTCGCTCTCGCGGTTCCCAAAAACATTCTCCACAACACTCACCTTATCTCGAAAAACAAAAGTCTCTGAACATCTGTTTTTTTTAAAACATTTTTATAATTTGAGTACTTTTTTTTTTTTTTTTCCACGTAACAAACTATGCAACAGAATCAGGAAGGCAAATGCAGTCTACTATCAGATATGCAATACTGTAGTAGGGAAGCGAGAGGTGAGTAGAGGTGTTAAGCTCCATATCTTCAAGTCAATTTATTTGCTTTTACTACTATATGGAGCTGAAAGCTGGATATTGACGAACCGGCAGGAGAGCAGAATCACAGCTGCTGAAATGAAGTTCTTGCTAAGAATAGTGGGAAATACAATAAGAGATCGTGTCAGGAAATTCTGCAAACCCGTCAGTTGAAGTGGTTCGGCCACGTCATTAGAATGGAGGAACACAGAGATTCCCTAAAAACCATGGATTACGTGCTAGATGGGAAAAGACCTCGGAGGCGACCATGGATGTCCTACCTGGAGTACTTCGACAAGCTTTGCAGAGGAAGAGGGAAAGATCTCCGAGCTGGGAATAGAGAGGATTGTGTGGCTGTACGCTCCCCTACGCTGATACGGCACGTACGTAGTCCCCTAAGAATGACAAGAAAAGTACAATATAAATAATAATTGTCTGGTCGTTTAAGACTTCAGTTTAACAATAAAAGACAGGTTCTGTGACAATGAATAGTCATCATCTATAGCTTTTAAATATTACATATGTTGGGAAGATTGATACTTTAGGAGATGGAGAAATAGTTGGTGTTTGAAAGTGGATAATGATAAGGATTTACAAATGGATACAGGCAAGGAATTCTAAAATAGGGTAGCACGGATAATAAAGGATTTTTTGAAGGAAGCAGATCTGTGAGAAGGTATATACAAGTTTATAGGATGGGATCTAGTGTTTACTGAATAGACAGAGGAACAAGTGGTAAGCATATCAAGAATATAAGGAGGTTTCGTGTATGGAAAAATCGGATGAGACAGACACCAAGGAGATACTGCCGACGGAAAGAGGGATGGAGCCAATTATTATTATAAACATTATGTATGTTTTATTCTGATTAAAATAGTCTGACATAGCTTGAATGTCAAAATTTAAATTTTCTCTCTCTAAAGTACTTTTAATTTCGTAGATTCGAAACAATTACCTTATAAAATACATAAGTTGACCAAATTCGATATCTAATGAAAGTAGAAAACAAGAAAAATATTTTGTAATCCAATTTTTTGTTTTTGAACATAATGACAGTATTATGCATGTATAATATACTATTAGAAGGCTTAAGATTTTAGAAAAACATCATCATAACTCGTAAAAGGTAATAGAGAGTAATGAAAAGCCGATAAACCTAAAATCACCGATTTGCGTACTTGATAATATAACAGATTATTTAATATAACTCATGTTTCTATTGAAACTCAATGTTATTAATTATTTACAATTTATTTTCATTTTTAACGAACAACGAAGTTATATGAAAGTTGTGTCTTGCGCGTTCCAGATTTTTTTTTTTTTTTCTAATTCCTTGACAACCTGAACCAAGATTACCGAAATACTCTGTGCGTGATTGAAGTGGATCAATACCCCCTTTAGAAATAGGTCACTTCTAGCAACTCTTCTATATTTCATAGCCATCGATTCTCCTGATTAAAACTAAACGTTTCCCCGGACTGGGACTTGAGGAGAAATAATTTATTGCCAATGGGAGGAGGTAGAAGGAGGTGGTGGGGGAGAAAGCCCACCCCACCTTTAACAAACTTTTCCACTTTTATAAACCTCCTCGAAGAAGAGATATCCTAAAACCTTGCCGAGCTTCGGAAGGTGCTACGGGACCCTCGGTAATGGCCGAACAGTGTACTCCTGAATCCTCTTCCAGATAATTAATGAGGCGATGATAACACTTAACTTCTCTCTTCAAGATTAGATTAGTAGGGACACTGACGAAGACTAGGGTTGGAACAAACCGTTGTTCGTACTGGATCATATGATCTTTTAATCAATATTGATATTAATAAGAGTTTATTACTTTGAGATTGAGCAGTGGGCCGAAGCGTAGATGGGAGGTTTGTTTTTAATCTGACCACGAGGATAAGGTCCATATTCCATATTCACATTGCAATAGCAAACACAATACTAAGCTAGTTTCAACAATACTTAACAGATATAATAATAATAGCTTCATTTCGTCCTTAATATCGGGTTGTTACACATGAAATGTCCGTTTTTATAGTTTCTGAAATACATAAAGGATTAAACCAAAAAACTCACGAATGATTAGAAAAAGAAATTTAACCCATCAATACGCCCATCACTCGGTTATTTTTAACATAGAGAAATAATTTTTAGTGTTTTACAATATAACCAAAATACCGTGAATAAATAGAAAACGTTTGAAATTTTACCCATAAATATGTCTATTACTCAGTTATATTTGGTTCAGAACTAGCAGAAATACAGCGTTTTGCAATCATCAGCGTTGAATCACGCTTTCCGTTGAATTATTTATTGTTTTTTGTATTACTTAATTGCCTATAAACAGTTACATAAAAAACTATTCACTAATATAGTTATTGGAAAGTAATAAACCATTGTGTAATAATTTGCAGCGTTTTTACGATCGCAATACTTTCCCTTACTATATATTTCATTTATAGGTAGTTAAAAGTAATATTATATGGTGGAATGAATATGGTCAAGTTTGTTAATTTGTTTTTGGCCCTTCTTTATTTATATTATAATATTTTCGGCCTGGGTTTTTTTTTTTTTTTTTTTTTGTTCTAGACATGTAGGATGCAGCTGTAATACTTATCGCCCTAGAATGTGGATGGTTGTATTCTTTCTGAGTTAGTCATTTATTCAATGAATGCAAATTTATTTTTGCTATCTTTTTTCACACGTTGAAAGTTATTATTTATATATATTTTAATGTAAATGTCTCTTCTATTTGGTTGTTTCACATGAAATGTCCGTTTTTATAGTTTCTGAAATGCATACAGGATTTTGCAAGTCTCGGTAATTTTCTTCCGAATGTTCGCATATTTAAAGTAAATAGTTACTAATCCTCTACCTTTGTATTATAATTAGCTTCCCAATCAATTACCCACTTTTTAGTATACCTCCAAATATGAACATGGAAACACGCGATTTTCGAGTAGTATTTTTTTACGACTTTAAACTCGACCATTCAAGAGCTGTGGCCGCTAGAAATATTTGCAAGGCGTTTGGGGGAGGAAGTGTTAATGAACGGACCATTCGCCGTTGGTTTGCTAAGTTTTCAGCTGGGGATACCGACTTGGAAAACTTGCCCCGAGGAAGACCTCCGTCCGTAATAGACAACGATGTCCTCAAACATACAGTAGAAGGAAACCCCTACCAAACAGTTAAAGGACTCTCAGCACAACTAAATGTAAGAGCATCTACCGTTTCCAGACATTTAAGTGTATTGGGAAAGTAAAAAATATCGATACATGGGTACCTGATGATCTCACTGAGCGACAGCAATTGAAACGCCTTGAGAACTGCGTTTCTTTGCTTGCGAGGCAAAAAACCGAGCTTTTCCTTGAAACAATAATTACCTGCGATGAAAAATGGATCGCATATGACAATCAGTGTCGGTCAGGGCAGTGGTCGAACATCGACGAAACCCCGGGGCCAATGCCAAAACCTAATTTGCATCCCAAAAAATTGATGGTTACAGTATGGTGGTCGATGGCTGGGATAGTTGATTATTCCTTTTTACCTAGTGGTGAAACCATTAACTCTACAACGTACTGCAATGAAATTGACCAAATGCACACAAAATTATTAAAAAAAAAAAAACCTGGATTGGTAAAACGGAAGGGCCCTATACTCTTACACGACAACGCTAGACCCCATGTTTCAAAACATACCGTGCAAAAATTGAAAGAACTGGGCTACGAAGTTCTTCCGCATCCATCATATTCTCCCGACTTGTCTCCAACAGATTACCACTTGTTCAGGAATTTAGACAACTTCGTCAAAGGAAAACTTTTTGAAAATGATGATCAAGTGAAAAGTGCGTTTTCAGATTTTAATTCACTTCAAAGCTCAGAGTTTTTCAGTTCGGGGATAACAAAGTTGGTGTCACGTTGGGAAAAATGTGTAGAAAAAGAAGGTAAATACTTCGAATAAAATTATCTAGTTTTCATTTCGTATTTTTAATAAAAATCCTTTACTTTGAAAACGGACATTTCATGTGACACAACCCAATTAAAACCCCAGTCTACAGCCGACCCAGGCTTACTAATTGACAGAGCAAGAACTCGACGACGTATCTCTCAGCCATCGGGATCTAATTAATTATTTGTGAAGGCTTCGCACCTAATTTTAGGCCACTATTTGGCTTTTGTGAAATCAGGGGATTGCTTCTATTCCGAGCTAACTCATCTACGTGTTGTATCTGCCTCAGGAGAGTTGTCCTGCTTGGTTTAACCGTTTATCTAGTTGGCAGCATTCAGGAAAATACAATAGTCTAAGATCCGAACTTGAAACGATCTGCACCAAGCTGATAATGTAATGAAACATATTTTATAACAAATTTAGTATATTAGGAAATATGTTAAGAATGGGTTGCCTAAAAAAATCCTGGACAAACTATTTTTAATTTAGTGTGGTTTTTTTTATCATTGTGGATGTAATTAGTTGACCGTTGAGAATTACTGGAAGGAATTAGTCCGGGTGGCGGTCATTAAATGAACAAAGAATTTTCTTATTAAAATGTCGAACCCAGTCTCTTTTCCCAAAATTTATTGAGAACTGCATTAGTCAAGTCCCTTTGTCAAATTCTCTTGCCTCCAAATTGACACACTCCTTGGACAGATACAAAAGAACACTACTGAACTTAAAAATTAGAGAAACCATACAACAAATTGACCACATAAACGACAATATACGTTCCTTAAATTCTTTTTTACATCCTATTATAGGAGACCAGAACATGGACAAACTGACTACAAGTATTCAAACAATTTTTGCTTTCACTAAAAAACAGACAAAACTTTCCCTCGTTAAAAAATTTAAAACCATTTATGAAAATAGTATTAATAAAAAATCGTATCCTAAAGGCTCTGATGATTGGATCAAAAATATTTCCTCTACCTCAGTCCCCCCTAATGTTAACAACATTTTGAGCTTAGGTCCCAATTTTTCTACCCCTTCTTCTAATCCTTCAAAAATGATTCCCCAACTTATCACGGATTTGGAATATATTTATAAAGATGATATTTTCAAAATAAGTGAGGAGGACAAGGAAATCTCCCGTTTACGTATTAGTAATATGATCTCCAACCATCTCCAACGCCCTCCACCTCAATCGTCTCTTTCCCCCCTCTTCTTCAAAGATCTTTCCTTCACTCGCTCATTCCTCAGATCCAATGAACAACTTATAGTTACTAGGGCTGACAAAGGTAACGTGACAGTTATAATGGACAAAACTGAATATGACGACAAAATTAACTCACTCTTATCAGACCGATCGACATATACACCATCTTCCCGTGATCCCACCCGCCCTCTCATGATTAAATTCAATCAACATATCAAAAATCTCTTAGAAAATAAATTCATCAACCTAACCACGTACAGAAACTTGATCTCGTACAACTCCTTACCCCCGCGTTTATATGGCCTTCCCAAAATCCACAAACCCGGCAATCCACTCCGTCCCATCATTTCAAACATCAACGCACCTTCCTCGAAACTTAGTAAATTCCTTCTACCTTCACTTAAAATACTTAGCCGAACTAACCCCTATGACATTAACAATTCCCTTTACCTCCGAGAACAGTTACTATCATTGCATATTCCCCCCAACTACATTCTAACATCCTTTGACGCCGAAAGCCTATTTACCAATATCCCCATTGATAAAGTTATCCAACTAGTAGAAAAACACTGGAACATCATTGAACCCCACACCACACTCAATCTTCTTTCATATTTAGAATCACTAAAACTTTGTTGTAAAACCGGATATCTCACTTTTCAAAACAAATTTTACAATCAGATCTCGGGACTTGCAATGGGTAACTGTCTCGCTCCTGACCTCTCTAATATCGTACTAAATGACTTACTCGACTCTATAACCGCAACCTATAAAAATGAAATTATATTTATTAAAAAGTACGTGGACGACCTCTTCCTTATAATAAACCCAGACAAAATCCCCGATATCCTAAAATCATTTAATTCTTATGATCCACGCCTCCGTTTTACCGTAGAAAAGAGAAAACAACTTGACAATTCCCTTTTTAGACTTACTTATCACTAGAAATACCGACGGTTCTATTTCAACTGACTGGTACACCAAATCCACCTATTCCGGTAGACTGCTCAACTTCTTCTCCCAACACCCATATCATCAGAAATTAAATGTTGCCAAGAATCTCGTCCACCGTTGCCTATCCTTGTCTGATCCAAAGTACCATCCTAATAATATCGAACGTATTAAAAAAATACTAACCTTAAACAGCTTCCCAAAAAAAGTAATTAAAAACCTTATAGATTCTTATAACACAAAAACCACCGTTACTTCCCCTACAATTCCCAACCATGATTCACCCATGATATTTTTATATAGATCCCTACCTTACATTCCGCACCTTTCTGAAAATATAAAAAAAATCCTTAAATTTTCCTTACCTTCCTTAAAACTAGGACTAAAGACCCAGAACAAGCTTTCTCACCTTTTTACCAATACAAAAGACCCGATCACTCCTATATATCGTTCCAATATTGTTTATAAAATTTCATGTACAGATTGTGATGTATCCTATGTAGGAGAAACCAAAAATTACTTAAAAACCAGAATATCGCAACATAAACTCTCCGTATCCTCTCGAAACCCTCTAGCCTCAAAACTTTCTGAACACTCCATACATTTCAATCATTCCTTTAACTTTGACGACTGCTCCATTTTAGATTATGTTCCAAACCATAAGAAAAGACTAATCGCTGAATCCGTCCACATCCACCTCCAATCCAATCCTGTTAACCACAAAACCGATAAACAATGCATTTCCTCCACATATAGCCACATATTAAACTCTATTAAGTAGCATATTTTCTCTGTCTATCCCACCATATATATTGTTTTGTTTTTCATTATTATTGTTTGTTGGTTTTTATTAATATTTTTAAATCTATTTTAGGTATCCATATAATTCTATATATGTATTTATTTTGTTTTGTTTATGTATTTAAAATTTTCTAAATGTCTTCACTATTCAATTTATTCCAACTTGTATTTATGTTTATTTAATTTTTTTTATCAACCTGTAAGATTTGTCAATTAATGTATTTTACAATGTTCCATTATTATTTTTTCCACCCTGTTATCTTTGGATACCTAAAACAGAATTAGGGATGATTAAGTTGGGAGGTACAGTCAGTTTTTCTCCATATACATCTTCCATCACTGCTCTTACTATTATATAGGTGATATTTCAAGAATTAAATCATAATTTTTTATCCTGTATCATTATTATAATCATAAGTTAAATTTCATTGATTCTTTGTATGGTAGTATTAAGAATTTTAGTCATTGTTGTCAGGCCCTGTCCATAAATCAGTACGTATTTTCCATTCCACCTTTTCCTACGTATTTTCCATCCTACCTACCCCCCATCTACCAAAACAGTACCTAGTTTCCATTCTCCCACCATGCGGTACGTATCTCCACTCTACTTCATATTTTTATATTTCATATTTCATGTAAATTATTGATACCTGTGTAAATTTTGTTTAGTGAACATTTTTATTTTCTCTGTATAACACTTTCATTATTGTAATATGGTCATTGTAATTTTTTTTTTACATACACAGTTCTTCTGTTATTTTTTCAATACCGACGTTCTCTAGCTAAATAGGTTATATAATATTGTATGTAATGTCATTGAAATTATATTCTTTTGTATCTTTTTAGCCCTGATGATGACCCACAAAGGGGGTCGAAACGTTGGCAAACAATAAAATAGTTGAAACTATTTAGTTGTTTCATTTAATGACCGCCACCCGGACTAATTCCTTCCAGTATTTTTAATTTAAATTATATGTTGCAACATCATGATAGTAAGAAAACTTTTACCCTGACTTAAAGTATCAAAGGTATAGAATTGCAGCCGTTGGGTTGCCTAATCTTTTGCTGGACAAACTATCGGTGTTCAGGTAAATGCGGGTGTGTCGATATCAGTTATCTTTACCGGCTTGATAATAGAAAACAAATTATATCAATATAAGCGTTGTTTTATTGCAAACACATTGATATATGGTTGCCTGCAAAAAACTTGATCCTAATCTAGGTTGCCGAACTTTAAAGATTATATTTTAATAAAAATCCTTAACTTTGAAAATGGACATTTCATGTGACATGATCCAATAAAATGGATATATGAGTAAATAAATGAGAATAGCAGATTTTTTTTTTCTTTTCTTCTTTTTGTTTTACATGAACCTGAGGGTGTGTTTAGATTCAAATACGATAATTAGGAATGGTATTAAATGTAAAGCATGAAGAAATAATTAGACTAAGTGTTCCGGGATGGACTTAATTACGAAGATGTAGTCACACTCGTTTGCTGAAGGGTCCAGGTAAAATCTTGAATCAGTGTTCTTTGAAGAACACCTTGGTTTACATGGAACAAGTTTCCAGGTCCACTCTCATATTCATTCCTCTAATTCAACTTTTTCCAGTTCTAAAGAACTATTCACTTGCACTTACCTATGAAATATGAAATATATAGTAAGGGAAAGTATTGCGATCGTGAAAACTCTCGAGTTACAGTTTTCAACGGAAATATACGTTTTAGGGTTCCCTGAGTCCAAATGGCCACGTCCCGCTAAAAAGGTCTATGTGAGTATGTGTGTGTGTGTGTGTATGTGTGTGCGTGTTTGTGTCCGTGTGTCCATGTGTCTGGGTGGTAAATCTAGACTCGAAGATCTCAGAGCTCGAGCAAAGTGGCATTGAACCAGATACCCATCGGACAAAACCCATAACAGTGAACTGACTAACAAACTTTAGACAGAAATGAGAAAGCTTAAAATTCAAAACTTTCAGACCTTTACAGAAAACTTAACTACGTCAGACAAATCATTATGGACAACAACTGCAAAACTACTGAAATTTAAAACCTTTAATCATCCACTCCTCACTGAATCCCACACCTGGACAAGAACCGATAATTAAAAATCCCTAATCTTTGGCAAACTCCTATCCAAAACTTTTCATCCTCATCCCGATATCACTAACCCACTCCATAACGAACATGTTAAAGCAGAACTAAATGTTCCACTCCAAATGTCTCCTCCTCCTAAAGCCTTTCATCCATCAGAAATCATCAACATCCTTGATAAATTACCTCTTAAAACATCTCCAGGCCAAGACCTTATTACACCCAACATCCTAAAACAGCTCTCTCGTAAGGCCATCCTTTTCCTTGCTTATATCTATAACGCCATTCTCCGTTCTACCTATTTTACATGGAATCCTCATACAATACTTAAACGACAAGAAACTGCTCGTAGATATCGACTATTAAAACACTTACTTGACAAACGATCAAAACTCCCTCTATACTTCAAAAAAACTAATTTACACAACCATTATTGGACCTATCTGGACTTATGGCATAGAGCTATGGGGCTCCACTGAACCATCGAATTCCTCCCGCATCTAATCCTTGCAATCCAAAATCCTTCGACAAAAGCTAGACGCTCCTTACTTTGTTACCAACAAACTCATCCATAGAGACCTGAATATCCCACCCGTTGCAGAAATTGCCCAAAAAGATACTCCTCCTTTCATTCCAAATTACCCGCTCATACAAACCCGCTTGTCTGTATCCTCTCATCGGCATATATTCCTTATAATCCTCCGAGGCGTCTGAAAAGTCGGTGGCCTCAAGACCTGCTTACCAAATAATCTAATAAAAGTGCTACCACTGGATAGATTCTTCTCAAGACTTTTCCAAGCCAATGTTCTGTAAATAAATCATTTACTTGTTGTACTGTGTACAGTTGTAAATATCAATAAAATAATTTAAAAAAAGGAAAAAAAAAAAGTGCCGCAAAAAGAAAAAAAAATCGGGATCACTTGTAGCTGGGTGGCTAGCGTAACAGCCTCCCATGCCAAAGGTCACGGGTTCAAACCGCAGGTGGTCCTAGGATTTTTTAATGGGAGTAAAAAATCCTTAGTTACGCGTCCTTCGGAGGGACGTTAAAAGGTGGTCCGAGCCTGTGCGATGTCAGGTACTCGTTAAAGATCCTATCCTAATAAACCTGGATAGGCAAAATTTAGGACTCCACTGTAGCATCGTCCGATTAGCCATAGTTGCATAAAAGTGACGTTAAACGAATAAACAACAAACAGAAAAAAATCAAATGATGTAAACCATCGGTTGTCTCAATTTTGACTGCACTGTATATAGAGAGGAGACAAAGAAACATTTAATGCTGAATTTCACGTCATAACCATTATTATATACCTATGGAGAATGATGTGGAGGTTATACTCATCTATTTGAAGGACTTTCTCCTTCGCTTCTAAAGACTCATCAAAGAAATAATAAAGCACGAAGATGGATATTTATTTATTACTTCGTGTAATAATAAAGCGGATAGATGCTGGGATTTGTCTTCATCAAGGCCCGGGACAATGCGGCATTATAACCACTTCCTGACAGGCCTCCTTTCTTCCCTAATCGGGGATTAATGCGGAGGAGGTGGGAGCGGAGCTAGGCTCGTTCCGCGCCTCTTCTATTTAATCAAGACGACTGTTAGCCGCCGCAAACATTTATACCGCGCCATTATCCGATTCAGGCCGCTTCCACCGAAGTTAGTTTCCAATCTAAGCGGCCTTAATCCTCATTAACCTGAAGGCGCGCTACAGCTTTCCAATTCCCCGCTTTATGATTCCGCTTCATGCCTGTAGTGTAGCTTCCGAATCGATCATAGAGTTACATTCTCACTTTAGTAACAATATTACATTACTATAGTAATAACTATCTTATAGTATTGCAAGGTAAGAAAAATTATTGATCCCAAGGGGTTACCTGTAGCATGATGGTTAGCATAAACTCATATACACGTTGAGAAATAGGGTATGTGCAGGTGAGGTGAAAGCAAGTCTTGTATGTGTTCACGAAAGTAGCAGAAGAGGGAGATGGCTTATTACTTTTGCTATTAAAAAAATCCTATAATATCATTAAATATTATTTCTTTAAAAAGATAAAAAGTAAATGATAAAGTTATATAAAAGCAAACAAGTGTAATATACATATCATGAAGACATTCAGAAACTCGTTTTTAGGAAATTAGACATTGTTTATAATAAAAGGTAAAAATAATAAATTATAAAGTTTAATAGACAATTCGGTAATTGAATATTTATTATATTGGGTTGTGTCACATGAAATGCCCGTTTTCGAGGTAAAGAATTCTTATTAAAAATACGATATGGAAACAAGATAATTTTATTCGAAGTATTTACCGTCTTTTTCTACACATTTTTCCCAACGTGACACTATCCTTTTTATCCCCGAACTGAAAAACTCTGAGCTTTGAAGTGAAACAAAATCTGAAAAAGCACTTTTCACTTGATCATCATTTTCAAAAAGTTTTCCTTTGACGAAGTTGCCTAAATTCCTGAACAGATGGTAATCTGTTGGAGACAAGTCAGGAGAATATGGTGAGTGCGGAAGAACTTCGTAGCCCAGTTCTTTCGATTTTTGCACGGTATGTCTTGAAACATGGGGTCTTGCTGCCGCTCAGTGAGATCATCAGGTACCCATGTATCGAGCTTTTTTAATTTCCCAATACACTTTAAATGTCTCGAAACGGTAGGTATTTGTGGTTCATATTTGGAGGTATACTAAAAAGTGGGTAATTGATTGGGAAGGTAATGTTTATAATACAAAGGTTGAGGATTAGTAACTGTTTACTTTAAATATGTAAACATTCGGAAGAAAACAACAGAGACCTGAAAAATCCTTTATGTATTTCAGAAACTATAAAAACGGACATATCATGTGAAACAACCCAATAATATGTTGAAAGTATGTGATATTCATTTTCACCTACGAATCACGAATTTCATCTCACTTACACATCCTCTAATTCTCACCGTGTATCACCGCCTTAACAGCCTCCTGTTCCAAAGATCCCAGCATCTGTAAAAAATCCTTAGTTGTGCCGTCCTTCGTAAGGGATGTTAAAGGGTGGTCCCGAGCCTGTGCGATGTCAGGTACGCGTTAAAGATCTTTATCCTAATTAAACCTGGATAGGTAAAATTTAGTGATCTCACTGCCCGATTAGCCACACCAACATAAAGGGACGTTAAATATATCAACAAACAAAATATTGTTATCAAACATACCACGATCTTGAACATGTGACGTCCTTCTTTACCAATAAAATATGTTCATAAATTTATGGGCTTACAATTACTTTATATGTACTTGTACGGTTTCTTTTATTGCATATTAAAAGCTTTTTTTAAATTTAATATATACAATATACTGATAATCAATAAAAAAGTGAAATGATAGTTAAGACAAATGACAAATATAAAAATAATTAGCAACAAAATGGGACAAATGAAATCAAATAAGAGGTAAATAATTAGATAATAGAAAATTTAAATTTAAAACAGAGGTGAGAGATATTTAAATTAGATATAAGTACGTACCGATTGAAGAAGAGTGTCACAACAATGAATGGCATATCATAAAGCAATAATGGTGCCCGGGGTGGGAAAATGATGAACTAAAATTAGCGGTAACAATGGTGTTCACGCCATATGTTATGGTCTGATGAAAAAAAAAAAAGGAAAACTGTATAATTTAAACTGTATAAATTCTTGATATTTATCAATAGATCATTTTTGTATTAATCTTTATTTTTTGTCTGTTTTAAAAATAGTTATTATAAATATAATAATAAGTTTTGAATAGAAGAGAAAGAAAAAGAAGACGATCGTTTTCAATTGTTTTTTTTACTGTCTCGTGGACAGTCGAGTCTTAAGCTAGCGTCTGAGCGGTGAAGATGTGCCGTATATAGACCCAAGATTCCTCTCAACGTTTGAACGTTTGGAAACGAATTTCTTCATCTTCTCATCGTTCCCCTTGGAACTTGGAAGAGCCACCTTGCGGTAATTTTCTTCAATACTCAAGACGACTTCGTTCAAGCCGCCCTGCGGTCGTTTTCTTCAACACTCAACTGGACATCTTTACGTGAATATAACCTATCTTTATCCATTAATTGAACATTTAATTTCTTAATTCTTATTCAAGAAACTGTTTAATTTGATAACTATTTTTTTTTTACATCTTTAAGCATTAATTAAGTTTAGTTTGTTTCTTCTATTTTTACAATATTTTAATTAGGTTTATTTCGTTTCCCACATTTTCTTACAGCTGTTTAATTATAATTAGGTTAATTTTTATCTTATATAAATTTATTAGGTTAATTTGTTTCTTATCTTGTTTATATGTATTTTAGTCTATTAAATGTATTGTGATTCGTCGTTTGCTTTCATTATTTTTATTTATTTTAAATCTATACAGTCCACTAATTTATTTCAATAGAACCACCCTCAATTTCGAGTTGTCACTTGGAAGTACTATTCTTTCACGGATAGCCCAGCGTATACAAATGCTATAAAAGTAGACATTAAACAAATGAATAAAAAAAAAATATTGTGAATACTTAATAAAATATTTATTTGACAAAGAAAACAGGATGAATTGAAATTAAAATAAATAAAATAAAAATAGAAAAGTATATAATGATAAACGTGTTGGGACAACCCAATATGGAATGGAAACGGGAGGAAATGTAAATGAGAACGACAAGAAACAAAAGAATCGAGTTAACAAAGTGTAATGTATTGAGGATACTGAGGGATGGAAATTCTGTATAACTATTATATTAATTAAATAAAAGTTAATAAGCCTTTGTCGGCAAAAGATCAAAAGGCGTTTGCCTAAATCCAGGTGGGCCCCCAGCGATACCTCGGGAAACTTCCTCTAGACCCTATGACAATGGACCCCCGGCTTGGGGCACTTCCCAGATCAGCCCTGCCCGAGGTGACGACGATGAGGGAAGATTCGAAAGAGGCAGACGAGTTCTATCCTCAAGAAGAGAGGAGTGTTATTCCAGCCTCGAGAAGATGTGAGTCGGTTTCTATCTAGAAGAAGAGATGACCCTCTGGGGGTCAGAGAGATCAGCTGGAGATATGAGAGCCTAGAAGGGGTGACTAAGGTTGGTTCCACCTTCGTCAGCCGACAAAGTACTCAAAGGTCGTTCTGATTTCTCTGTTATGTAATATTTTATAGCAAAAGTAGTAGTGAAAATGTCCCTCAGTATTCTCAATCAAAGTGATAGGCAATGTATTAATATAATGGATATGTGTAAGTTAATAATTATAATAATGTATTAATTGAATCTTGTTTACTTTAATCTTACTCTGCATGCCACCTATTGGATTAGTAAAAACGATACCTTTGGAAAGGAGATCCAATGGTAACATTAAATGTGGTTAATATATGGATTAAATATATCAAGTAAGCTAGTTTTTGAAGGTACCGCTGCCTTAGAAAAGCAGCCGGTCAAAATATAAAAAAAGACATATTTTTTTTTTTTTAATTTTTAATATAAAATATTACGTTCACAATGCTTATTCTAATAATAGTGAAAGGAATAGATAATTTACGAAAATTCAAACAAATTCAATACTAGTGAAAAAAGAGGGAAAAAAAGAAAAGTTAGCCAACATCGAACCGAATCTAACTACGCAGAAATGTCCCAGATATGAAGTTTAATCAAACCGGTCCAAATTAAACGAATATAAAACATATATTTTAATTAAAGCTGGCCTTTCGGTGGCCGAGTTGCGTGGTCCCATGATTTAGTTAATATCGATTTATCGTTATCGAAGCAGAAGCAAACGATTAATCATTTCAGCACAGCTGTTCCTTGACACCTCACCATCTGCCTCCCCCTTTCAGGGCTGGAACCAAATTTATTATATAAGAAAGCATGTATGTATTAATTCATTTAACGTCGATGCTGCTGTGGCTAATCGGGCGATGCTACAGTGGGAGTCCTAAATTTTGCCTATCCAGGTTTAATTAGGATAGGACTTTAATGACTACCTGACATCGCACAGGCTCGGGACCACATTTTTTGGGCCTCTATAAAGGAAGGTAGAAATAACAATTAAAAAAAAAAATCAAATTACAGACATTTTTACTTCCATTTACCTGTATATATGTAATATATAGTAAGAGAAAGTATTAAGATCGCGAAAATTTTCGAATTCTAATTTTTAACGGAAATACACGTTTTAGGGTCTCGCTAAAAGGTCTGTGTGTGTGTCCGGGTGTGGTAACTCCCGTGCCTAAACGAAAAGTCCTATGAAACTGAAATTTCATATTTAAACAAACTATACGCCCGAGATTTTACAGCAACTTTTTCATAAATATCAGCTAACCAGAAGTGCCACTTTTTACCATGCATTTTCCACATGTTTCCGATTTTTTTCAAAAACGGCTCTAACGATTGGTAAATTTAACGGGCTTTAATATCTTATAGGTTTCATTCTGATTGAAATAGTCCAACAGGGCTTAAACATATCGTCTGATTGGCATTGCTAATAAACAGGTAGATATATAAGTTGAACGAATTCGATATCCCACAAGACGAGAAAACTGCAAAAATATTTTTTTTTTTGGAATATTTTGTCTTTGAACCTAAGAACGGTTATATACATGTATAATATATGCTAAATGTTTTAAAAAAAATAGTATCTTATACATACTGTTGTAAATGTTAACGAAGAGTGATGAAATGCCGATATAACAAACTGAGTGTAGGGATCATTTGTAGCTGGGTGGCTAGCATAACAGCCTCCTATGCCTAAGGTCACGGGTTCAAACCCACAGGTGGTCTAAGATTTGTTAATGGGAGTAAAAAATCTTTAGTTATGCCGTCCTTCGGAGGGGACGTTAAAAGGTGGTCCCGAGCCTATGTTGGTTGGTTGTTATATTTTATTGGCACAAAACATCTCGGTCATCAGTGCCAGACACTCATTTCTAGAAACTAATTTAAGGTTAAATAATGAACAATTGTTTTACTAAAAAACAAATAGTTGAAAACAATTAACTGATAAGAATAATCACTAGTAAGAAAAAATGTAACAGCATTAGCAAAAGATAATCATATATCAGGTTAAATTAAAAAAAAAAATAATAATAATAATAAATAAAAAATAAATAAATAAAAATTAAAAAAATAAAATAAAATAAATAAATATATATATATATATATATATATATATATATATATATATATATATATATATATATATATATATATATATGTATATAATTAAAGTTAAAAATTAATTAATTAATTTAGAAAATATAATAATAATAATTTTAAAAATGATAATAATAATAGTAAAATACAATTTTCAAATCTGCTTGTAAAAGTCCATTTCCGTAAGAAAGCACATCAATTCGTCAATTCTATTTATATCGTTCCCCAAAGCAACCGTGACATTGAGTGGTATTCCCCTTTGGTTCAATTTCCCTGTGTAGAAGGGACATTCCTCGAAAATATGAGTAACTGTCAGGGCTCCCCCACAATGCTGACATCTTGGGGGCAAATCTTTAGATATTAAGTGCCCATGGGTTAACCTTGTATGTCCGATTCTCAGGCCGGCCAGGACCACCTCCTCTCTGCGGTTGATGCGATTTGAGGTTTTCCAAGACTTTGGCTCACTCTTAATCGCTTTCAGCTTGCTTGGATAGCTGTTTTTCCATGTTTCATCCCATTTTTTAAAAACATTTTCAATTAGAGGGCGCGCTAGTTCTGATGGTGTTAACAGTGCTTTACCACGACCAGGGAGAGTGAGAGCCTCTTTGGCTGCCTTATCTGCCATTTCATTTCCCATTATCCCCATATGGCCCGGTATCCTGACATAATGAATTATTTTTCCGTCTTCAGCCATTGATTTGGTCAATTCCAGGATTCTTAAAATTCCTGGATGACTGGAATACATATTGTCAAGAGCTTTTAGAGCGCTCAATGAATCTGAGGCTATGTGATTCATTCCGAGCCTATGTGATGTCAGGTACTCGTTAAAGATCCCTATCCTAATAAAACCTGGATAGGTAAAATTTAGTGCTCCCACTGTAGCATCGTTCGATTAGCCACAGCAGCATAAAGGGACGTTAAATAAATAAACAAACAAACCGATTGTTGTAGATAATAATATAATAGATTATTTAATAACACATGTTTCTATTAAAATCCAATATAAATGATTCTTTAACAATTTATTTTCGTTTACAAATTTGTTTAGAAGTTCTTGAATTGATATAAATAATGGAAGTAAGTGAAAGTCGTGTGTTGCGCGCACCAGATTTTTTTAAAAAGCGAGATCTAAAAAGGCAAGACCGTGTGTGGGAAAGGAGTTCTATGTGTTGAGATGATAGTCCGCGATTCTGAGGAGTACAACAGGATAGGAAGGAATGTCGATTTATAGACGGTTAGTTTTGTCCGCTTTGACACCTCTCTTCTCCCCAAGAAACCCCGCCTGAACATATAGAAGATTTATCGATGGTTCAGGCTTAATTAAAACCATTATTGTCGTATTTGGGAAAATCGTGTTATGAAGTGAACTAGAAGAACAGCTTGTCGAGTTTGATGAAAATGTTGCTGTAACATTTCAGGGGTAAAGTTGTCGCTTTGCGTCTTTCAAGTCAATATGCCCGACTTATACTTTTTTAGAATTTTGTAAACATTTTTGACTAAGCGCATTAAGGATTAATAATAATAATAATAGACTTACCGAACCCGAAGGTTCGATGCCGATACCACCAAACTCCACCTGCACAGACTCGTCCAATGTTCACCGTTCAAGACCAAGCCCCCGAGATCAGCCTTACCGCAATCCTCCCATGGAAGTTTCGGCCTACGTTTCGAACGCCTAACAGTCGGATCAGCGAATACCAACTTTCTCAGAATCCGATCCTCACCGAGCCCAACAACTTTACTCGCCCATTTGAGTTTCCGCGATGCTATCAACTCAATTATATTCACAGGGTATAAGCTCCGCAGTTCCGAGTTGTGCAACCTTCTAAAGTCCCCAGTGGCCTCATCTCTCTTCGGACTAAATTTTACGAAGTACCTTATTTTCGAAAACCTTAAGCCGTTTTTCATCCTTCAAAGTAAGCGGCCACGTTTCATACCCGTAAAGAACCGTCGGAAGAAAAATCGTTTTATAAATATCTTCAAGTTTTTAGATAGAATCCACGAGCTAAGTAATTAAGCAACTGAATAATAACAAGCATTTCCCACCTTTAACCGGGACTTTATTTCATCCTTGATTTCATTTTTTCTAGTTATCATCGAACCTACTTGAATTTCTCGACTTGTTCAAAAGTATGCCCTGAAATATTAATATCACCAAGATCGCCACCGTTTCTGCTACTAATCATATATTTCGTGTTATCGATATTTAATTTGAGTCCTATTTCTTTACCGGTTTTTATCAACACACTTTTATTTAGTTGTATGGTTTCGGTAGAAAAGATTAAATCTAAACATTAAAAAACGCTTTGATCTTATTTTACAACCTAATACGTTTTAAAATATCTCACAATTTCAAATACGGCTTTAAAGGATTTTTGTGTGTTTTTAGATGGAATAGAATAAATGATTTCGATAAAATTTAAATAATTAGAATTCAAAATAAAGATTATGTATAAAATGCCATTTGGTACCTTAAAAAAAGGATTATTGAAATTTACTACTGCATATTTTAATAAAACAAGTAAATATGCTGCTTAATGATAAAATATATGGGACGACATGAAGATAAACTGCTCATTGGCAGCACTCTAGTAGGTCTTTTTATGAACTGATATTGGTATCTTATGGAAATAAAAATTTCAATAGCAATTGTTCACTTTAACTTGAGTAATATTGAGGATGTATAGTCGACTGTATAAACTATTATAGGTGAAATAATCAGGAGTCAGTCTTCTTTTTGAAAATTAATTTTGCCAACGTTTCGGCTCAAGCTTGTGATCCATCATCAGGGCTACAAATATCAGAACAAAAGAGATACATATTAATATGATTTTTTTTTAATGTAGTGACAATGATAACATTTGAAATAAAACAGAAAATATAGCAACATACTTAAATATTATAGATACAAATAATGATATTATGATACACTATCTGATGATGATAAGCATAAAAACAAAACTTTAGACTTTATTGTACGTTTATACTTTTTACTTCTATATTAAAGTCTAAAGTTTTATTTTTATGCTTATCATCATCAGATTGTGTATCATATTATCATTATTTGTATCTATAATATTTAAGTATGTTGTTATATTTTCTGTTTTATTTCAAATGTTATCATTGTCACTACAGTAAAAAAAAAATGTCATTATCATATTAATGTGTATCTCTTTTGTTCTGATGTTTGTAGCCCGATGATGGCTCACAAGCTTGAGCCGAAACTTGGCAAAATTAACAATTTTCAAAAAAAATACTGTCTCCTGATTATTCCACCTACAATTTAACTTGAGCAGTGCTTCATAGAGTTATAAATTTGTATGAGTAAAAAAAAAAAATCGATATAATTAGTTGACCGTTGAGAATAACTAGAAGGAATTAGTACGGGTGGCGGTCGATGAATGAAACAATTGAGTAGTTTCAACCATTTATTAGTTTAATCTAGTTTCCACTAGCCTAAAATACGCCCTGATGATGACCCACAATGGGGGTCGAAACGTTGGCAGAAACTACATAATCGTTTCGTTTATCGACCGCCACACGGACTAATTCCTTCGATTAAAAAGAAAAAATGTTTGAATATAAATCAGCTATGCCTAAAATATAATTACTTTGCATTTCTCTCAATGGTTCTAATTTCGTTTCTTAGGGAAAATTAAACTTTTCATGAACAGAAAAAAAAATTGTGCAAACATTCTTGATTGCTTAGCTCATCAAATGTTTACACCCTTCTCGCATTTTCTGTTTTGAGAAGGTAAACATTATATTTAAGTGAGGGAATGAAATTAAAATTTTAAAATTCAATTGGTCTTTGCACACTTCTTCACAAGGTCTAAAAATAAGTCGGACATTTTAAATATTAAACTCAGGCAGCGCCTCCTAATTTTGGGGCTAAATTATTAAAGAGCAAATTGGAGGGAGCATCAGGCGCCGAATAATTCAACTCTGGAAAATATTTTTTAATTTCTAAATATTCATTCTTCTAAGGAAAAACTTCTTTCTCGTTTGTGAAAGAATAAATTATTTAAATTTAAATAATTGTGAAGGAATTCAGTTTGTTATTTTACTAAAATATTGAATGAGTCCATCTGGAAACATATAAAGTAACTATATATATATATATATATATATATATATATATATATATATATATATATATATAATATATATATATATTCTAGTGGACCCATCCCTGTTTCGCACGGACGCTATTTGAATGAGGTGTCATTTATATTTTAAAATCTGTCTGACCGATTTAGAGTTTATCTGCTTTGGGAGTTTAAGTTTATTGTAACGAAAAGGGCAATATATTATTATATTTAATAATCGACTGAAATGAGAAGACATAAATCAAAATTAGTTCATGAAGTGACAATGGTTGACTGTGTGTATTATATATGAGAGAAGTTGGTTCAGGGTGCAGTCAATATAACACACAATTAAGTATAAACTTAATTTATTAGTGCCGACGTTTCGGCCTAAATTATAGGCCTTCTTCAGGGCTATAAGAAAAAAAAAAAAAAAACAAAGATAACAACCAGTAGTGGAATACAATATATAAAGATGAAAAGAAAAATAAATTATACTGAACATTACAAACAAAGTGAAATAGTAGTAATGACAATTGATAAATGTAATACGTCATAGATTTATAACTGTAGTACGTCATAGATTTGCATGTTGTACGTCATAGATTTATAACTTTTTTTCTCTTAATGTTAAAAGTATTTTTTAACTTTACAATGTCTCACTATTATTATTTTTTTTTCATACTTTAAAAAATGAACTAAAAATAATTAATTAAAAGTAATTAATTAATTAAAACTGTAAAAAATAACACGGGGAGCGACGTGGTCTAGTGAATAGAGCACTAGTCTGCTGTGCTCCGGGTCCTGGGTTCAAATCCCGGCTGTTGCAGAATATTATTTATTCTGTTATTTCAGTCGGGGGGCGTCCTTAGGGTACGGAGACCCTCCTGGGGCAGACCCAGCCTCTATAAAGTGGGTACCTAAATTAATTGGGGAAAAACCTGGCGGCTGAGCGTGATTAAGGCCTAATCACCTCATTGCACTGCCGTTGGCCTAGAAACAGTACGAATCTTTATATGTACTGAGCCCAAGACCCTTCATGGGTTGTAGTGGTACAGGTTTTTTTTTTTTTTTTTTTTTTTTTTTTTAAATAACACACCTTTTATTAAAATTACTTTTTCCCCTTTTGTTTTTAGAAATGATTACATTCTACTATTTCACTTGTTTGTAATCTTCAGTATAATTTATTTTTCTTATCATCTTTATACATTTTACTCCACTACTGGTTGTTATCTTTGTTTTTTTGTTTTTCTTATAGCCCTGAAGAAGGCTTATAATTTAGGCCGAAACGTCGGCACCAATGAATTAAGTTTACGCTTAATTGTGTGTTAAATTGACTGCACCCTCAACCAACTTCTCTTATAAAATTAGTTCAGTTTATTTGTTTGTTACTTTAAAGTGAAGCATAGATAATAGAAAATTTAATTTTCCATAAAAATGAAACTTGATTGTTATGTATGTTTTCAAAAACTATAGAAATAACAAAGGTTTCTATAATATTAGGTTTATTACTATTTTATAATTCAAAAAAACTATTTAAATTACATTTTAAAAGTTTCGTTATGTTTTCATAGGAATCCCCTTTAGTTTACAGTGAAAAAATCTCTTTTTATGAAATAATATTGAATAATTAAGTTTATAAATTTATAACAAGTTACCATTTATCTTAACAAGTAACAGTTTGGTACGTAATATTGTTTCTAAAATCTTGCGTACCAAACGGAAGAATGCAACTTGCACGATCCTATATATTTAACTATTATAACCCTCCTCTTAACCAATAACATATGTTCATACGTTTATGAACTTACAACGACTTTATATTAACTTTTACGATTTCTTTAATTGCATATTAAGTTTTCTAAAGTCTTGCGCTTTCCTAAGGCATATTATACGTCTATATTTCAGGAATACATTTTTGATGACTGGGTTATAGACAATTTTCTTTTCCCCTTTAAGGAAAAACTAAAGTACAATCTATTTTACATATAAATCTTCAGGAAACAATACCCTAAATGACAGTACGAACCCTATCAAAATCCGTCTTTTGATTAAGGAGGAGTTGTTAAGGAACTTAATTTTACATATAGAGAGAATTAAAAAAAATATAACTTTTTCCCTCAATAAATGGACCATTAAAATATATTAAAAACCAGTGAGCCGACCCTTACAATACGAACAATACACGATTTGACCAATTTAGGAAATCCAGGAAGAAATACAGTCGTGGTTAAAGGCGGGAAATACGTGTTATAATTTAGTTAAGAAATTACTTAGCTCGCGGTTTTTATCAAGAAACGTAAAGTTTAGAATTTAGAAAACTATTATTCTTTGGACGGTTCTGCACGGATCTAAACTGTGGCCGCTTACTTTGATGTATGAACAACGCCTCAAGATTTTCGAAAATAATCTACTGCGTTGAATTATCAGTCCAAAGAAAGATGAGGCCACTGTGAGATTCAGTAGCTTGCATAACGCGGAATTGCGGAGCTTGTACATTGTGAGTACAATTGAGTTGATAGCATCGCGGAGACTCGAATAGGCGAGGGAAGTTGTCAGTGTAGAAAGAAATAGGATAAAGTCGGTTAAATTGATTCGCTGAACCGATTGGTAGGCCGAAGCTTCGATGGGAGAATTGTAAAGTCTGATCTCTGGGGCTGAGGGAATGAATGTTGATTATTGGAGGAAGTTTGTTTTTTTTTGTTTATTTAACGTCACTTTATGCTACTATGGCTGATCGGACGATGCTACAGCAGGAGTCCTAAATTTTGCCTATCCAGGTTTTATTAGGATAGGGATCTTTAACGAGTACCTGACATCGCACAGGCTCGGGACCACCTTTTAACGTTCCCTCTGAAGGACGGCATAACTAAGGATTTTTTACTCTCATTAAAAAAAAAACTATTAAAATATCATTAAAAATCCTAGGACCACCAGTGGGTTTGAACCCGTGACCTTTGGCATAGGATGCTGTTATGCTAGCCACCCTGCTACCGGTGATCCCGTTTGGAGGAAGTATATCATTGTGTAGGCAGTATTTAGTGATATCGGTATTGAACCTTCGGGTTCGGTAGGCCTATTATTATTGCTATAGATTTATTTAGAGTTTATCACTTAGAGATTAATAGTTCAAAGTAACGGCATTATTATGTTTATTTTATAAAGTCTATTCGTTACTATATTTAATCATCTGCAGAAATTAGAAGCATGAATCAAATTAAAATTGGTTCAGTTACTTTGTTTGTTCTGTTAAAGGCTCCTATTTTATTCGATTTTTTACTATTTTATATTTAAAGTGAACTCGTTCTAAACACATATAAGCAGTTTAATATAGTGTACAGTAAAACATATATTTTCAATTAATGATCTAAAAATAGAAATAATTATTATTATTGTGGATGTAATTAGTTGACCGTTGAGATTTACTGGAAGGAATTCGTCCAAGTGGCGGTCTTTAAATGAAACAGCTAAATAGTTTCAACTATTTATTGTTTGCCAACGTTTCGACCCCTTTGTGGGTCATCATCAGGGCGCATGGTGCGAGAATGGAGTCTCTATTTGTTGAGTTGTTTCATATAATGACCGCCACCCGGACGAATTCCTTCCAGTAATTATTATTAATGTTAGATTATGAAGTTATAACAATTTTCCGTTTATTTAAATAACTTACTATAAAATATGTTGTCTATATCTAAGTATATAACTTGTTTGATACAAGATGATGGTAACACTGAATCGCTATAACCTCTCTCATTACAACATTACTAATAACATAAGTTCATGCGCTATTAACTACTTTCTATTACTTCTCTTCTTCGCATTAAAATATTGGATTATTTTTTTAATATATTAATAACACCATATTAAAGTTATAAAATGAAATGTTTTATTATGATTTTTAACGAAACTAAATGTCTATTTAGTAAATTTAGAAAATAATTGCATTTCAAATCGCGGTTTTAAAAGGACTTAAAAAAGTGTTCATGAGATAAAATTAAATAGAAAGTGTTTACACTAAAACTAAAGATATAAATAAAGGGAATTAAATACATTTTTTAAAATTATCATTTATTGACATTTAGATCTGTATTATTAATACATCAAGTAAATTGGCTAACAGAAATACATGAAAAAGAAATGAAGAGAGAATACACTATTCTAAACTAGAAGGTCTCGGTGGCCATCTTCTTTTCAGACGCCTCGAAGGATTGTCAGGAATGGAAGAGGTAAGCGAAGATTGAAAATAGTTGGTTAGAGTAGAAGTGGAGTTTTTCATGGTAGGATTGATACCTGGTTCGGGCCATATCAGCAACATATGGGCTATTAAGGTCTTTATGTATGAGTTTATTCGTGACAAAGTAGAGAGAATTGAGGGTTTTTCGAAGGATTTTGGATTTTAAGGGATTGAATACGGGAAGAATTGATGGTTTAGTAGAGCCCCAAAGCTCTACTCCGTACGCCCATATAGGCCATATGGTGGGGATATAGATGAGCCTTTTGTAAATAAATGGAAGTTTAAGCGTCTGTCCAGTAAAGTGTTGTAGTAAGCGAAAGCGACGGGCGGTTTCTTGTCGTTTCAGTCTTGTGTGCGGGTTCCATGCAAAACGTTTGTCTAGTTCCTACTTTCCTATTTATAGGAAACTCCTGTCCTAGATTGCGAATCCGTACAACCGAAATAAGCGGGATATTATTAAAGGACACTGTAGGGCAAAATGTTTTGTTGGGATTGATTTTGATTCCCCAATTCAGACACCATACCTCAAGGTCTCTGATGTGGGATTGAAGAGTTTGAGAGGCAACAGTAGGATCAGTATGAACTGATAACACTTAAGTGTCATCAGCATAGGTAGGAAAGAAAGTGTTAGGATGGGTTGGGATATCAGCTGAATAAAACTGTGTAAAGGATGGATCCTAGGATACTGCCCTGAGGGAGAGAATGAACTTATGTAAAAAAATCAATTTCGTAAAGAATGTCTTTCAGTACCTTTTGGAAATCACTGTCTCAAATATGTGATAATGTTTAATATCTACAGAGTCGAGGATTGTATTTTGGACCAACATCTTAATACCCCTGTTGCTAGCACCTAACTGCCTCTCGACAGTTCATTGCGGGTTGCTGGATCGTACGCTACGTAAAAAAATCTGGTGCGGGCAACACACGACTTTCACTTACCTCCATTTATAAAATCAATGAAAGAATTATCAAATACAGTCAGTGATAAAAATACGTGAAACTATTAAAGAATTAATTAAATTGAATTTATATAGAAACATGTTTTTTATTAAAAAATCTATTATATTATTATCTAAAATAATCAGTTAGTTTTATCTTCTTTTCATCACTCTCTTTAAACTTTTAAAAGCTTGAGTATAAGATAATATTTTTTCTAAAATCTTTAGTTTTCCAACGGTATATCATACATGTATATTACTGCTCTTATGTTCAAAAACAAAAAAATGTATTAAAAAAATATTTTTTCTGTTTTCTCCTTTAGTTGGGTATCGAATTCATTCAATTTATATATTTACCCTTTTTTTATAATCGGTAACAAGATAATATATTTATTTTTTTAGAATCAACAAAATTAAAGGTACTTTAGAGAAAGAAAATTTAAAATATCGGCATTTAAGCCCTGTCAGACCATTTTAATCAGAATGAAAACTACATGATATTAAAGCCCATTAAATTTTACATCGATATAGCGAGTTTAATAAAAATCGTCGGAAACTTTTTCGAGAAAATCGAAAAAACGTACGATATGTATGATATAAAGTAGCTCTTCTGGTAAGCTCATTTTGATGAAAAAGATTTTGTAACGTCTCAGGCGTATGTTCGTCTGAAATATGAAATTTCAGTTTCATAGGACTTACCGTTTCCGCCCGGGAGTTACCACACCCCACACACACACACACACCCAGACATTTTTGCGGGACTTGGTTATTTGGACTCAGGGGCTCTAAAACGTGTATTTCCGTTGAAAACTGGAATTCAAAAATTTTCACGATCGCAATATTTTCCCTTACTATATATAGTAAGTGAAAGTAATAATAAATCCGGACGCAGCGGAACTTATAATAATCAACTACCCACTTCTCTATACTCTTAACATAATATATTTCAGGAACTTCCTGGTAAGTTTAAAATTGGTTTATCATGGTTTGGTAGTTTAGAGGAAGAAAATTTAAAATATCAGCATTTAAGCCCTGTCAGACTATTTCAATCCGGATTAAACATGATATTAAAGCTCATTACATTTTACATCGATATAGCGAGTTTTATCATAATCATTAAAGTCGATTTCGAGAAAATGGTAAAAATATGTAACATGCATAGTATAAAGTGGCTCTTCTGGTTGGCCGATTTTGTTGGAAAGGTTGCTGTGACATCTCAGGTAAAGACGTTCTTAAAATATGGAATTTCATGTTTATACAACTTATCGTTTTTGCGCTAGACTTACCACACACACACACACACATATGTGCTGCTATTGGATACTATGGGATACAAGAGCTGTTGTATTCATATTTTATTACGTAAATAATTATCCTGCTACATCAGGGATTCGAACCCAGAACCTGGAGGACTGTATACTAGTGCTCTACTGGACCTCTCCGGTCTCTAATTTATTCTCGTATATTTCTAAATTGCGAAGCTCTGCAAAAAACAAAATCTGGCGTGGGCGTCACACGACTTTCACTTACCTCCATTTTTCAAATCAATGAAAGAATTTTCAAATACAGTTAGAGATAAAAATGAGTGAAACCATAAAAGAATTAATTAAATTATATTTCTATAGAAACATGTGTTTTATTAACAAATCTATTATATTATTATCTAAAATAAACAGTTTTATCGGCTTTGTATCACTTGTTACTAACTTTTACAAGATTGTTTATAAGATAATATTTTTTCTAAAATCTTCAGCTTTTCAACGGTATATCATACATCTACATTAATTTTCTTATGTTAAAAAACAAAAAAATTGCATTAAAATTATTATTTTTTCAATTTTCTCCTTTAGTTGTTTATCAAATTCACTCAACTTGCATAGTTAGCTGTTAATTATCAATGCTAAAAAGATAATATAGTTATTTTTATAGTATTTACATAATTAAAGGTACTACTCCAGAACTTGCAGGACTGTAAACTAATTCTCTCCAGTCTCTAGTTTTTTCTCGTATATTTCGAAATTGTGGTGAAACTCTACCAAAAAAAATGTCTACTTTGATATTATTAAATGAACTTTGGGAATCCATGTTGCGGACTAGACTCATTTTTCTTTTTAAATAACAAGAGCATAATGGAAGGCCTGAGGACAAAGGTTAATGCAGCTGAAGATGGAGTAATGAAGCAATATATCACAGAATAGATTAGAAAAGAAGGGAAAAGAACTCGGGAAAAACGACGGAAAAAGCATAATCCATCATGGAAGCTTATTGTAGAAATGTAATTCCATCCAGGGCCCTTCAGGCTACCACAATCACAACAATTACTCGAGTAACCAGAACATTTTATTTAAAATCTTGTGCGTGCAACACTACCATTCCACTCATCTCCTTTAAACCATTATCAATTACACCCCACTTCCTTCAATATTTAAAGTTCTTACATTTCAGGATATGTAGAAGAAAAATAATGATTAAAAAATATTTACTTTTACTGACTACATATGAAATAAAAATGGTGTTTTGTTATTGCACGCAATATTTTAGATATTTGTTCATTAACAAAAAATAAACAAAAAAGTTCACATCAACATATATCTCAAACTCATTTATTAAACAGATTCAAAAGTTAAAGAATTTTAATTTTTGTAATACATTAAGACTTACTGTACAAAGTTTAATGTGTTTATTATTAAATAAGAGGGTTTAATCACCTGATAAACAAATCAACAATAAGCAATGACAGTAGTTGCTCATCTGTTTGTCTAGTTCTGTGTGTTTTAGAGTATCAACGCTGTATTTATCATCATTTGCTTGTTCTGTCTGTTTTAATGTGAGTGAATACTGTGACGTCCTGAATAATCAAAATCGTAAGAGCCGTTTTTGAGAAAATCGCAAAAAAGTGCAAAATGCATTAACAATTATTTTTGCATATTTAGATAATCCTCATTTCCATAATATTTTCTTTACATCTTATCGTAAGGATAAAAATTAGTTTGTATTTTTCTTTTTCAGTTAACATGGAGTATAGTGATAAAGATAACTGAATACCTTGGGTCGCTTTACACAAAGTTGAAAAATCTGGTACGCGCAACACACGACTTTCACTTACGTCCATTATTTACATCAATTCAAGAATTTTCAAACAAATCTATAAACGAAAATAAATTGTTCAAGAATTATTTAAATTGGATTTTAATAGAAACATGTGTTTTATCAAATCATTTATTATATTATTATCTAGGACAATCAGTTTGTTTTATCGGATTCTCATTACTATCCGTTAACTTTTACAATTGTATGTATAAGATAATATTTTTTCAAAGATCTTTAGTATTCATACAGTTTATTAAACATATATATTACTCTTCTTAAGTTCAAAACAAAAAAATTGCATTAAAAAATATATTTTTGCAGGTTTATCGTTTAGTTGGATATCGAATTTGTTCAACTTATATATTCACCTGTTTTTTAGCAATGCTAATCAAATGATATTGTCAATTTTATAAAATCCAAAAAAATAAAGGTACTTTAGATGAAGAAAATTTAAAATATTGGCATTTAAGCCCAGTCAGACCATTTCAATAAAACAAAAACCTACATAATATGAAAGCCCGTCCAATTTTACATCTATATAGCGAGTTTAATTGAAATCGTTTGAGCCATTTTTAAGAAAAACGTAAATAGGTGCAAAATGCATAGTATAAAATGGCTCTTCTGGTCAGCTGATTATTTCGGGCGGATAGTTGTTATAAATATTAAATTTCAGTTTCGAAAGACTTTTCGTTTTGGAAATGGACCGACCACACACAAGAAGGGTCTGTATGCTTTTTGGGGTACTTGGTCATTTGGACTCATGAGACCCTAAAAAATTGAAACCTGAAAATTGAAAATTTTCATGATCCCAATACTTTCCATTACTCTATATGGGTAAGTGAAAGTTAAAAGGTTCGAAAAGCATGATATGAAGTGGCGGTGCTGGTTCGCCGATTTTGATAATCATGTCGCTGTAATGTCTCACAGAGAACTATCTCTTACGAAAGGTATCACGAAACTTATATTAGTAGTCAAGTGGGCTAAAAGTACTCTATCTATCATGAACTTCCTGGTAAGTGTAAAAGAGACGTATCATGTCATGAATATCGGCGAACGAATTTAGATTGCACCAAGTTGATTAGTAATTAAATATTTTTTTTTTTTTTTTTTTTTTTTATTATTGAGAAATATTACAGTTTGTTACATAATGAACATTAGTAATAGAGATGTAGTACACATTCATACAATATATACAGAATAATGATAATAAAGTCAAATTACATAAAATCGAAAATAAATAAATTCGAATATATACAAGAAAATAACAATTAAAAAAAACAACAACAAACAAATCAAAACAACAACCTGTAGTAGAGATAAATACAAGTTGGGAAATAAACAAAAATCATACAAGCAAACCTAACTATATACAATATATACAATCTGCTAAAGGGACCCTAGACTCCGCTGCTCCCTCCACAAGTGGGGGGAGAAGCCGAATCCAAGAGATCCCAGCGCCTCTCACCCGGCGCTTCACTGGTGTAAGCCAGTGGAGGCCGAGCTAGGGCGGAATAGCCACAAACATACAGTACATGAGTGGAGGATCTGACCAGTGTCAGAACTCCAGAATAAAATTTTACAAAACGTCGCGGGGCCACTGCCGTTTCAATCTTCGAGGAGGATTGTAGGGATGGGTGGAGCTGGAGAGCGATTGAGCAAGAGGATTAGGGTGATGAAGAAGGTTCTGATGGAATTTGGAAAATTTGGATGGTACCAGGTCTAAAATAAATGGAATATTAAGGTCGTGGTGTAGGGTACAGTTGGTAACGTAATAAGGAGCATTAACTATTGTTCGAAGGACTTTGGATTGGAAGGATTGGATACGTTTGATGTTAGAATGTTTAGTTGTCCCCCATAGTTCAAGTCCGTAGGTCCATATAGGTTTCAGTACTGTCTTATATATTAGTAATTTGTTGTCGACTGTAAGATGAGATTTTCTGTCTAGTAGTTTGTATAACCGGCCGAATCTGCGGTTGAGTTCTATCCTTTTAAGTCTTGTATGTGGGTTCCACGTCAGTCTTTTGTCTAGTAAAAAGCCAAGGTACCGGACTGTGTCTGAGGAAGGAAGCGGTATGGAATTGAATTTAACTGTTGGACAGGATTTACGTCGAAGGGTGAAAGTAACGTGTGTGCATTTGCTTTCGTTCACCTTAATTCGCCAAGCCTTACACCAGTCTTCGACAAGGGAAAGGTGCCTTTGGAGATTTAGCGATGCTACTTCAGGATCGGAATCGGATGATAAAATGGCTGTGTCATCAGCAAATGTTGCCAGAAAGGTTTTGGGATCGGTAGGGATATCGGCGGTGTAGAGGATGTAGAGGATGGGTCCTAAGACGCTGCCTTGAGGAACACCGGCCTCAACAGAATAATGTTTGGAAAATTCGGAACCACAACGAACTCGGAAGGAGCGGTTTGATAAATAGGATCGGAGGATTAGGTATAAAGATTGAGGTAAATGGGTTTTGAGCTTAAAGAGCAGTCCCGGGTGCCACACCCGGTCAAAAGCTTGAGCTATGTCCAGAAAGGCACCCGAACAATACTCCTTGCACTCAAGGGCGGAGGAAATGTGGTCTACAACTCGGAGTCCTTGCTGAACCGTGGAATGTTGAGGACGGAATCCAAACTGGTGTGGAGGAAAATTATGAAATTTGGCTAGGATTCGTTTTAATAGGAGTTTTTCGAAGATTTTGGAGAGGATCGGAAGAAGGCTAACGTCTGTAGGATGACGTACAGTTGGAGGGTTTGCCTGGTTTTAGGAAAAGGATGATAGTCGAGTGTTTCCACAACAGAGGGAAATAGGTAGTGCGTAGGATACAGTTATAGATATATGTAAGGAATGTAATGGCTTTAGATGGAAGTTGTCTTAGGATTTGAGGAGTAAGGAGATCGTATCCAGGGGATTTACGGAGAGGAAGTTTTTTAAGAAGATATTTGACCTCAGAGGGATTGATTGCTTTAGGTGGTAAGGAAATTGGTATCGGTGACGTAAGGAACTCTTCAACTATTGCGGTATGGGTTGGATTAAGATCGGAATGAGGAGTGAATACCTTGGAAAGGTGTAGTGCGAATTCCTGGGCCCTATCTTTGTCAGAAGCAGCCCAGGAATTATCACTACGCCGGAGAGGATGGGATATCAGAGGGGATTTAAGAATTCTCTTCGTGACATTCCACAAGGAATTGTCACGAGTCGAGAGAGAGGAGAGGTAGGAATTGTAGGATTGGGAACGGAAGATCGCCAACTCCCGCTTTAATTGTCTACAATAAAAGTTATAGGAGTGGCGATCTGATGGGTGACGGGTGCGTTGCCATAATGCTCTGGCTCGGCGTTTAGTGTGGATTAGGTCTAGGAGGTGTTGTGGTAAATGGTTTTTGTAAGGATTTATTTGGGAGTGCTTGGGAAAGGAGGCAGTCCAGGCGGCTTGTTGAATCGAGGTTGTAAAGGAATAGACGGCATTGTCAAGGTCAGTTTGGGTTTTGAGAGTCACTTTGAGGTCAATACCATTGGTGAGGATTTCGCGGAAGAGGTTCCAGTTGATAGGGCCTCTGATGAATGACGGTGGGACAGGTTTAGGAATAGGTGTTAAGGATACATTTAGGATCAGTGGACTATGGTCAGAGGATAGTTCATCAAGGCGAGTTACGGAATAGTTCAGGGAGCCTAATCCGCTGTGGATGAAGAAGTCAAGGATGTCTGGATTACGGTTAGGATCTGTTGGCCAGTAGGTAGGGGAATTGGGAGGTAGGAGATTAAGGCGTCGGGAGTTGAGTGCAGCCTGCAATGTCCGTCCACGAGTATTTGTGGTTCTGGAACCCCATTGTTGGTGCTTGGCGTTTAGGTCTGCACCCAGAATAAAGTGATTCCCCAATGAGTTGAGGAAGGATCCAAATTGGGCAGAAGAAATGGGATGTTTAGGAGGGCAGTATGCTGATGCGAAGACGAGCGGAAAAGAAAAGGTCTTGATTATAACAGAGGTGGCTTGTAGGAAGTCGTGGGCGGGAAGTGGGTGTAAGTGATGGGAGAGGGATCGGTGGACAATGACAGCAGTACCGGCATGGGCTTTGCCGTCTGGATGGTCTGTCCGGTATGTCGTGTATTCAGGTATTTTGAAGTACTGTTTAGTGGTTAGTCTAGTTTCAGTAATGAGTGCAACATCAACTTTTTTGTCTTGCAGTAATGCTGTAAGTTCGTCAGTGTGAGTTCTAACACCATTCGCATTCCATAGGAGAATAGATAAGGAATTAGGTGAGGTCATTTATGGCTTTTTTATGGCAGGAATGAGATTTGATACAAGATTCGTAAGGATTGTGATTAGGGGCATGACAAGGGATTTGATTTCGGAAATGAAGGATGTCATCAAACTGGTAAGGTCTGTGGCATTTGAAGGAGGTGGGATATGAGAGATTTGTTGTGGATGAGGATTTTTAAGATTGATTATGTTTCGAGGAAGAGGTATTTGTTGAATGGACTGAGGATATTGAGGTACATTTTGCAGTTCCGGCAGGGCCTCGGTTTCACTACATTGGTTTCCACCTCCAAGTAAGTGGGCAAATGATACATTAGCATCGATTATTTTTGAGGGTTCTCTTCTAGTTCTTGTTTGTCTTGCTGTTTCATCCAGTACCTGGGGGTTTTGATACCTGGTCCTTAGTTCCTTATAGATTTGGCATCCTTTGTAGTTGGCCGGGTGGTCCTTGAGGCAATGAGCACATACAGCGGGTGTTGACTTCGGTTTTGTACATTCCACAGACTTGTACTGTTCACCGCATTTCACGCAGCGTGGTATGTGATAACAGTAACTTTTGGTATGACCATACGCCTGACAATTGTGACATTGAACAATTTCTCTCTTGGTGTAAGGTTTTTCGACTTTTACACTTGTATAGTACAGTCTTTTTAGATCATAAATTTGTTCTACTCCTGACAATGGTTCTAAGTCAACGAAGAATAGCGGAAGTTGAACCCTATCTTTTATGACATTAGTGACTTGGCGCACTTTGTAACCCATCTCCATAAGTTCTTCTTTGATTGCTTCAACTGGTGTAGAAGAATGTAGATTTCTTATTACAACTCTAAGAGATCTCTCTTGGCGTAACTGATAAGTGTGGAAATCCGCTTTAGTATCAGTTAGATATTTCACTATTTTTCTATACGTCTCGGCGGTGGTCGGTGATATTTTGGTGTCATTGATTCTACTCATACAGTAGTAGCTGGTGGAGTCGGTAATTTTATTCAATTGAGCACACAGCAACTGAAAATTTTTAATATTTTTGACAAATATCGGTGGAGGCCGTGGTTCACTGGGTGTAGGAGCAGATTCCATGTTTTCTTTTTCATTATGTAGGATTTGAAAAGGATTTGGGGTGAAAAACGGAGATTCGTCAGTCATCCCTTGTGACGATGTGCCAGGTTGTGGTTCAGATTCGGTATTAGTACCTGAAGGGGTTGCTTGCTGATTTAATTTTTTATTGGTATCACGGCGGGGTCTTTGTTTTATGGGAGGCGTGATTGAACCACTAGATCTAGATCTTTTAGTTGATGCTTTGGAGGACATCACTTGGTGAAAATATCGCATTTCATGTGAAGAAGATAATAAGATAATAACTAGATGTGGAAAATAAAACAATAACTAAAGAAAATAAAACCAATCCCGGCCTTGCCGAGCTATTGGCAATCAGCTGATGTGAAGAGGTTACCCAGCATTCACTTTACACCGTAAATTGTAACAAAACTTACTGTTTTTTGCTCCAATATTTACTGCAGTTGTTATCCTGAAGCCTGGTGATGTTTTCAAGATTGCACTGAAGTGAATTCCAACTGAAAAAGCAAGAAATCCAAGAGACGATTTGAATGATGACTGCTATACTCATGCGCATAATTAAATATTAAATAAGTTTTATTGATTAATTATTATTAGTAATAATTTTAAGAAATGGATGAGAAAAAAATAAAATAAAATAAACTTACTGGCCGTAAACAATACAGAATGAGATATTTTGCCCGATATTGGGGAAAAAACCAAAACATAAAAAGATTTGAGGCGACTGGAATAGGGCGGAATGCTTTGTAAAACAGATGTAGGATCGAGAAGCGGTTTATTTATGGGCGATATATAATGCTTTTGAGGGGGGTAGCCACCTCCAAGACGTGCACCAAATTTTTTCCCTCTCTCACGGCCTTTGAAATATATTGGCCGGCCTGGAGGATTGGGAGGAGGGTTGGTAAGCCTGCTTCCGGTCGGAGATATATCTACCTTTACTTCCTACATCCGGCCTCTGCATTCCAAATCCCAACGCTTCTTTACAACTTTTAGAAAAGGGTCATTCCTTTTTTTTTTCTTTTTTAATGGCAACGATATTAGTAACAGAGCTATTAACTGTTTTAATTTTAATTTGAAAACAATATGACCCTATGGAGTGCATTAGCCACTATATCCTTCACGATTTTGGTTTATTATTTTCCATGGTGAAAATCCGTAATCAATAAAAAAACATAATTATAAAACATGAAGAGACGAAACATAACTATAAAAATGAAGAGACGATAAACTAAAATTTAGTTCTTCGTTTATTCGTTTAACGTCACTTTTACGTACTGGAGGTAAAGAAAGAAATAACCTAACAACAAACTTTCTGTTTGTTTATTCATTTAACGTCACTTTATGCTACTATGGCTAATCGGACGATGCTACAGTGGGAGTCCTAAATTTTGCCTATCCAGGTTTTATTAGGATAGGGTTCTTAAACGAGTACCTGACATCGCACAGGCTCGGGACCACCTTTTAACGTCCCCTACGAAGGACGGCATAACTATGAATTTTTTTACTCCCATTACAAAACCTAGGGCCAACCGCGGGTTTGAACCCGTGACTTTTGGCATAGAAAGCTGCTATGCTAACCACTACGCTATGGATGGCCCCGCTAAAATTTAGTTAAATTAAATTTAAAAAACTATTTCAGTACTTGTAGCTTTTGCAGCCACATCTGTTGGTTTGTAAAATTCGTAGTAATTTTTACAAGTGATTTTAATTAAAACATCAGATTCTTGTCTGATAATAAATAAAATAAATATATATATATATATATATATATATATTTTTTTTTTTTTTTTTTTTTTTTTTTTTTTTTTTTTTTTTTTTTTTTTTTTTTTTTTTTTTGAGCATTAATAATATAATTGTATAATATACCGTTGGATAGCTAAAGATTTTAGAAAAAAATATTATCTGATAGACGGAATCGTGATGGTCTAAGGAGAGTGATAAAAATCCGATAAAACTGGTTGTTGTAGATAAAAATAAAACAGATTATTTAATAAAAATGTTTCATTCGAAATTCATTCAAATTAATTATTTAATAATTTATTTTTATCTATAAGTATATGTGCAAATCCTTAAATTGATTTTAACATCGTAGGTGAGTGAAAGTAGTGATCAGACGCACCAGATGTTTTTCTATATTATTGTATATTTTGCTATTACTAACAGTTACGGGGGAGCCCGTGGCTGAGTGGCTAGCGCGCTAGTCTCTCATGCTAAAGTTGTGAGTTCGAATCCCAGTCCCGGCGGTGCTTTTATAAAAATGTAATTAAATGGGGATTCACTCACAGATTCTCCCCCGGGTATGTGAGACCCGTCAGCCAAATAGTGGCCACTCACAAAATTAGGCGTAGGGAGTGATGACCCTACACTAGAAAATACATCACGAAACGTGAGTGTTACCTCCCAGGAGATTACACCGCGAGGCCCAGGGCCTACACGGACTGTCGCGCCACGGAAAGTTATCAGTTACTGCGCCCAATTTAAAGGAATATGTGTAAAGCGTAAGTGTTTCTTGTTACAAGACAAGGCATCACGACTATTTTGACCACAAAAATTGTGAAGGAAGTCCCGCGGAAGCCCTAGACATCCTTTATGGACCCCAAGGTTACGCGTACTTCTGGTTGCGGACAACTGCTCCAGGCCGTGCCACAGAACCCTGACCATCCAGCTGGCATTCTCGATGACATCGTCAGCCGACGATGATGGTGGAAGCCGAAGCAGGTAGAGCAGACTAACCCCATTAGACCATCGCCAGCGGATTGAATGTATTACAAAGTTTGCAGACACGGACTAAGTTGCCCCGGTCATCCCGACCCGACCAATCAAACTCTAATTGGGTTCCCGCAGTTCCGCCTCACTAATTTCATTTACATCCTCTCCTCTTCAGATTTATCGGATCCCTCCCCTGCGGTCCTATTCTCTTCCAGTTTGCTGAGAAAGTTAGTCCCTGCACGGAACGTTTTGCGGTCGGTTCACTCCGCTCCCTCCGGAAGATGAGTAACGGGCAGGAGTGTTCCAACTTGGCTGAGGTATCTCTCCCAACCAGCAACTTTAAAATAGATCTAACTGCAGTTCACCTTCCTGAAATACTCTTCCGATAACTTCCTTCATATCTATTGGGCTACAAAATAACTTCGTAGCTTTTTTATTTCCACTTACCTATAAATGAAATATTAAATGAAAAGCCTAGAACAAAAACGAACAGTCATACGAAACTGAAATTTCATATTTAAGAGCAATTATACGCCCTAGACCTTCCACCAAATTTTTCACTAAAATCGGCTGACCGAAAGTACTACATTGTAACATGCATTTTGCACCTTTTTAAGATTTTCTCATCAACGGCTCTAACGATTTTTATTTGGAGCTCTACTAAACCATAAAATTCTTCCCTTCTCCAATCCCTGCAATCCAAAATCCTTCATAGAACCCTCAATGCTCCTTATTTTTCACGATTAAACTCATCCTTAAAGACCTTAATCTTCTCTATGTTGCACACTTACGCACGAACCAGGTACCACTCATTTCATGACAAACTCCGTTCCCACTCGTTTTAATCCTTGCTTTCTCTGCAATATCTGATAATCCTCCGAGGCGTCTGAAAAGAAGATGGTCTCGAGACCTTCTAGTTTAGCATAGTTTTTGGAAAGCTGTTACTGGATAGTATCCCTACATGTAAATCATAACACTATATCTTGTATCAAATTTACTGAATGTATTACTTTCACTTACCTATATATGAAATATATAGGAAGGGAAAGTATTGCGATCGTGAATCCCAGGCGGAAACGAAAAGACATTTCATATTTAGGACATATATACGCCCGAGACGTTACAGAAACTTTTTTATCAAAATCAGCTAACCAGAAGAGCCATTTTATGCTATGAATTTTGCACCTTTCTACGATTTTATCAAAAACGGCTCTAACGATTTTGATTAAACTCCCTATACCGATATAACATTGAATGTTATGTAGGTTTCATTCTGATTGAAATAGTATGACAGTGCTTAAATGCCGATATTTCAAAATTTCTTTCTCTAAAGCACCTTTAGTTTTACAGATTCAGAAGAATTACCCGTATCATGTAATTAGGATTGATAAAAACCAGCTAAATACGGAAATTGAATGAATTTGATGTCTAAATAAAGGAAAAAAGGACATATAACAAACATACTTTTTACATGTAAGTTTTAGTTGTTTGAAGATAAAAACAGAAACATAGGGTGTATAATGTACCATTGGAAAGCAAAAGATTTTAGACAAAATATTATCTTATGTACATAAAATATTATCTAAATGTATTTTACATAGATGATTTAACAGAAAGTTTGTGGGGGATCACTTGTAGCTGGGTGGCTAGCGTAACAGCCTCCCATGCTAAAGGTCACGGGTTCAAACCCGCAGGTGGTCCTAGGATTTTTTAATGGGAGTAAAAAATCCTTAGTTACGCCGTCCTTCGGAGGGGACGTTAAAAGGTGGTCCCGAGCCTGTGCGATGTCAGGTACTCGTTAAAGATCCCTATAATAATAAAACCTGGATAGGCAAAATTTAGGACTCCCACTGTAGCATCGTCCGATTAGCCATAGTAGCATAAAGTGACGTTAAATGAATAAACAAACAGAAAGTTTGTTGTTAGGTTATTTCTTTCTTTACCTCCAGTACTTCATCAATTCACCAACTCAATATCACCCTAACTTAGAAAAGAAACGTCCTACATGGAATCCTCACATGAGACTAAAACGACAAGAAACTGCACGACGTTCCGACTACTTCAACACTTACTGGACTACTTTACTCAATATATTACCATCATAAGAAGGATATGGACTTGGGGCTCTACTAAATCATCGAATTCTTCTCGTATTTGATCCTTACGATTTCAAAATCCTTTGTAAAATGCTTAAAGCTCCTTTGTCACGAATAAACTGATCCATAAAGACCTTAATGTTCCATATGTTGCTGACTTAGCCCGAACCAGGTACCGTTCCTTCCATGACAAACTTTATTCTCATTACAATCCATTAGTTTCATTCCTTGACAATCCTCCGATGTGTCTGAAAAAAGATGGCCACGAGACCTTCTAGTTTAGAATATTTTTAGAGTGAAGCCACTGGGTAGTGTCTCTACACGCATTTCATGACATTTTTCTAAGTTATCATTCAAATTTACTTCAAGTATTTTTTTAAAAATACAGTTGTAGATATCAATAAATATCTTTACTCCTATCGATGCCTTACTAAATGAAGCTAGCGAACCACCTCTAAAACTAAGAAGACAACTACTAACGGACAGAATCTTTTTAGAACATATGCTTACAATCAGAATTGCTACAGTAAAAATAGTAAATCTATGAATTCTCATCTTAAGCAAAGCTTATTAGGAGAAAAAGAAATATACACCATTAGTTTTCAATAGTTTTATGAAATATCAAAATTCATTACGTGATATATATTCAAATAAAATACTACCTCAATACCAATTAAAATACGAAATGCTACTACAAAAATTTAATATGGAAATAGAAATCGGTAGGTCATTGCCTCATTCAATGATCGCTCCCACTACTAAAGCATTGCTTGCAATCAAATCAAGGCCGCATCATATTCATATAAGAGTTTATATACCGATGGCTCAAATATTAATAATAATCCAGGTTGTGCGATTTATATTCCTAAAGAGTCTCGTCAGATACATTAATAAATTCGCGGATCGTAATTTTGTTATTTTGACGGATTGTAAGAGTGCGTTATTGTCACTGACTAATAGTATTAACAAAAACATCAGTAGCTTACAAATGGAAATCATGAAAAACCACTACATAGCAATCAATAATAATAATAAACATATATTGAGGATGTATAGTCGACTTTAGAAACTATTGTTGGTGTAATAATCAGTAATCATTAATTTTTTGAACATTTTTAATTTTGCCAACGTTTCGGCTCAAGCTTGTGAGCCATCATCAGGGCTACAAACATCAGAACAAAAGAGATACATATTAATAAGATAATGAAAATTTTCTTTTGAATGTAGTGACAATGATAACATTTGAAATAACCTTTTGGGTTTTTACACGAACCCCTCCCCATACCACCTATGTTTATGGTTTTCCTCAGTTTATGCTTGGACATGGCTCAGAAATGGTACGTTCATATATATTTTTTTTACTTCTATATTAAAGTCTATAGTTTTGTTTTTATGCTTATCATCATCAGATTGTGAATCATATTATCATTATTTGTATCTATAATATTTAAGTATGTTGGTATATTTTCTGTTTTATTTCATATGTTATCATTGTCACTACATTCAAAAGAAAATTTTCATTATCATATTAATATGTATCTCTTTTGTTCTGATGTTTGTAGCCCTGATGATGGCTCACAAGCTTGAGCCGAAACGTTGGCAAAATTAAAAATTTTAAAAAATTACTGATTCCATATTATTCCACCTATCATAAACATATTGTCTTTAGGTCTATTAAGGGTCACGCGGGAATCCCAGGCAACGAAGTAGTGGATGGACTGGCCAAATCTGCCATTACGGCTGGTCTACTAGTTCACTTTCAGATACCATACAAAGATTTTTACAAACCGAATAAATTAAATTCATTCGAAATTTGGCAACAGTTATATCAGGAAAACCCCACTGGACAATTTCAAAAAATTATGTTTCCCAAAATTATTAGAAAACCCTGGTTCGCGGAAAGAAATTTTAGTAAAAACATATATTAGAATAAGGATAAATATCGGGTTCTGCAACAATTACCTTCATAAAATAGGCGTATCAGAATCTCCGCAATGTGACAAATGTGGTGAGAGGGAGACCCTAAAACACATTATATTGGAGTGCCCGGCATTTAAATTTCAAAGAGAAAAAATGATTTTTGAAATAAATAATAATCAGAACATTAGTTATGAAAATTTACGGATAATAAAAACGTTTTCAGTATAAATAAATATTTAGAATCGATTAACAAAATAATTTGATAATATGGTAATTGTAATAGATTTCACTAATAAGATATAATATATAAAATGGCTGTATGGTACATGCCAATGCCACCCATTATGGAGAAAAAAAAAATTATGTTTAAAAAAACAAAACAAAAACTTTAAAAAAAGTAGGACAGGAATATCCATCATCTACTGTTTCTTTCAATCAGAGAGAAATAGCAAGCCATCATTTTAAGAAGTATTGCAAACGATTTACTGTCGTGTCTATTTTCGTACTTGGTATTTAATCTCATGGTATGAAACAATTGTGTAGCCCATATATTGCCAGAATGGCGAATAAAAACATGATAAAAGATAATAATAAGAGCATTACAAAATAATAGAGAAATATGTGTTGGGACTGCGGTCTAATGCCATGATATATTTTAATGACCCCGGCAGTAAAGTACAATCCTTACTTTGGCGTTTTTCGCATTGCAGCGGGTGCAGTAGGTGCGCTTGGCCGTGCCCAATGCAACTCCACCCACCACAAAAAATATTTGCAGTTAAAGGAGGTTTAGGGCCCTCGTAACTGCCTTGTCGAGGAACGGTCGTAAAACCCAGTTTAACCTGAGTTCCTTCTCTCATGGCTTAATTAATTCCTAGTCTTCTTCATTGCAGTAATTAGAGGAAGGTAATAAAATTTATTTTCCGAATGATGAGAAACACGCAGATTAATAAAATTATATATTCATTTAAATTATTATAGGACTCCTACCAGCATTATTATGCTATAACTACTACATACCAATTCAATATAATATACAGTCGTAGTATATTAAACTATGCTTTAATTTTTTATGGTAATGTATTTGATCCAATGGATTATTTTTGTTTTTCTCTACTTATCTATGAAATAAATAATAATAATACTAGGCCTGCAGACACCGAAGGTTCGATGCCGATACCACCAAACTCCGCCTGCATAGACTCGTCCAATGTTCACCGTTCAAGCCCAAACCCCCGATATCTGCCTTAACACAATCCTCCCATCGACGCTTTAGCCTACCTTTCAGACGCCTTCCAGTCGGTTCAGCGAATACCAACTTTCTCGGAATCCGTTCCTCACTAAGCCCAACAACTTTACGCGCCCATTTCAGTCTCCGCAATGTTATCAACTCAATTATATTCACAGGGTACAAACTCCGCAATTCCGCGTTGTGCAACCTTCTAAACTCCCCAGTGGCCTCATCTCTCTTCGGACCAAATATTTTACGCAGTACCTTATTTTCGAAAACCTTAAGCCGTTGTTCATCCTTCAAGGTAAGCGGCCACGTTTCACATCCGTAAAGAACCGTCGGAAGAATAATAGTTTTATAAATTCTAACCTCTAAGTTTTTAGACAGACGTCGCGAGCTAAGTAATTTAGCAACTGAATAATAACACGCATTTCCCACCTTTAATCGGGAATTCCTTTCTTTCTGGATTTCATTTTTTCTTGTTATAGTTGAACCTAAATACTTATGAATTAATTTATTCTTTATGAAATAAAGAAAAAAATAAAAATTAAAGTGTGTGTGTTAAGTAGTCCGGGAAAAGTATTAGACAAATTTTCGAATTCCAGTTTTCAACCGAAGGACACGTTTTAGGGCCACCTGAGCCAAAATGACCGAGTTAACGAAAAGGGTCTCTGTTTGTGTGTGTATTATATCTAGCACGAAAACTGTATATACTTCCGAAAACAGACAAACATATTATAGGTTTTCTGAAATGGAACCTCCACTTCCTTCGGTTATCTTCGATAACAAGGAAAAGTCAATTAATGACGAAGAAAATATCAGTAAAAATAAAAATTGAACTGTAACAAATAATTGATATATCAGCAGTGAGCGGAAGAACCCTAGCGTGAAGAATGAGAGGAGAGATGGGGGCAGGTAATGAGTAGAGTTGATTCGCTCCGCTGCCTCTCCTTCCGGTTGGGAGCAACCAATCAGGAGCCGCGATAGCTTTCCAATCCCATCCAATTGGCCCTCCGTCTACCAATGGAATGTCAAGGATACCCGGCGCTATTTGGTCATTGTGTTCTCGAGTGTTGGCTTCTGCAAGTTTTTTATTTATATCACCTTAAGAAAATATTCATATCCATTCTATCTTACGGACCTGAGAGTCTGAATATGGATAAAATTACTTGCATTCTCTGTTGAAACATAATTTTGTTCATTATAGGACATAACATAATTCTTAGTAGGAACGTATTAATTCTTCAATTCAATATATCTAATGAATGTAGGTCACCTGTTGTGCAGTGGTTACAATTACAGGCGAACGTTTAAAAATAACCCAAATAAGACCTCACAGTTGTAAAAAGACAGAAAAAAATATGTCGATTTATTCGCCAAAAATCTATATCTCTCGGTAACATTAATATAAATGAAATTGTTATTAGTAAGAATAGAGAATGACAGCCATACAAAAAAATAAAATAAATAAAAATCTGATGCGGGCAACACACGATTTTCACTTACCTCGGCTGTTCAATAAATCAATTCCATAATTATTGGATAAATTAAAATTAAGTTAATTTAAATAAAAAGTTTATTCATACTCGTTAAAAAAATATGTTTGTATTCCAAAGAGTAAAAACAAAGAAATTACATGAAGAGATAAAAATACCAACAATCAAAACATGTATGAGTGAGAGGAATTTAAAGTTTTTCGAATCAATGAAATTTGTAAATCACCCTATTTTTAATCAACTGAAACCCCCAAAAATACCTCAGCGATGGCAGAAACTCAACAAATAAATAAATTAGTTAAAGTTTTAGTTGTAAGGCCGAAACAAACTAGAAGGTGAGCCCCATCACCTGAATTATTATTCATAATGTTATTACTCTCCAGAAGTTACGTTAAAGAGTTGCAACTCCTTAAAATGCACGATTGCAGAAAAAGGAGAACTTAACCAGCGTTGCAGGAGCTTTTAGAAGAGAAAATAAAGGGCTAAGAAAAAAAAAATCAGCCATTGTGTATTTGGTTATTTAAATTATTAATTTAATGGTTTTTTTTTTGTACCTTTTTTAAAATTCAACAACTTTGTTATTATTCACGACTTGCGTTGTCAAAATCAATTTAATAAGTTTAAAATAAAGTAAGCACAAAAATGTATTCCTTCTTTGTTGAATAACTGTTCTACGGGTTCTGGGTTCGAATCCCGGCTGTGATCCCGGTATGGAGACGGTCCTGGGACAAACCCTGCCTCTTTAAGGTGGGTACTGAAAATTGGGGGGATAACTTGACGGCTGAGTGTGATCTCGGCCTAATGACCACCTAGCAGAGCACTTTTACTCCTATAAGCAGTACAAATCTCTATAACATAGAGATGTAAATATTATGTACTGAGTAAAAACCCTTCATGGGTTGTCAAATTACAGGGCTTTTTTTTTTTTTTTTTTTAATCAAATCTTTTCTATATATTATTATCATTAGCTGGCTAGGCAATTGTTTTTTTAAATGAATTCAGACAAACTGAAGTTTATCTGTTCATTGTTCTTTATTCTTAGGGGACAAAATATCACCTAATAAAAAATATTTTGCCCATACTATGCCAGGAAATCGCTAAAGATCCCTATCAAAATTAAACTTGTTAAGGTAAAATGTAAGACTCCCACTGTAGCATCGTCCGATTAGCCATAGCAGCCTAAAGTGATGTTTTTACTTTCACTTACTATAGAAGAAAGAAGAAAATAAACTTTATTTACATTTTTACATATTGACAAAAAATTTATAAATGATTTCGGATGAGACATCCTTACAATTATCAAATGTTTGGTTCATTTGGTAGTTATAATCTAATTATCTAATCTATAATTAGTGGTAAAATTAAATTGATATTAACTATGGTAGTAGGAAAAACTAAATAAAAAACCTACATATAAAAAAAAAACAGATAACACAATTGATAATATAAAATTAGAAATTAAAATAAACTAGCTTAAGTTAGCAACACATGTTTAGTTCTTTTATGAGTGTAACGTTTTAGAGATGCTTTATTATAGTTACCGATTTCCTTTATTAAAGGATTTTTGGAGACTGGTGTTTTACTGAAGTAAGAAGCTGTTTGAGTATGGACAAAATGTTTAATTGTTGGAAGCTGTAAGTCCTGGAGCATAGATGATATTTTAGTGTAGCGGGGGTAATGGTTAATTATCCGCATTGATAGATTTTGAATTCTTTCAAGTTTTTGGTAGTTAGCCAAGCAGGTTGAGCTCCAGACTGGCGACGCGTATGTAATTAACGGTCGAATAACTGATTTGTATATTATTAATTTGTTATGAGAGCTCAAATGGGATTTTTCGTTGAAGTATGGGAACATTTTAAATATTAATTTTTTGGCTTTATCGATTTTTCTATTGATATGGTCTGTGAATGTAAGAGATTTGTCTAATGTTATGCCTAGGTACTGTACGGATTTTGACCAAGGGATGAGAGCTGAATTTATCTTGATTTGGTGGTTGATTTGTGGGCGACGTTTAGTGAAAAGAATTGCTTCGGATTTGGTGGGATTAATTTTCAATTTTCATTTTATGCAATATTTGTGAAATTTTTAAATATTGTTGAAGGCGATTCACTATTGTATCGATGCGATATGATGAGGTATACAATGCAGTATCATCATGAATAGGATTGGAGATAGGCAAGAGCCTTGAGGAAGACCCGCTGAGATGGGGAGGGTGTCGGAAGTAGATGTGCCAACTTGAATATAAAACTGTCTATTTGTTAAAAGGAGTGAATGATTCACTTCCTATATATAGTAAGGGGAAGTATTGCGATCGTGAAAATTTTCGAATTCCAGTTTTCAATAGAAATTCACGTTTTAGGGTCCCCTGAGTCCAAATAACCAAGTCCCGCAAAAAAGGTCTGTGTTTAAGACAACTATACGCCCGAGACGTGACAAAACTTTTTTGATCAAAATGAGCTTACCAGAAGAGGCACTTTATACCATGCATTTTGCACCTTTTTTCGATTTTCTCGAAAACGGTTCCGACGATTTTGATTAAACTCGCTATATCGATGTAAAATTTAATGGGCTTTGATATGATTTAGGTTTCATTAGGATTAAAATGGTTTGACAGGGCTTAAATGCCGATATTTTAAATTTTCTTTCTCCAAAGTACCTTTAATTTTGTTGATTCTATAAAAGTAACTATATTATCTTGTTACTACTGATGAAAAACAGGTAAATATATAAATTGAATGAATTCGATACCTAACTAAAGAAGAAAACAGAAAAAATATTTTTTTAATGCAATTTTTCATTTTTGAACATAAGAACAGTAATATACATGTATGATATACCGTTGGAAAGATAAAGATTTTAGAAAAAATATTCGGTTATACTCAAGCTTTCAAAGTTGATAGAGAGTGATGAAAAGAAGATAAAACTAACTGATTATTTTAGATAATAATATAATAGATTTTTTAATAAAACACATGATTCCATATAAATTGAATTTAATTAATTCTTTAATGTTTTCACTCATTTTTATCTATTTCTATACTTGAAAATTCTTTAATCGATTTCAAAAATGGAGGTAAGTGAAAGTCGTGTGTGGCCCGCACCAAATTTTTTTTACATATTATCGTCAAATATCACTTCAAAATTGTTCATATTTAAAAATTTTAATTGTTCACATATTGTTCTTATAACATTTAATCATTTGCTTAGTTTCTCTTTAAATATTCTTATGGAAATATTATCATCTTAATTTTGTTTACTTCCATACTTTATAACTGTCATTTTAGAATTAATTTTATGTTTGTTCCAATATTATATTACTGTCACCATATTATTATTATATACCTAACATATTATTAAGTTTATAATTACATTGGTTGTTATCTTGTTTCTCTTAGCCCTGATGAAGGCCCACATTGTAGGCGAAAACGTCGGCAAAGAATTAAAATAAGCAGTATGTTTTAATGTGTGTTTCTCTCTAATGACCGCACTCTCAACCATCTTCCTCATCTAATATTCTCAACGGTCAACGAAACTACATCATAACAACCACCGGATTGAAGCTGCGAGCAAATACGTTAGTCGATGATTCGAATAGAAGAGAGTATAGTACTTTCAGTCGGTGGTTGAGAGTCTGTCTTTTCATCTTGACACATGGGCCCCAAGTCGTCCTTCCATCGAGTGTTGGTCTTAGACAAATTATTTTCAATTTATTTTTATAAAATTTATTTAAAATAAGAAAAAGGAAAAAACGAGTGAAAACAAGGTGGAGACGTGGAACCTGATTGATTCCATTATCCTAATTGGAAGACGACCCGGGAGACGCGGCAGGGACTGCCAATGGATCTATCCAAACCTGTTCACGTAGCTCGTTATTGTTTTCTCCTGCCGGGGGATTTCGCCCCCCGCGACCTCCCCCCCGCAATCCCTCACCAGCTTAGCCAAGCCTTTTACACTTGGTCTCTTATTAGTCGCTGCCTCAATTTATAGCCGAGCAACATTTGTTAGAGTCGGAGTTGGGAGGTACAGCATTGGATCTACCACCTTCTGTTTTATTACAATGGAAAATAAATCTGATGCCTGAAACACACGAATTTCAGTCATCTCCTTTGTTAAACAAATGTTGTAGTTTTATCTTATTTGTATATTCGCCTCGCATTGGCATGAACAAAATAATTTATTTTTTTTATAATTTCACTTATATATATATATTATATAAGAACATAGACTGAAAATAAAGCTCCAGAAAAAAAAAAATTGTATTGTTTATTCTGTACTTTTATCACATTAGAAGTCTCGGTCGACTACTCAACAGAAAATCTGAACTTACAATTGACAACAAATTATTAATCTACAAGACAATACTGAAGCCCATCTGGACCTACGGACTTGAACTGTGGGGGACAGCTAAACGTACTAACATCAAACGCATTCAATCCTTTCAATCCAAAGTCCTCCGTACAATAGTAAATGGTCCTTATTATGTCTCCAACTATACCTTGCACCACGACCTTAATGTTCCATTTATTTCAGACCTAATTCCATCCAAATTTTCCAAATTCCACCAGAACCTCATTCACCGTCCTAATCCTCTAGCTCAACCCTATCCAGCTTCACTCATCCATACAACCCACCTAGAAGATTGAAACGGTAGTGGTCCCGCGACCTTTTGTAAATATATTGGAGTTCTAGCACTGGCTAGATTCTCCACTCAATGTGATGTATGTATGAGTGTGTGTATGCGTATATAGGTATAAGTGAATCCTTGACTTTATTGTATCGATTCATTATTGTGTATATATTTTATTGTAATTTTATGCTGTGTAAATATTGTATGAATGTAGTATGTATGATATCTTTCAGCACTACTATTGATGTCCAAATTGGGACAGATTGTAATTTTAATCAATAAAAATTGTTGTTGAAAAAAAAAAAAAAAAGAAGTCTCGGTAATAATTAGATTAAATCAAATTATCTCCAGTAATTAACGATATTCACAATTCTTTCTCGTACCTAGTTAGTAGATATATTTCTTTATAAATAAAAATAAAAATAAGATAGCTATATTTTATTTAAGTATTTATAGAGATTATTCATAATTTATATTGGGTTGTTTCACATGAAATGTCCGTTTTTATAGTTTCTGAAATACATAAAGGATTTTGCAGCTCTCTGTTGTTTCCTTCCGAATGTTTACATATTTAAAGTAAACAATTACTAATCCTCTATCTTTGTATTATAAACATTAGCTTCCCAATCAATAACCCACTTTTTAGTATACCTCTAAATATTTACATGGAAACACGCGATTTTCTAGTAATATTTTTGTACGAGTTTAAACTCGGCCATTCAGCAGCTGAGGCCGCTAGAAATATTTGCAAGCCGTTCGGAGAAGGGAGTGTTAATGAACGGACCATTCGCCGTTGGTTTGCTAAGATTTCAGCTGGAGATACCGACTTGCCCCAAGGAAGACCTCCGTCCGTAATAGACAACGATGTCCTCAAACATACAGTAGAAGGAAACCCCTACCAAACAGTTAAAGGACTCTCAGCACAACTAAATGCAAGTGAATCTACAGTTTCCAGACATTCAAAGTGTATTGGGAAAGTAAAAAAGCTGGATACATGGGTACCTCATGATCTCACTGAGCGGCAGCAAGACCCCATGTTTCAAAACATACCGTGCAAAAATCGAAAGAACTGGGCTACGAAGTTCTTCCTCACCCACCATATCCTACCGACTTGTCTCCAACAGATTATCACCTGTTCAGGAATTCAGACAAAGGAAAACTTTTTGAAAATGATGATCAAGTGAAAAGATCGTTTTCAGATTTTGTTTCACTTCAAAGCTCAGAGTTTTTCAGTTCGGGGATAAAAAAGGTGGTGTCACTTTGGGAAAAGTATTTATAAAAAGAAGGTAAATACTTTCTATAAAATTTTCTTGTTTTTATATCGTATTTTTAATAAAAATCCTTTACCTTGAAAACGGACATTTATGTGACACGACCCAATATATTTGCCTCACATTGGCATGAACAATATAATTCATTTGTTTTAAAATTTCACTTACATATAAAAAAACATAGACTTTAAATAAAGCTCAACACATGAAAATCACAATGGTTATTCTTATGTATTTTTATCACATTAGAAGTCTCAGTAATAATTAGATTAAATCAAATCATCTTCAGTAATTTACGATATTCACAATTCTTTATCGTACCTAATTAGCACATTTTTTTATAAATAAAAATAATATAGCTGTATTATATTTAAGTATTTATAGAGACTATTCATAATTTATAGATGTGAACCATAGGTCGTCTCAGACATTTGAACAACAGTGTATTGTTAGGGGAAGTATTTATAGTTATTTATAAATTTTCGAATGTCAGTTTTCAACGGAAATACGCATTTTCGGATCCCTGGATTCCGAATAAGGAAGCCTCGCAAATAAGGACTGTGTGCTAAGTTTAGATTGAGAACGTTGTTAATATTGAAAAAACAGATAAACCTACAAGAGGAAAGAATTTGATAACTAAATTAATATATATATAATATATATATATATATATATATATATATATATATATATTAATTTAAATGAATAATAATAATGAAAACTACACGATATTAAAGCCCATTAAATTTCACATCGATATAGCGAGTTTAATAAAAATTGTCGGAACCGTTTTTGAAAAAAGGTGCAAAATGCATGGTATGAAGTGGATCTTCTGGTATGCTTATTTTAATGAAAAAGATTTGGTAACGTCTCGGGCGACTAGGACTTACCGTTTCCGCCCGGGAGTTACCTCACACACACACACAGACCTTTTTGCGGGACTTGGTTATTTGGACTCAGGGGACCCTAAAACGTGTATTTTCGTTGAAAACTGGAATTCGAAAATTTTCACGATCACAATACTTCCCCTTACCGAAAAAAATAATATTCGATGTTCGCTAAAATTAACATTGATTGTGATAATATAAAGTTAGGTTTTTATTGGTATATCAATTTTTAGCGTCTTTTCTCGGTTTTCACAATATGAAATATTGGGTTGATGCAAAATTAATGCAGGTTTTTAGTAGGTATTGTAAATACGCCATATCTTTACTTTAACCATATATATTTAATCAAAATAATTTCCATCTGAATCAATGCACTTTTGCCAACGTTCAACAAGCTTTCTTATTCCACCAGAAAAAAAATCCGAATCCCTGGACTCAATGAAATCACGAAAAGAATTTTCAATGTCGTCCTGGTTTTGAAAATTTTTCTCCCTCAAAAAGTTGTCCAGATGCCTGAAAAAGTGGAAGTCTGTAGGAGAGAGGTCAGGTGAATAAGGCGTATGTTGGAGAACTTCGTAGCCCAACTCGTGCAGTCGTCGAAGCGTTGGTTGTGCAACGTGTGGTCTGGCGTTATCGTGGAGCAGGATCGGCCCCTTCCGATTCATCAATGCTGGGCAAAGACGTTGCAATTTTTGAGTTCCGAGTTCCGCCGCCATTTCTCGTGTGGTTTTGGTTGGGTCTTCTTCCACTTTTGACCTCAGCTGGTCGTTGTCCAGAGCAAGATGACGGCCCCGACCTTCCTTGTCTTCGAGGTCGAAATCTCCTCTGCGAAACTTCTGGAACCAACGCTGCACCGTGCACTCATTAATAGCCCCCTGACCCCACACTTCATTAATATTACGAGCCGTTTGCGCAGCGCTGCGCCCTAATTTAAATTCGTAAAAATAAATTTGACGAAAATCGCACTTTGACATTTTCGATTCAAGACCTTTGAACACACTGAACAAAACGATTTTACTAAACAAATTCATGGTGAAAGAGAGGGTATTAGATAAGGTTTGTTTTGGTATAATAATGATCAATGTTAGGATTAGCTTTGTTTACACAATTGGAATTAAGATATTGCAATAGAGGAAACCTGCATTAATTTTGCATCAACCCAATATTTCCAAATTAAACGCTCCAATGTATATGTCCAAATACTCTATACTCTTTGAAATTAAATTTAATTATGATTTCAATATGAATGATACAATTAAATGATATTGGAAAGCTATTGCCTCGGCTGTGACACACAATGTTATGTAACCACTCCGGGAATCGCTTCCTAATTGGAGTATTAACCTGTAATTAGTTAATTACCTGTATATTGATTACACGTGCTCTATTACCCTCAGGTACACTTGTGGTGCATTTTGTTTTGGCACCTCTCAAAATATATATAATTATTATGGAACCCTAGTAAATGAAAGACCCTCCGGCATCGATATAGCTGATGGAGCTAAAAATATTTCTGCATAGCTTTAGATAGATGATTGTAGTTTTAATTACGTCCTCCGCAGACGATTACAAATTTCTCACTGGCATTCTCGTCCAGGATGCTCTCCTCTTTAACGAAAAAAATGCTACCGGGGATCGGGTCACATGCGGTGTAGTGGTTAGCATGATGTCAGCCAATCATTTTATATATTTCCTTACCTTTTATTAATGCTAACAAGATAAAAAAGTTATTTTTGTATTTAATTGTGATTAGATGGGTAATTAAAATCAGGTATGATGTTTTAAACCTAAATGATAGAAATCAACACACGTCTTTAACTTACCTCCGTTTTTAGAATCGATTAAAGAATTTTCAAATACAGCAAGAGATAAAAATGAGTGAAACCTTTAAAGAATTAATAAAATGGAATTTCTATAGAAACTTGTGTTTTAATAAAAAATCTATTATATTTTTATCTAAAATAATCAGTTAGTTTTATCGGCTTTTCATCACTCTCTATTAATTTTTAAAAGCTTGTGTATAAGATAATATTTTTTCTAAAATCTTTAGCTTTCCAACGGTATATCAAACATGTATATTATTGTTCTTATGTTCAAAAACAAAAAATTGCATTAAAAAACTATTTATTCAGTTTTCTCCTTTAGTTGCTCTTTAAATTTACTCAACTTGCATATTTAGCTGTTTTTCATCAGTGGTAACAAGATAATTTGGTTATTTTTATAGAACCTACAAAATTAAAGGTACTTTAGCGGCATTCAAGCTCTGCTAAACTATTTTAATCAGGGTGAAACCTACACTGCATTAAAGCCTATTAAATTTCACACCTAGTTAGCGAATTTGTTCAAAATCGTTATAGTAGTTTTTGAGAAAATCGTATAAATGTGAGAAATGCACTGTAAAAGTAGCTCTTCTGGGGAGCTGATTTTTATGAAAAAGTTTCTATAACATCTCGAGGGTACAAGCTTTCAAAATATGAAATTTCAATTTCGTACGTTTTTGTGCTATACTTACAACACACATAGAGCTTGTCGCGCGACTTTCTTATTTGGGCTCAGGGAGCGGTATAACGCGTACTTTCATTGAAAAGTGGAATTCGAAGATTTTCACGATCGCAATACTTTCCCTTACTATAGATTTCACATATAGGTAAGTAAAAGTAAAAAGTTCTATAATTTTATTTCATTTTAAAAGTACAATTTTATCCACTAGAATAATAATATTTAAAACTGCGAGAAGACCCGATGTTAACAAGATATTAAAGCTTGCCTGGTATAATTGCCCTAATACAGAGAGGGTACTCGGACACAAAAACAAAAAAAGAATGAAGTTGATCACTTTAATGGTACTCTTCGTTGTTAGAGAAAGTTGTTGGAAAGGCTAGAATGTAAACCAACTCCCAGCAAACAACTCCTTCGGGAACAGTCAGTCATCTCCTCACCAGAAATATTATCCTTTGAGTATAATTTAAACTAAATTTAACTCGAATAAACCTTCCTTAAGAATTTACATCAAGTTAATTATTTTAGTTCTCCCTTAAATTTACACTAATTGCTAAACTTTATATTAATTTTCGTATTATGTAACTTCTTGTTAAATCGTCTTCCTTGAAAAGGCACTTGCAATTTTTTTTTTTTTTAGTTTACAATTTTCTTTAGTATATTATTTACAAAAAAAAAAAAAACTAACAAAAAAAAACATACAACTAAATACAAGTGTGTTAATAAAAACCTGTAAAGAAATAAGAATCAAATTAAATACCGATAAGACGAAATATATGATTAGTAGCAGAAATCAATGTACGATCAATGTTCAGTTGTGCCATCACCTGACACACACTTGCTGATGCGCTCGATGATAACAGTCATACGTTACTTCGTCTCTCAGATTTTTGCTCTTTTCAGTAGGAATTCGCTTGAGTTCAGTCTGGAAAACATCACTAGACTTCAAGAAAACCACAGCAGTGAATATTGGAGAAATATCGGTAAGCAAAGTTATAATTTACTTTGTACAATCACGAAAAGTGAAAGGAGGGTCACTGATCAGCTGATCGCCGCTAGCTCGGCAAGCTCGGGCTTGCTTTTCTTTAACTTATCTTTCTTTTATTATTCTTCCTTCTCATTCTCATTTCATTATTTATCTATTATTATTATTTTTTTTATTTTTTTTTTATTTTTTTATTTTTTATTTTTTTTTTTATTTATTTATTTTTTTTTTTATAAATGAGATATTTTCATCAAGTTATGTCCTCAAAAGCTACAAGTAAAAGATCTAGATCTGCAGGTTCAAACTCGTCTCCTACGAAACAGAGACCTCGCCGTGAAAATAATAAAAAGATGATTCCACCAGCGACCGCTTCAGCTACCTCTTTAGGATCTGAACCACAGCCCAGCACATCATCACAAGGAATGACTGATGAATCGCCGTTCTTTACACCGAACCCATTTCAGATCCTCCAAAATCAAAATGAAAAAGAATCCATGGAATCTTCTCCTATACCCAGGGAACCACAACCTCCACCAATTTTTGTTAAAAATATTAAAAATTTTCAACTACTTTGTGCGCATTTAAACAAATTAACCGATCCTAATAGTTATTCATGTATAAGTAGAACCAGTGATACTAAAATATCCCCGACTACCGCCGAAAGCTACAGAAAAATAGTAAAATATCTGAGTGAGACCAAAGCTGATTTTCATACCTATCAGTTGCGCCAGGAGAGAGCTTTAAGGGTTGTAATTAGAAACCTACACCCTTCGACACCAGTGACAGCTATCAAAGAAGAACTGACGGAGATAGGCTATAAAGTGCGGCAAGTCACCAATGTCCTAAAAGATAAAATTCCAATGCCTCTATTCTTCGTGGACTTGGAACCATCAGCAGGAGTTTACGACCTCAATAGATTGTACTATACTAGTGTAAGAGTTGAGAAACCTTACACTAAGAAAGAAATAGTGCAGTGCCATAATTGTCAGGCATATGGTCATACGAGAACTTACTGCCACCACACACCACGCTGTGTGAAATGCGGTGAGCAACATAAATCAGAAGAATGCACAAGATCAAGATCAACACCCGCTGTATGTGCTCTGTGCCTCGAGGACCACCCGGCTAACTACAAGGGATGTCAAATCTACAAGAACCTCAAAAGCAGATACCAAAAACCTCAGAATCAAGATGAAACAGCTGAGCCGATCAGAAGCAGAAGACAACCTTCAAAAACAATTGATTCCAATGTAACATTTGCCCATCTACTTGGAGGTGGGAACCATAACAAAGAGACCCTGCCGGAACAACGCATACTTCAAAATCCTGAACCCATTCCACAACCACATATTCCTCAAAATTTAACCAATCATCAAAAACCTCATCCGAATCAAATTTCTCATATTCCTCCTCCATCAAATGTCACAGACCTTACAAGTTTGATGACATCCTTCATCACTGAAATCAAATCCCTTGTTATGCCGCTAATATCACTACTTACTAATCTCGTATCAAATTTAATCCCATCCTTAAAAAAACCTTAAATGACTACACCTAACTCCTTATCCATTCTCCTATGGAATGCGAATGGTGTTAGAAATCACACTGACGAACTTACAGCTTTATTGCAAGACAAAAACGTTGATGTAGCACTTATTACTGAAACTAGACTAACCACTAAACAGTTCTTTAAAATACCTCAATACGTAACATACCGTACGGACCACCCAGACGGAAAAGCCCATGCCGGTACTGCTGTTATTGTGCACCAGTCCCTCTCCCACCACATACTCCCACTCCCCTCCTTTGATTTCCTACAATGCACCGCCATAGTAATCAAGACTTTTTCTTTTCCGATCACCCTCGCATCAGCGTACTGCCCTCCTAAACATTCCATTTCCAACATTCTATTCGAATCCTTCCTCAATTCCTTAGGAAACCACTTCATTCTGGGTGCAGACATGAATGCTAAGAACCAACAATGGGGTTCCAGGTCCACGAATTGTCGTGGGCGAAATTTACAGTCTGCACTCAACTCTAGACATTTCAACCTCCTGCCTCCTGATTCCCCTACCTACTGGCCAACTGATCCTAACCGTAATCCTGACATCCTTGACTTCTTCATCCACAGCGGATTAGGCTCCCTAAACATGTCGGTGACTCGCCTTGATGAACTGTCCTCTGACCATAGTCCATTGTTCCTTAAAGTATCCCTAATTCCTATTCCTAAACCCACCCCACCGTCATTTATCAGAGGACCAGTAAACTGGGACCTTTTTCGCCAAATCCTGACCAGTGATATTGACCTCGGAGTGAAACTCAAAACTCCAGATGACCTTGACGATGCCGTAAACTCCTTCACCATCGCTATTCAACAAGCTGTTTGGACTGCCTCCTCTCCCAAGCACTCCCAGATAAGTCATAACCAAAATCATTTACCACAACACCTCATAGACCTCATCCGCACCAAACGACGATCCAGATCCTTATGGCAACGCACCCGTCACCCCACAGATCGCCGCTCCTATAACTTTTATTGTAGACAATTAAAGAGGGAGCTGGCGACCTTCCGTTCCCAATCCTTTAGTTCCTTCCTGTCTTCTCTTTCAGCTTGTGACAATTCCCTATGGAATGTCACTAAGAAAATTCTAAAATCCCACCATATTTCCCATCCCCTCCGTCGTAGTAATGGCTCCTGGGCTGCGTCTGATGAAGACAAAGGCGAGGAACTTGCCAAATACGTTTCCGAAGTCTTCACACCTCATCCAGAATCCCATCCAAACCACACTGCAGTGGTGGAAGAGTTCCTTCAGTCTCCAATCCCGCTTTCATTACCTCCTAAAGCAGTTAATCCCTCCGAGGTCAAATATCTTCTCCGAAAACTTGCACTCCGTAAATCTCCTGGATACGATCTCCTCACTCCTCAGATTCTCAGACAGCTTCCATCTAAAGCCGTTATATTTCTTACTTATATTTACAACTCCATTCTACGCACTACTCATTTTCCTCTCTTATGGAAACATTCCACTATAATTCTCTTCCTAAAACCAGGTAAACCTCCTAACACAACGACATCATATAGACCTATCAGCCTACTCCCAATCCTTTCAAAAATCTTTGAAAAAATCCTCCTCAAACGAATATTACCTTTATTAGAATCCCACACTATTCCTTCCCATCAGTTTGGATTCCGTTCCCAACATTCAACCGTTCAGCAAGGGCTCCGAGTCGTTGACCATATTTCCTCCGCCCTTGAGAACAAGGAGTACTGCTCGGGTGCATTTCTGGACATAACGCAAGCATTTGACCGGGTGTGGCACCCGGGATTACTCTTTAAGCTCAAAAACCATTTACCCCAATCCCTATACCTAGTCCTCCGATCCTATCTATCAAACCGCTCCTTCCGAGTTCGCTGTGGTGCAGAATATTCCAATTATTATCCAGTCGAATCCGGTGTTCCTCAGGGCAGTGTCCTTGGTCCTTTCCTTTACAATATATACACGGCTGATATTCCTGTTTGCCCTAATACCTTCCTAGCAACGTACGCTGATGACACAGCTATTCTATCCTCTCACTTAGATCCCGAAATTGCATCTATAGGCCTCCAAACGCACCTTTCTCAAATTGAAGACTGGTGTAACAACTGGAGAATCAAAGTTAATCAATCTAAATGCAAACATGTCACCTTTACCCTTCGAAGACAATCCTGCCCTCCAGTTCTCTTTAACTCCGTTCCGCTTCCTTTCTCCGACACAGTCCGGTATCTTGGCTTCCTTCTGGACAAAAGACTAACTTGGAACCCGCATACTAGACTTAAACGACAAGAACTTAATCGACGATTTGGACAATTATACAGACTACTGAACAGAAATTCTAAATTATCTATCGAGAACAAACTGCTAATATACAAGACAGTACTGAAACCTATCTGGACCTACGGACTTGAACTGTGGGGGACAGCCAAATTTTCTAACATCAAACGCATTCAATCCTTCCAATCAAAAGTCCTCCGAACAATAGTTGATGCTCCTTATTATGTATCCAACCATACCTTACACCGCGACCTAAATATTCCATTTATTTTAGACCTTATACCATTAAAATTCTCTAAATTCCATCAGAACCTTATCCATCACCCTAATCCCCTAGCTCAATCCTTATCCAGCTCTACACATCCTTACCATCCTCCTAGAAGGTTGAAACGGCAGTGGCCTCGAGACCTCTTGTAAAATGTATATTGGAGTTCTAGCATTGGCTAGATTCTCCACTCACGTGCTGTATGCTTGTGAATTGTATATAGGTATGAGTGACTTTTGTATATATTTTATTGATTTTGTTTTGTATATATGTATATTGTATTATTATTATATAAATTTATTGTTTTGTATATATCGTGTGAATGTAGTATGAATGTTGTACTTCATCACTATTAAAAATGTCCTAAATTGGACAGATTGTAATATTGCACAATAAAGAATTGTTTTTCTATCTAATAAAAAAAAAAAAGTAGCAGAAACGGTGGCGATCTTGGTGATATTGATATATCAGGGCATACTTTTGAACACGTACAGAAATTCAAGTATTTAGGTTCAATGATTTAGGTTCCGAAGAGAGATGAGGGGCCACTGGGGAGTTTAGAAGGTTGCACAACGTGGAATTGCGGAACTTGTATCCTGTGAATATAATTGAGTTGATAGCATCGCGGAGACTCAAATGGGCGCGTAAAGTTGTTGGGCTCGGTGAGGAACGGATTCCAAGAAAGTTGGTACTCGCTGAACCGGCTGGTAGGCGTCCGAAAGGTAGGCCGAAGCGTCGATTGGGGAATCGCGTTAAGGCTGATCTCGTGGCCTTGGGCTTGAACGGTGAACATTGGACGAGTCTGTGTAGGCAGACTTTGGTGGAATCGGCATCAGGGAACCCTAAAATGTGTATTTCAGTTGAAAACTGGAATTCGAAAATTTTCACGATCGCAATACTTACTATACATAGTAAGTGAAAGTAATAACTGAGTTATGGGTGTATTTATAGATAAAATTTCAATTTTGTTTCTCTTTTTTACAATTATTCGCGGTTTTTTGGTCTGTAACACTTTAAATTTTCTTCTCTATCTTCAAAAATAACTGAGTTTTTTACCAGCTGATATCAAAATCGGAATGCTAGGATCATCGTTCCAGACTAGTATTTTTGGGGTGAATTTAAGAAGAAATTGGTCAAGTAGTTTCGGAGAAATGCAGCGGACGGCGGACAAACGGACTTGTTTTATTCGTTATTTGGGTTCTATGCATCTTGAAACCTAAGCCCTCAATTTAGGAGGGTAGATAATTTCATTCGATTAAAAAGGTTCATTATTATAAATAATAAACCAAAAATCTAGTGCGGGCATCACACGACTTTCATTTACCTCCATTTTTAAAATCAATGTAAGAATTTTCAAATACACTTAAAGATAAAAATACTTGTGAAAGTATTAAAGAATTAATTAAATTGAATTTATATAGAAACACGTGTTTTATTAAAAAATCGATTGTATTATTACCTAAAATAATTAGTTCTGTATGCTTTTCATCACTGTTTATTAACTTTTACAAGCCCCCGTGTATTATATAATATTTGTTTCCTAAAATCTTTAGCTTTCCAAGGGTATATTATAAGTGTATATTACTGTTGCTATGTTCAAAATAAAAAGTCTGGTGCGGGCAACACACGACTTTCACTTACCTCCATTTTTAAAATCAATGAAAGAATTTTCAAATACAGTTAGAGATAAAAATACGTGAAACTATTAAGGAATTAATCAAATTGAATTTCTATAGAAACATGTGTTTTATTAAAAAATCTATTATATTATTATCTAAAGGAATCAGTTAGTTTTATGTTCATTTCATCACTCTCTATTAACTTTTAAAAGCTTGTGTATGAGATGAAGTTTTTCTAAAATCTTTAGCTTTCCAACGGTATATCATACATGTATACTGCTCTTATGTTCAAAAACGAAAAATTGCATTAAAAAAATATTTTTTTCTGTTTTCTCCTTTAGTTGGGTATCGAATTTATTCAATTTATATATTTACTTGTTTTTCATCAGAGTTAACAAGATAATCTAGTTATTATTATTGAATCAACAAAATTATAGGTACTTTAGGGGAAGAAAATTTAAAATATCAGCATTTAGGCCCTGTCAGACCATTATTATCCAAATAAAACCTACATGATATTAAAGTCCATTAAATTTTACATCGATATAGCGAGTTTAATCAAATCGTCGGAACCGTTTTCGAGAAAATCGAAAAAAGGTGCAAAATACATGGTAAGCTCATTTTGATGAAAAAGGTTTTGTGACGTCTCGGGCGTATAGTTGTCTTAAATATGAAATTTCAGTTTCATAGGACTTACCGTTTCTCCCCAGGAGTTACTACACACACACCCAGACCTTTTTGCGGGACTTGGTTATTTGGACTCAGGGAACCCTAAAATGTTTCGTTGAAAACTGGAATTCAAAAATTTTCACGATCGCAATACTTTCCCTTACTTTATATAGTTAGTGAAAGTAAAATATATATTCACGAAAAAATCGCTTTTCATTGAATAAACTATATGACTAAAGAAAGCAATATTATAACTACCCAATTTGACTAACTATAGAGATCATTCGAGCTTCGCAGAGAGGCCGAATGTAATATTGATGTATAAGACAAATTGTTACGGTCTCAATTGAAAGTCAATAGTTCTGGCCTGGATAAATATTCGATTCCAAGTTAGAGCCGATAGATATCCAATTACCGTTCCTCACTTCTTTCTTATTTAGCTGTCGAAAAATAGAGCATTTGTATGTATGGAGGTGTTAGGGAGTGAGCCATGGTACGCTTTGTTTAGGGCGCGATGGGATTACCTGGTTGGGAATATGGGCATGTGCCTGGGCAATATGGAAAGGAGCGTCCGATATCCTGAGGCGTCTGCCTTCTCATCTCTGTGTCTCAGCCGAACCTTATCTTGTAAATATTTTGTGTTGGTACATAATTTTATTTGATAGACTACTAATGGCTTTAGTGGTTTCAGACGGTATTGCTCGACTACTAATCAAACCGAATCCTAACATAAAATATTAGAGAAAAGTTGTCCATCAACTTAATTTTTGTTTTTAAAAAAACCTATGATTCCATATACCTTCTAAAGCTTAAAATATTAAATAAACATGTTTAGAGTAATCACCTCCAGATGATCACCCCATTTAGAAAAAGTGGACTGTATGGAATATAAAAATTTCAGTAATTAAAGGCTGGAAATGAAAACACTGAATGGTAAAAAATATGGCTTACGAGGCATGTTTTTTAAGTAAGTACCGTTGTGGAATTAAAAAAAGACGTGCAAAGATATGGCAATAATTTTATTTTTTCATAAAAGCCTGTACCTTACATAATTTCCATTAATTTTGAGGCATTTGTCATAACGCGGCACCAGGTTTTGAATACCCTCAAAAAATTCTGCCGCCTGACTTGTTAACCACTGCATCACAAATATTTTGACTTCGTTATCGTCTTGAAGACGCTGACGGCCCAGGTGTTTCTTCGAGTGCAGGAACAAATGGTAGTCGCAAAGCGCCAGATCACGGCTATATGGAGGATGATCTAGAGTTTCCCATTTAAATGATTTGATGAGATCTTTGGTCCGATTAGCTACATGTAGACGGTTATTGTCATGCAGCAAAACGATACCCTTACTCAACGGTTTTACGCCTTTAGCACTAAGAGATCGTATATCAGCCCGTACTTCACAATCAGCGGGACTCACTCAATAAACAACGTATACTATGAAGAATCTGGATGTAATGGCGTCATTGCGTAGGGCAAGAGATGTAGGTAACCAGCGCGCAAGCGCGGAACGCCGACCGTAGCGCTGCGGCGGCGGAATCGCAAAACGGTACTTACTTAAAAAAAACATGTGTCGTATATGAAAATGCTACATTTAAATTTGGTGGCTAGATGTTAATCGATTGGATTAGTTGGTTAGTAATGTTGAAACTATTGACAATTATATAACATGTGATGTGAACTTAAGTGGTAGAAATCTGGGATGGTGAAGATACTGTCCCATGCTCTGAAACGGTAAAATTGCACTTCTTCTTCTCTTGTCCTCCTTCAATTTAATTCTTAGACTCCATGAATGCTGAAATGGGCAAGATCTAGAGAAAAACTGTATGGCTCATCCAGCCAAGACCTGCAACTCCTCTCAGTTTTCCTTTTGGCCACTTCGTTTTGGCGTTCTGCTTCTTTCATAGGCCGCCAGGTGGGAACACGTTCAACATGAATTTCCCTTTTCGAAAACCAGAAACGAAATTCAATTTTAAACAAGTTTTAAGTTAATTTAAATAATAAGAGAATTCAGTTTCGTTAGGTGCTTGCTGTTTATTTATGTAAGGTCACCTTATGCTACTGTGGCTAATCGGACGATGCTACAGTAGGAGTCCCAAATTTTTCCTACCAGGTTTAATTAGGATAGGGATCTTTAACGAGTACCTGACATCGCACAGGCTACGGGACCACCTTTTAACGTCCCCTCCGAAGAACGGGATAACTAAAGAATTTTTAATCCCATTTTAGCTATAACGATATTAAATAGTCACATATAATAATCAGTAATACGTTAGGCTCTATTCGTCACTTTACATTCTCTTTTACAACTTTTTATTTAAGATAATATTTTTTCTAAAATCTAAAGTCTAGCTCCCCAGCCGTATATTATACATTTATTTGCATTATATATTATAGAGTCAAATTAGCTATTTCCCTCGATTCGAAGGCCATATTTCCTTAGTTCCTTTCTCTATCAAGTCATCTGCTCCCATCGCCCCTCTTACGCCTATAGTCTCCGGCAATTTAAATCCACATTCCATACTCAGGAAACCAGATCCCGTCTTTCCGACCTCTATACGCCTTCCCATAGAACCAAAAAATATGAATTTTCTTTTTTAGGCCGGTCTACTTTTTTCTGGAATACTCTCCCATCACACATCCGTCATGCTCCTTCCCAATCTTCATTCAAAGCGCTCCTTTTTAAACACCTTATTGCTTCCCAACCAGATCCCAACTAATTTCAGTATAAAGATTATAGCGATGTGAGAAATGTCCACACTTCATGTCATAAATGTTAATACAGTTTTCATTTTTATTTTTAATTATTTGTAAAGTTTTTTCTTTGGTTTGTTAGCCCTATGTTACTTTTAGATATTATTGTAATTTTTTATTTCTTTCTGTTTTTACCATTTATAATACTTGTATATATTTATTGTAATCATAAATGTTATCAGTCTTTTTTGTTTTTCTTTTTATGTGTTCTTTGGTCAGTCATAATACCTATTAGTTTTGTACCTGTATGTTATTCTTAAGGGACCTAGTCCCAGAATTAAGTTCATTATTCATTTTCATTTTTATTTTTTCATATTACTGTACTTATACATTAGTGCCTTTTTGCTAGGATTATTGAAAAAATTCTATGAAAGATTTTTTTTTTAAGTCATAATGAATGAAAGGTAACAATGAAATAATTATAAAAGCACCTCCACCTCTTGTTTTGTTTAAATCATAGTAATTTGGTTCATTTTTAGCCACCACCTGAACTTCGCAACATCCTTCATATTTTCCACAAAAATTCACAACATTATGGAAAACCTCCAATTAATGTAAACTTTGACCTAACATTTAGAATAACAACAGTTCGTGTTCAGTGGTCATGTCCTGCCTGGAAAACAATACAACATATCCTTTAAGGTAACAGGTGGTTTTCATTTTTTATGATTGCAATAAAAACAGGTAATTTTTTTTCTCGGTATTTTTGTTAGAGCTGAATAAATTCTTCACCGCGAAACGGGTTACCAAGTGGAACCTATGAGGTTTAACTGAAAATCCTTTCGTTATTCTTAAACATTGTAGGAAATACAAAGATTTTATAAATAAAAAAAATGTTTGTTATTTTCTTCTTTAGCACAATATTGAATTCGTTTAACTTTTACATTAAGCTGCTTTTTTATCAGTCTTAATAAGATGGTTTGGGTAATCCTCCTAAATCTATAAAATTAAACCTACTTTAGAGGAAGAAAAGTTAAAATACCGGTATATTAGTCCTGGCAGATCATTTCATTTAGAATGAAACCTGATATTGTAGTCTATCTGATTCCACATCGATATAGCCGGTTTGATATAAATCGTTCCAGCCATTTTTGTGAAAACCGTAAATAGGTGCAAAATGCATCGTCCGAAGTTGCACTTTTGATCAGCCGATTTTAGTGAAAAGGTTGCTGTGACATCTCGTGCATTCACGTATACCTCCAAATATGAACATGGAAACAGGCGATTTTCGAGTAATATTTTTATACGAGTTTAAACTCGGCCATTCAGCAGCTGAGGCCGCTAGAAATATTTAAAAGGAGTTTGGGGAAGGAAGTGTTAATGAACGGACCATTCGCAGTTGGTTTGCTGAGTTTTCAGCTGGGGATACCGACTTGCCCCTTAGGAAGACCTCCGTCTGTAATAGACAATAGTCCTCAAACATACAGTAGAAGGAAATCCATACTAAACAGTTAAAGGACTCTCAGCACAACTAAATGCAAGTGCATCTACCGTTTCCAGACATTTAAAGTGTATTGGGAAAGTAAAAAAGCTCGATACATGGATACCTCATGATCTCACTGAGCGCCAGCAAGACCCCATGTTTCAAAACATACCGTGCAAAAATTGAAAGAACTAGGCTACGAAGTTCTTCCGTACCCACCATATTCTCCCGACTTGTCTCCAAGAGATTACGTTTTCAGATTTTGTTTCACTTCAAAGCTCAGACTTTTTCAGTTCGGGGATAAAAAAGTTGGTATCACGTTGGGAAAAATGTGTAGAAAAAGAAGGTAAATACTTCAAATAAAATTATCTTATTTTCAAATCGTATTTTAATAAAAATCCTTTACCTTGAAAACGGACATTTCATGTGACACAACCCAATAAAATATTATACTTCAGTTTTGAGATTTTTTGTTTTTAGCGTATTATTTCTTGATGAACACACCCCAACCAATTTGCCCATTATATATTATTCCAAATTCATTATACTTATATTGTTTGTTTTTTCTGAGGAGGACAGAGTGTTTCAGGATTTTAATTACTGGGAATGTTTCCAACCGAAATAACATTATGTTCCTTCTGAGCCGGTTCAATTAAAGCTAATGAAAATGAGATGCTCTAGGCGGGGTAAAGGAAAATATTTCAAGAAACAAGAAAATTAAATGTAGCCATAGATCTCGCTTAGGGATGACAAAGTGAGTGGAATAATTGTGAAAAGTTAACTTGAAGCCAGCTCGCTTAATGAAAGAAAAACAGTCTAAATAACACCCGTCGGAACTTGGATCCATTATCTAAGTCCCTCCAACTTAGAGTGCCTCCTTAGAAATATCTACGTCAGGGCTTGATTATAAAGCATTTTTATATTAGCTAACACTTACCTAGGTATGTAAGAAAAATCATTGGAATCCTGTAAATTATTAATTTTTTTTGGGAGTTTTCATTAGAAATGCACGTAAAAAGGCCTGCCTGATTGTGTGGTAAGTCTACCTTGAAAATGACAAGTTGCATAGAACTGTAATTTCATATTTAAGACAACTATACACCCGAGATGTTACAGCAACTTTTTTATCAAAATCATCTAACCAGAAGAACCACTTTATACTATGCATTTACAAAAAAAATGTTTGTATATAAAAACATAGATTATGGTTATGAGTCAGCTGATTTCAACTTCTAGGTGTTAGTTATGTTAGTGTTAGGTCTATCATCGTTGAATGGACTAGTATTTTTGTGGCGAATTCAAAAAAAAAATCGGTCCAATAATTTCGGAGAAATGCCGCTGACGGCGGACAAACGAAGTGTTTTATCGTTTATTATTATTTGGGATCTATGTATCTTAAAACGTAATCTATCAAACTGTAAGGAGGAGAGCATTTTTTTTGGTCGATTGCAAAGGTTCATTATTGACAATAATAAATGTTACAGCAACTTTTTTATCAAAATCATCTAACCAGAAGAACCACTTTATACTATGCATTTACAAAAAAATGTTTGATATAAAAAACATAGATTATGATTATGAGTCAGCTGATTTCAACTTCTAGGTGTTAGTTATGTTAGTGTTAGGTCTATCATCGTTGAATGGACTAGTATTTTTGTGGCGAATTTAAAAAAAAAAATCGGTCCAATAATTTCGGAGAAATGCCGCGGACGGCGGACAAACGAAGTGTTTCATCGTTTATTATTATTTGGGATCTATGTATCTTAAAACGTAATCTATCAAACTGTAAGGAGGAGAGCATTCTTTTTGGTCGATTGCAAAGGTTCATTATTGACAATAATAAACTAAAAACATTTTTTCAAAAAATGAATTGATTTTTTATTTTCACTTACCTATATATGAAATATATATTAAGGGAAAGGATTGAGATCGTGAAAATTTTCGAATTCTAGTTTTTAGGGTTCCCTGAGTCCAAATAACCAATTCCCGCAAAAAGGTCTGTGCGCCTGAGTGTCCGTATGTCTGTGTGTCCGTGTGTCTGTGTGTGGTAACTCTAGCGCAAAAACGAAAAGTCGTACGGAAATGAAATTTCATATTTAAGACAACTTTAGGACCGAGATGTTACAGCAAGTTTTTTGTCAAAATCAGCTAACCAGAAGAACCACTTTATAACATGAATTTTGCACCTATTTACATTTTTCTCAAAAACAGCTCTAACGATTTTGATAAAACTCACTACATTTATCTAAAATTTAATAGGTTTTAATATCATGTAGGTTTCATTCTGATTGAAATAGTCTGGCAGAGCTTAAATGCCGATATTTTAAATTTTCTTCCTCTAAACTAACCTTTAATTTTGTACATTATAAAAGATTAACTTTATCATCGTAATGACATGGATGAAGGACGGCTAAATATACAAGTTGGACGAATTTGATGACCAACTAAAGGATAAAAAAGCAAAACTACTTTTTTAACTTGATTTTTGGCTTACTGATAAGAACAGTAATATAGACGTTTAAAAAGACAGGAATATACCGTTAGAAAGGGAAAGATTTTAGAAAATATATCTGATACACTGAGTTGTAAAAGGTAATATAAAGTGACGAATAGGGAATAAACTTATTACAGATTAGCAATTTAATATACTTATATTATTTAATCCAATTCCTATGTTTCCAAAGAAAAAATGTACACGTGTAATTGAAATCAACTTCAAAACATTTTTTTAATTTGAAGTATATTTAATTGTTTTTAAATTGATTTGAAAAGTTAAGGTAAGTGAAAGTCGTGTGTTGCCCGCACTAGATATTTGCCAGCACTTATCTAGGTACGTAAGAAAAACCATCGGATTATTGTAAATTATTATTTTTTTCCCCCGAGTTTTCATTTGAAATACACGGTTTAAGCTCCTCTGAGTCAAAACGATCAAATCCCGTAAAAAGGTCTGTCTGGGCGTATTGTAAATCCAGTTTGAAACTGACAAGTCGTACAAAATTGAAATTTCATCTTTAAGACAACCAACTGTCCGAGATGTTACTGCAACTTTTAAAAAAAAATAGGCAAAGCAGAAGAGCAACTTTATACCATGAATCCAAAAAACGGCTCCAACGAATTTTATAAAACTCACTGAACCAATGTTTTTTTTTTCTTTCTTTTTTTTTTTGAGATAGAGATGGGATGAATGCAATCGATCTGTTCTGGGGAACTATGATGGTCGGCTTTAACGTTGGCAAAATTAAAATATTCAATAAACGACCGATTCCCGATTATTTCTATTCACGATATTAGATATATATGTATGTACTGTAATATCTGTATGAATAAAGGCATATTATTACTAACAAGAACATGTTTTTTTTCCGAACAATTGGATTGGAGGGACGATAACCGACAGAAGGTGGGTACTTGCCGAAAATTTGCATGGAGGGCGAGGAATCGCCTAGATATGGGGCCATTCAATTTACATTCAATTCCTTTTCCCTATTGAATATCGAGAACGGGACCTGAGGCCATCCACAACAAACGTCCGCTCCAATTTCCTAGCGCCTCCTCCTTTTGTTGTAATAATTTTATCATAAAGTCTTCTCTAGAACAGGAGAGGAGGAAATGGAGGAGGTAGTGAGATCGGTCCAGGGCAAGCAATATGGCTTCCTCCAGGCCGTTGGGTAGCTGGGTTATTTCCACCGTACTTCATCATGTCTCCAGTAAATGGTGTAGAAGAAGAGTTGTAATCGATAGGAATATAGAATAAAATATAATAGAATAAAATAATTTTTATTCTGGTAAAAGTGTCCTACTTGTGTTGAGAATACTAGGTGCAGTTTAAAATACAGTATTTAATTACTCAAATAAAAATTTTATTATGTTTTATGGAAAGCATCTATCATGGTAAAGTAAAAAATCTGGTGCGGGCAACACACGACTTTCTCTTACTACCATTTTTAAAATCAATGAAGAATTTTCAAATACAGTTAAGATAAAAATACGTGAGACGATTGAAGAATTAATTAAATTGAATTTCTATAGAAACATATGTTTTATTAAAAAAATATTATATTATTATCTAAAATAATCAGTTAGTTTTATCGGTTTTCATCACCTCTATTAACTTTTAAAACCTTGGTAAAAGATAATATTTTTTCTAAAATCTTTAGCTTCCAACGATATATCATACATGTATATTACTGTTTTTTGTTCAAAAACAAAAATTTCGCATTAAAAAATATTTTTCAGTTTTCTCTTCTAGTTAAATATCGAATTCGTTCAACTTACATTTATATACATATTTTTTATCAATGGTAACAAGATAATTTGGTTATTTTTATAGAATCAACACAAAGGTACTTTAGAAGAAGTAAATTTAAAATATCGGCATTTAATCCCTGTAAAACTATTTCAATAAGAATAAAACCTACATGTTATTTAAGCCCGTTCAATTTTACATCGACATAGCGAGTTTAATCATAATGGTTGAAGCCGTTTTTAAGTATCGTTAAAATCGTAAAAAGGTGCAAAATGCATGGTATAAAGTGACTCTTCTTGTTAGCTGATTTGATGAAAAAACAGATATTTGGACCTCTTTTAGTCCGTGAGCCAGAAATAAAAAATGCAACCCATTTCACTAAAATGTTTAGTGTGTTTTATGCAAATAATCATCATGGTAAAGCAGAAAATGGGTGGATTACAAAATTGCGGCCATTCAAATAAGGAATATTACGAAATATCACTCTTTCCTGACATAATTATGGTTACTTTCATGAAAACTCGTGCGTTAAATAAAAAGTTTCGTGCGTATTTTCGTTTTTGAATAAAACTTACCACAGAAACTTCTTTGCGAGAGTCGGTCATCTCCGATAAAACTAGAATTCTTAAATTTCCACGAATGTAATACTTTCTCTTACAATATATTTAAGTGAAAGTAAAAATATAGAGATCTAAGAGGAATTTTTTTCCGAAGCGGAGATATATGCAACTGAAGTGAGAAGGATATAAGTTTCTTCCGAAAGTTTTGGAAACTTTTCCCATCTGAATCGCCAACCGTATAAGAAGGGTGAGTTAGAGAGCTATACGGAGGCCCCGAAATGCCACTTCAGCGGGTGCTAAAACACCACCTTCGGCCATCCATATCGCCTTCAACACCCCGAAGACATGATGGAGCCTAACCCCCAGAGGACCGTCCTGGGAGACTTCTTGAGAGGCAAATCTTGAGAAGATCCGAGAAGCTGCTCAGACAGGCAGGTCACGCTTCTCATCCGCCTCCCGATGGCCGAGTCATATCCTTCAAGTGAAAAGAAGGATATATTCTCTTTTGCTCGCTATGAATATCACCGAGGAAGGAACAGCATCCTTTTCAATAGTCTTATATTTATTTATTTAATTTTTTTTTGGTATTATATATTGCTATGTTTTTGATCGGCTTCTTTTCTAAGGCAAGCAAAAATTATATTAATTAATTTATTTTTATGCGATATTTTTTAGAAAAATTGGAATTATTTTCCAGAGGTATCGTGTTTACCGAAACCCAGTAGGTGGTATACAGGGTAAGATTAAATTAGACAGATTTCACTAAATGGCATTATTGTTTAAAATTAACATACACATATAAAATCTATTTAAACTATGCCTGAGAATACTGAGGGACATTAGAGCTAACCTTGTCATACAATATCACAATAAATAAACAAAAACTTAGCTGGCTGGCGAAGGGGAAATTAGTCTTAGGCGCCCCATCTAGGCTTTATCCTCCAGCTGATACTCGACGGTCCTCTCCTCTTCTTGTAGATCGAACCCGTCTCTCCTCTTGCTGGATTTCAACTCTCGGGGCTGGCATAAGACTGACCTCTCTGCTTCTATTGGGTTGTGTCACATGAAATGTCCGTTTTCAAGGTAAAGGATTTTTATTAAACCTTCTTTTTCTACACATTTTTCCCAACGTGACAACAAATTTTATCCCCGAACTGAAAAACTCTGAGCTTTGAAGTGAAACAAAATGTGAAAACGCACTTTTCACTTGATCATCATTTTCAAAAAGTTTTCCTTTGACGAATTTGTCTAAAATCCTGAACAGACAAGTCGGGAGAATATGGTGGGTGCGGAAGAACTTCGTAGCCCAGTTCTTTCAATTTTTGCACAGTATGTTTTGAAACATGGGGTCTTGCTGCCGCTCAGTGAGATCATAAGGTACCCATGTATCGAGCTTTTTTACTTTCCCAATACACTTTGAATGTCTGGAAACGGTAGATACACTTGCATTTAGTTGTGCTGAGAGTCCTTTAACTGTTTGGTAGGGGTTTCCTTCTACTGTATGTTTGAGGACATCGTCTATTACGGAAGGAGGTCTTCCTCGGGCCAAGTTTTCCAAGTCGGTATCCCCAGCTAAAAACTTAGCATACCAACGGCGAATGGTCCGTTCATTAACACTCCCTTCTCCATAAATTCTTCAAATATTTCTAGCGGCCTCAGCTGCTGAATGACCGAGTTTAAACTCGTACAAAAATATTACTCGAAAATCGCGTGTTTCCATGTTCATATTTGGAGATATACGTGGGTAATTGATTGGGAAGCTAATGTTTATAATACAAAGGTAGAGGATTAGTAACTGTTTACTTTAAATATGTAAACATTCGGAAGAAAACAACAGAGACCTTCAAAATCCTTTATGTATTTTATAAACTATAAAAACGGACATTTCATGTGAAACAACCCAATATATTGCTATATTTTGACCGGCTGCTTTTCTAAGGCAAGCAAAAAGTATATTAATTAATATATTTAAATATGATATTTTTTTAGAAAAATTCGAATTATTTTCCAAAGGTATCGTGTTTACCGATCCCAGTAGGTGGTATACAGGGTAAGATTAAATTAGACAAATTTCAGTAAATGGCTCTTAATTAAATAGTTAAGTGTGGACTGTAATGTACTTAATGTGCTGGTAAATTAATGATAAAATAAACTGTAAACCGGAAATAAGAAAAGAAAAGTGGGATAAAAGATAAGAATTGCCTGATGTTAACAAAAAAAAATTAAATTATCTTTAATGTATGTTTTTTTTATTTTTTATTTATTTATTTTTTTTATTGAGATATTTTACAATTTGTTTCTATATGATCTTATAGTGGTATAAGATCCTATTCACACAATATATACAGTATACAATGATAAAGTCAATTTAAATAAAATATAATATATATATATACAAAATAAGAAAACAACAACTTATAATTGAGATAAATACAAATAAATGATATATATATATATATATATATATATATATATATATATATATATATATATATATATATATATATATATAGATATAGAATTAAATAATAATAAATATAAAAACAAAACAAATCAAAACGTTAACCTATAATTGAGATAAATAAAAGTTTGCAAATAAACAAACATCATTCAAACAAACATAACTATATACAAAATATACAAGTGCTATAGGGACCCTAGACTGGGCTTTTCCCTCTACTTGTGGAGGAAAAAGCAGAATCCAAGAGATCCTAGACACTCCCTCTCGGTCTCACTCAGTGGAGGCCGAACTAGGGCGCAATAGCCACAATTTGATGTATGTAAAAAAATAATCTCTAATGAATAAATAAATAAATGTTTTGAGCTCAAACAAATTAAATTCAAATGCTTGGTAACAAACCAAATTCTATGCATGTGGTTAATTAGATAATATAGACTTTAGTGTGCAATACAATAAAGAATTTTTTTTTTTTTTAATTCTATTACGGATGATGGATAAAAACTTAAATTTAAAACTTAACTGCGTGGTGAAGTTAAAGTATGTGCGTGCCTGTTTACAGACTACAGGTTCCTGCGCATTTGGTTGTTTTGTCTTCCTCTTCCAGCTTCTCAACAGAAGTAGAGCTCCGAAAATTCGTCTTAGACATAAATAAGAAAAAGTGACGTGATTGTATTAGATAATAATATAATAGATTTTCTAAAAAAACACATGTTTCTGTACAAATTCAATTTAATTAATTCTTTAATAGTTTCACGTATTTTTATCTCTAACTGTGTTTAAAAATTCTTTCATTGATTTTAAAAATTAAGTGAAGTAAAAGTCGTGTGTTGCCCGCACCAGATTTTTTTGTATGAAGTCGAATTTGAGAGCGACAGCTATTTAAAACCAGAAGAACAAGTTTGGTCGACGTACCTCAGAGGTGAGGCAAATTGAGGAAGGTTATGGGGCAAGTCGAGCAATATAAATGTCTAACCAAACAATGGGTTCCATTTCGACTAGAAACAAAATAAAATATTTGTTTAACAATCAGAAATGGTGATAGGAAAATTAAAACGTTATAAGGCCGCAGGAAATGATAATATCACGAGTGAATTAATCAAGGCGTGTGGAGAAGCGGGCGTTTCCAAAATACATTTTTTAGTTAAAAAGATCTGGGAAACTGAAAAAATGCCCGAAGAATGGAAAGAATCAATACTTATTCCGATTCACAAAAAAGGACCGAGGTCGGATTGTAACAACTATCGTGGGATCTCTCTTCTCCCAGTATGCTATAAAATATTCTCGTCAATTCTAACTAGTCGAATAACGGAATACGCTGAGGAAATTATCGGAGATTACCAATGTGGTTTTAGGCGGAATCGCTCGACTATGGACCAAATATTTTCCTTACGTCAAATATTAGAGAAAAAATTGGAATACAACGGTGTAGTCCATCAACTTTATATCGATTTTAAAAAGGCTTATGATTCAATAGACCGTCAGAAGCTATATAACATCATGATTGAACAGGGAATACCTAGAAAGTTAGTAAACCTATGTGTTTGTCGGAAACATTCCATAAAGTTAGAATCGGTTATAATTACTCTGAGAGATTTGAGGTGTGATCGGGTTTAAAACAGGGTGGCTCCCTTCTGCCATATAGCTTCCATTTAATATAGCTTTAGAATATGTCATAGAAAAGGTGATGTGTACCGAGAAAGGTTTAAATATGGGTGACAAGATTCCGGTTTTAGGGTATGCCGATGATTTGGTACTGCTAGGTGAAGACACGGAAACCATACAACTAAATACAAGTGAGTTAATAAAAACCGGTAAAGAAATAGGACTCGCATTAAATACCGATAAGACGAAATATATGATTAGTAGCAGAAACGGTAGCGATCTTGGTGATATTGATATATCAGGGCATACTTTTGAACACGTTGAGAAATTTGAGTATTTAGGTTCAATGATAACGAGAAAAAATAAAAACCAGGAGGAAATAATTCTCGTTTAAAGGCGGGTAATGCGTGTTATTATTCAGTTGCTAAATTACTTAGCTCGCGGCTTCTGTCTAAAAACTTAAAGGCTAGAATTTATAAAGCTATTATTCTTCCGACGGTTCTTTACGGATGTGGAACGTGGCCGAATACTTTGAAGGAGGAACGACGGCTTAAGGTTTTCGAAAATATTTGGTCTGAAGAGAGATGAGGCCACTGGGGATTTTAGAAGGCTGCACAACGCGGAATTGCGAAGCTTGTACCCTGCGAATATAATCGAGTTGATAGCATTGCGGAGGCTTAAGTGGGCGAGTAAAGTTGTTGGGCTCGGTAAGGAGTGGATTCCGAGAAAGTTGGCTTTGGTAGGCGCAATAGAAGCGTCGATGGGAGGATTGCGTTAAGGCTTGAACGGTGAATACTGGACGAGTCTGTGCAGGCGGAGTTTGGTGGTATCGGCATCGAATCTTCGGGTTCGGTAAGCCTGTTATTATTATTTGTAACCTTATTTTTATTCTTTGCGTTTTTTAAATAAATTAAATATTTTGTTCTATTGTTCATTTTTTTACCTTTTAATCATTTTGTTTACCTTTTATTTACTGCATGTCTAATTTATTTTATATTTCAATCTCATGTCATACAATGCAATCCGGCAGATTTTTTAATTACATCTTTCCATTCGAAGTCTCTAACATTGAGACATATTGGTGGATGAAACAATATTTCTGATAGATTTGTTTTCTTGATTGATACTGAATATAGTAAAAGTGTTTGAGCAGTAAGTAACATAATATAGATGAGAAATATAACCGTAATAAGTGACTTCCCTCTAGAAAGCTACCATTTTTCTTATCCTTCGCGGAATGTTATTTATTGCTTGGGAAGTAGCATTAAGAAGTTGCAGCGGTGTTTGATGGATCGCGAGGGTTCTGCTAGAGTCAGGACCTAATCCTGTTAGCGCTACTTTGATTGATTCTCAAAGGGAGATGAAGAGTGTAAGATGAAGTTAACACACGGGTTTCCAATATCTTTATCAAAACGTCAAGAGCCTTGAGATGCCAAGAACTAAAGGGTTATTTAAAATGTGGGCGCAGCTTAGGGTTAGGGCGGTGTGAGGAATTTCTCACTTGAACGGATATAGCTCATCAATGATAAGTCTCAATGAGTATTTAAGCGGCTTGATGGATTTGTAATATATCCCTCAGCAAAAGAATCCATAGTAATTTTTACTTTCACTTACTATATATAGCAAGGGAAAGTATTGCGATCGTGAAATTTTTTGAATTTCAGTTTTCAACGGAAATAGATATTTTAGGGTCCAAATAACCAAGTCCCGCGAAACGTTCTTGTGTGTGGTGTGTGTGTGTGTGTGTGTGTGTGTGTGTGGTGTGTGGTAGCTCCCGGGCGGAAACAATAAGTCCTATGAACCTGAAATTTCATATTTAAGACAACTATACGCCCGAGACGTTACAAAACCGTTTTCATCAAAATGATCTTACCGGAAGAGGCACTTTATACTATGCATTTTGCATCTTTTTTCGATTTTCTCGAAAACGGTTCCGACGATTTTGATTAAACTCGATATATCAATGTACGATTAAATGGGCTTTAATATGATGTAGGTTTCATTTTGATTAAAATGGTCTGACAGGGCTTAAATGCCGATATTTTAAATTTTCTTTCCCTAAAGTTTCTTTGATTTTGTAGATTCTATAATATTAACTATATTATCTTGTTACCACTGATGAAAAGCAGGTAAATATATTGAATGAATTCGATACCCAACTAAAGAAGAAAATTAGAAAAAATATTTTTTTAAGGCAATTTTTTGTTTTTGAACATAAGATCAGTAATATACATATGATATACCGTTGGAAAGATTTTAGAATATTATCTCATACACAAGCTTGTAAAAGTTAATAAAGATTGATGAAAAGCCGAAAAAAACTAAGTGATTGTATTAGATAATAATATAATAGATTTTCTAAAAAAACACATGTTTCTGTACAAATTCAATTTAATTAATTCTTTAATAGTTTCACGTATTTTTATCTCTAACTGTGTTTAAAAATTCTTTCATTGATTTTAAAAATTAAGTGAAGTAAAAGTCGTGTGTTGCCCGCACCAGATTTTTTTGTATGAAGTCGAATTTGAGAGCGACAGCTATTTAAAACCAGAAGAACAAGTTTGGTCGACGTACCTCAGAGGTGAGGCAAATTGAGGAAGGTTATGGGGCAAGTCGAGCAATATAAATGTCTAACCAAACAATGGGTTCCATTTCGACTAGAAACAAATAAAATATTTGTTTAACAATCAGAAATGGTGATAGGAAAATTAAAACGTTATAAGGCCGCAGGAAATGATAATATCACGAGTGAATTAATCAAGGCGTGTGGAGAAGCGGGCGTTTCCAAAATACATTTTTTAGTTAAAAAGATCTGGGAAACTGAAAAAATGCCCGAAGAATGGAAAGAATCAATACTTATTCCGATTCACAAAAAAGGACCGAGGTCGGATTGTAACAGCTATCGTGGGATCTCTCTTCTCCCAGTATGCTATAAAATATTCTCGTAAATTCTAACTAGTCGAATCACGGAATACGCTGAGGAAATTATCGGAGATTACCAATGTGGTTTTAGGCGGAATCGCTCGGCTATGGACCAAATATTTTCCTTACGTCAAATATTAGAGAAAAATTGGAATACAACGGTGTAGTCCATCAACTTTATATCGATTTTAAAAAGGCTTATGATTCAATAGACCGTCAGAAGCTATATAACATCATGATTGAACAGGGAATACCTAGAAAGTTAGTAAACCTAGTAGAGATGTGTTTGTCGGAAACATTCCATAAAGTTAGAATCGGTTATAATTACTCTGAGAGATTTGAGGTGCGATCGGGTCTGAAACAGGGTGACTCCCTTTCACCTGTGTTATTTAATATAGCTTTAGAATATGTCATAGAAAAGGTGATGTGTACCGAGAAAGGCTAAATATGGGTGACAAGATTCCGGTTTTGGGGTATGCCGATGATCTGGTACTGCTAGGTGAAGACATGGAAACATACAACTAAATACAAGTGTGTTAATAAAAACCGGTAAAGAAATAGGACTCGAATTAAATACCGATAAGACGAAGTATATGATAAGTAGCAGAAACGGTGTCGATCTTGGTGATATTGATGTGTCAGGTCATACTTTTGAACTCGTAGAGAAATTCAAGTATTTAGGTTCAATTATAACTAGAAAAAATGAAATCCAGGAAGAAATAAAGTCCCGGTTAAAGGTGGGAAATGCGTGTTATTATTCAGTTGCTAAGTTACTTAGTTCGGGGCTTCTATCTAAAAACTTAAAGATTAGAATTTATAAAACTATTATTCTTCCAACGGTTCTTTACGGATGTGAAACGTGGCCGCTTACTTTAAAGGATGAACAACGGCTTAAGGTTTTCGAAAATAAGGTATTGCGTAAAATATTTGGTCCAAAGAGAGATGAGGCCACTGGGGAGTTTAGAAGGTTGCATAACGCGGAATTGCGGAACTTGCATCCTGTGAATATAATTGAGCTGATTGAATCGCGGAGACTCAAATGGGAGAGTAAAGTTGTTGGGCTCGGTGAGGAACGGATTCCAAGAAAGTTGGTACTCGCTGAACCGGCTGGTAGGCGTCCGAAAGGTAGGCTGAAGCGTCGATGGGGGAATCGCGTTAAGGCTGATCTCGGGGCGTTGGGCTTGAACGGTGAACATTGGACGAGTCTGTGTAGGCAGACTTTGGTGGAATCAGCACCAGGGAACTCTAAAATGTGTATTTCAGTTGAAAACTGGAATTCGAAAATTTTCACGACCGCAATACTTTCCCATACTATACATAGTAAGTAAAAGTAATAACTGAGTTATGGGTGTATTTAAAGATAAAATTTCAATTTTTTTTCTCTTTTTTACAATTATTCGCGGTTTTTTGGTCTGTAAACACTCTAAATTTTCTTCTCTATCTTCAAAAATAACTGAGTTTTTTACCAGCTGATATCAAAATCGGAATGCTAGGATCATCGTTCCAGACTAGTATTTTTGGGGTGAATTTAAGAAGAAATTGGTCAAGTAGTTTCGGAGAAATGCAGCGGACGGCGGACAAACGGACTTGTTTTATTCGTTATTTGGGTTCTATGCATCTTGAAACCTAAGCCCTCAATTTAGGAGGGTAGATAATTTCATTCGATTAAAAAGGTTCATTATTATACTCAAATGGGCGAGTAAAGTTGTTGGGCTCGATGACGAGCGGATTCCGAGAAAGTTGGTATTTGCTGATCCGACTGGTAGGCGTCCGAAAGGTAGGCCGAAGCGGAGATGGGAGGATTGCGTTAAGGCTGATCTCGGGAGCTTGGGCTTGAATGGTGAGCATTGGACGAGTCTGTGTAGGCGGAATTTGGTGGTATCGGCATCGAACCTTCGGGTTCGCTAAGCCTATTATTATTATTATTAGTATGTTTAACAATCAGATCTTTACGTATCTTCTTGTAGTGACAAAAAGACAGAATATAACGTAATTTTCTTTGAATAATTATCCAAAACTAGAATCAATAAAACATTAACGTATCTTAAGATTAACTTCAACATTAAATTCAGTCTTTCTATTTAAAATCAGAATGAAATGTTTATATCATTACTCATTAAGCTTATATCTTAAAAATATATATATATATATAATATATATATATATATATATATATATATTATTTTGATCTTTGGAAGTTAATGATCATTGTCACTGTTGTAATTGACAAAAATGAAAGTAAGTTTATGTTGTGTTAGTGATAGAGTAACAAAACTTGAAGTATCTTTCTTGTAATTAAAGTAATATACATATATATATATATTTTAGTAATTGAGCAACTTTAGCTCAACTGACCCCAAACTGGAATTTTGAAATAATACGAGGATATAAAAAAAATCATAAGAATTACACCCAGACCAACTCCACATAATAATAATAATAGGCTTAGCCGAAACCCGAAGGTTCGATGCCGATACCACCAAATTCCGCCTGCACATACTCGTCCAATGTTCACCGTTTGAGCCCAAGCCACCGAGATCAGCCTTAACGTAATCCTCCCATCGACGCTTCGGCCTACCTTTCGGACGCCCACCAGTCGGTTCAGCGAATATCAGGAATTAGCGAATATGTTCCTCGGAATCCGCTCCCCACCGGGCCCAACAACTTTACTCGCCCATTTGAGTTTCCGCGACGCTATCAACTCAATTATATTCACAGGTTACAAGCTCCGCAATTCCGCGTTGTGCAACCTTCTAAACTCACCAGTGGCCTCATCTCTCGGACCAAATATTTTACGCAGTACCTTATTCTCGAAAACCTTAAGCCGTTGTTTATCCTTCAAAGTAAGCGGCCACGTTTCGCATCCGTTAAGAACCGTTGGCAGAATAATAGTTTTATAAATTCTAACCTTTAAGTTTTTAGATAGAAGCCGCGAACTAGCTAACTTAGCAACTGAGTTATAACACGCATTTCCCACCTTTAACCGGAACTTTGTTTCTTCCTGGATTTCATTTTTTTTTTTTTTTGTTATCATTGTTATACTTGAATTTCCCTACGTGTTTAAAAGTATGACCTGATACATCAATATCACCTAGATCGCCACCGTTTCTGCTACTAATCATATATTTCGTCTTATCGGTATTTAATTCGAGTCCTATTTCTTTACCGGTTTTTATTAACACACTTGTATTTAGTTTCCATGTCTTCACCTAGCAGTACCAGATCATCGGCATACCCCTAAACCGGAATCCTGTCAACCATATTTCTACCCTTCTCGGTACACATCACCTTTTTGATGACATATTCTAAAGCTATATTAAATAAAACAGGTTAAAGGGAGGCACCCTGTCTCAAACCCGATCGCACTTCAAATCTCTCGGAGTAATTATGACCGATTCTAACTTTATGGAATGTTTCCGACAAACACATCTCTTCTTGATTTACTAACTTTCTAGGTATTCCCTGTTCAATCATGATGTTATATAGCTTCTGGCGGTCTATTGAATCATAAGCCTTTTTAAAATCGATATAAAGTTGATGGACAATTGGAAATTGATATTCCAATATTTTCTCTAATATTTGACGTAAGGAAAAATATTTTATCAATAGTCGAGCGATTCCGCCTAAAACCACATTGGTAATCTCCGATAATTTCCGCAGTGTATTCCGTGATTCGACTAGTTAGTATTGACGAGAATATTGACCAACTCCACATATCAAAAGTAAAATAATTCTCTGAAAGATTAACACTTACCTGATTAAAAACAGATATAAATTGACCGGTACAGACGAAAACTTGTGATGAACGACGTTTTTACTTTTAGGTCACAAAATAAACAAAACACACGCGCGCTTCACTGGCTCATCCAGCCGCCGCTAGCTATCGCGTGGTGATTATCCCTCCCACGACTCTTTCTTTTCGCCATAAGATGCCTCTGCGTACGCTGAATAGTTTGAGAGATATTTCAATTGCGGTTATACTCAACTCTAACCTACTATACAACACGGTGAAATCTCCCAACATTTCAAAACAAAATGTTCAGAATAATAGTGATCCGTGGTTCACAAAGGTGAGCTGTAGATTGAATCTATCTATGTCTTAATTAGAATATGTTACAAAAAATACTGCTCTCAGCTTCCAGAAATTAGAGGTACAGTAGCCTACAAGACATTCTATTCACAATCCTACATTCAAGCATTTTATTTATCTCTATATTTCAATTTCACGACTAATAGACTTCCAACCATAAATTATAAATTCGAGTGCTAGTAATGGGTAGTTTCTTCACAGGACTTTCATGTGTTTTAACCATATATTAATCTCATTTACTTGTTGTATTGAAACAATACAGTTGTAGATTTCTATGAATAAATAAAAAAATAATCTGGTACGGTCAACACACGACTTTCACTTACCTCCATTTCTAAAATCGATTAAAGAAATTTCAAGTACAGTAAGAGATAATAATGAGTGAAACCATTAAAGAATTAGTTAATTGGAATTTCTATGGAAACATGTGTTTTATTAAAAAATATATTGTATTATTATCTAAAATAATCAGTTAGTTTTATCGGCTTTTCATCACTCTCTATTAAATTTTAAAAGTTTGTGTATGAGATGATATTTTTTTTCTAAAATCTTTAGCTTTCAAACGGTATATCAAACATTACTATTACTGTTCTTATGTTCAAAAAAGAAAAATTGCGAAAATAAAAATATTGGCTTCTAAAACCTTTCAAACGATTTTAATCAGAATGAAACCTACATGATGTTAAAGTCCATTAAATTTTACATCGATATAGCGAGTTTAATCAAAATCGTCAGAACCGTTTTTGAGAAAATCGAAAAAAGGTGCAAAATGCATGGTATAAAGTGGCTCTTCTGGTAAGCTCATTTTGATGAAATAGGTTTTGTGACATCTCAGGCGTATATTTGTCTTAAAAATGAAATTTCAGTTTCATAGGACTTACCATTTCCGCCCGGGAGTTACCACACACAGACATTTTCGCGGGACTTGGTCATTTGGACTCAGGGGACCCTAAAAGGTGTATTTCCGTTGAAAACTGGAATTCGAAAATTTTCACGATCGCAATACTTTCCCATACTATATATAGGAAGTGAAAGTAAAAGGCTGTAACTATTTTAATTAAACTCACTAATTCGAAGTTAAATTTTCAAAAACAGTCAGAGATAAAAATACGTGAAACTATTATGGAATTAATTAAATTGAATATATTGAATACTGCTCTTATGTTCAAAAACGAAAAATTGCATTAAAAAAATATTTGTTGATGTTTTCTCCTTTAGTTGGGTATCGAATTTATTCAATTTATATATTTACCTGTTTTCCATCAGCGTTAACAAGATAATATAGTTATTTTTATTAAATCTACAAAATAAAAGGTACTTTACAATAATGAATTTTTTTTCTATAATCGAAAATAGCGTATATATAAGCGAGATTTCAATTTTCCATTTTTTTTTCTTTTCTTCTTTCTCTTTTATCTAATTATTCGCGTTGTGTTGGTCAAAAAACACTAATACATTTTTTTTTCTATCTATCTTCAAAAATAACTGAGTTATTGAATAAAATCCTTTTAATCGGCCGCCATTTTTAATCTTACCAGCTGATATCAGGTTAGGATTATCGTTGAATGGACTAGTTAGTATTTTTTTAGCGAATTTAAAAAAAAATTGGTCCAGTAGTTTCGGAGAAATGCCGGACGGCGGACAAACGGATTTTTTTTTATTCGTTATTCGGGTTCTACGGATCTTGAAACGTAAGCTCTCAAATTTTGAGCAGAGGTAATTTTTTTTTCGGTCGAATACAAAGGTTGATTATTGAAAATAATAAACAAAAACAATATTTCTTTTTTAAACCCTAGAGTTTCAATGAATAAACTTTGTTTATTTTTTCCCTGAAATATATTAGCCTTATGTGGTTTCATATAATTTTTAATTGCATGAAATTGATATATATATATATATATATATATATATATATATATATATATATATATATATATATATATATATATATATATATAAAACACGCTTTTTATACCATATTTTTTATCAGGAAAATTTAATTGGGGAATACTACAATAAAGTAGATGAAAGGATTGCAAATAAAAATTCTATGAAGATAAAAAAAAAACTGAAAAAAATACAAGGAGTGAATAATTAATATTAAGAACAAAGAATACATTTTATGAACGTTTCTGAAAGAAATTTAATGCTATATTATTTTTATTAATACTACTAAAAGAGAAGACAGGGAAAACTGCTTTATTTAATACTGGCCTGCCCTGATATAAACCATATTACAAAATGTGTGCAATGTAACTGTAAGATAGATTAATAATATCTTTGGAACTATTATATTGAGTTGTCCGAAAAATTGGTAGAGATTTTTAAAATAAAATTTCCCTTTTTTTTTCTACTAAAAATGAATCACAAAGCTTATTTTTATTTATATGCCTCTAGTAATCATGGAATTAACTATGTTTACACACTAAATTCGTCTTTCTTGAGTAGTTTAGTTTATTGCAAACCACATGAGTGACGATTCAGTTCATTTTTGGCATATTATGCTGTCCCTTTTTAAAAAAGGGAAAAACGCAGCCCAAACTGCAAGAAAGATTCGAGCCGTGTATGGCAGCGGTTTAATTGCTGATGGCATGGTTCAGAAGTTGTTTTCGCGGTTTGGATCAGTAATTTCAATTTGGAAGACCAACCCCGGGCTTGCCAGATTTCAACTCTTGACATCAAGGGTATTATGACGGTCATCGCAAACAATCAAAGCACGCTGCGGAGTTAAGACTCTGCAAATCGACCATTTTCGACCATCTAAAGAACGCCGGGTACGTCTGTCATGACGTTTGGGTTTCCCATGAAAGGATGTCCTAGGGTTGCCTTTAACGACGCAGCTCGCATCCAAGAAAGGTGATCTCAGTATTTGGTGGGATTGGAAGGGACCCTTAATGAAACATTACGGTCTTTATGGATGAGCTTATTCGAGACAAAGTAGGGAGCGTTAAGGATTTTACGAAGCATTTTGGATTGTAATGATTGGTTACGAGAAGAATTCGATGGTTTATTAGAGCCCCATAGCTCTGTTCCGTAAGTCCATATCGGTTTTAAGATGGACATGTAAATAAGTCTTTTTAATTAAGTGGATGGTTGGAGCGTTTGTCCATTAAGTGTTGAAGTAGTCGAACACGTCGGGCAGTTTTCTTGTCGTTTTATGAAATATATTTTCTCTATTTCAATATTGTGACCAATAATTTGTATTCAAACATATTTATTGATATTTAAAACTGTATTAAGAATTAGATTAAGTAAATGTGATAGATATATAATACAATGACGTGCAATAGATGAAGAAACACTACCCATTGGCAGTACTCCAATAGGAATTTTAAATCAGCTGACCCCACGGCCACTATCATAAGACCAATCTGTACTTACGGAGTACTGTACTGGGGCTCTACTAAACCATCGACTTCCTCTCGTATCCAATCCAAAATCCTTAGTAAAATCCTTAATGGCCCTTACTCAGTAACTAATAAACTGATCCATAATGACCTTATAATGATGGAGTTTTGTTGACCGTTGAGAAATTAGATGAGGAAGATGGTTGGGTGTGCGGTCATAAATTAGAAACACACATTTAAAATAAGTGCTATTTTAATGATGTGCCGACGTTTCGGCCTACAATGTGGGCCTTCATCAGGGCTAAAAGAAACAAGATAACAGCCAATGTAATTATAGACTTAATAATGCGTTAGGTATATAATAATAATAATATGACAGTAATAAAATATGGGAACATAAATAAAATTAAATGTAAAATTATAATAAGATGACAGTTATGAAGTATGGAAATAAAGTGACAGTTATAAAGTATGGAAGTAAACATAATTGAGATGATAATATTGTAATGAGATATATATAAAGAGAGACTAAGCAAATGAAAAAGGAAAAATATGTGAAAAATTAAAATTTTAAATATTAACAATTTTGAAGTAATATATGACGGTAATATATTAAACACATAGTTAAGAGTATAGGTAATATATAAAAAGAACATAGTCATTAAAAAAGAGAAACAGTATGAATAAAAAATAATGTTAAATTTTAAAATAATGTACTATTAAACTAACAATTATATGTCAGGATGTAACGGAGAAAGATATGAGTTTGGAAAGAGGGAGAAAGAAATGGGTGATGAAAAGATCCTAATCAATAAGAAAAAAGATACATACTTGACTCTGAGACGCTGCCTAAAGGAGTGATGTTTTCCAGTTTAAAAAACGCTCATTGCGTGGAACGGAAAATATGAGAACTAGAATATCCGTTAGGGCTTTTCCAAGAAGCTAAGTTATGTTTACTGATTCGATTGTTTATTGAAGAAAAAGCTTAAGGATTGGCTAATGATTTTTTAAAAATGTATATTAATAAATTAGCGGATTGAGATTAAAAAAAACAGAATTAGTGAAAAAAAGAGAGAAAATAGGAAGCGAAAAATATATAAGTATGGCTATAAAGGGGAAGATGTAAGAAATAGTGACGAGGTAAAGATTAAAATATATTAAGTAATAACGGATGACGATGATAAATGACGATTAGGTAATAACGAATAACGAAACGTCGGCACATAATTAAAATAGCACTTATTTTAAATGTGTGTTTCTAATTTATGACCGCACCCCCAACCATCTTCCTCACATAAAGACCTTAATGTTGCTGATTTGGCCCCAAACAGATATCATCCCTTTCATGAGAAACTCCATACCCACTCTAACCCCCAAGTTTAAACCCTTTCTTCCTCTTCGATTCCTGATAATCCTCCGAGGCGCCTGAAAAGAAGACGGCTCCGGCGACCTTCTAATTTAGAATATTTTTAGAGTGCTGCCAATGGGTGGTGTCTCTACATGTATTTCATGTCAGTTTACCATATGTCCATCGCATTTACTTGGTGTACTCTTTTACAGATTTCTACTGTCAAAATATATTTCTATTTCACAAAGAGCGTGAGAAAATTCTTCGACGCCCGCCTAATGGAAAATGTGGGAAAGTAATAACTAAAGTGGAATTAAGCGGCGTGAAGAAAGAAGATGAGAGTCTTTCAGTGTCACCTGGTTATGAATATTAAACTCCCCTCTCTCAAACCTATCTCTTATTTACTTTGTCGAAAAGGTTTTCTCGCAAGGCTGCGACGCCTTCTTTTTGCCAAAACTTGTTTAAAGTAAAACCGAGTGGTGGGACGAGCGACGTTATAACAGAAAAGTATGTGGGCGAACGTAGAATCGATCCCGTGTCGAAATCAGCTGGTTTCTGAGCACTTAAGAACAGAAACAAAAATTATTAAAAGTTTACACGACTTTCACTTTCCTCAGAATTTTCAGAAAAGTTAGAGATAAAAATTATTGAAACCATTTAAGAATTAATTAACCATTTTAGACATCCCATCAAAACCCAATTCTTGCATCCTTCATGTTGCAAAACCACATTGATGATTTATCCAGTTGGGCTAATGGATGGAAAGTAAAAATGAATCAATCAAAGAGTCTATTTATCGTTTTCACGCTCAATCATGGGGATTGTCCAGCAGTCTATTTTGAGGATAAACCCATTCCGACATCAGAGGAAGTACAATATTTGGGACTATACTTAGACAAAAGACTGACATGGAGGACCCACATTAGACTTAAAAGACAACAACTGAACTGACGATTTGGACTACTATCCCGTCTGCTTGACAAACGATCCAAATTATCCGTGAACACCAAACTTACTATTTACAAAGTACTGATCAAACCATTATGGACATACGGGATAGAGCTATGGGGATCTGCCAAATATTCTAACATCCAAATAATTCAAACCCTTCAATCGAAAATATTGCGAAAAATCGTGGATGCACCGTTTTATGTAACCGACGAATTACTTCACAAGGACTTGGACATACTCACAAGTTCAGGCACAGCCACAGAATATTGTAAAAGATTTCATGACAGACTGACTTATAACATGAACCCATCGGCCCAAACACTTAAATCCTACACGAACCCGTACAACCCACCCCGAAGAATCAGATATTTTTTCTAAAATCTTTAGCTATCCAACGGTATATTATACATCTATATTACTATTGTTGGGTTCAAAAACACAAAAAATGTATAAAAATAAATATTTGTTCAGTTTTCTCGTTTGGTTGTTTATCAAATTCGCTCAACGTGCATATTTAGCTGTTAATTATCAATGGTAACAAAATTATATAATTATTTTTATAATATCTACAAAATTAAAGGTACTTTATAAGAAGAAAATTTAAAATATCGGCATTTAAGCCATGTCATACTATTTAAATCAGAATATAACCTACATGGTATTAAAGCGTATTAAATTTTACATCGATATAGCGAGTTTATTGAATATCGTTAGAGCCGTTTTTGAGAAAATCGTAAAAAGGTGCTAAATGCATGGGATAAAGTGGCTCTCCTGTTTAGCATATTTTAGTGGAAAAGTTGCTGTAACATCTCGGGCATATAGTAGTCTTAAATATGAAATTTCAGTTTCGTACGAATCTTCGTTTTTGAGCTAGAGTTATCACACACAGACATACTGACACAGACCTTGGTTATTTGGACTCTGGGGACTCTTAAAACTAGAATTCGAAAATTTTAACGATCGCAATACTTTCCCTTACTATATATTTCATATATAGGTAAGTGAAATTAAAAAATCAATTCATTTTTTTTAAAAATATTTTTTAATGAACCTTTGAAATCTGAATATCAGAGCGCTGAACCATGGGTAGACGCACCGAGTAAAGAGGAAGTTGAAATGGCGATAGGAAAATTAAAACGGTATTAAGCTGCAGGAAATGATAATATCACGAGTGTATTAATCAAAGCGTGTGGAGAAGCGGGCGTTTCCAAATTACATGTTTTAGTTAAAAAGATCTGGGAAAATGAAAAAATACTCGAAGAAAGGAAAGAATCAATACTTATTCCGATTCACAAAAAAGGATCGACGACGGATTGTAACAACTATCGTGGGATCTCTCTTCTCCCAGTATGCTATAAAATATTCTCGTCAATACTAAATAGCCGAATCACGGAATACGCTGAGGAAATTATCGGAGACTACCAATGTGGTTTTAGGCGGAATCGCTCGACTATTGATCAAATATTTTCCTTACGTCAAATATTAGAGAAGAAGCTGGAATACAACGGTGTAGTCAATCAACTTTATATAGATTTTAAAAAGGCTTATGATTCCATAGACCGTCAGAAGCTATATAACATCATGATTGAACAAGGGATACCTAAAAAGTTAGTAAACCTAGTAGATATGTGTTTGTCGGAAACATTTCTTAATGTTAGAATCGGTCATAATTACTCCGAGATTTGAGGTGCGATCGGGTTTGAAACAGGGTGACTCCCTTTCACCCGTGTTATTTAATATAGCTTTAGAATATGTCATAGAAAAGGTGATGTGTACCGAGAAAGGCTTAAATATGGGTGACAAGATTCCGGTTTTGTATGCCGATGATTTGGTACTACTAGGTCAAGACACGGAAACTATACAACTAAATACAAGTGTGTTAATAAAAACCGGTAAACAAATAGGTCTCGAATTAAATACCGATTAGACGAAATATATGATAAGTTGCAGAAATGGTGGCGATCTTGGTGATATTGATATATCAGGGCATACTTTTGAACACGCAAAGAAATTCAAGTATTTAGGTTCAATGATAACAAGAAAAAATTAAATCCAGCAAGAAATAAAGTCCCGGTTAAAGGTGGGAAATGCGTGGAAAATACAAACATTTTTCTGAGACTACAGCCCTTTGTATAAGTTTTGATCTATAAATACCTGTCAGGGATAAATACCTGAATTGCTATAGGATTAGAGCCCAGTCATTTTTGTTGTTAAGTTGAATGTCTAAAGGAATATTATTTTTCAGCCAGTTCTCTTACATCTTTAATCCAGAAAATATTTTGTTTGATGACTTCCTCATTTATGAAATGTGGCAGTCTATTATTTGGTAGATTTTTAACTTTCTGAATATAGGTATGCTGTATTTTTAATGTTTTCATGAACACTGGGACTATAGTTGTTTTTAACTTGCTTTTATAAATATACTAGCTGTAACCCGCGGCTTTGCTCACGAATATTTTATTTTGTCATTATTTAAATTTGCATAAATGCTTTTATAAGTGGTAACTAAACTATAAAACGTATATTATGGACCAGTTGTCTGGTGATGTGGTAACAAAGAAACTACCAATAAAACACTTATTTTATTTTTTTCTTACTGGTGTGTTTTATTGGTGACTGCACCCTCAATTTTTACCATATAGTCAAAACGGTCAACTACTCAATTATTATAAATGTTCATGAAATATAAATATATTTTTAACAATTACATTTATCAAAGTTGTAATCAAAATATTGCCACTCGTTAGATCAATGTATATCAATCACATTTATGTTGCAAACGTGACTATATACTACGATTACGTTACAACTAAAATATATTGAGTAATTTTGGATTTGCCTACTTCTACTGGAACGCTATTGTATATTTAACAGAATAAAATGGCAACTTATTAGACTAAAGATAAGATTATGGTTGGTACAGATCATTAGCTTTGTTTGCGGTTTGGCGAATTCAATTTGATAAATAAAATAATTTAAATATAAAATTGCTACAAATTACGAAAATTGTTGATAGTGATTATGTTGAAAGAGGTGATATAAAAGAAATACAGGTGAGTGGCAATGAACTACTTTGTTTATGATAAATAAAATATTATTATTTCATGTCAGATATCAATTGTATTTACTCAATGTTATAATTACATACCAGAACCAAGTAGCCATATCCAAATTTTCAATAACATTGTTTTATCTTTTAAACATAACCGTTATATATCATCATAATTCCTTTGTAACCCATAACTCATTGCAAGTCATTCAAATGAGTACTTATAATTTTTCTGGAAACGTAGGGGAATATGTATTTTATCATAACTGGAAACTATGGAGTTTATGTATATTTCATCCCATCCTCGTCGCCAACTAATATGTCTTTTATTATAAATGGAAACTATAAGTTGAATGTATATTTTATAAATAAAAACGCAAAGAAACAATCAACACTTACTTATTTTTTAATTAATAATCACATATGTGAAGATATGGGAAGGTTACTGGGAACCAGTGTTGCCACAGTTAAACAAATTTTGGTTTTAGAACAATATATTTTTCAACCATTTAGAATAGTAATAAAAACTATCCTATCATTTAAGTTGGACCAAATAACAGATACTTAGGAAGTTTGATCAAAGTCGGTTTAGTAATTTCAGAGTTTATCCAGAACAAACATTGTGACAGGATATTTTTATATATATAAATATAAATATTTAGATTAACCATTGTGAAACAATTTACAGCGTTTTCAAAGTTTAGTTTCTATTCGCCTTAGTGTTTTAATTTACCTCATTTTACGGCTATGAATAAATTTTAATGATTTTCAAATTAAACTCATTAATGTATAAGTCAATTAAAATCTTGCTAAATAAAATAAGACTGAGACTTGCCGAGTTAGAGTTATCTCCAAGTCCTGAGGACTCCAACGAATTTGCGGTGAAAATTTCTAACTGAGTTTATTGAATCAAGTCCATTCGGCTAACTTCCATCCTCTTATAATGAGCTCGCTAAATGTCTTTTGTCCAATGGAAAAAGATTATTCAGTTTTCCGTGTTTTAGCCAGAATTTGTAATACCATTAATTTTTTTTTCTTTTTCAAAAGGACATTTATTGCATCAGTGTAATTTTTTTTTGTGATAAATACAGAAAGACAGAGAATTGAAGCAAAAAGAATAAATCATAATTTGGTTATTCCTTCTACTTACCTATGTATGTAATCTATATTTCTAAAATAAAGTGCCATTTCACTCGATTTTTTGGTCATCGCAGTTTCTCAAAAATGACTATGGTTGTGAAATTGAAATTTCTTGTGGATTTTCGTCTTACCGTCTAGATGTGCAATAAGGCTGGGTTTGGGAAAATTAAGTGATTTAAAAAAAAAAAAAAAAATCTAATATGTAAAACGAAATTGGTTTTCGAATAACTCAAAAACTATACGCATCCTCAAAAACTATAAGTACTCATTTGAATGACAATCAAATATCTAACTACCTAGAAGCAAAATCGTCTTGATCTGATATCCCTGAATTAGCATTGATTAAAAACGGCTAATTATACAACCTTGTTTTGTCTTCTCGTACTGGCCAGATATAGCCATTTTATGGCGTTAATTATGAATTACCATTTGTCCTCGATCTAATTCCATCTAAATTCCTAAACTACCACCCGAGGCTTACTCACCTTTTTAATCCCTTATCCCAACTCCTATCTAGCTCCAGCCATCCCATATAACCCTCCTCGTAGGCTGAAGCGGCAGTGGCCTAGAGACCTCTTAAAACTAAGCAATGCTGAGTATTGACAATGACCAGCTTCTCCACTCTTGGCTGAGAGTGTGGGCCTATATCGCCTTCACTCAGCCTCCACTGGCTTCTTGGAACGGTGACGCGACTGAGAGGCCCTGGTATCTCCAGGCCTCGGGTCCCACAATGATTCGTTTCGAGGGTTTCACTCGTAGTTCCCAGGGGCAGTATGAATGTGGCCAAGATTATTATTATTAATTTTATTTTATTTTAATTTAGGTTTATTTATTCATCTTTGTGATTTTTTACGTCTGGCACCCAATTCCTTCCTCCTACATACTTCATAATCATCCAGTCCTACCTCTATCGTTCCTACTCACCTCTTTTTACCAGTCTGCTGGTGTTCCTCAAGGCAGTATCCTAGGACCCATCCTTTACAAAGTCTATACAGCTGATATTCTAACCCATCCTAACACATTCCTTTCTACCTATGCGGATGACACTTGTGTGTTATCAGTCAATAAAGATCCAACTGTTGCTTCTCAAACTCTCCAATCCCACATCAGAGACCTTGAGGTGTAGTGTCAAAGTTGGATAATTAAAATAAATTCCGATAAATCCCAACAAATTACCTTTACTCTTCGTTGAAAACTCATGACATCCTGCACTACCATTGCACACTTCCTTATTCCACTTGTCCCAGTTGAACAGATGGACGAATGGACCACTGAAAAGCTAATTTTTTAGAAAAAAATATTATTATACATACAAAGTTGCAAAAGATAATATAAAGTGACGAATAGGTAAGTGAAAGTCGTGTGTTGCGCGCACAAGTTTTTTTTCTAATTTAAATTAACTTTAAGACCTGAATATTCCGTTAGTTGCAGACTTAGCCAGAACTGGATATACCTCCTTTAATTCCAAACTACCTGCCCACTCAAACCCGCTTGGCCATATCCTCTCATCGCCATCTATTCCTGATAATCCTCGAACGCGCCTGAAAAGACGGTTGCCACGAGACCTGCTAACATAAACATTGAAGTGCTACCGCTGGGTAGCTTCTTTACAAGAGTTTATCTAGCCAATTGTTACTCTTTTCACATTTACTTGTTGTATTTTTTCCCTATTCAGTTGTAAATATCAATTAATAAATAAAAAAAAAATTAACTTTATGTAATAGTTTCGAATATGTTCCATACAACAATATTTGTTCCGTCACAGTTTTGCTTGCCCGGTGTAGACTTACTTTTAGGTTAGATAAGGATTTTTTATTTTATATTTTCCTTGTTTTCAATAAATTAAATGTATTTTCAATAATGTCTTGGCAGAAAATGTAAGAGTAACAGTATTCTCTACTGAAACGCCAACTTTAGAAAAAGTTCCAGAAATGGGAACAAAGAATGTTTTTCCCGAACCTAGACGAAACATTTGTCAAAGCGGCGGAGATGAAAACGAAGTTATCGACGATGCGGGAGAAGTGACCTGTCAAATTCGGTGAGGGGGTCCCGTCTCATATCTCGCGGCGGCCTGCCAGTGTTAGACTTATGGACCGCTTTCGATTTAATAAACTTTTCACGAAAACAAAGTAAAAATGGAAAAAATTAGGTGCGCGTAAAACTATATTTTATATTTTGTATATTACAATTAGATTATATATAAATAGAACAAGTAAATGCATGAATAGTTATGGAAGAGCATGTGACAGATGTAGGCCATATGTATTGGGTTGTCCATAGAGTTATTAGAGATTTTAAAAATAAAATGAACCTTTTATTATTTTTTTTACTAAATATGAATTACAAAGCTAATGTTTACTTACATGCCTTTTATCCTCCTGGAATGAACCATGTTTACACACTGAATTCGTCTTTATTAAGGCTCAGTAGTGTAGTTTATTGCAAACCAACATGAGTGACAATTCACTTCATTTTCGGCATATTATGTTCTTTTTAAAAAAAAGGAAAAACGCAGCCCAAACTGCAAGAAAGATTCATGCCGTGTATGGCAGCGATTCAATTGCTGATAGCATGGTTCAAAAGTTGTTTTAATGGCCGGAGTTTAACTCTTGACATAAAAGATAATCTGACGGTCATCGCAAACAATCCACGAATTACTGTCCATGAGGTAGCTGCGGACTAAAAAACCTAAAGAAGGCCGGGTACGTTTGTCCTTACGACGTTTGGGTTCCCCATTAGCTCAGTGAAAGGAACCTTATTGTAAGGATTTCGTGTTGTGATTTGCTGCTTAAAAAAAATGTGGAGGATCCATTTTTGAAACGAGTTGTTTCTGGTGACGAAAAATGGATTCTCTACATCAACACCAGCCGAAAATCTTGGGGTTGCCTGGAACAACGCCGCTTGGTGAAAACTACTTCCGGTAAGCCGATTTTAGTGAAAAAAATGCTGTAAAATCTCGGGCGTATAGCTGGCTTAAATATGATTTTCACACACGGACACACCGATCTTTCATCCTGACTTTGGCGATTTGGACTCAGAGGACCCTAAAACGTGTATTTCCGTTGAAAACTGTAATTGAAAAGTTTTAACGATCGCAATATTTTCTCTTACTATAAGTTTTATATATAAGTAAGTGAAGTTTAGTTATGTTTATTCAATAAAGGTCTCGAATAAAATACCGAAATGGTGACGATCTTGAGAATATTACTATTTCAGGGCATACTTTTGAACAAGTAGAGAAATTCAAGTATTTAGGTTCAATGATTACAAGAAAAAATGAAATCCAGGAAGAAATAAAGTCCCGGTAAAGGTGGGAAATGCGTGTTATTATTCAGTTGCTAAGTTACTTAGTTCGCGGCTTCTATCTAAAAACTTAAAGGTTAGAATTTATAAAACTATTATTCTTCCAACGGTTCTTTACGGATGTGAAACGTGGCCGCTTACTTTGAAGGATGAACAACGGCTTAAGGTTTTTGAAAATAAGATGTTGCGTAAAATATTTGGTCCGAAGAGAGATGAGGCCACTGAGGAGTTTAGAAGGTTGCACAACGCGGAATTGCGGAACTTGTATCCTGTGAATATAATTGAGCTGATTACATCGCGGAGACTCAAATGGGCGAGTAAAGTTGTTGGGCTCGATGACGAGCGTATTCCGAGAAAGTTGGTATTTGCTGATCCGACTGGTAGGCGTCCGAAAGGTAGGCCGAAGCGTAGATGGGAGGATTGCATTAAGGCTGATCTCGGGGGCTTGGGCTTGAATTGGACGAGTCTGTGTAGGCGGACTTTGGTGGTATCGGCATCGAATCTTCAGGTTCGCTAATCCTATTATTATTATTATTAAATAAAGGTAATGTTGAAAAAAAATCATAATGCCTCTCCAAAATTAAATAATAATAATACCTACTATCTATAAAAAAACGACCCGAATCATGAAGTAAGGAGCAGGATAATTAAAAAAAAAAATACCACACATATACAAATAAAAAATAAATATAAAAAAGATACAATCTTAACGATACAAGGGATGAAACATGAGAGAGGGAAAATTGTTAATCTAATCCATAAGATTAGATAATCCATAAGACAGCCGGGGAGCTTGGAAAGGGGTTAATCCCCTCCCCCTCTCTTTTTGCAATTTGTCTTATTATTTCTACATCAGCTATCTCTCTTTTATCCTAACGCAAAACAAACAACCGACCATCTTTCGTTAACAATTTCACGCTTATCGGTTTTTAAAAATTGTTTTTTTCATTTATTAATGAAATTTTAATCCGTAAAAGGATCGGCGAAAATTCAATAAAATTCTCAAAAGACCCTCCTGGCAAATTACAGTATGAAGAACGTCTTAACCAATGTAAAAATCTGGTGCGCGCAACACACGACTTTCACTTACCTCCGTTGTTAAAATCAATTTAAGAATTTTTAAATACATCTAAAGATACAAATAAATTGTTAAAGAATGAATTATTTTGAATTTCAATAGAAACATGTGTTTTAATAAATAATCTAATATATTTTTTACCTGCAACAGTCTGTTAGTTTTATCGGCCTTTCATCACTCTCCATTGACCTTTAAAATTCCGTAAATTAGATAATATTATTTCTAAAATCTTTAGCTAATAAATTGTACAAAAAAATATGTTTGCACTTTTCTCCTATAGTTGTTTATCTAATTCGGCCAACTTACATATTTACCCGTTATTTATCAATGCTAATAAGATGATGTTCCATTTTTTTTTTTTCAATCTACAAAATTAAAGGTACTTTAGATAAAGAAAATTTGAAATATCGGCATTTAAGCCCTGTCATACCATTTCAATCAGATATTAAAGCCTATTAAATTTTACATCGATATAGCGAGTTTAATCAAAATCGTGTTAGCGTGTTAACGCGCGCTGCTGTGAGCACGCGTTGCCTAGCAACAAATAACCGAAAAGTTAAAACCAAATAATTACGAGTACGACTCTCGTGTTGGGGGGATTTTATCTCGGCATATATCCCCCGTCCTCACCCCCTGCCTGGCCCGAGAGAACCCCCGTATAGCCTTCAAAGGCGAGGTAGGGATGGACAAAAATAAAAATAAAATAAACTATATATAGTAAGTGAAAGTAATAAAAAGTAAATTTTATTTTTAAAATCTCTAATTACTTTATGGACAACCCAATACATATGGTCTACATCTGTCACATGCTCTTCCAAAACTATTCATGCATTTATTTGTTCTATTTATATATAATCTAATTGTAATATACAAAATATAAAATATAGTTTTACGCGCACCTAATTTTTTCCATTTTTACTTTGTTTTCGTGAAAAGTTTATTAAATCGAAAGCGGTCCATAATTCTAACACTGGCAGGCCGCCGCGAGATATGAGACGGGCCTCCCTCACCGAATTTGACAGGTCACTTCTCCCGCATCGTCGATAACTTCGTTTTTATCTCCACTGCTTTGACAAATGTTTCGTCTAGGTTCGTGAAAAACATTCTTTGTTCCCATTTCTGGAACTTTTTTTAAGGTTGGCATTTCAGTAGAATACTGTTGTGTCTACTCTTACATTTTCTGCCAAGACATTATTGAAAATACATTTAATTTGTTGAGAACAAGGAACATATAAAATCCTTATCTAACCTAAAAAATAATTCTACATCGGGCAAGCAAAACTGTAACGGACAAAATATTGTTATATGGAACAAAATCTGACTTAGTTATTTAGACTCAGGGTACCCTAAATACGTGTATTTCCGTGGAAAACTGGAAAATTTTCACGATCGCAATACTTTCCCTTACTATATATTTCATATATAGGTAAAAGCTAGTAAAAATATGTGGCATTATATTGGGTTAAAAAACGTTGCGTTACTATATATAGTAAGGGAAAGTATTGCGATTGTGAAAATTTTCTAATTCAAGTTTTCGAAGGAGATACACGTTTTAGGGTCCCCTGAGTCCAAATAACCAAGTCCCGCAAAAAGGTATGTGTGTGGTAATTCCCGGACAAAAACGACTAGTCCTATGAAACTAAAATTTCATATTTAAGACAAATGTACGCCGGAGATGTCATAAAATCGTTTTCATCAAAATCAGCTGAACAGAAGATGTACTTTATACATGCGTTTTGCACTTTTTTACGATTTTCTCAAAAACGGCTCTATCGATTTTAATTAAACTCCCCTTATCGATGTAAAATTTAATGGGCTTTAATATCATGTAGGTTTCATTCTGATTGAAATGGTCTGACAGGGATTAAATGCCGATATTTTAATTTTCTTCCTCTAAAGTACCTTTAATTCTGTAGATGCTATAAAAATAACTATATTATATTGTTAGCATTGGTAATTAACAGATAAATATGGAAGTTGAGCAAATTTGATAAACAACTAAAGGAGAAAACTGAAAAAATATTTTTTTATGTAATTTTTTGTTTAGAACATAAGAACAGTAATATACATGTATGATATACCGTTGGAAAGCTAAAGATTTTATAAAAAATATTATCTTATACACAAGCTTGTAAAAGTTAATGTAGAGTTATGAAAAGCCGATAGAACTAAATGATTATTTTAGATAATAATATAATAGAGTTTTTAATAAAACACAAGTTTTTATATTAATTCAATTTAATTAATTCTGTAATGGTTTCACTCATTCTTATCTCTAACTTATTTTGAAAATTCTTTAATCGATTTTAAAAACGGATTTAAGTGAAAGTCGTGTGTTACCCGCAACAGATTTTTTGTGAATATTGTATGTATGTGGTCTCATATCACTATTACTACTGTTCATTTTGAAATTGTAATATATCTTAATAAATTAAAAAAATAAAGCTTTAGAGCCAGAACTAATACTGATTTTATTTTTATATGCCCTTCTTTAGTACCCTATCTTGTTAAATACATCTTATTTAAGTTTTCACAATAAAAAATAATAAAATAATTCAATATGTAATGTTTAGTTCAATTAATATATTGACTATAGGGCACGGATGTAATATGTTCCATGTTTATATAACGCATGATTATAATAGGCCGTCTATATAGTTATTGTAAATTAATATGTGAATGTTACCAAGTGTCACTGATAAATGTAAATATTTATTCTAATTCGTAATTGGAAATTTCATGAGACTGAAGATCGTTTTGTACACAATTAGCGAGACTTAGGCTACCTTTTCATTTGTTCCTGATAAATACACGAATTAAATTATTTCTGTTACTGTATGTTTGAATGCCATGTCATTATGTAACAGCAGATACTAGACCTTATGTTGGACAAAAAAGTCCATATGGCCCGCAGTACGCTTTTTATTCGTTAGGGGAAAAAAAAAAAATTTAGAGATATTTCCTGTTATCCATAGTTTTTATCAAATCTTTCTGTCTTTGCCTGTCTAGACTGAAAGATTTGATAATTTTTTAAACAGTTTAACTACTTCTGACAACACACTTTGGAAAGCGACAAAACGCATACTGGACCATCATAATTTCTCGCATCCTGTTCGACAGGCTGATGGTTCTTGGACGAAATCTGATGCTCAAAAGGCTGAATTGTTTGCTAGGCACTCAGAAGAGACGTTTAAACCGCACTCTGACATCAACGACCAACTTACAAATGATCTTGTGTCACACCACATTAACATACCTTTACCGATGACTCTGCCGCCAAAAGCAATACATGCTAATGAAGTTTGTGATTTTATTGCCAAATTACCTAACAAAAAAGCCCCAGGTTATGACTTAATTTCCAATTTTATACTAAAGAACATACCTTTGGAAAGAAAGAAAGAAAGAAAGTAAATTTTATTCTGGGACCTTCAGTCCCCTAAGAATAACAGAAAAGTACAAAACTTTGGCTTGTGTCTGGCACAGAAACAAAAACATAAAAGAAATACAAACTTAAGATATAATATTATTTAAAAATAAGAATAAATAAAATTAAATAAATAACTACGATTACTTAGTATGCATATATGTTTATAATTATATAATCATTAATGTGTATCTAAAGATATATTACTATTGTGCTTCTTATGGTATAATAAGGTCACCGAGAAAAACAGAATAAAAATATAAAAAATAAGAAAGAAAGAGAAAGGTGAATATATACCTTGGAAAGCAATTCTTTTTTTAACTAATATCTACAACGCTATCTTGAGGATAACATATTACCCTGCCGTGTGCAAGTATTCTCAAGTTGTAATGATATTAAAAGCCAATAAACCTTCAGACTGTCTGACTTGATATCATCCTATAAGCCTTTCCCTTCTTTTTCAAAATTATTCTTCATCGTCTAAATTCGCTCGAAATATTTAGAGCTCTTCCGAATCATCAATTCGGTTTCAGAAAACGTCATTCGACCATTCAACAATACCATCGATTAGTAGACTATATTCTGAATGCTTTAGAGTCTAAAAAATATCGCCCAGGTGTTTTTCTCGATATTAGTCAAGCATTCGATAAGGTGTGACATGAAGGAATGCTTTCCAAGCTCAAACATTTGCTTCCTCCGACTTATTATTTAATATTACTCTCTTACTTGACAGACCGACACTTTACTGTAAAAGTAGGAGACGCATTTTCTGGAATAAAACGTGTTCAAGCAGGAGTCCCCACAAGGCAGTGTACTGGGACCGTTACTATTTAATATCTACACGGCAGACTTACCAGAAAATGACCACATCTTACTAGCCACTTTTGCAGACGATACAGCTCTTTTGATATCCCATTAAAACCAAATTCTTGCATCCTTCAGGTTACAAAACCACATTGATGATTTATCCAGTTGGGCTAATAGATGGAAAGTGAAAATGAATCAATCAAAGAGTCTGTTTATCGTTTTCACGCTCAGTCATGGGGATTGTCCAGCAGTCTATTTCGAGGATAAACCCATTCCGACATCAGAGGAACTACGATATTTGGGACTGTACTTAGACAAAAGGCTGACATGTAGGAGCCACATTAGACTTAATAGACAACAACTGAACAGACGATTTGGACTACTATCCCGTCTGCTTGACAAACGATCCAAATTACGAGTGAACACCAAACTTACTATTTACAAAGTACTGATCAAATCATTATGGACATATGGGATTGAGCTATGGGGATCTGCCAAATATTCTAACATCCAAATAATTTAGACTCTTCAATAAAAAATATTGCGAAAAATCGTGGATGCACCGTTTTATGTAACCAACGAATAACTTCACAAAGACTTGGACATACTCACAGTTTCAGACACAGCCACAGAATATTATAAAAGATTTCATGACAGACTGACTTACAACATGAACCACCCATCGCGCCCACAAACACATGAGATGCCTTCTGCTTTAACCGACTTTCGGAAGTCATCATATTTGCTTATTGCAATTTTTTTTTTTTTGCAGATAGCAAATAACATTTATGCTCAAACAAAAACAATTGTAAATTAAAAAAAAAATCCATAGTTTTTATTAGAAAGGCTGCAAATTATTACACAATGGTTTATTATTTCTAAATAACAATATTAGGGTAAAACTTTTTGTTAGCTGTTGATAGGCAATTAAGTAATATGAAAAACAATAATTCAACGGATCATACCATATCACTGCCACCGAATTCAAAACGCAATTTCTAAGCTAGTTTTTGACCAATTTCAATGATTCTATTTTCATTTGGTCAAAATTTATTTTTAATATTTGGTATTTATTTATTAATTAGAAGAATTATTTTTTTATTGTGCTTTACTGATTCTAAAACTCTTTTAGTTCTTTACATACTTTTCTCCATCGTCAAAAATTCCTTAGTTATTTATGTGTGAAATTTCAATTTTTTAATTAATTATCGCTGTTTTTTTTAAATGAAATGAATTTTTTCTCTATCTTAGAAAATAATGTAGTTACACCTTATTAGCGTATTTGTGTGTTATTATTTTTTTTTATTTATTTAAAGAAATTTACAACTGTATTAAATAAATACAAGTAAATAGGCTTTATATATGATTAGAACACATGGTAGTCCTGAGAAGAAACTACCCATTGGTAGCACTCCAATGTCTAATTTATGTTAAGAGGTTCTTGGCCATCTTCTGTTAAGGCGCCTCGGTGGGTTGTCGGGAATAGATATGGAGGAGAGGTCACGGATATTTGGGTTTGAGTGGGCAGGGAGTTTGGAATTAAAAGAGGTAAATCTGTAACAGGCCAAGTCTTCAACTAATGGGATATTTAGGTCTTTATGGATGATTTTATTAGTAACAAAGTAAGGAGCATTGAGGATTTTACGAAGGATTTCGGACTGCAAGGATTGGATGCGAGAGGAATTCGATGGTTTAGTAGACCCCCACAGCTCAATGTCATAGGTCCAAATAGGTCTGATAATTGTTATATAAATGAGTTTTTTGTAGTATGTAGGACGTTTTGAGCGTTTGTCAAGTAAGTGTTGTAGTAATCTGTACCTACGAGCAGTTTCCTGTCGTTTCAGTCTAATATGAGGATTCCATGTTAGGCGTTTGTCGAGGTGGTCCTAAGTGCCGGATCTGTTCAACAGGAGTAAGTAGGGTATTGTTAAAGGATACGGTGGGGCAGGAAGTCATAGGTTTATAGACGTAAAGTGAAGGTGATTTAATGGGATTTGTTAGGTTTTATTTTAATTCTCCAGTTTTGACACCATTCTTCAATGGCTGATATGTATTAATTTTTTTATTTCCTTTTTGTCTCTTTAATATAATTATTCATAGTTTTTTGTTAAAAAACACTTATGATTTTTTTCTTCATCAAAAAAATAACTAGTTATTGAATTAAATCACTTGTAAGCGGCCGCCTTTTTATAATTAACCAGCTGATATCAACATCTAGGTGTTAGGATCATCTTGGCAAGGACTAGTAATTTTGTGGCGAATTTCAAAAAAATTCTTATTTAATTATAACAACTTAATATTTATGTTAACAACTCAGTTATGATTCGGTACATATTGGGTTGATGCAAAATTAATGCAGGTTTCCTCTATTGCAATATCTTAATTCCAATTGTGTAAACAAAGCTAATCCTAACATTGATCATTATTATACCAAAACAAACCTTATCGAATACCCTCTCTTTCATCATGAATTTGTTTAGTAAAATCGTTTTGTTCAGTATGTTCAAAGGTCTTGAATCGAAAATGTCAAAGTGCGATTTTCGTCAAATTTATTTTTACGAATTTAAATTAGGTCGCAGCGCTGCGCAAACGGCTCGTAATATTAATGAAGTGTGGGGTCAGGGGGTTATTAATGAGTGCACGGTGCAGCGTTGGTTCCAGAAGTTTCGCAGAGGAGATTTCGACCTCGAAGACAAGGAAGGTCGGGGCCGTCATCTTGCTCTGGACAACGACCAGCTGTGGTCAAAAGTGGAAGAAGACCCAACCAAAACCACACGAGAAATGGCGGCGGAACTTGGAACTCAAAAATTGCAACGTCTTTGCCCAGCATTGATGAATCGGAAGGGGCCGATCCTGCTCCACGATAACGCCAGACCACACGTTGCACAACCAACGCTTCGACGACTGCACGAGTTGGGCTACGAAGTTCTCCAACATCCGCCTTATTCACCTGACCTCTCTCCTACAGACTTCCACTTTTTCAGGCATCTGGACAACTTTTTGAGGGAGAAAAATTTTCAAAACCAGGACGACATTGAAAATTCTTTTCGTGATTTCATTGAGTCCAGGGATTCGGATTTTTTTTCTGGTGGAATAAGAAAGCTTGTTGAACGTTGGCAAAAGTGCATTGATTCAGATGAAAATTATTTTGATTAAATATATATGGTTAAAGTAAAGATATGGCGTATTTACAATACCTACTAAAAACCTGCATTAATTTTGCATCAACCCAATATATGTTTCTAAAATCTTGCGCACTAAATGGAGGAATATAATTTCCATGATCCTGTACATTTAACTATTATAACCTTCATCTTTACCAATAACATAAGTTTAAGGGTTGCAACAACTTTATATTAACTTGTAAGATTTCTTCGAATATTAACTTTTCTAAAATCTTGAGCTTTCCTACGGTACATTATACGTCTATGTTACTATTTATATTTCAGGAATAACTTTGTGCTGATTTGTTTACAGACAATTTATTCTTCTCGTTAAAAAAAAAAAGTTGAATTGGAAGATATAAATTCTTATAACCTAACTTATATACTTAAGAACGCCCTAAATGATGGGAAAATCCGTAGCAATATCCGTGTTGTGATTTAGAAAGAGTTTCAGAAACTAAAATCGCGTTATCACTTTATATAGAGAGAGAAGATAATAAGGAATCACATGTGGTGCAGTGGTTAGTATAACAGCATTCTACCCGAATGTACATATATATTTATATAGCGATTCTTCGGGTTTGATACAGGGTGACTCCCTTTCACCTGTGTTATTTAATATTGCTTTAGAATAATTCATAGAAAAGGTAATGTGTACCGAGAAAGGTTAAAATATGGGTGACAAGATTCCGGTTTTGGGGTATGCCGATGATTTGGTACTGCTAGGTAACGACACGGAAACTATACAAGTGTGTTAATAAAAACCGGTAAAGAAATTGGACTCGAATTAAATACCGATAAGATGAAATATATGATTAGTAGCGAAAACGGTGATGATGCTTTTTTGAAAGTTAATAGGTAAAATACATAGCAATTAACTTTTTTGTTGTAGGGAAATTTTAAATTCTGTAATCATGTCATCAAAAAATTATTCCTGAAATATGAGGAGTAATATAGACGCATGATATACCGTTGGAAATATATAAAATAATTCGTACATCTTTATAAACAATTGTTATAAGCTCATAAACTTATCAAAATGTTTTTCATGTAATGTTGTGATGATGAGGTTACAGTGATACAATGTTGCCATCGCACAGTATTCTTCCAGAAATCCGTATCGAAATCCAACTTGCGGTTTAGAAAGAGTTAGTGGGTACCAAAATCGCCTTATCATTTTATATCTGTGGCGGTCGTGAAAAACTAGATAACTCGAGTTGTATCAAAAATGAGTTAGCTCCACGTATCGCTCCCTCAGAACTTCTCCTACGTTGTGTTAAATTGGTTAAAGAAATTTCTTGGTGGAAGAAATTTTAGGTGAAAAGAAAGCTGTAATTTATAACTCTATTTTGGTATTGCGTAAAACTTTAAATCGCTCACCTGCAAAATAAAAGATTTTGACTTAACCACTTATTCACGACCGCCACAGATATAAGAGATAAAAAGAGTTTAAAATAAATTAATTATAGATACGTCTATTAAGTTTTTCTTAATAGTGTGTTCTTTGGATTGCACCCTGAACTAACTTCTCTCACTTACTCACACAGTCAACCATTATTACTTTAATATGATTTCTAACACCCGAGGGCCACAAGATAACAACCAACAATCTCTTCGCCGCAGTGCTCAGTTGCAAAATAGATCTTATCTTCGACTTCCTGACGGTCAATATTTGCCGTCTCTTTCTCAACATCCTTCTGATCACTCTGCTTATTCAAGCTGACGCTCTAAGGCAATGCGTTATATAAACATGGAACATATTACATCCGTGCCCTATAGTCAATATATCAATTGAACTAAACATTACATATTGAATTATTTTATTATTTTTTATTGTTAAAACTTAAATAAGATGTATTTAACAAGATAGGGTACTAAAGAAGGGCATATAAAAATAAATTCTGTATTAGTTCTGGCTCTAAAGCTTTATTTCTTTAATTTATTGAGATATATTACAATTTCAAAATGAACAGTAGTAATAGTGATATGAGACCACATACATACAATATTCACAAAAAATCTGTTGCGGGTAACACACGACTTTCACTTAAATCCGTTTTTAAAATCGATTAAAGAATTTTCAAATTAAGTTAGAGATAAGAATGAGTGAAACCATTACAGAATTAATTAAATTGAATTAATATAAAAACTCGTGTTTTATTAAAAACCCTATTATAATATTATCCAAAATAATCAGTAAGTTTTATCGAATTTTCATCACTCTGTATTAACTTTCACAAGCTTTTGTATCAGATAATATTTTTTCTAAAATCTTTAGCTTTCCAACGGTATATCATTCATGTATATTACTGCTCTTATGTTCAAAAGCAAAAAAAAGCATTAAAAAATATTTTTTCAGTTTTCTCCTTTAGTTGTTTATCAAATTTGCTCAACTTGCATGTTTAGCTGTTAATTACCAATGCTAACAAGATATTATAGTTATTTTTATAGCATCTACAGAATTAAAGGTACTTTAAAATATCGGCCATTAAATTACATCGATATGGGGAGTTTAATCAAAATCGATAGAGCCGTTTTTGAGAAAATCGTGAAAAAGTGCAAAACGCATGGTATAAAGTACATCTTCCGGTCAGCTGATTTTGGGAACAAAGAATGTTTTTCACGAACCTAGACGCAACATTTGTCAAAGCAGTGGAGATAAAAACGAAGTTATCGACGATGCGGGATGTACTCAGTTGCAAAATAGAACTTATCTTCGACTTCCTGACGGTCAATATTTGCCGTCTCTTTCTCAACATCCTTCTGATCACTCTGCTTATTCAAGCTGACGATCTCCTTAAGTCCTATAATTTAGGCCGAAACGTCGGCACCAGTCTATTAAGTTTTTCTTAATAGTGTGTTCTTTTGACTGAACCCTGAACTAACTCCTCTCAATTACTCACACAGTCAACCATTCTCACTTCACTAAACATTTATAAACTTTATATATCAACTAAATCGTAAATAAAGGCTTATCTTAAAGTTAGATTATTTAATCTAAAACAGATCTTTTCATCGGAACTCAATGTAATATGTTGGGATGAGTGACATTAAAACGAAATAAGAGAATGTAGACTCGATCCCGTTTCGAAATGAGCTGGTCTTGAGTACTTAATCATTAAAATAAAAAAAAAGGTAATATTAAATAAAAAGATAAAATTGAAAGTAAACAAAATAAATAAAAGTTTAATAAAAAAAAAAATGAAGAAAATTTACAAAAAAATATAAAAACCATTTGATTTATAAAAAAAATAAAAATCTTCTATTAACATAACTGTAAAAAAATAAGTTCTAAAATTGGGTTAGTAGGTTAGTCTTACTACTAATGGTACAAAAAAATGAATAAATATAATGCGAAAAAATATATATAGGATAGTTATCTGTCCATAAATTGTTTGGCTCTGCACGACGGGTAGGCGATTCTGGAAGGACGGTGATCCGCTGAAAGGACGGCGATCCTCTGGAAGGATGGTTATCTTCAAAAAGATGAGACGAAGTCCTGACTGGTGCGATCGGTAGTCTCGAGGGCAAGGGGGCACTGTTATCTGTCTAATCCCTACACTATTGAATATAAATACTAAAAGACGTAAATATAACATGCAAACCAACAAAATAAATATTTTTCTCATAAAAAAAAACTATTTTTAATTGAATTTGATTTTTAAATTATAAACAAAATATACAGAAAAAAAATATAATGTTCAGGCTCAAACATAATTCTTTAAATTTTTTCTCATCTTAAAAGTTCTTCATGACAATTACATAGACATAGCCCTGATTACAGAAACTCATTTCACTACTCATTCTCACTTTTACATACGTGACTACATTACCTACAGATCAGATCACCCAGACAACACATCCCACGCTGGTTCATGTATCCTTATTCACAAATCCTTACCCCACTCCCTGGTTCCCTCCACTCCAACCGACACCCTTCAGTCGACCTCTGTTACTTTATCCGTCCTACCATTTAACATAACCTTCTCAGCTGTATATTGCCCTCCTGCTACTTCTCTCACCTATAACAACCTTGAATCCTTATTCCGATCCTTTGGTCCGCGCTTCATTGCTGGGGGCGATTACAACGCCAAAGACCAACGGTGGGGATGCCGAACATCCAACACTCGTGGCAGGATTCTTTCCAACGTCACAACCTCCAATAGCTATTCCATCTTGTCACCCCAGAATCCCACGTACTGGCCAACTTCCTTTAAAAAACGTCCAGATATACTTGACATCTTTATTAGTTCCCAAATTCCCTCCGCTCAAACTACAATCAAATCCCTCGAAGACCTCTCCTCAGATCATAGTCCGGGTCTTCTCCTCATGCATTCACAACCAGTTATTAAACCCTCTCTTCCTTCCCTGATTAAAGGTCGCGTTGACTGGGACTGTTTTCGTAATGATTTAGAGATCAAACTTGACTTAAACATTCCGTTAAAAACTAAACATGACATAGACTCCGCCATACAAGAACTTACAAAGTCGATAGAAACTGTCATAGACACCAACACATCGCTTCGCAAAATTGGACATCTTCATAAAACAAACTTACCGAATCACATTCGACTCCTACTAACTGACAAACGTAGGGCAAGGAAAAAATGGCACAACACAAGATATCCATCTGACAACAAGCATTACAATCACCTGACAAACAAATTAAAAACAGAAATAAGAAAATTCAAAATACAAAACTTTCAGAACTTTACAGAGAACTTGACCACTTCAGACAAATCTTTATGGACAACAACCGCAAAACTGCTGAAATTCAAACCCTTTAATCATCCTCTCCTCACTAAATCCCAAACCTGGTCGAGATCCGATGAAGAGAAATCACAAATCTTTGGAGAACACCTTTTCAACACGTTTAATCCGCACCCTGATATCCTTAATCCCAGCCATAGTGAACATGTTGAAGCAGAACTAACTGTTCCTCTCCAAATGTCCCTTCCTCCTAAGGCCTTTCACCCTTCCGAAATCATTAATATCATTCAAAGATTACCATCCAAAATAGCTCCTGGCCATGATCTCATCACATCCCATATCCTGAAACAGCTCCCCAAAAAAGCCATACTCTTACTCACCTACATATATAATGCCACACTTCGTTCTACCTACTTTCCTGATCCTTGGAAATTGTCCATTATCAAAATGATTCCTAAACCTAAAAAGTCTCTAGAAAATCCATCATCCTACCGTCCTATCTCTCTTTTGCCCATCATGGGCAAAATACTGGAAAAACTCCTCCTAAAACGTCTATATCCAATCCTTGACATTCATCACGTTATTCCTGACCACCAGTTTGGATTTCGCTCATCCCATTCCACTATACAGCAGTGTCACCGTGTGGTGGATGTGATATCTTCCACATTGGAGCGCGGAATGTATTGCACTGGAGCCTTTCTCGACGTGGAACAGGCTTTTGACCGAGTTTGGCATCCAGGACTGCTCTACAAACTTCGTCACTTCCTCCCTCCTACCTACTTCTTATTAATCCGTTCCTACCTCACAGATAGAACCTTTAAAGTAAACCATAACCTTTCCTTCTCCGCCATATTTCCTCAGAACGCAGGTGTGCCCCAAGGTAGCATCCTGGGTCCAATCCTTTATACCATATATACAGCTGATATTCCTACTCATCCTTGCACTGTCCTCACTACATACGCCGATGACACATGTGTGTTATCTGTAAACAATGACCCAACTATTGCTTCCCAAACTCTTCAGTCTCACATTGTTTCCATTGAAGAATGGTGTCAAAAGTGGAGGATCAAAATAAATCCTACTAAATCCCACCAAATTACCTTTACCCTGCGCCGCAAACCTATGTCTGCCTGTCCCACTATATCCTTTGGCAATATTCCACTCACCTCAGTTGAACAGATCCGATACCTTGGACTGCATCTTGACAGACGACTTACTTGGAATCCTCACACTAGACTGAAACGACAAGAAACAGCTCGCAGATATCGCTTATTACAACATTTACTTGACAAACGTTCAAAACTTCCCACCTACTACAAAAAACTAATTTATATTACCATACTTAGGCCTATTTGGACATATGGAATTGAACTATGGGGATCCACCAAGCCATCAAATTCCTCACGCATCCAATCCTTGCAATCCAAAATTCTCCGAAAGATCCTAAATGCCCCTTACTTTGTCACCAATAAAATAATCCACAAAGACCTGAATATCCCATTAGTTGCAGACTTAGCCCGAATTAGATATACTTCCTTTCACTCCAAATTACCACTCCACCCAAACCCACTTGTCCGCAATATCTCATCTCCTTCTATTCCTGATCATCCTCCGAGGCGGCTGAAACGACGATGGCCTCGAGACCTTCTTGTCTGAAAAACCTTTGAAGTGCTACCAATGGGTAGATTCTTCTCACGCCTATCATGTCCATATCTCATGTGTAAACAGTCACATTTACTTGATGTATTTTTTGTGTTAATACAGTTGTAAATATCTCTATAATAAATAAATAAAAATAATAAAAAAGTTCTTCAATTGATTTTAACAACCGGAGATAAGTGAAGATGGTGTGTTACTCGCAGCAGATTTGTATCGAACAGACCGAGCTGGTGTGATCTAAAACCGCTACATTGTTCCCTGCTTCTCGAATCGAGTTGTCAAATTACCGCCACCCCTTTTAGGAAATTGTTTTCCTTCAGACTTTCATTTTCCGAGGCCCCCTCCACGTTCTAATTTAAGGCGACTTACGAACGAGGGAAGCGCCGCAGTCGCTAAAAGAGCGGAGAGGAAACTGCTTCGTCTCTAATCAAAGGGATCAAGTGAAGCGAGGGGGAAGAAGTGTGCTAATAGAATTCCAACTGCCTGCGAGAGCTCTCCTCGAACCGCCTGATAAGGCTCAGTAATCTCCAAGACAAATCGTAGGACGTGATTAGTATAGTCATCAAATGTGAGCATAAGGCTCTCGACAATATTGTCTTCTCGAACCCTCATCAAGGATTGTAATAGCCAAATTTATTAAGATTCTGTATGTTGGTGTTACGGTTGTAATATTAATAGCACCGGTATATTTAAATAATATTAGTAATATATTCTGGCCGTACCTAAATACGCAAGTAAGTAGTGGTGGGGAGGCACAGAAGGTGCATGCGCATCTCACATGCGATAAGACAGAGGCGCACGGAGTGGCAGTAGGAAGACACCCGAGTGACAGGCAGCCACGCTGGATTTGTTCTCCTCCACTACACATCCCGACGACTTCGTGAGGAAGCCGGGAGATTTTTCCGGAAAGGAGATCGGAGGAAGGAGAACTGTCACACGAGGACTTGCGGTAATTGGGAGAGCACTATTAACCCGCCTCCCTGTGTTGTGTTGTAAATAATCCTACTGGCCAGGGGAATAAGGACTATAGAACTAAGCGATGTATATAATAGATTTAATAGAGGATATATTATTGTTTTTTTATTTTTAATTTGTTTATAAAAATATAATTTGTGTATGTAAAGTTGAGTTTTGTTTACAGGGTTTTCTTTAATTAAGTATAAATAGTTTTGTTTTTATAATATTCTAGAGTAGGTTTTTTTTAATTTTGGTTGATGTAAATATATTTTGTATGTATGAATTGTTTTTTATTTTATCCTTTAATTAAATATACATGTTTTTTTTATATCTTTATTATACGGGAAATTTTATGTTTGTTTATTTATGGTATGTGTAAAGGTACAGCCAGGATTTAATTTATTTACTTTTCTATGACCTAAAATAATGACTGATTTTATTTTAAAGTTTAAGTTTAATGTTTTCGTTATTTACATTAAAAAATAACGTGGCGCCCTGAATAATAGACCAGGACAAATTTGAACCCACACCCTTCTCCACTGAGTGTGGGCAATCTATGAGACGAGGGTTACGTTTTAATGAAACAAAAGTTTTTATATTAATTTAATTTAATTAATTCTGTAATGGTTTCACTCATTTTTATCTCTAACTGAATTTGAAAATTCTTTAATCGATTTTAAAAACGGAGGTAAATGAGATTCGTGTGTTGCACGCACCAGATTTTTTAAGTTATCGAGTTATTTATTTATTTATTTTTTTTGCGCTCAGATTTGTCCACTTATTTATGAAGGGGTTGGAGGAAATACCGCAAGATGGATATTGGAGGGACCTAACCACTGAGGGACCACTAGCCGAGGAATGCGACATCCCTCCCCGATCCTGTTAGCTAGTCAAAGAATCCTGAAAATTCGGGCAATATGAGCCTGCCTCTTCTGTCTTTTTAGTCCTGATGATCCTAAAACATGAGGGGAAATTGCTGGTCCGTTCTCGACGAGGAGGGATATTGAGATTATAAAATCTCTATCGTCGATGGCAAGTATGGGCAATATATCAAGAGATGGGAAGCGGAAATATTAAGGCCAACACATTCTCTTTCTTAGCATTATAAAAACTCAGTAATAACGATAAAAAAAAAAATTGGCACTCGGAACATACCACTTTCACTTACCTCGATTGATAAAATTCTCTTCTCGATTAGTTCAATTTAAGAACTATGAAATAGAGTGGAAAATAGATTAAAGAACAAGGAACTATGGAACCGAACCCTTAGGTCTCATGGCTCTACAACTAAATACTGCCTACGCAGATTCGTCCAATGATCACTGTTAAAGACTAAGCCCTTGAGATGCGATCACTAAGGTAAGAAAAGGGGGTTCATTTATATATATTATCTTCTTTTTCTTCTGGCGCGACATGCCGTGTAGGTCCTTGGCCGCGTGGTGTAATCTAGTGGGAGAATATAGTCACCATTCTCGGTGAGAGTTTACAGGGTAGGGTCATCATTCCTTTAGCATATTCTTCTCACATACCTGGGAGAGAGGATATGAGTGAATCCCCATTTAATCATATCCTTATAAAATGCCCGCCGGGACTGGGAATCGAACTCACAACCTTTATCATGAGAGACTAGCGCGCTGGCCACTCAGCCACGGTCTCCCCAATATATATATATATATATATATATATATATATATATATATATATATATACACATTGTATTCATTTCCGTTGGAAACATATGTTTTAGATTAAATAATATGTCATTGATATAATAATAATAATAATAGGCCCCGAACCCGAGCGTTCCATGCCTCTACTACTAAATACTGTCTAAACTGATTCGTCGAATAATCACCTTTCAAGCTCGAGATCAGATTTGAATAAGTTTTGATGAACAACTAAAGGTTTGATGAACAACTTCAAACTTATTTTTTTACACAATTTTTATATTTTTGAACATAAGAGTGGTAATATAGATGTGTAATATACCGCTGGATAGCTAAAGATTATAGAAAAATGTTATCTAATATACACGGAATTAAAAAGGTTAACGTAGGGTGATCAAAAGCCGATAAAACTAACTGATTGATGTTGAAAAAGATAACAGATTATATAATAAAACGCATTTCTATTGAATTTCAATTTGATTATTCTTTAACAATATATGTTTATCTCTAAATGTATTTTATGCAGAAAAAGCAAAAACCCCAAGCTACTGTAAGGTGAGGTATTGGAAGCAAAATAAGGGGCTAGGAAAAAATAAAAAATAATTTAAAATTCTTAAATTAATTTCAACAACAGAGGTAAGTGAAAGTCGTGTATTGCGCGCACCGGATTATTTTTGTTTATAATCTGTCATGAAAAAATTAAGAATATCATTGGAAAATCTCATATTTGCTCAAAAATGGCCCTGAAGATTTCGATTAAACTCGTTAAATAAATGTAAAATTTAATACGGTTTAATATCTTATTTGTACCCTGTGAATATAATTGATTTGATAGCATCGCGAGTAAAGTTGATGGGCTCGGTGAGGAACGAGTTCCGAGAAAGTTGGTACTCGCTTAACCGACTGGTAGGCGTCCGAAAGGTAGGCCGAAGCATCGATGGGAGGATTGTTTTAAGGCTGATTTCGGTGGCTTGGGCTTGATCGTTTATCATTGGACGAACCTGTGTATTTAGTAGTATCGGCATCGAACCTTCGCGTTCGGTAAGGTCTAGTTTTATTGTTATTAATATCATATAGATTTGATTCGGATTGAACTAGTCTGAGTGCCGATATTTTGAATTTTATTTATCTTAAGTATCTTAAATTTTGTAAGGGAGCGGCGTGGTATAGTGGATAGAGCACTAGTCTGCTGTGCTCCGGGTTCTGGGTTCGAATCCTGCCTGTGGCAGAATATTATTTATTCTGTTAATTCAGTCGGGGGGCGACCCTAGGATATGGAGACCTTCCTGGGGCAGACCCAGCCTCTATAAAGTGGGTACCCAAATTAATTGGGGAAAAACCTGGCGGCTGAGCGTGATTAAGGCCTAATCACCTCATTGCACTGCCGTTGGCCTAGAAACAGTACGAATCTCTATATGTACTGAGCCCAAGACCCTTCATGGGTTGTAGTGGTATAGGTTTTTTTTTTTCTTAAATTTTGTAGATAAAAAAAAATTACCTATATCAACTTCTGAGCTTTTGTTAAATATATATGTTAAACAAATTCGAAATCCAACTAAAAGAGAATAGAGCGAACACGTTTTTGTAGGTAATTGTTTTTTTCTTTGTTTTTTTAATATAAGAATAATAATATAAATGTATAATATATCGTTGGAAAGCCAAAGCTTTTAGAAAAAATATTATCTTATAAAAAGAGCATAAACTTATGTGGACGATTTATTCAATGTTACATGTTACTATCGAAATATGATTTTATTGTTTAACGTTGTTTTAAGTCTAACTGACTTTGGAAATTCCTAAATTGATTTTATTGAGGCAAGCTAAAGTCATGTGTTACGCGCAACAGATTATTTTATTAATATATGTAATATTTTTAAATACCTTTTTTTACTTTCACTTAATATATATAGTAAGGAAAAGTATTGCGATCGTGAAAATTTTCGAATACCAGTTTTCAACGGAAATACACGTTTTAGGGTCCCCTGAGTCGAAATAACTAAGTGTGTGCGTGTGTGTGTGTGTGTGTGTGTGTGTGTGTGTGTGGTAGCTCCCGGGCGGAAACGGTAAGTCCTATAAGACTGAAATTTCATATTTAAGACAAATATACGCCCGAGACGTTACAAAACTTTTTTCATCAAAATGAGCCACTTTATACCATGCATTTTGCACCTTTTTTCTATTTTCTCAAAAACATTTTCGACGATTTTGATTAAACTCGCTATATCGATGTAAAATTTAATGGGCTTTAATATCATTTAGGTTTCATTCTGATTAAAATGGTCTGACAGGGCTTAAATGCCGATATTTTAAATTTTCTTTCTCTAATGTACCTTTAATTTTGTTGATTATATAAGAATAACTATATTAACGCTGATGAAAAACAGGTAAATATGTAAATTGAATGAATTCGATACCCAACTAAAGGAGAAAACAGAAAAAATAGTTTTTAATGCAATTTTTTCGGTTTTGAACATAAGAGCAGTAATATACATGTATGATATACCGTTGGAAAGCTAAAGATTTTAGAAAAAAATATTATCTCATACACAAGCTTTTAAAAGTTCATAGAGAGTGATGAAATGAACATAAAACTAACTGATTATTTTGGATAATAATATAATAGGTTTTTTAATAAAACACATGTTTCTATTAAAATCCAATTTAAATAATTCTTTAGGGATCACTTGTAGCTGGGTGGCTAGCGTAACAGCCTCCCATGCCAAAGGTCACGGGTTCAAACCCGCAGGTGGTCCTAGGATTTTTTAATGGGAGTAAAAAATCCTTAGTTACGCCGTCCTTCGGAGGGGACGTTAAAAGGTGGTCCCGAGCCTGTGCGATGTCAGGTACTCGTTAAAGATCCCTATCCTAATAAAACCTGGATAGGCAAAATTTAGGACTCCCACTGAAGCATCGTCCGAATAGCCATAGTTGCATAAAAGTGACGTTAAACAAATAAACAAACAAACAAATAATTCTTTAACAATTTATTTTTGTTTATAAATTTGTTTTAAAATTCTTGAATTAATATAAATAACGAAGGCAAGTGAAAGTCGTGTGTTGCCCTCACCAGATTTTTAAAAATTAATAACAAATGTTTAGTAATTTATATTATAATAAATTGTTATTAATTAATATTTAATAATGTTGTGATATCGTTCATAGGATCCTCACGGTGGGCGAAATTAATCTTCTTTATTTTAATAAAATGTTTTTGAATATAAATATAAAATTAGCTCAATTTTTTTTTACATCAGAAATACTGCAATTTCATCTGAATAGCATAAATAAAATAAGAAAAATAATTCAAATGATTTAAAAACTTGATTCTAAAAGTGAAGATAGATCTAATTAGGATGTTTACATTCATACAGGACTCACCCAATATCCTCAGAACCAATAAACTTCTAATTAAATTATAGAATGTTTACATTTTGCAGAGTGGCCATATGTCTGTCTCTCTTCTATATTAACTTAACATCATTTAGTTGGCATCTGGTCTCTGTGCGGTTCGGTTCTACTCTCTGTCTGTTATTATATAGTTTTTGAAATCTTAGTGTTAATTATGGTTTATTAATGTTAAGTATATACAGTTTAATTTTATTTTTAAGTAAGAACAAATTAAAAAACGTTATCTTACAGTGCTTAGTTTATTATTGTGTTGCTACATGAAACTATTCGGGCATCACCCAATCATCAAGTTGTTTAAATCATATATATATTTATATATATATATATATATATATATGTATATAAAAATCTCGTGTCACAATGTTTGTTCGCGATAAACTCTGAAATTACTGCACCGACTTTGATCAAACTTCGTAAGTATCTGTTATTTGGTCCAACTTAAATGATAGGATAGTTTTTATTACTGTTCTAAATGGTTGAAAAATATATTTTTCTAAAACGTATAACAAAATTTATTTAACTGTGGCAAAACTGGTTCCCAGTAAGTAACCTTCCCATATCTTCAATATGTGATTATTAATTCAAATAATAAGTGTGTTTTGATTGTTTCTGTGCGTTCTTATTTATAAAATATACATTCACATTACAGTTTCCAGTATAATTAAGTAGTATAATAAAATACATATTACTATACGTTTCAGAATAATTATAAGTATTTATTTGAATGACTTGCTATGGGTTATGAGTTGCAAAAAAGTTATGATGACATACAACGGCATGATGATGACATACTACGAAATACCTGAGTAAGTGGGGACTAAAAACCAACACAGAAAAAACTGAAGCAATAATCTTCACAAAACGCAGACCCAATGTTCCCTCTACTATACAACTCAATAGCATAAGAATAGGCATTTCAAAGCACGTTAAGTATTTAGGAGTCACCCTGGACTATAAACTACTTTTCAAACGTCACGTAGACAATAAAATAAATAGTGCCCGTAAATTATTTATAAAATGTACCTACTTTAATAAACATTCAAAATTAACACCGAAAAACAAACTACCATGAACAAAGATCTGGACATCCCTACAATACAAGAATTTATACACCAACAACACAACCATTTTTCTCTAAATGCCAACTGACAGACGATAGCCTTATAAAACAAATTGGTAATTATACTAAACTATCAACCTCTGAATATAGACATAAGAGAACGAACATATACTGTTGTAAAATTCTAATTACTCAATTTTATCATCTTATTTTAATAACTATAATTTTGTTTAATTATTTATTTTAAGTTTTATTTCTATCTGATTATTTCCTTTTTTTGTTTAGTTTCTCTTTTTTTGTTTTCTTTTCTTAGTTGGGTTTTATTAATTTTTACCAACAATAAAAACATTTGATGTGCAAATACATTTTAGCAAATATGTAGCGCATTGTAACGGATTTCCAATCAATGTTTTTAAAACTGCAGATGTATTCTATACAAATAAAGATTGATATCGTTGTAAAAAAAAAAAATAATATATATATATATATAAAATATATATATATATATATACATTAATTGCATTAATTAATAATATGTTAAATAAATACCTGTGTAAGGAGACTTGATGTCACCGTGATTGAGATATTAATGAGACAGAATATTATTGCAATCAGTGCTTTGAGCTCGGTGGTAGCGCCCTCAGCCAATGAGGAGCCACCTTTCAAGTCAAAGTCAAAACAGCTTCCCTAAACACAACTCTATCTTTACCTTCATTTAGATTCACTATCGTTCGTTCGGTTCGGGTCAGTGTCGAGTAGTTAACTTTATTTTGAATGTGTGAATAATGTGTTATAAATGTGAAAATAATTATTTAGTTAAGCCTCCTAATGACTCTGTCGTTTTATTATTTATTTTCGTTTCGAAATATGCTTGTTTTAAATAATAAGGAAAGTGATGAACTTGGAGAAAAGACGCCATATTGAATTTTTCAACAAGGTAAGATTTTAAATAAAATTATGCATCACATTTTAGTTTTTTTTTAGGAATGCACTTATATTCTTCACTAAATGATTATTAAAAATCTTAATGCTTATATTTGAAATATAATCAATTTATTTAAAATATGTATAATTTAATATTAGTGTCTTTTACTAATGAAATGACGTTCAAAAAAATTAGAAAAAAATGATAAACTATTTATTAATCTACGTTTCAAACGGTTTAGAGATCGCTTTTGGATTTTTAGTTCATCATAACCAAAAGTGCAATTAGCAAAAATATTTTTATTTAATTTTTATTACAATTAAGAATAGTTTGAATGAATAATTGTATTATTAGGTTCCTTTAATTAAAATGATCCTTTTCACTCAACTAATTTTATTTTCTTATTTTTTGTCCCTACTTTTCGGCTCTTTGCCATTCTCAAGGGATCTACAAAAAACATTTATTATAAAATTAAAAGATACACAACATTATTTTTTAAATTCTTATAAATCAATTTACATACCTCCTTATACTCCTTTATACACTCTATACAATATATAGATATATATTTTGTCATAATTCAGTAAAATAAAAATTAAAACTATTACAGGCTGACCAGCCCTGTCCTGGTTGTTATCATCTACTGGATTAAAGAAATCTATTCCCTCACTCTTAACTATTGATATCAAAACTAATATTCACCAATCTTTCATGGGTGGGGTTTTATCAGTATATTTGTCAGGTATGGTATTGAATGAATTAATTAATAATGTTTTAAAAAATTCAGGTATAAAAGTAAAGTTATTAGTAAAGTATGTTGATGACATATTTTGCATAATAAAAAAGAATGTAGTAGGGGATTTCCTAAAAGCTCTTAATAATTACCATGAAAGATTGAAGTTTACTATGGAAATAGAAAAAGAAGGCAAATTAAGATTTCTGGATATGATGTTGATTAGAAAAAAGGAAATAATCAGCACAGAATGGGCCAAAAAAGAAACTTGTAGTAACACAATTCTTAACTATTTTTCATGTCATCCGTATCATATGAAGTACAATATAGTAAACAATTTTTGCAAAAAATTTATCACAATTACAGATAATGAAAGATTAAATAAGGTCAAAGAAAAGGTTTTTCAAATTTTTCAGAACATTTTTACCCCGAAAAAATAGTAAAAACCATATGGGAATTGAATATTAGAACTAAAAATAAAAATAATAGCAATGGTGAAAAAATAAACAAATTAAAGACAACCCAAAAATTCCAAAGCTGCAATTATATAAAGGGACTTTCTGAAGAAATTAAAAAATCCTTCAAATTATATGATATGGAAGAATATACTTTTGCCTTCAAACCAAGAAACAAAATAAAAAATTATTATAGTGAGCTAAAAGATAAAATAGAAAAAAACTCCCAATCTGGAATGGTATATAAAATACCATGTGTGAATTTTCCTGCAGTATATATTGGTGAAACAAAACAGTTCTTGAAGGATAGGATGTATCAACACCAAAATGATGTTAAAAATAAAGAAAAAGATAGTAATAAGACTGCTTTAGTACAACATGTAATAAATAAAAAACACCAATTTGACTTTGAAAATACTATGGTAGTACATAAAGAAAGTAATGATTTTAGAAGAAAAATTTTAGAGGCAATATATATATATATATATATATATATATATATATATATATATATATATATATATATATATATATTATATATATATATCAGAAAACATTTACTACAGTATAAATTACAAAACAGACACAAAGAATTTGAATGACCATTATGCTGAGATTTTGAGCAAAATTAATAAGTAGTATAATTTAAATAAATGGAATTTCTGGAATAAAGTTTAAATAACAATATAATAGAATAATATTTGGAATTTTATGGTTAAGTAAATTATCTTGTTTTTAATTGGATATTAAAATATTTGTTTATGTGTTTATGTATATATATATATATATATTATATATGTATTGTGTGTGTGTGGGTGTGTATGTGTGTGTGTGTGTGTGTGTGTGTGTGTGTGTGTGTGTGTGTGTGTGTGTGTGTGTGTGTGTGTGTGTGTGTGTGTGTGTGTGTGTGTGTGTGTGTGTGTGTGTATGTATATGTATATGTTTATTTATGGTAATAATTTATTAAAGAATTTTAAAAGAAAAAGTTTTTGGCTGTGAAAATAAATGTAGACTTGACTGAGGAGGAGATAATAAAACAATATATGTGTGTATATTAGTTTTGATATCAATAGTTAAGAGTGAGGGAATAGATTTCTTTAATCCAGTAGATGATAACAACCAGGACAGGGCTGGTCAGCCTGTCTTTAATAGTTTAATAGTCTTTAATAGTTTTAATTTTTATTTTACTGAATTATGACAAAATATATATCTATATATTGTATAGAGTGTATAAAGGAGTATAAGGAGGTATGTAAATTGATTTATAAGAATTTAAAAAATAATGTTGTGTATCTTTTAATTTTAAAATAAATGTTTTTTGTAGATCCCTTGAGAATGGCAAAGAGCCGAAACGTAGGGACAAAAAATAAGAAAATAAAATAAGTTGAGTGAAAAGGATCATTTTAATTAAAGGAACCTAATAAAAATATTTTTATTTTATAACGTCTGTTCATTATTATAGTCAATCATTTGGCATAAATGAGTAACATAAATTAGTTAATAAATTAAAATTGATTCAGTTCAATAGTTTAATAGTAAAATTTTCGAATTCCAGTTTTCAACGGAAACACACGTTTTAGGGTCTCCTGAGTCCAAATGCCCAAGTCCCGCAAAAAGGTCTGAGACAGAACAGAAAATCCTATGAAACTGAAATTTCATATTTAAGACAACGATACGACCGAGATTTTTGCATCTTTTTACGATTTTCTTAAAAAGTGCTCTAACGATTTTGATTAAGCTCGCTATGTCGATGAAAATTGAACGGGCTTTTATATAATGTATGTTTCATTCTAATTGAAAGATTCTGACAGGGCTTAAGTGCCAATATTTCAAAATATCTTCCTCTAAAGTTCCTTTAGTTCGGTAGATTTGTAAAAATTAACCATATGTGATTAGCATTGCTAAAAAAATATATTAAATATATAACTTGAACGAATTCGATACCCAACTAAACGAGAAAACTGCAAACATATTGTTATTAATGCAACTTTTTTGTTTTTGAACTTAAGAAGAGTAATATACATGTATGTTATACCGTTGGAATGCTAAAGATTTTAGAAAACATATTATCTTATACAATATGTAAAAGTTAACGAAGAGTGATGAAATTCCGATAAAACAAACTGATTGTCGTAGATAATAATATAATAGATTATTTAATAAAACACATGTTTCTATTAAAATCTAATTTAAATAATTCTTTAACAATGTATTTTCCTTTGTTTATTGTTTATTTTATTTAACGTCACTTTATGCTAGTATGGCTAATCGGACGATGCTACAGTGGGAGTTTTGCTCAAATTTGCCTATCCAAGTTTAAAAAATTCTTGAATTGATACAAATAATGGAGGTAAGTGAAAGTCGTTTCTTGCGCGTTCCAGATTTTTTTCAAAATGAGGAGAAGATTATAGAAAATTTAATTTTCCCATCTGAAGAAAGATTGCAATGTGTGTTTTTTATTATTTTATTCTCTAAATGATTAGTGTAAATCTTGATTCTTATATTTGAAATATAATAAATTAATTTACAACATGAATAATTTAATATTAGTATTTTATACCAATTTTATAGCGGTTAAAAAATATAATAAAATAAATAAAAACTATTTATTAATCAACGTTTCAACCCATATTGCGGGACTCCTCCAGGGCATATCCGTTGAAGTAAGGAAGCGGATTTATTTCAAGTTCTTTACTTCAACGGAGATACTTATTAGATCTACATTTTTCCGTATTAAACTCGATTATTAACTCAGTATCTCCAGCAATTCTTTCTCACATTAATTTTTAATTAAAGTTATGTAGACTGATGTATTTCCATTTACTTTTGTATCATATTCTGAAATTTGGTTATAGAAATATTGGGGAATGTATTCAAAATTTTACAGTTTAAATTGAAGCATTTAAACAGTTACAAGTATGATGAAATTTCTGATTATAAAAAAATAGAAAAAAAAAAAAACCCTAAGCACAGTACATAATAATTTTCAACTCAAATCATATTATAACTATATATATCATTTGATATATTCAGAAATGCATACATTTTTATCTTTGTATATAAAATAATTGAGTAGAATATAAAAAAAAAGAAAATATGTTAATTTAAAACTTTAGTTAAACTTATTGTGTTAATATAAGTGTAGATCTGGCAATATTGCTGATAGACAAAGTATAACCAACTCAGCTAAACAATGAACTAGCATTTAAAATCCAACAAAAGTCTTTAAATATAAAATAAATGTTTTACGTATTTATATATACAATATTTATATATTTAGAAAATAATATATATTGATTTAAAACTTAAGTTAAACTTATTATAAGTGGTCGATCTGACAATATGGCTAATAGCGAAATTAAGAACCAACAAAGACAGAGCTAAACACTGAATTAGCATTTTAAAGCCTATATAAGTTTGTTAATATATAAATTATATTAATATTTACATATTTATATATACACTCAATATTTTTATAAATTTTATTTTTTAAATATATTATAACATAAGCTTTTTTTCAGTCAAATTCATAATTTTTTCAGTCAAATTCATAATTTTTTTCAATCAAATTCATAATTTTTTCAGTTAATTTCATAATTTCTTGTACCCATTTTACACAGTTAATATAATGAGGTTTTGCTACCAAGAACTTAACATTTTTATCAAATCTTGTTGTTGTTTATCCATTTAACGTTACTTTGTGTTACTGTGCTTAATCCGACGGTGCAGCGGGAGTCCTATGTTTTGTCTACCCAGGTTTACTTAAGATAGGGAGGGATGTTTTTCGAGTTCCACTTTATAAATCTTTTAAGAGTCATCTGTGGTGTACAAATATATGACGATCTGCTGGTTTTAGACTTGCGACCTTAAGCTTAGAAGGCTATTATGCTAGCCACTACACCACAGGGGACCCTAAATGCATTCAACAAGGTATTTGACTCTGAAGGGTTTGGACACTTTACCTTGGACATATTAATGTTTAACTCCTTACTGAATGCATCAAGGGTCACCTGTGGAGTAGTGGCTAGCATAACAGCCACTTTTAAAGGATGAAATAACCAAGGATTTTTACTCCCTAAAAGCAAATATAGGGCCATCTGCTGGTTTTGAACTTTCGTCCTTAAGCATGAGAGCTGTTATGCTAGCCACTACTCCACAGGTGACCCTTTATGGATTCAAAAAGTTGTTAAGGATTAATATGTCTAAGGTCACGGGTTCAAATCCGGCAGATCAAACACCTTTTTTGAATGCATCGAGGGTCACCTGTGGAGTAGTGGCTAGCATAACATCCTTCTATCCCCTAGATCGCGAGTTCATACCTGGCAGATGGCCCTATGTTTGTTTTTAAGGAGTAAAAATCCTTTCAGAATTCGACTGAAAAAATTATGAATTTGATTGAAAAAATTATGAATTTGACTGAAAAAATTATGAATTTGACTGAAAAAGCTATATATATTTATATTATATTATATATATATATATATATATATATATAAATAGAGAGAGGGAAACATTTAAAACTGAGTTAAACTTGTTTTAATATAAGTCGTCGATCTGGCAACATTGTTAATAGCGAAATAAAGAACCAAAAAAGCCAGATCTAAACATTTAACTAACATTTTTAAAGCCTAGATAAGTTTTAAATATAAAAATAAATGTTTTACATATTTATACATAAAATAATTATATGTTTAGAAAAATATATATTGATATAAAACTTAAGTTAAACTTATTGTGTTATTATAAGTGGTAGATCTAGCAACATTGTTACTGGCGAAGTTAAGAACCAACAATGCCAGAGTAAAACATTTAATTAGCATTTTAAAGCCTACATAAGTTTGTGAATATATAAATTATATATTTTACGTATTTATATATATATATATATATATATATATATATATATTATATATATATATATATATTTATATATTTAGAAAAAAATATATAGAATTTAAACTTGTGTTAATAAGTAGTAGATCTGGCAACATTGCTCATAGAGTGATTGAAAGGCCCAAAGCCAGAGCTGTGACATTATTACCTTTCATCTCAAATCTTATTACATATTCCTTATTATATATTTATTTTACATAGTTTTTCTCCCATTTTATTAATAAAAGATTTAAATGTTTCATTGAATATGGTATGTAGAATCACGCGATAACACATTTAAAATACAGTATTAGATAACTTAAAATGTTTCAATAATAGCGAAATTAAGAATCCGTCAAAGCCATAGTGAGATACTGAACTTTTTAACTTGCGTCTTATTTTGATTTTTAATCCTTATTTTTTATGGTAATTAAATTAGCTTGATTTGAATATAGGTTATCTTCTTTACTTAGTTAATAAAATCGGGTGATAAAAAACCCTATGAGATATAGTACCGGTTATAAACAATTTTGCATCATTTCATTTCTCAAAAGTTTGAATATAATTTAAATAATAAAAAATGTTTATTTGGGTACCCACTGTACAAAGTTACAAAGGTCTCCCTATCCTATGGTGATCCCACGGGTGATTTAACACAATAAATAGTTATCATGTTACGTAGGTATGCTCATGTTTAAGATATTTACCATGTATGTTTTTAATTTTTTCATAGTATTTATTTTGTTGGAAGCGGCGTGGTCTAGTGGGTAGAGCGCTAGTCTACTGTGCTCCGGGTCCTGGGTTCGAATCCCGGCTGTGGCGGATATTATTTATTCTGTTATTTCAGCCGGGGGCGATCCTGGGGTATGGAGACCCTCCTGTGGCACACCTAGCCTCTATATAGTGGGTATCAAAAAATGGGGAAAAACCTGGCGGCCGAGCGTGATTTCACGTCACTGCACGGCCGTTTATAAAAATTATATTATATTTTATTAAATGGGATTTATATATTGAAAATAACTTTTTTTCATAATGTACACATGACGACAGTTAGTTTTCATTTAAATTTATCGTTTTGTTATTAAATGTAATTTTATTTAATATATTAAATGATATATGAAGATTTTTAAAATAATTATTTAAGGTTTAAAAAAAAAACTGAGGAATTTACACTTATTTTTTTTAGTACTACACTGAGGCTACTATAATAATAATAGGCTTACCGAACCCGAAGGTTCGATGCCGATACCACCAAAGTCTGCCTACATTGACTCCCCCAATGTTCACCGTTCAAGCCCAAGCTCCCGAGATCAGCTATCGACGTATCGGCCTACCTTGCGGACGCCTACCATCGGTTCAGCGAATACCAACTATCTTGGAATTCGTTCCTCACCGAGCCCATTCACTTTACGCGCCCATTTGAATCTCCACGATGTTATTAACTCAATTATATTCACAGGAGTTCCGCAATTCCGCGTTGTGTAACCTTCTAAACTCCCCAGTGGCCTCATCTCTCTTCGGACCAAATATTTTACGCAGTACCTTATTTTCGAAAACCTTAAGCCGTTGTTCATACTTCAAAGTAAGTGGCCACGTTTCACATCCGTTAAGAACCGCCGGGAGAATAAGTTTTATAAATTCTAACCTTTAAGTTTTTAGATAGAAGCCGCGAGCTAAGTAATTTAGCAACTGAATAATAATAAAAAATAAAATAAAAAGCAACTGAATAATAGATGCTACTATAAGAACTGAAAATATCGACTAGCGCACCGTTTCGAAATATATTTGTGAGGTTAGAAGATCCTGAAGCATTAGAAAATTAAGTATTTTTAAACAAATTGGAATTTTTTTGTCGTTTCAATCCTTTTCTAAAAACGATTAAAAAAGTCGAGAAGCCGGAAGTACCATCTTAAATAATCATTATACCACTTTTCTTAGAAACTGCTCTAATGTTTTTATTAAATACGTAATACAAACGTATGATTAAATGCACTTTAACATCCTATATATTTTTTCTTATTTGAAATAGCGAAATTTCTACTTTTTTTTAAATTTGCAGTACCATTAACTTTGTTTAAAATAATTTACCGTACCTCATTGGTATTAATAAGAATGTATACATATAAAGACATATATAATCAATAAAATGATAAATATTTTGCCATGTTACCTTTTGTTTTTTTTAGAAATAAGAATAGAAAATATACATATATAAATTTATTGTTTAGCGTTGAAAAGCTAAAGATTTTAGAATGACATGATATTTAACATACAAAGTTATTGTTTATTTATTTAACGTCACTTTATGCTGCTGTGGCTAATCGGACGATGGCTACAGTGGGAGTCCTAAATTTGGCCTATCCAGGTTTAATTAGGAAAGGGATCTTTAACATCGCTCAGGCTCGGGACCACCTTTCAACGTCCCCTCCGAAGGACGGCATAACCAAGGATTTTTTACTCTCATTAAAAAATCCTAGGGCCACTTACGGGCTTGAAACCTTGACCTTCGGCATAGGAGGCTGTTATGCCATCCAGCTACAGGTAACCCTCCATACAAAGTTGATGGAAAGCTTAATAATTTGTTGTAAATTAATAAACATAATTTTTAGTCGTATCTTATTAAACAAAAATAGGTTTACTCTAATTGTTGCAATCAAAATCGCCTCTATGATAAAATCAAAATATGTATTAAAAAAAAATTACTTTCACTCGGAAAGCGACCTGACCTGATGGATAGTCTACTAGCCTACTGTTCTGCGGTTTCTGAGTTTCTAATCTGTGACTGAATATTATTTATTTTCAATATGACGTTTTAAAAATATTATAATTTAATATAACAGATTATTTATTAAAATACATGTTTCTATCTAAACTCAATGTAATTAATTCGTTAACCTTTTTACTTTCAGTTACCTGTAAGTGAAGTATATATAACTTCCACTTCCCTATATATGAACAATAATATACCATCAGAAAGTTAAAGGTTAAAAGACAAAGTTCTGGAAGTAAATCTATTTTAATTAAAAGCGGATAAAACTGACTGTTGCAGATAATACTGTAATGCAGTATTTAATGAAACAAACATTTTTATTGAAACTCAAACAAAATTCTTAACATTTTTTTATCTCTAAATTTATTTAAATGTTCTTTAGCTTTGTTTTTCTATTACAGAAGTTCATGATTTAATGTATTTCAACGAAATTAAGAGGAATAGTGTTTGATTCCCACGGCATTTTTTAAAATTTATTTTATGTAATTCCTACCATTGACTGCTGCTAATTTAAAAAAAAAATCTGGTGCAGCAACAAACGTATTTCACTTATTTCGGTTGTTAAATTCAATTTAATAACTAATAAATATAGTTCAAAAAGGTGAAAAGAATGACATTTAGTTTCGTTGGAAACATATGTTTTATATTGAATTTAAAAAAAAAATGTTTATTGAGGTATATTACAATTTGTTTCAAAATGAACAATAGTAATAATGATATGTGACCACATTCATATAATATATACAGAAAATAATGATAAAGTCAATTTAAATAAAATAGAAAATCAATCAGATGATCGAAATTTTCAAAAGAAAATAGTGGATACAAAGTACGGGAAAATTAAAGTAACCAATAAATTAAAGTACTTGGGGGGGATTATATGTAGTAATGGATCAGAGAAAGAAAGCATAAAAGATAAAAAAATCTGGTGCGGGCAACACACGACTTTCACTTACCTCCATTTTTAAAATCAATGAAAGAATTTTCAAATACAGTTAAAGATAAAAATACGTGAAACTATTAAGAAATTAATCAAATTAAATTTCTATAGAAACATGTGTTTCATTAAAAAATCTATTATATTATTATCTAAAATAATCAGTTAGTTTTATGTTCATTTCATCACTCTCTATTAACTTTTAAAAGCTTGTGTATTGTAACGTCTCTATTTACGTTATATAATTATTTATTTAAAAAAGTGCTAGCTCAGCGGAGGGGGAGTGAGTAGTAACCATTTTTTATTTGAAACTTCTTTATTTTCACATAAGGTAATTAAACCCCTACGGGTTCAATTTTCATTAATAAATCAAAACCAAACTAATATAATAAACATGTATCACAAACTGACCAAGACTAAGATACATTACCAATAACACCATCAATCTTTTTGTAACCTCCCTTAATTTAAATACTTTTTAATTAAAAGATCAGCTGATTTTATCAGAGCGAGGGTTTGTTCCAACTCTAGTTTTTGTCAGCTGTGACAGTATGAGATGATATTTTTTCTAAAATCTTTAGCTTTCCAACAATATATCATACATGTATATTACTGCTCTTATGTTCAAAAACGAAAAATTGCATTAAAAAAATATTTTTTCTGTTTTCTCCTTTAGTTGGGTATCGAATTTATTCAATTTATATATTTACCTGTTTTTTATCAGTAGTAACAAGATAATATAGCTATTTTTATAGAATCAACAAAATTAAAGGTACTTTAGGAAAAGAATATTTAAAATACCGGCATTTAAGCCCTGTCAGCCCATTTTTATCCAAATAAAACCTACATGATATTAAAGCCCATTAAATTTTACATCGATATAGCGAGTTTAATCAAAATCGTCGGAACCGTTTTTGAGAAAATCGAAAAAAGGTGCAAAATGCATAGTATAAAGTGCCTCTTCTGGTAAGCTCATTTTGATGAAAAAAGTTTTGTCACGTCTCGGGCGTTTAGTTGTCTTAAATATGAAATTTCAGTTTCATAGGACTTACCGTTTCCGTCCGGGAGTTACCACACACACAGACACACACAGACACACACACACACACACACACACACACACACACAGACCTTTTTGCGGGACTTGGTTATTTGGACTCAGGGGACCCTAAAACGTGTATTTCCGTTGAAAACTGGAATTCGAAAATTTTCACGATCGCAATACTTTCCTTACTATATATAGTAAGTGAAAGTAAAAACATTCTATAAAAAAAAAAAAAAAAAAAAAAAAAAAAACTGTACCTCTAAAACCCATTAAGGGTCTTGGGCTCAGTACATTTAGAGATTCGTACTATTTCTAGGCCAACGGCCGTTAAAGAAGGTGATTATGCCTACATAACAAATAGCCGCTAGAGGTGTTATTCAATTTTAGAGTACCCACTTCACAGACGTAGGATCTGCCCCATCCTTTTGCCACACGGCTAAAATAACATTATAAATATAAGGGTTAGTACAAGAAAAAAAAATACCGTTTTTTCAATACTGAAGACTTATTGACATTTTTTTCTCTTTCAGTTTCCAATATTATTGTTATTGGTATAATTTTAATCCTAATACTACAATATGAGTATATAAAATCCTTTTGTAAACATAATGACTCTCTGTGAGACTCAGTTTTTGTTAGGCATTTCTTCAACTAAAATGACACTAAGTTGAACACTATAGGAAACGAAAATTTACAGCCGCCGAAACCACGCGTTTAGTACAAGAAATTGAAGAGGAACTTCACCTAAATGAACAGAACAGACTGTGAGGAGGTGGTGTGCTGAATTTGAAACTGGCCATACAAGCTTACAAAGGCAGTCAGGGGCTCATGGCGACTTTTTTTGGAAATGTAAAGGAGTAGTTTCTGCCAGATTGGCGTGCTGTTGATTCAGTACTCTATTCAGAACGGGTGTACGAAGTTTTGGAGAGGCGATACCCGGCTTTGGTGTATGAGAAGAATGTTTTGTTCCAGGAAGACAACGCCTGGACACACACTTCTTGATGTCTTGCTGAGATGGATGCCATCGACCTTCTACCGCAGGCAACATACAGCCCTCATCTTACACCATCAGGCTACTACCTCTTCAGAGCTATAAATCACTTCCTTAAGGGGCAAACTTTTCGTACATTGGAGGAAGTTAAAATTGGGGTAAATAAATTTTTCAACTCAAATCCCAAAGCTTGGTATCGGCAAATTAATCCGAATGAAACCTAAATCATATCAAAGTCCATTAAATTTTACATCGATATAGCGAGTTTAATCAAAATCGTCGGAACCGTTTTCGAGAAAATCGAAAAAAGGTGCAAAATGCATGGTATGAAGTGCCTCTTCTGGTAAGCTCATTTTGATGAAAAAAGTTTTGTCACGTCTCGGGCGTATAGTTGTCTTAAATATGAAATTTCAGTTTCATAGGACATACCGTTTCCGCCCGGGAGTTACCACACACACACACACACACACACACACAGACCTTTTTGTGGGACTTGGTTATTTGGACTGAGGGGACCCTAAAACGTGTATTTTCGTTGAAAACTGGAATTCGAAAATTTTTACGATCGCAATACTTCCCCTTACTATATATAGTAAGTGGAATTAATAACTAAACTGGAAAGACTAAGCTTCGCAACAAGCAATTTATATAATAAAAGGAGCTTGTCGAAAAACGCCAAGACAAGATTTTATAATACAGTTGTCAAACTAGTGATATTGTACGGAATGGAAACCGCTTCCCTACCCTGCCTAAGGAAAATGTTAGAAATAGAAAGAAGAATATTTAGAAGAATTTATGGCCCAAAGAAGACACAGGAAGGCTACAGGCCCAAGATCTAATAAGGAAATATATAAAGAAATTAACAATGATGGAGTTTTCTTGACCGTTGAGAAATTAGATGAGGAAGATGGTTGGGGGTGCGGTCATAAATTAGATACACACATTTAAAATAAGTGCTATTTTAATTATGTGCCTTTTAAGAGTGGATATTTTATTATTAATGGAATTAATATGTAAGATGCATTCTCTGATTTTGATATTTAGAAGGGATTTTTTAAATTTAAAAGCCAATGATGCTAATTTTGGAAAAGGTGATTTTGAAGTTATGATATGATTTAAAGAATATTCTATGAATTTCGGAAAAACTGCATTGCTTCGGCATTTTAAGAGAAAGATCCTTCGTTCTAAACTGTTAGCTAGACGTTTGTGAAGATTGGAGAATAAATTAAATTGAGATTTAAGAAGGGGGAAGGAGGATTTTAGAGAAGAAAAAGATAAATTTAATTGAGTAGAAGAAGAAATGGTTGGAGAGGAAGGATTTACAAGAGATATAGGTGAAATTTGATGACAAGAAAACGAATTGTGAACTGAAGAATGTTGAGATGTCAAAGTAGAGCCATGAAGAGATCTTCTATTCGCTAATCGGTTACTACAGCGAAGAGGTAGATTACTATGGTGTAGAGGTAGATTACTATGGTGCAGAGGTTATAGTAGTTATAATTAAAATAACACTTATTTTAAATGTGTGTATCTAATTTATGACCGCAAGCCCAACCATCATCCTCATCTAAAGAAATTAACTATTTGAAACGGACATTAGAATAAAAAGACTAAGGTTCTATGGACGTATGGTGAGGATGCACCCAAATAGATTAAATAGAGAAATCTTCTATAAAATAAGAGAATACAAGAGTGCTGAAGATACATCAAACAGATGAAAGTAGAAACCAAGGAACTGAAAATAACAGACCAAGACTGCTTCGACGGGGATGAATATGGGAGAAGAATAAAAAAATTAAGGTCCTTGTGGGCGAGAGGTGTGCGAGGAAAGGAATGGTGCGGGCGGAAGAAAGAAGGAAAGAACAATTGGAAAGAATGAAGAAGAGATGGGAAGAAAGAAAAAAGAAGAAGAGAAGAAGAAGAAGGTCCGTGAAAAGATATGAATATAATGATATTCGCCTGGTCTATGAGGCCGTTTCGTGAGAAAAAAAAAGAAAATAAATAAATTCATATTTTATGTACATAAAAGTAAATAAAAATTAAATAAAAAGTTGGCGAATAAATAAACAGCATATACACAATCTCTTAATCTATAATAAAATTACTTGATACAATATTGACAATATACAGTATTTAGAAAGATATAAGATATAAAATTGTTACCTCTAACAATCAGTTAATTTTATCCGATTTTTATCACTCCCAATACATTTTAAAACTTTTTGTATCATATTTTATTTTTCCTAAAATCTTTAACTTTCCAGGGGATTATTATACATATATATTACCGTTAACAAAAAAAAAAAAATATTTTTTGCTCCTATCTCTTTTTGTTGATTATCAAATTCTTCCAACTTAAATAAATATATCTCTTTATTTGTTTTCGGGCTAGCCCATACAAATGGAAGTGAGTTGTACAAAACAGTTAAACATAAATCAAAGAAATCTATTACAACTGTACTAAACAAAATACGCTTCAAAAAACAAATACATAATAAAAGGCAAAATAAATTGTAACTGTATAAATATTAAACAAATAAATTAATCATAAATAGTTTAACAAATTCAATTATTATTATTTTAGTAATGTGCTTAAATTGTTCTTGAATAGACAGATACAAATTTCTTAGCTTTAAACACTCTGTTACATAATAAAATAAATTTTCAAATTTCTTTTTATTTTCTATTTGTAACAAAAGTTGTACTATGAGGTCATTGTCAGACATATTTTCAATATATGTCCACAAGTACTTATTTCTGGACGGGGAGTAAACAGGGCATTGCAACAAAAAATGATTTAAATCTTCTGGTTCGCCTGAATTACAAATAGGGCATTCAACACTACTATCTGAATAACCATTTTAGAATCCGTAACTGGTAACTTTCAGTTTATTGGTTTGACATAGTCTTAGTTGACTGATCAATCTATGTTTCCTCACAGGTCCCTTTATTTTCAAATAATATTCCCCCACATTTTAGCTATTAATTTTCCTAAAATTAGGATTAAACTTTCAGTGCAAAATAGCCTGAATATCTAGGGAAAGATTATGATTATTGAATTTTTCAACAGCGTTATTTAATTCCCTTTTTTTTTTTTAATTCTTTCAACTTATATAGTTAGCTGTTTTTTATCAATGCTAACCAATTTCGGTTTAGCATCTAGGGCGTATAATTTTTTTAATGTGAAATTTCAGTTTCATATACTTTCCGTTTTCGTGCTAGACATCACACACTGACCTAGGGTTTATACAAAAACCGACATTTTAGAAAACCGGTTTTCGAATAGTAATTTTCCTAAAAAAAAAAACGGATTGGAATTTTCATAAAAAAATATTTACTCGAATATTCTGTAATTCGAACCAAAAATTTGAACAGAAAAGCAGTTTTAGACTGAAATTATTTTTATGCAATATATTAGAATAAAGAAATAATGGTTGACCAGGATTAAATAACTTTAAAAACAGTTATTCGTTGTTTATGCATAATTTTCACTATAAGGATATTTTTATAATAGTGAAACGAGTTATTCGAGCAAAGGGTCCGAATAAATAAAAACAACTAGCAGCGGGAGTAGGCGGCTCACGGGAACAACAAGCTTCGCCATATTCAGTCTTCTGCCGGCCGAGAGGTTGTGCTCGCGCGACTTCGTATATGACACTCTCGGTTGACCCACGGCTATCTCATGACCCGTGGACCTCCGCCTCTCTGTCGATCATGTCAGATCTCCTCTCTCAATACTCCATATCCTTACAGAATGCCGACAATATACCGTTTCACGTATTCTTTTCAACCTCCCCAACGATCTGTCGCTTCTTCTCTCTGATTCCTCTCCTCTTATAACTAACATCATTCGCTACCTAAAGTCACACCATCTTTACGCCCAGATCTAAACAATACTCCCCTCTACTCCTATAATCATGTAACCTGTGTCTAACGGTCCAAAGGCGAACATGATTCTAGTGGTTGTCGCCTCAAAAAATAAAATAACATTAATAAAAACAATATAGTTTCATAATAACCATACATCAACCATGCAACACCAACACACGCCTTTCACTTACCTCCATTTTTAAAATCAATAAAAGAATTTTCAAATACAGTTAGAGATAAAAATACGTGAAACTATTAAAGAATTAATTAAATTGAATTTCTGTAGAAACATGTGTTTTATTAAAAAATCAATTATATTATTATCTTGAATAATCAGTTAGTTTTATCTTCTTTTCATCACTCTCCATTAACTTTTAAAAGCTTGTGTATGAGATAATATTTTTTCTAAAATCTAAAGCTTTCTATGGGTATATCATACATGTATATTTCTGCTTTTAAGTTCAAAAACGAAAAAATTGCATTAAAAAATCATTTTTTTCTGTTTTCTCCTTTAGTTGGGTATCGAATTTATTCAATTTATATATTTACCTGTTTTTCATCAGCGTTAACAAGATAATATAGTTATTTTTATTGAATCTACAAAATTAAAGGTACTTTAGGGGAAGACAATTTAAAATATCGGCATTTAAGCCCTGTCAAACCATTTTAATCAGAATAAAACTATTAACAGAAATATATTAAAGCTCATTAAATTTTACATCGATAAAGCGAGTTTGATCAAAATCGTCGGAACCGTTTTCGAGAAAATCGAAAAAAGGTGCAAAATGCATAGTTTTAAAGTGCCTCTTCTGGTAAGCTCATTTTGATGAAAAAAGTTTTGCCACGTCTCGGGCGTATAGTTGTCTTAAATATGAAATTTCAGTTTCATAGGACTTACCGTTTCCGCCCGGGAGTTACTTCACACACACAGACCTTTTTTCGGGACTTGGTTATTTGGACTCAGGGGACCCTAAAACGTGTATTTCTGTTGAAAACTGGAATTCAAAAATTTTCACGATCGCAATACTTTCCCTTACTATATATAGTAAGTGAAAGTCAAAATAATTAGAAATATATAACTGTGTATTATATAATGTAAATTATAATCAAAGCCGAAATACAAGAGTAAATAAAGTTTATGTATACATACTTATTCAAATCAACGTAATTTAGTATTTTTCTTTTTCCAAAGTACGTTTAATTTTGTAAATTCTAAAAGATTATCCATATCATATTATCAGCATTGAAAAATAACGGCTTTGCATACAAGTTAAATGAATTTGATGACCAACGAAAGGATAAAATAGCGAAACTATTTTTTTATGTAATTTGTATTTTTTTGATAATAAGAACAGTAATATAGACGTATAATATAAAAAAAAATATATGTTTATGCAATAATATATTTTAATGTAATTTCTGTTTTTTATGTATTAAGAACAGTAATATAATAATAATAATAATAATAATAAATACTTTATTTATTCTGGGACTAGTCCCTTAAGAATAATATGACAAGAAAATTAAAATAAACACTTTTGAGTCTTGAGTATAAAAACAAAAAACAATACAAATTATAAACAAATAATAACAAATCAAAAGCAACTTCAAATAAAAATATTGAAAATTAAACTAGATAATAAATAAAATAAGAGATATGTACATATATACAATCTTAAAAAAAAAGAAATTTACATTTATTTATTATTATTTTCTTATAATGTACCAATAATATAACATGTGCAAAATACAATGTAACATAAAACATAATACAAGGAAGTAAGGATATTAGTCATAACCGTGGAAGTGACAATCAGGAAAGTTGTAAAAGTGTCAGGGATTTAGGAGTAGAACATATGGACGTATAATATACCGTTAGAAAGAGAAAAAATATCTTAAACAGAAAGTTGTAAAAAGTAAAGAGTCTAGGAGAGCATAATCTAAACCACATGTTTCCAACAAAACTGAATACAATATTAATATTAATTAATTTTAAACTGTTTTCAACTTTAAGTTTATTTAATTGTACTTCAATGGATTGTAACTGCCGAGGTAAGTGGTTTGTTGCATGAATTAATTTCATGCATTCATGAAAGTTACATTAAATATCTCTATTTTAAGTCTATTACTTTCACTTACTATATATAGTATATAATAAATATCACGATCGTGAAAATTTTCGAATTCCAGTTTTCAACGGAAATACACACACATTTTAGGGTCCCTTGAGTCCAACAACCAAGTCCCGCAAGAAGGTTTGGAAACTCCCGGACGGAAACGGTAAGTCCTATGAAACTGAAATTTCATATTTAAGACAAATATACGCTCGAGACGTTATAAAACCTTTTTCATCAAAATGAGCTTACCAGAAGAGCCACTTTATACCATCATTTTGCACCTTTTTTCGATTTTCTCAAATACAGTTTCCGACGATTCTGATTAAACTCTTTTTAATGGCTTTAATATCATGTAGATTTCATTCTGAATAAAATGTTCTGACAGGGCTTAAAACCGATATTTAAATTTTCTTTTTCTAAAGTACCTTTAATTTTGTTAATTCTATAAAAATAACTATATTATCTTGTTACCACTGATGAAAAACAGGTAAATATATAAGTTGAATGAATTCGATATCCAACTAAAGGAGAAAACAGAAAAAATATTTGTTAATGCAATTTTTCGTTTTTGAACATAAGAACAGTAATATACATGTGTGATACACCGTTGGAAAGTTAAAGATTTTAGAAAAGATATTATCTCATACACAAGCTTTTGAAAGTTAATATAGAGTGATAAAAAGCCGATAAAACTAAGTGATTGTTTTAGATAATAATATAATAGATTTTTTAATAAAACACATGTTTCTATAGAAATTCAATTTAAATAATTCTTTAATAGTTTCTCGAATTTTTAACTCTAACTGTATTTGAAAATTCTTCCATTGAATTTAAAAATAGAGGTAAGTGAAAGTCGTGTGTTACCCGCACCAGATTTTTTTTTTTCTATATCTATATGTAAAATCATCTAACGATTTTTAGTTTCTGCGATAAACCCTAATCGATCAAACAGTGAATTCTTAAACATTAATTACACGACATTCAAATTGGACCCGAGTAAAGTACGGACGACTCGCTACTATACACAGTTACGTGAAGGTAAAACTTTTCCTAAACAGATACCTACTAAAGTGGTAAACATATTTGTGAAAAGGCCCATCCCCTTCCCCTGAGCGAATATCGCTTCTCACTCGACAAAATAATTAAGCGACGGGAGAAGAGAAGCCGCGAAGTGGAAAGAGAAGTGTTATCAGGCGGGGGCCATATTTTAATTTCCACAGGCTGACCCCCCGTACATAACACCTATCTCCTAAACTTCACTCCACACCGGAATTAATGTCACAATACGATGTTAAAACCCAGGGGGCCGTGTATAGTTATACCGGAATCTTAATCAGGTCCATTTTTTTTCAATTATACTTATAACCACAAGTACTTCATATAAATTTATTTAAATAAATAAATAAATTCTTTATTATTCTGGGACAAGTCCGTTTGGAATAACATGTACATAACATGTAAATTGGACTTTAGAGTCTTAGAGCAATTAATTATTTAAAAACAATTTAACTAAAATTAACAGAAAACAGACATAACGCAAAATAAAATGAAAAATAGAGTCAATTACAATTTTGTTCTGACTGGATGGTCATGAGATGAATGAATAAGCGGTATTTGAATGCAGGAAGAGAGTTGGAGTGACGGATAGAAAGAGGAATAGAATTCCATACGATTGAGGATCGGATAAGGAACGATCTGTCAAAATGTGCAGATTGGTGGGCCGTTATGTATAAATCTGAAGGCCTAGAACGTGTACAGCGGGAATGGACAGAGGATTTGAGTTGTAGAAGGTTGAAAATGTATGATGGACGGCGGAATTGGATAACTTGGTATAGGAATGATGCAAGGAAATACTTCCGACGATTGGAAGGACAAAGCCACTTCAACTCGCTATAAAATTCGGAGACGGAGGTGTACTTCGGGACCCGGAAGATAAATCGAACAAAGCAATTAATTAGGCGTTTTATTTTTACTTCGAGATCCCCAGAAACACAACCGTATACGGTACAGCAGTGGTCGAAGTGGGGGAATAGTAGAGAGGTAACGAGGAGCTTCCGGGTTTCGTACGGGAAGAGGTATTTATATACTATAATATTATATATTTATAAACAATATGTTTTATATATATATATATAGATAGATAGATAGATAGATAGATAGATAGATATATACACTGCCGAACAAGATTAAACGATCACTTCAATATTTTGAAATTACTGAACTGTATAGGGTATTTTTGAAAATATTATTTTTTCTTTGGAAGTCACACTTTGTTGTAAGGGCAAAAAAAAATAAAAAATTCTTTTCTAGAAATTTTTAATAGGAAAACAAAAAAATGTCCTACAGTCTCAAAATGAAAAAGTAAATCTTTGAAATAAAATGAAATAATTGCCTAATTGCTTCCATTATCCTGCCCATTCTAGCAACCAGGGCTCTTACATGTTTTTCCACTCTTCCACTAACATTTCCCTTAAATCTACCAAATTTTGTGGGTCTCGGGCGCGGACACGTCTTCCAAGCATGTCCCATACATGCTCTATGGGGTTCATATCTGGACTTCTGGGTGGCCAAACTATAACGTCAATTTATTCTTGTCTGAGGAAATTTTGCACTGATCGAGCAACGAGAGGTCGGGCATTATCGTGCATAAAAATAAAGTTACCTGCGATGTTTCTGGCGAAAGGTATTACATGTGGCTCAAGTACCTCCCTAATGTACCTGTCAGCAGTTATAGAGCCACGGTTCAAAAGAACCAACTCTGTACGGGAGTTTAAATTTATGCCCCCTCCCCACACCATCACTGACCCACCACCAAACGCAACCCTTAGAGTAAGTGCATGGAGCATACCTCTCTTCCCGCCTTCTCCATACCTTTTACCGTCCATCTGGAGATCGGAGACAGAATCTTGACTCATCGCTGAATAATACGAGGCTCCAATCTTTCTGAGTCCAGTTTAGGTGCTCCCGAGCAAACCTCAAGCGCTCAACCCGGTGTTCCCTGGAGAGAAGAGGTCCAGTAGCTGAAGGATGGGAGGTCAATCCATAATAGTTGAGTCGTCTTCCCACGGTTCGCTCTGAAATTTGCACATTCCTGATCCTCTGGAGGTCACCACGCAGACTGTTACCAGTTGATCGGCGATGCCGAAGAGCATGAATCTCTCGTCATAGTAGAAGTTGACCTCGGACGGCCTTGTCCGACTCTTCTTGTATGCCCTCCAGTTTGACGGTGCCTATTAAGCACCGTGGACACTACGGATTGTGACCGCTGGAGCCGTTGCGCAATATGCCTTTGAGAAAACCCTTATTCACTCAAAGCAACAGCACGAATTGATTCCTCTTCGATCAATGCTCTTCTGTTGAACATCACAACGTTTTTACTAAACTCACAAGTAAAAACTAAAGGCTCTTAAATGTTAGAAAATCTTCAATGAGATGAATCTTTGCTAACAACTAACCATTCACGGATAGGAAGAAAGAAAAGAAGAGGATTAACTGACCCTTTTCTCCATAAACGGGTGGGAATATAAACAAGTAGAGGATTAACTTGATAAGATACAACACAAAGTCCAGTCTGGGACAGATGAATTCCTATTTTTATCTCTTATGTAATAATAATATAAATATTTGTAAGTGATCCTTTAATTTTGTTCGGCAGTGTACAAAGGCTGTTATGATAGGTCCAACGCCACAAGTGACCTCTTCTATTAATGTACTTATTTCAACACGAATGACTCTAAAGTTTCTCAGCTATTGTAATTCAGCAAACGATCTTGTTAAATAGTATAATTAAGACCTGATCTAAATATTGAACCGTTCACGAACGACCTTGTTCACAAAGGGGTCTCGAATTACAGAGCTTGCAATTGGGATTTAATTGATGAGGCTAGGAAGAAGGTTAGGAAACTCTTTGGCCTGCTCAATATTTGAATCGAGAGAACGTCGAGGAATTTCAATGTCTCTGCTCTCAACTTTCCTTCCCGACTTGTTATACAGTTCACAAAGGCCGAGCTCCTAACCCTTCTTTCTCGGCTACCTCCACACTTTCTTCTCCACGGGGGAAAATGAAAAAGTGCAACTACTGGATCCAGCTGAGTGCCAAAGAGGTTCCAGTTTGAATAAATATGAATAACTCTATTCAACTCCCCCAAGTAGAAGGAAAAAAAGAGAAAGACTTTGTTCACTATTCTGTAACTAAATCTATTCATAACACCAATTGCTTATCCCAAAAAACAAAGTTAATTAAAGCATTGCTTAGTTAGTAAGAAACCTATATTTATGTTTTTTATAAATCTTGTTTACGTAACGCACGAATTTCACTTACCTCCGTTGTTAATATCAATATAGGAATTTTTAAATTAGAAACTGAGGAGAAATTTTATCGAAAGCTTTTTCTGCATCTTTGAGGATCATATGTGTGTGTTTTTTAATTATAATTTTCAGTGATTATATTAACTACCCGAGCTAGTTTTCTAATAGTTGAATGGAAATTTCGAAAGCCAAATTGTCCAATGAGGATAGTTTTGTCTGTTATGTATTTTTTGAGACGATATTTTAATGTTTGTTCATATTTTTTTGATAGAATATTGAGTTAACTGACAGGTCTGAAATTGGATGCTATTTCAGGTTCTTAATGTGGTTTGGGTGTAGCTAATATTTTAGCTGTTTTCCAAGAAGTTGGCAAGTAATTTAGCTCAAGGCAGCTATTGAAAATTTTGGTGAAGTGAATATATTTTTTTTGCTTGTTGTTTGATTAGAATGGCTGGGATGTTGCCAGGTCTGTTTTTTTTAAACATACATAACATTTATAATATTATTTATATTAATATATATGTATATATATATATATATATATATATATATATATATATATATATATATATATATATATATATGATGGTAACCCGATTTTAGTTTCCGCGAACTCATTCTCGACGGATATCTATCCTTATAAATACGAGTATAATAATCCTTATATTGATTATTTCATGAATTTTATATTATATAATCAAAATATTTATTTTACGATCATTTAGGACATTCTTTTCTGAAGATTTATAATTAAAATTCATAACAATTATTAAATATATAAATTATCAAATACATAACTGCAAGTAGCACTAAGATTTTTTTAATAGGAAAAAAATATATTTGGTTATGCTGTCAATCGAAGGGGAATTCCTGATTCTGTGCGATGTCAGGTACTCGTTAAAGATCCCTATCCTAATGAAACCAGGAGAGGCGAAGCTTAGGACTCCCACTGTAGCATCGTCCGATCAGCCATAGTAGCATAAAGTGACGTTTAATGAATTAACAAACAACAAAGTTAATAAACGATTGTAAGTAAATAAAAATGTAAAAAAAATAAGGTAAAATGATGATAAAATTAGTTACATTATATTCTCATAATAATTAACGTATGATAGGATTAAAAAAGATAAAACTTCAATAATAAATATTGATGATGAATTGATATGGAAGCTGTTAGATATAGAAGAGAGCTATCAATATATATATACATATATGTACAGCCAGAGTCCCGCGATTCTCCGAGTTCCAACGGTCCTACTCCGAGCTATTGCTTCTCTGTTTATTTTCACTTTCGAAAGCTGAACAAACTTCTATCGACGTAACCTACATTCCGGGTACATGACGAATAAGATGGAGGGTGCAGGCAGAATTGTAATTAGCGGAAAAATCAGGTAGATCTAAAATATTACTTATATCTTTCAAATAGTGCCTAAATACATATGATTTTTACTTTTAGTAGTATCTATATTTTTAATATATAGTAAGGTAAACTATTGCAATAATTAAATTTTTCGAATTCGAGCTTTCAACATAAATACACGTTTTAGGGTTGCCTGGGTCCAAATAACCAAATAGTGCAAAAAAATCTGTTTTCAAAATCAGCTAACCATTAGAGCCACTTTATACTATGCATTTTACAACTTTTTAAGAATTTTTCGAAAACAGCTGTAACGATTTTGATTAAACTTGCTACATCGGTATAACATTCGATGTGACTTAATGTAACGCAGGTTGTTATTGTGATTAAAATAATCTGACAGGGTTCAAATGCCGATTTATTCTTCATTATTATTATTATCATATTATCATTGATAAAAAACGCCATGATGTACTAGTTGAATGCATTTGATAATTAACTAAAGATAAGAGTAAAAATATTATTGAAGTAAATCTTTTTTCGTATGAACGTAACAATAGTAACATAGATGTATAATATACCGTTGGAAAGTTAAATAACAAAAAAAAATATATCTCATACACGAAATTGTGATAATGAAGATCGGGTGAAAAAAAAAGTGAATTGTGTCCTCTAGCAATTTCATATTGTTATATCTATACTAATATTATAAAGCTGAAGAGTTTGTTTGTTTGAACGCGCCAATCTCAGGAACTACTGCTTCGAATTGAAAAATTCTTTTTTTGTTGGATTGTCCATTTATCGAGGAAGGCTATAGACTATATAACATCACACGACCATTAGGAGCGAAGAATCAGTGGAAAATGTGAAGGAAAACGTGGAAAATTAACCTCGCATACCAATGATTCTAAATTATTTACGTTTTAATTTTAAAATAATTCAATTTCCCGTTGATATCATTTGCTGTAACAATTAATAAATCACAGAGACAAAAGTTTAAGCACGTAGAAATCGATTTAAGTCAAGACAGATTTTCACACGGTGAACTACATGTCGCGTTGTCATGATCGGGTTGCGGAGAACATCAGCATGTTCTTCTCCCAAAAGTAAATAAAACTAAAATACCATTTACTCACTATAAAATTTATTATTTCGAAAATCCCACAGAGCAGCATCTTTAAATATCTTGGTGTAGTTTTAGATCATTTCGGAATGATGGCAAAAGATATCGAAAATAAAATTGGAAATAGTAGAAGGATCGTAGGTATCTTGAGTGGTATTCTCTAGAGCAAACAGGTGTCGCTTCTCACGAAAAAAAAAATTACCATTCCTTCCTCTTAGGGACCACTTTATATGAGGCAGAAAGATGGACAGTGCTAAAATCGTCTGAAAGGAGATTGTTGGCTCTGGAGATGGACTTTGGGAGAAGAGCCTGCAGCGATTAAGCCAGGCTGCGAAGAATCCAAAATGTGGAAATAAGAATGGGGCTGAGCTTAACATATTGAATTAAATATCAAAGAAGAGACTCATGTGGTACTGCCATATCATAAGGATGGACGAGATGTGGTAGCCATATAAAATTATAAGTACTTCAGAAGAGGCGAAGACGAGTAAGACCCAGCAAAACGTGGATAAAGAGCGGGAGAGAGGGGGGTGGCGGCCAGAGGAGGACTGCGGGGATAGGAAGCACTGGCAATCAGAGATGATAAGCTTCGGAATGTGACGCAAGTTGCAGAACCCGAAAAAAAAAATCTAAATCCCGATCATAATAGAAATTGATGCGGACCAAGTCGCGAGCAACATCTAGTACTTTAATATAAATCATGTGTTTCCAACTAAACTGAAAATAATTCTTTTAAAAAAATTCAAATATACTTTTATTACTTTCACTTACCTATTTATGGAATATATACTTAGGGAAAGTATTGCGATCGTGGAAATTTTCAAATTCCAGTTTTCACCGAATATCAAATGACCAAGTCACGCAAAGAGATCTGTGTGTGGTAAATCTAGCACGAAAACAAGACGTCGTACAAGACTGAAATTTCATGTTTGCGCCCGAAATGTTACAGCAACTTTTTCATGAAAATCAGCTAACCAGAAGAGCCACTTTATACTATGGATATTGCACCTTTTTACGATTTTCGCAAAAACGGCACTAACGATTTTGATTAAAATCGCTATATCAATGTAAAATTGAATGGGATTTAATTTAATGTAGTTTCATTCGCATTGAACATGAGAATAGTAATGTAGATGTATAATTGAAAGCTAAAGATTTTAGAAAAAAATATTATATTATACATTATACAATATTGCTTAAGTTAATGAAGAGTGATGAAAAGCCGATAAAATTAACGGATTATCATTGATAACAATGTCAGCACTGCAGTTGGTAATCTAAATCAGAAGGTCTCGAGGCCATCTTCTTTTCAAACGCCTCGAAGGATTGTCACGAATCGACGAGGAAGCAAGGTATGAAACTAGTGGGGTAGATTGGGAAAGTAGTTAATCATAAATGAAGTGATATCTGGATCGGGCCGACTCAGCCACATACGAAACATGGAGGTCTTTATGAATGATTTTATTCGTGACAAAGTAAGGAACGTAGAGGATTTTAGGAACAAGGGGATCTTTAACGAGTGCCTGATATATCTACAATATAAAAGACTTGTGACCTCCATTTAAAGTCCCCTCCTAAGGACGGCATAACCAAGTCATTTTTACGCAATTTAAAAATATTTACATCTACCTGTTAAATTGGAGAATTAAAATCAACTCCAATAAATCCCACCAGATTACCTTTACCCTTTGTCGTAAGCCTATGACATCATGCCCTACAGTGCCCTTTAATAATATTCCGCTTGTCCCGGTTGAACAGATCCGTTATTTAGGATTCCTGCTTGACAAACGTCTTACATGGAATCCGCATATAAGACTGAAAAGACAAGAAACTGCTCGCCGATTTCGGTTACTTCAAAATTTACTTGACAGATGCTCTAACCTTTCTCTTTACTACAAAAGACCAATTTACATGAAAATCATAAGACCTATCTGGACTTACGGAGTTGAGCTTTGGGTCTCTACTAAACCATCAAACTCTTCCCGTATCCAATCCTTACAATCCAAAATCCTTAACGCTCCTTACTTTATCACCAATAAAATCATCCACAAAGACCTTAATGTTCCATATGTTACTGATTTGGCCTGTACCAGGTATCACTCATTCCATGAAAAACTCTACTTCTACTGTAATCCACTAGTTTCAATCCTTGCTTCCACTTCAATTCCTGACAATCCGCCGAGGCGTCTGAAAAGAAGATGGCCTCGAGACCTTCTTGTGCAGATTGAATACTAGAGTGCTGCCAATGGGCAGTTTCTGTTCATGTTTTTTTTTTCACGTGTATTATCATTGTAGCATATTTAGTTGATGTATGAACATACAGTTCTAAATTTCAATAAATGAAAAAAAAAAAAAAAAAAAAAAAAAAGGTCTCCCTGTTTGGTTTGCAACCGTGGACTAAGACATCTGCGTCGCTAGCCACTACACTACTCTTCTTTTTGACCCCGACTCTTCTGTTTCATGATTTAACTATGATTAGGCCTTTGACCGAGTCTGGCACTCAGGACTTGTACAAACTCCGTAAATTCCTCATTCCTGTATACTTCCTCATTATTCAATGCTACCTCTCTGACAGATCCTTCGATCCTTCAAAATAGTTCCTACTCAGTCTGCTGGTGTTCCTCAAGGACTCATTCTTTACATAGTCTATAGAGCTGATATACAAACCCATCTTAACAATTTCCTTTCTACCAATGCTGATGACACCTGCATGATATTAGTTTATAAAGATCCATTTGTTGCCTCACATACCCTTCAAGCCCACATCAAAGACCTACAAGTATAATAAAATAAAATAAATTTAAACAAATCCCATCAAATAACCTTTATCCTTCGTCGTAAACCTATGACTTCCTGCCCTGCAGTATCCTTTAATAACACTCCTCTTGTCCCGGTTGAACAGATCAGATATCTAAGACTCCATCTTGATAAACGTCTAATTTGGAATCCACATATAAAACTAAAACGACAAGAAACTGCCCGACGTTTTCGACTACTTCAACACTTACTAGACAAACGTTCTAATCTTCCCCTTAACTACAAAAGACTCATCTACATGACTATAATAAGGCCTGTCTGGACTTCCTAAATTGGGCTATAGGGCTCTACCAAATTATCGAATTCCTCTCGTATCCAATCCTTACAATCCAAAACCCTTCGTAAAATCCTCAACACTCCTTACTTTGTCACAAATAACCTTATCCATGAAGACCTTAATGTTCCCCATGATATTGTTATGGTCCAAACAAGGTATGAATCCTTCCCTGCATAACTCCATTTCTACTCTAACCCTCTAATTTCTATCCTAGCTTGCTCTGCGATCCCTGATAATCCTCCTAGGCGCATGAAAAGAAGATGGCCTCGTAACCTTCTTGTTTAGATTGACTATTCGTTTCAGCAGTTTCTCTTCTAGTTTTTTCTTATTTTTTATCATTAGCAAGCACATTTACTTGTATTATAAAATACAGTTGTAAATTAAAAAAAAAAATACAACAAACTATGATTAAATAGATCGTTTAATGAATTTAATGAATATAATTGGTTTATTCAAGCTTTTTCTGACGCATGATAATTAATTTGTCAATAATAAACATTATTTGTTGTTGTTTTTTCGTTTAACGTCACTTTATGCTACTATGGCTAATCGGACGATGCTACAGTGGGAGTCATAAATTTTGCCTATCCAGATTTTATTAGGATAGGGATCTTTAACGAGTATCTGACATCGCACAGGCTCGGGACCACCTTTTAACGTCCCCTCCGAAGGACGGCATAACTAAGGATTTTTTACTCCCATTAAAAAATCCTCGGGCCACCCGCAGGTTTGAACCCGCAACCTTTGACATAGAAAGTTGTTATGCTAGCAACTACGCTATGGGTGACCCCATAAACATTATTTAAATTACTAATTATTACGTATTGTCCATTATATCTGGTCCATTACATATCGCCACTAAATCCTTTCGAATTTGGTAATATATTTAACATTCAGATTGTGTATCAGTTGGAAAATTAAAATTAATTTTTAAAAGCCTGAGACTAAACCTGATTGTTCTCGCTGTCAGCGTCACCGTCTGGTGGTAGTGTTCAAACAAACCTCTTACTCCTAGAGTTCTGGTCAAAACTACTGCGCATGTTCTGCCTTCTATCTAACCAAGAAAGGAACAGACTTAATTTATAGTTTGACAATATATTTATTTATTTTGGGTGATATTCAGAGAAAAATTCTGAATCGTATTTTAAAACGAAGTAGTTTTACTTGAAAATATACAATCATGCAAATATATAGATGACATAGATAAAATAAATAGTTTTTAAAACATATGTTCCTTAAATTCCCAATATGAATCAATCGTATTCCGATGTATATTAATGACTATATATTAATTATTACTCAGAACCTAGTTTAAACTCTTTTATACAATGAAAAATAATGTTCTTGTATATTTTTATGTATATACCGATACATATATAACAGTAGGTTATAAAATATCGATTGTATATAGTTCGATCTATCGTTTGAAAAATGTATCGATTTGATTTGATATACCGTCCTGTACATATGTGATCCCCCCCACTCACTTCGTAACAATGTGACAATCGTCCCAGTACATAACCAACACCAGTCCAGAAATGACGTGACAAAATTATCAAATCCACTTTTGTTTTGTGTTTGTGTCAGTGATTGAGCTCCAAATATTAAAAAAAAAACAAACAAAATAGTTACACACACATACACACCCACACATACCATGAAATACGAAAACGTCGTTACACACACAGATACTTAGGTAAGTACATCTTTTTTGGAATGTAGAAGTTTTGAAATATATTTATGTGAACCTAGATTTTAAATTTAGTAAAAATTCCAAGTGGTAGGGAGGAAATCAGTGCTTATTTTGTTTAATTTTAAGATTCATCCCTTCATTGCGGAAAAATATATATAATTAATAACTACCCATAAACATAAAGTTTTACTGAATTTAAATGTCATAGTTCATGTTTCTAGTACTGTGTATTTTTTCTACATTTACTTGATCTGCTTAAAAAAAAAGTGATATATCTTTTTTTCTTTTTTCCCTTACCTCTCAATTAAAAATCTATTGCTTATTTGTTTTGATGAGTTAACATGTTTCACTAGAAAATAGGTTATGTCGGAGGTTATCAACTACTCGAAATGGAATATAAACATTTATTTGACCTTCACGGAATATGATCAAACATGAATTATTCTTGACTGACCTTTTACTAAAAGAGATATTCGCACCAAGTTTTTTTTTTTTTTTATTTCTATTAGTTTCAGTTAAAAATAAAAACATTGTCTATAATAGTCTGTAGTACAGTTAACTCACTTTTGTGCTTACCGCAGTACCTAAAAAAAATTGTTTCTCTTACAGTCTATATGTGCTAGGTTTGGAAAAATTGTTACCTAAGGAATAAAAAAAAACTAAATCATTCAAAAAATTTTTTTATTTGGAATAAGTTAAAAATTATTAAAAACATCCTAGGAAATTATAAATACTTGTTTGAAAGATACTTAAATGTCGGGCCAATAATGCAAACAATCTAATATTATTTAGTAAAAAAAAAAAATAATATATATATATATATATATATATATATATATATTATTATTCTAAATGCTAAATAGTAGAAGTTTTGAATTGTTATTAATTACTTCCACTTACTATATATATTAAGGGAAAGTATTGCGATCGTGAAAATTTTCAAATTCCAGTTTTCAACGGAATTACACGTTTTAGGGTCCCCTGAGTCCAAATAACCAAGTACCGCAAAAAGGTCTGTGTGTGTGTGTGTGTGTGTGTGTGGTAACTCCCGAGCGGAAATGTAAGTCCTATGAAACTGAAAATTCATATTTAAGACATATATACGCCCGAGACGTTACAAAACCTTTTTCATCAAAATGAGCTTACCAGAAGAGCCACTTTATACCATGCATTTAGCACATTTTTTCGATTTTCTCGAAAACGGTTCCGACGATTTTGATTAAACTCGCTATATCGATGTAAAATTTAATGGGCTTTAATAACTTGTAGATTTCATTCTGATTAAAATGTTCTGACAGGGCTCAAATGCTGATATTTTTAATTTAGAGTTTTTTAACCGGAAAATCACGATTAATTAAAAAAAAAAAAACAGATAAATTTTAGAATTATACAGCTATTAATTGTAAAACAGAAAAAAAAATATTGAAATTTTACCTATATATATTTACGTATAAACCCGTAGCTCAGTTATTTTTGAAGATGGACAAAACTATCTAAAAAAAAAAAGAGTTTTAGAATCAGTAAAGCGCGACAAAAAAAAAAAAAATAATAATAATAATAAATAAGTAGCTTTGTATATTCAAGTCACAAATTATAATATATGTAATTCCACCAAATCTCGGTTATTATTGAAGATATAGAAAAAAGGTAAGGTGTTCTGGTCATCGCTGACTCTCAAAAATGACTATGGTTGTGAAACTCAAATTTTTCCTGGAGGTTCATCTTAGTGTCTAGATGTTCAATAAGGCTGGGTTTGGAAGAATTCCTCCCTTAAGTGGTTGAAAAAGTTTTTCTAAAACGTAAAACAAATTTGGTTTACGAATAACTAAAACACTATATTCTTTTTTTATATATTACCTATGCTCTTTTTTATACATTACCTATGCTCTTAACCATGTTTTCAATATATTACCGTCAAATATCACTTCAAAATTGTTCATATTTAAAAAAAAAATTTTAATTTTAATTGTTCACCTGTTGTTCCTTTGTCATTTTTTCATTTGCTTAGTCTCTCTACATATATTCTTATTGCAATATTGTCATCTTAATTTTGTTTACTTGCATACTGTACAAATATCATCTTATTAATTATTTTTATAACTATCATCTTAATTTTGTTATTTCCATACTTTATAACTGTCATCTTATTTCCATACTTTATAACTGTCATCTTATTATCATTTTACATTTAATTTTATTTATGTTCCTATATTTTATTACCGTCACTATATAATTATTCTACACTAACCCATTATTAAGTCCATAATTACATTGGTTATTATCTTGTTTCTTTTAGCCCTGATGAACGACCACAATGTAGGCCGAAACGTCGGCACATAATTTAAATAGCACTTGTTTTCAACGTGTGTTTCTACTTTATCACCGCACCCCCAACCATCTTCCTCATCTAATTTCTCAACGGTCAACAAAAACTCCATCATTATAAAACACTATACATCTTTTGAAAAATTATAAGTACTCATTTTAAGGATAATCGAATTTCTAATCGTCATAATTAATCAATCAGCGAAGATAATATTCCAATTTATAAGAAATATATTTATTTATATTGAGCATCGTATCTATGCTTTGTGTTTTGGTTAGTTATACCCTAATATAGTTACGATAAACCATTGTTTAATAATGGTTCTGCGTTTTAGATATATAACTGTATATAAAAATTCTTAAATTGATTTTACCTACAGAGGTAATTGAAAGTCGTGTGTTGCCCGCACCAGATTTTTTCATGAAGGTGCCCCTGGTTTTAGAGGAACATTATGAGAGGAGAGGTGGGAGTTTGTGATTTATAGCAGCTACGTGCTACGTGCGCTACCCTCAGAGAGGAATCTTTTCTTATTGAATATAATCTGTATGGTCGGCCTTCACATTCTAAACTGTATAGTGTTTAGCTTTGTGTCGGATCTGCGAGATCTTCTTCATTAAAGTTAGGGACAAGTTTATCGTAAAATATCTGGTGCGCGCACAACACACGACTTTCAGTTACTTTGATTTGAGTTACATTGGATTTTAATAGAAACAGGTTTTTGTTAAATAATCTATATTTTTTTTATATACAACAATCAGTTATTTTTATCGGGTTTTCATCACTCTCCGTTAACCTTTAAAGTTCCGTGTATCAGATAATATTTTTTCTAAAATCTTTCGCTATTCAACGGAACATTATACATCTATATTACTATTCTTGTGTTCAAAAAACACAAAAATTGCATACAAAAATATCTTTGCACTTTTCTCTCCTTTAGTTGTTTATCAAATTCGCTCAACTTTAATATTTAGCCGTCCTTCATCAGTAATATTAAGATGATACGGTTAATCTTTTGGAATGTACAAAATTAAAGGTACCACAAGAGGAAAATTTAAAATATCAGCATTTAAGTCTTACAGGGGTAAGACTATTTCAATTAGAATGAAACATACATAATGTTATTTATTTTTTTTTTAACATTATTTATTGAAATTTACAACTGTACTTCAAGGTAAAACAAGTAAATGTGGCAAAAGACAAATGTCGTGAAACAGACTTGAAGAAGAACTACCCAACGGCAGCACTCCTGTAACTTTTCTAAATTAGAAGGTCTCGAGGCCATCTTCTTTTCAGACGCCTCTGAAGATTGTCAGGAATTGCAGAGGAAGAAAGTATTGAAACAAGAGGATTAGGGTGTCAATGGAGTTTGTCATGAAAGGAATGAACCATCAAAAGCTGCGGTATAATAGGACATTATGTACAAGTCTGAAGGCCGAGAAGGGTACAGGCACTGATGGAAATAGAATTTAGAATTGTTATTGTGTAGGATATTGTTGTTAGGATTCTATTTTTATTGTATTGCTCATGGCTGAAAGAAGTATTTAATTCAATTTTTACAAAATGGATAAATTTTATCTAGGTCCAATAATTTCAAATGTCATTGTTTATTTTCAATGCCTTTAAGTCCTTTGATCTCTACAGTTCTCTTAAAAAAAACAATTGTTTATAATTCATAAATAGAAAAGTTTTTCATAACACTAGTTCAGATTGGTGATTTTGGATAACCCTATGTTTAACAAAAGAAATTATTAAGTAATCAACGACCATAGAAGTAAATTAAATTCTGGGATAGTTATTTATTTCTTCAGGACAAAAAAACAATGATTTAAAAAAAGTATGTTGATATTTTAACTGGGCATTAATCTTGTTGTGTAAGATATAGAAAGAATCAGCTTAAATGCATCTATGCATACTCTCACATACTTTCAAGGTATTAAAATAAATATTTAATTACTGTATTTTCTATAAAACTTTATCATTTGATTTTTTAAACTTTTATTATAAATAATATTTAATTTTAATAATGGAGTTTCTATATTAAAAAAATCTGGTGCGGGTAACACACGAATTTCACTTACTGTTGTTAAAATCAATTGAAGAATTTTTAAATACAGTTAGAGATAAAAATTAGTGAAACTATTAAGGAATTAATTCAATTGAATTTATATAGAAATATGTGTTTTATTAAAAAATCTATTATATTTTTATCTAAAATAATCAGTTGATTTTATCTTCTTTTCCTCACTCTCAATTAACTTTTAAAAGCTTGAGTATAAGATAATATTTTTTCTAAAATCTTCAGCTTTCCAACGGTATACCATACATATATATTACTGCTCTTATGTTCAAAAACGAAGAATTGCATTAAACAAATATTTTTTTCTGTTTTCTCCTTTGGTTGGGTATCGAATTCATTCAGTTTATATAATTACCTGTTTTTCATCAGTGGTAACAAGATAATATAGTTATTTTTATAGAATCAACAAAATTAAACGTACATTAAATATCGGCATTTAAGCGCAGTCAGACTATTTCAATCACAATGAAACCTACATCATATTAAAGCCCATTAAATTTTACATCCATATAGCTAGTTTAATCAAAATCGTCGCAACCGTTTTTGAGAAAATCGAAAAAGGTGCAAAATGCATGGTATTAAGTGGCTCTTCTGGTAAGCTCATTTTGATGAAAAAAGGTTGTGTAACGTCTCGGGCGTATATTTGTCTTAAATATGAAATTTCAGTTTCATAGGACTTACCGTTTCCGCCCGGGAGTTACCACACACACAGACCTTTTTGCGGGACTTGGTTATTTGGACTCAGGGGACCCTAAAATGTGTGTTTCCGAAAACTGGAATCGTGTGAAAACTGGAATTCGAAAATTTTCACGATCGAAATACTTTCCCATACTATATATAGTATGTGAAAGTAAAAAAAAAGTTAATATCATAGAACTTTTTAATATGTTATATTCAATGTAATAATCCGAATTTTTTTTTTTTTTATAAAATTGCCTCCCTCCTCTTGTTGTTTCCTCCACTGATTTCATGAACTTTCACAATACCTCGCTCTCACGAATTTTCACCTACCTCTTCTCTCGCTGTGTAGCGTGTCCTTATTTTAAGAAGTGGACCAGCTTGGAGCACCTAGTTACCAAAAAACTGGTTCTGGCAATGGTATCGATCAGCCGGGTTGTAACTTCTGATCTTGTTATCATACCATATCATCTTGTTGTCTTTGTGTGTCTTTGTGGTTAGTCTAGCGCAAAAAAAGTCCTATGAAACTGAAATTTCACATTTAAGACAACTATACGCCCGAGACGTTACAAAACCTTTTTTTATCAAAATCAGCTGACCAGAAGAGCCACTGTTTAGCACGCATTTTGCAACTCTTTGCGATTTTCTCAAAAATAGCTCTAACGAATTTGATTAAACTCGCTGTATCGATGTAAAATTTAATAGGCTCTAATATTATGTAGGTTTCTTTCTGATTGAAATAGTCTATAATTAAAATTTTCTTCCTCTTAAGTATATTTTATATTATAGATTCTGTAAAAATAACAATATCATCTTGTTATCATTGATGAAAAACAATTTTTTTTTTTATTTTGGACATAACAACAGTAACGTAAATTTATAATATACCGTAGGAAAGCTAAATATCTTAGGAAAAATATTTTCTTATACATACAATGGTAAAAGTTAATAAAGAGTGATGAAAAGCTGATAAAACTAACTAATTATTTTAAGTAATAATACAATAGATTATTTAATAAAAAACATGTATCTATTAAAATTGAATGGATGTAAACTTTAATGGGCTTTAATATCATATAGGTTTCATTCTGATTGAAATAGTCTGAAGTCCGATATTTCCTCCTCTCCTTTTTTCCTCCACTGCTTTCATGAACTCTCACAATACCTCGCTCTCACGAATTTTCACCTACCTCTTTTCTCACTGTGTAGCGTGTCCTTAATTTAAAAAGTGGACGAGCTTGGAGCACCTAGTTACCAGAAAAGGTGCTAGATACCGCCGTTTCCTCCGGGTTCTTGCAATGGCAACGATCAGCCGGTTCGGAACTTCTGATCTTGAGCATAAAAGGCTGTTATCCTGGACATTACATCACCGGTAACCCTTCTTATGCAGTTTTAAATAAAATAAAGAACTGCCCATCCGTTTCTCTATCGTGAGAGCGCTCTTACTTGCCTGCCACTATCATCGTATAGCGTATTTTTACGTGAAAATAAATAAACTGGAGTAAAAAAAAAAAAAAGGTAGGACTCAGCTGTTTGGAACTGAATAGATATATTAAATGGAGACATATTGTGCCACTAACTAGACCCTGAAAGGCTCAGGGATGTGATAAAATTTAGTGCGCCTAGATTGTGTGAGTAGCCTGGAGCCAGCAGCTGGCAACTAACTGAATTTATGGCGGGTGCTTTGGGAGTCGAGTGGCCCCTGATATCCTCAGCACAGCTCCTATAGGACGCTCAGCTAATTGAACAACATCTAGTGCGCGCGACATACAGGATTCATTTACCTCAGTTCATAAAATATTTTTGAGAACTATTAAATAAAATTAGACATGAAAAGATGTTAAAGAATTATATAAATTAAAAAAAAAAAAAAATCTTGCTGTTCATAGGAGTAACAGTGCTCTGCAAGGAGGTCATTAGGCAAAAATAATTATATAGTACTTCATTAAATAATTACCCTTTACCCTGAGGCTTCGCTCGCGATATAATGAATAGTGTTTGTTTAATTTTATGTATATATGCGTTTATAGTTAACACAGATATAGGATAGAATATATTTTATCTGTGAAAGACAAGGTATAGTACAAATTTACAACATAAAATACAATTATAAAAGAAATATAACCTGAGTCTAGTGCTCTTTACCAAAAACATTAAACAAAAGATAAAACAGATACTCCTTGACAAAATAGTAAACAAGAATAAAACGAACTGGATAATACAAAATTTTTAACATAATATTGATTACTACACAATATTAAACTTATAATAGTGAGACATCTAAAATAAACGGAAGCGTATTAAAAGTACAGAGATTAAATGGTTTCGAAAACTATTTACATAATATTTAGAGGTACTCACTACGTTTGCTATAGCATGCTATTTGTGCTATTGTGCTAAACCCATCAATTTTATACAGGAAATAACTGTAGAAACTCGACGGGTTTAGCAAAATAACACAAATAGCATGCTATAGCAAACGTAGTGAGTACCACTATTGTTTATATGGAACTAATAGAATCATATTTATTACATATGTTTAAGATATAAATATAAAGACTGTTCAGTTTGACTTCACTGTTAATGTTTAAGATATTTTCAATTTTTTGAAGGTCACAGGATACGGATTCAGATGGTTATATGATATATTGTCTATTGCCTTTAAAGGTTGGCAGTGTAGGAGGATATGGTACAAACTATTATTGAAATAACCATTGCAGAATATACAAAGTTCATTTGCCTTAATAATAATTGTTTTGTTTCCATGGTGGAGTTTGATGCTCTCTGGGTTTCCTAACCTTAGTCGGCTAATACACCTTATTTTCTTAAAATTTAGCCTATATGTAAGGTACGCTTCTGGTTTATGTAGGTTTTAACTGCTGTGTAATCGGTATATCGGGTTGCTTTTTGAGTTCATTGCTCTATTAATATCAGTTGAATAGTTATTGTTTATGATTGTTTCGATAATATCGGCTTTGTGATTCAAAATATCGTTTTCCAGAGGCGCATTGAATTTTTCTCTACATCCATAGTGGTGGGCTATCTTATTGACCTGTGAAACCCAGTTGTAATCTATATCAGGCTTTTCTGCATCTAGCATCCTTCGTCTGTTGAAACACAGTTTTGGGAGTCTCTCTTCAGGCATCAATATGAATAGTTAACACAGATATAATGAGTTATGAGAAGTTATCTTCGGTATCGATCAATCAGTTAATCTTTTAACTATTTTAATGTACAACGAATAATATTATTTACAGCCATATTTTATGTTTAAAAAAAATTTCTCAAGCAATTAGAGAACGAATTTTCCAAAACCCATATCTTAATCAAATTTCAGCTTTACAACCACAGTCACTTTCGACATACTGTGATAACCAGAAAAGCGAATGAAATGGTACTTTTATTTATAAAGAGAAATGCTTTATTCATTGGCAATGACGCCCAGATACTTCGCGTTCTTTGTTCGTGCAGCACACAATTATATAAATTCAATTGTATAAATCCTATACTATACTCATCGGCATACTTATCCAGAAATATATAGTGCTTCATTGAATAATCTATTATATTATTAATAGTTGTACCTTGCACGCGACAATTTAATTTTTTTTTTTTTTTTAATTGCTGTGAATTCAGAAAGTTGTTTATAATGACTGTGTTAGATGAGGTTATACAATATAAATATGCCTGAGATAGCAGTGAGTTAAACTTTTAACTATGTATATGTATGACAAATAAATGTTTTTTTTTTTTTTCAGATATTAATTTTATTCAGTTTAATCTACATTAACATACTAGTAGCAAGTAGCCGTGATTATCTAATACTGATGTATTTGCTTTAAAACATTATCATTCTAGACCATCGTAACTTCTATGTAACATATTTGCGTATTTTTTTCATCTGGGGTGTACCCTTCCAACTGAATAAGCTCACATTTTTTTTAGGATTCAGAACTAAGTTCTATTAGAAAAATATGAATTTGATAGAAACCTGCTGACTAGAAAGTATCTTTGTGTGAGTATGGGTAAGTCTAGCGCGTAAACGAATAGTCCCATGAAAATGAAATTTCATATTTAACACAAATATACACCCGAGATGTTACAGCAACTTTTTCATCAAAATCAGTTAACCAGAAGAGCTACTTTTTAGCACGCATTTTTCAAATTTTTCTCAAAAATAGCTCTAACGAATTTGATTAAGCTCGCTGTATCGATGTAAAATTTAATAGGCTCTAATATTATGAAGGTTACTTTCTGATTGAAATAGTCGATACCTAAAATTTTCTTCTCCTAAAGTATCTTTTATATTGTAGATTCAGTTAAAAATAACCATATCGTCTTGTTATCATTGATGATAAACAATTGTTTTATTTATTTTGGACATTAGAACAGTAACGTAAAATTATAATATACCGTTGAAAAGCAAAAAAATTTAGAAAAAGTATTATAGAGTTATATATTATATTATATTATATTATATATTATATTATATATTATAGAGTTATATATTATAAAAGTTAATGAAGAGTGATGAAAAGCCGATAACACTAACTAATTATTTTAGATAAAAATATAATAGATTATTTAATATAACACAGGTATCTATTAAAATTGAATGGATGTAAACTTTAATGGGCTTTAATATCATGTAGGTTTCATTCTGATTGAAATAGTCTGACAGTGCTTAAATGCCGATATTTTAAATTTTCTTCCTATAAACTACCTTTAATTTTGTAAAATCCATAAAATATCATCTTTTTAGTACTGTTAAAAAAGGGATCAATGAATAGTTTGAACGAATACGATATCCAACTATCAGAGAGAAAAGCAAAACTATTTTTTAATGCAATTTTGGTGTTTTTGAACATAAAAACAGTAATACTGACGTATAATATACCGTTGGAAAGCTAAAGGTCTTAGAAAATTTATTATCTTATACAAAATCTTGTAAAAGTTAAAAACGAGTAATGAATAGCCGATAAAACTAACTGATTGTTTAAGATAATATTGGGTTGTTTCACATGGAATGTGCGTTTTTATAGTTTCTGAAATACATAAAGGATTTTGCAGGTCTCTGTTGTTTTCTTCCGAATGTTTACATATTTAAAATAAACAGTTACTAATCCTCTACCTTTGTAATATAAACATTAGCTTCCCAATCAATTACCCACTTTTTAGTATACCTCCAAATATGAACATGGAAACGCGATTTTCGAGTAATATTTTTGTACGAGTTTAAACTCGGCCATTCAGCAGCTGAGGCCGCTAGAAATATTTGCAAGGGGTACCTCATGATCTCACTGAGCGGCCTGTTTCAAAACGTACCGTGCAAAAATTGAAAGAACTGGCCTTCCTCACCCACCATATTCTCCCGACTTGTCTCCAACAGATTACCACCTGTTGGAATTTAGATAACTTCGTCAAAGGAAAACTTTTTAAAAATTATGATTAAGTGAAAAGTGCGTTTTCAGATTTTGCTTTACTTCGAGGCTCAGAGTTTTTCAGTTCGGGGATAGAAAAGTTGGTGTCACTTTGGGGAAAATGTGTAGAAATAGAAAGTAAATACTTCGAATAAAATTATCTTGTTTTCATATCGTATCTATACTAATATTATAAAGCTGAAGAGTTTGTTTGTTTGTTTGTTTGTTTATTTGAACGCGCTAATCTCAGAAACTATTGGTTCGAAATGAAAAATTTTTTTGTGTTGGATAGTCAATTTATCGAGGAAGGCTATAGGCTATATAAAATCACGCTGCGACCAATAGGAGTGAAGAATCAGTGGAAAATCTGGGAAAAAACGGGAAAAATTAGGGGGAAAAAACCTCGCATCCCAATGATTTCAAATGATTTACTTTTTATTTTTAAAATAATTCAATTTCTCCATAATTTATCTTTTGCTGTAGCAATTAATAAATCACAGGGCCAAACATTTAAACACGTAGGAATTGATTTACGCCAAGATCGGGTTGCGAAGAAAATCATTATGTTCTTCTGCCACATGAAAATAAAACTAAAAATGTCAATTACGCGGAAGTTCGTTCAAATATATTCTTTTAAAATCTTCTTAATTGCGATCATAATAACAGAAATTGACGTAGACGAAATCGCTTTAGAATATATCAAAGAAAAGGTGACGTGTACCGAGAAAGGATTAAATCTGGTTGATAAAATTCCGGTTCTGGGAAAAGCCGATGATTTAGTACTGTTAGGGAAAGACACGGAAACTAATAAAATAAAAACCGGTAAAAAAAAATAGGACTCGAAATAAATACCCATAAGAAAAAAATATATGATTAGTAGCAGAGACGGTGGCGATCTTAGTGATATTGATATATCAGGGCATAATTTTGAACACGTAGAGAAATTTAAGTATTTAGGTTCAATGATAACAAGAAAAACTAAGTCCAGGAGAACATAAAGTCCCGGTCATAGGCGGGAAATGCGTGCTATTATTCAGTTGCTAAGTTACTTAGCTCGCGGCTTCTGTCTAAAAACTTAAAGGTTAGAATTTATAAAACTATTATTCTTCCGACGGTCCTTTACGGATGTGAAACGTGGCCGCTTACTTTGAAGGACAAATATTTGGACCGAAGAGAGATGAGGCCACTAGGGTGTAAAGAAAGTTGCGGAGACTATATTTATATCAATCTATATTATTATATAAGTCATGTTTTATTTCAAGAGTCATTTTTAACTTTAATCGTTATTACCTTTAAGCATATACATTTATAAATTTATATAAATTATAATTTTCTTTTGAATTATTCGAGTATAATAATCAGAACTATTATTTTAATCATATTTAGGACTTTTATTAGCTATATGTATATGTTTATAAAATATATCAATCAATTTTCTGGTCATCGCAGTATCTAAAAAATGACTATGGTTTGAAGCTAAAATTTTTCCTGGAGGTTCGCCTTAGTGTCTAGATGTGCAATAAGACTGGGTTTGAAAATCTTCAACTTACAAGTGGTTAAAATTGTAAATTTGACAGGAAGAAGTCTAGATCGGGCTTTAAATATTAACAAAGAGTAGCTGATAGTTGATATTTATTATAGCTACTCTTACTATAAACGCACATAAATTAATACGAAATGCAATATTCGCTAGCAAAGCTGCGGTTCACAGCTAGTTTTTAATAAAAATCCTTTACCTTGAAAACAGACATTTCATGTGACACAACCCAATAATATAATAGTTTTTTTTCTAATAAAACATATGTTTCTATAGAAATTCTATTCAGTTAGTTCTTTATTAGTTTCACTCATTTTGATCTATAATTTATTTATTTATTTCTATAACAAATGACCTTCAAGACTTGATAACAAATCCTATTTGGTTTGATCTCTAATTGTACTTGATAATTCATTAATCGATTTTAAGAAAGGAGATAAGTAAAAGTCGTGTGTTGCACCAGATTTTTTTTTAATCGATTAGTATCTGAAATAGACGTGTATAAGCGGTGAATGAATACAGTTAGAGTTGATGTTATGTCGAAAGTTTTCTCTTTCCTTCTGGGAAGAAATTATTTGAAAAATTAATAAATTTTCTAAAGTGTCCTTGATCTAATTAGGATAGGGAAGCTGGTATTGAAAATTTTCAACTTAATTTATAACTTAGCTTAACCCAAGGCTTTAATAATGTTTTTTTTTTTTTTGTTGTTTTTTTTTTGTTTGAAAAGCGAACCAATTAAAAAGTTTTTCTGATGAGTGGTGGCAATAGAGCTATCGTTTTATAAAATCTTGTCGTTAATTAAATATAAAACCTTTGGCTCGATTTGATTAGGGCGGATCGATCGGATACCGTCCTCGGGGAGGATATGAACGGGGACATGGAAATAATTGCTAGGGTTAAAAATCTGGTGCGGGCAGCACACGACTTTCACTTACCTCCGTTTTTAAAATCGATTAATGAATTTCCAAATACAGTTGGAGATAAAAATGAGTGAAACCATTCCAGAATTAATTAAATAAAATTTCTATAGAAACATTTTTTTTATTTAAAAAATCTATTATATTATTATTAAAAATAATCAGTTAGTTTGATCGGCTTTTCACCAATCTCGATTATATTTTAAATGCTTGTGTATGAGATAATATTTTTTCTAAAATCTTTAGCTTTGCAACGGTATACCATACATGTATATTTCTGTTCTTATGTTCAAAAACAAAGAATTGCATTAAAAAAATATTTTTTTTCAGTTTTCTCCTTTATTTATTTTTTATACTCGCTCAACTAGCACATTTAGCTGTTAATTATAATTGATATCAAGATAATATATTGATTTTTATTTAATCTACGGAATTAAAAATACATTAGAGGAAGAAAATTTAAAATATTGGCATTTAAGCCCTGTCATACTATTTCAATCAGAATGAAACCTACATGATATTATAGCCCATTAAATTTTACCTCGATATAGCGAGTTTAATCAAAATCGTTGGATCCGTTTTCGGTGCAAAATGCATGGTATAAAGTGGCTCTTCTGTTAAGGTGATTTTGATAAAAAGGTTTTTGTAACGTCACGGGCGTATAGTTCTTTTAAATATAAAATTTCAGTTTCATAGGACTTTCGTTTCCGCCCGGAAGTTACCACACACACACACACACACACACTTTTTTTGCGGGACTTGGTTTTATTTGACTCAGGGGACCCTAAAACGTGTATTTCCGTTGAAAACTGGAATTCGAAAATTTTCAAGATCGCAATAATTTCCCTTACCATATATCCCATATATATAGGTAAATGAAAGTAAAAATCTGGTGCGGGCAGCACACTTCTTTTAATAAAGCTAATAAAAAAAAAAATATTTTCTCCTTTAGTTGGTTATCAAATTCGTTCAACTTTTGTAATGAGCCAGTTTTTATCAATCATAAAAATGATAGGTTTAATTTTTCTGGATCAATAAAATTAAAGGTACGTTAGATATGGAAAATTTAATATATCGGCATTGAAGCCCTTTCAGAGTATATAATTTAGAATTAAACCTAAAATTAAAACGCATTAATTTTTACATCTATAGGGCCAGTTTTGTTAAAATCGTAGGTCTTCCCACTCTACTATTTTGATCTTTATGATTTCTTTTTACCAGTTTTTTTCTATCCTTTTCCGAATATAAAACCGTATATAAAATACTTTCAATATTGCGGTCAGCATTGTGGCTGAAAACATATGTTGGAAGAAATCTTTCTAATTCTTATAGTTTTGAAGATATCATATCGAGACAAAAACTACTTGCGCGCCAATAGTTTCAGATGATGTTGATTTTATAAATAGTTATAACCTACTTTTCAGACTATTTCAATAACAAATAAAACCCATATGATATTAACTTAAATTAAATTTATCGAGGATTTATTGAGTTTAATGAAAATAATTAGGGTTTATTGTTTTTCTCGAAAATGGGAAAATGTGCAAATTTATGGTGTAAGTAGCTCTTTGCTGACCAAGTTGTTGTAACATCACAGCCATATCTTCCAGTGGCGCGACAGGCCGTGTAGGCCCTGGGCCTCGTGGTGTAAACTTCTGCGAGTTTACACTCACGTTTCACGATGCAATTTTTAGTGTAGGGTCATCACTCCCTACGAATAATTTTGTGAGTGGTCACCCTTTGGCTGACGGGTCTCACATACCCGGGGGAGAGGCTGTGAGCGAATCCCCATTTTTTTACATCCTTATAAAAGACCCGCCGGGACTGGGATTCGAACTCAGAACCTGTAGCATGAGAGACTAGCGCGCTAGCCACTCAGTCACGGGCTCCCCATCTCAGGCATATGCGATTCTAAAATATAAAATTTATATTTCATACCACTTATCTTGATCCCGGTTGACTTACACATACACACTCATAGACTAGACCTGTTTGTTTATTCATATAACGTAACATTATGCTAGTGTGGGTAATGCTACAGTGAGAGTTCTAAATTTTGTCTGTTCAGGTTTAATTAGGATGGGGATCTTTAGCAACAAGTACCTGACATCACACAGGGCCATCTGTTTACGTCCCATCTGAAGAACGGCATAACTAAGGTTTTATTACTCCTATTAAGAAATCCTAGGACCACTTGCGGGTTTGAACCGGTGACCTTAGGTATGGAAGGCTATTAGGTTAGCCACCATGCTACAGGTGATCTTTTGCGGGACTTTGGGTTATTTGGACTGGTTGTCATTTAAAAATGATTACGATCAGAAGACATTTCCTTGCTGTATATTTCAGATATACATTTAAGCGGAGTTTTTAAGATACATTTAAAAAAAGCCTCTTTATATTGCGGGAAGTAAAACACTCGAGTTGGTTTTTAAAGACGCTCCGGCTGACTATGGATTTAAACTTGTTGGCTTTTGTAACCACTTTGGCCAACTTGTTGCAATGTCGAGGAAAACTCCGGAGAAAAGTATAATTTAATATTTATACCATGACCCTAAAACTTTTCCACTGATAGTGTATTTAAAATTTAAATTCGCCTTCGGAGACAATTTTAAAACTTTTTATATTCATAATCTACTCGGTGTGTACAGAATTTTTTAAAAAAGTTTCTTTGGAAAAGTTTCAACGATCATCGGTCCACATTGAGAACAACTTTTGTATTTCGTGGAAAAATATATTTTGCTGTTTTAGTTTAAACTTTTTTTTTTGTCGTTTGAATTTATGTATTCGCACAGAATATTTTCGGGAGAACGAATACTCGATATTAACTTGTTAAACACTAGCAACCTTTAGTAGAAGATCCAAACTTGAAATGATCTGCACCGAGCTGATAATAGAATGAAACATATTTTAGAACAAATTTAGTATATCAGAAAATATGTTAAGAATGGGTTGCCGAGAAAAATCCTGGACAGACTATTTTTAATTATTTAAAAAAAAATATTTTTAATTAAATGTTACAACATCATGATAATAAGAAAACTTTTACCCTGTAATTTGGTATTTGGTATTTGTGTAAAAAAAAGTTCCTGTAATTTTATATGGGATATCAAACTTTTTATATTCAATGTCCGATTACGTGCTGCTGCAATGTTGGGTCCTTTATTATTACACGATATACACAACTCGGACCTCTCTGTCACGCATTTCCGCTCGTGTTAAAATTTAAAATGGGGCAACCCTGATTAGGACCAAGTTTTTTGCAGGCAACCCAATATCAATGTGTTTGCTATAAAACAATGCTTATAATACAATAATAATAATAATAATAATAATCTAATCAGATGATATGGCCAATTTAATAATAAATAGAAAATTAAAGGTACATTGGAGGAAGAAATTTTGCAATACTTGTTGCTGTAACGTCTCGGACGTATACTTGTCTTAAATATGAAATTTCAGTTTCATATTACTTTTAGTTTACACGCTGGACACTACACACACACACACACAGACCTTTTTGCGGGACTTGGTTATTTGGACTCGGGGACACTAAAAAGTGTATTTCCGTTGAAAACTGGAATCCGAAAATTTTCACGATCGCAATACTTTCCCTTACTATATATTCCATATATAGGTAAGTGAAAGTAAAAAAAATGTTGACCGTTGAGAATTACTGGAAGGAATTAGTCCGGGTGGCGGTCATTAAATGAAACAACTAAATAGTTTAAACCATGCGCCCTGATGATGACCCACAAAGGGGGTCGAAACGTTGGCAAACAATAAAATAGTTGAAACTATTTAGTTGTTTCATTTAATGACCGCCACCCGGACTAATTCCTTCCAGTAAAAAAAATGTTATTTTTTTTTTCTTCTGGTTCATGATAATATATGAACCCGAAGGTTCGAATGATAATGTTATGATATATTATGCATGATAATATTATATTATGAAATTATTTATTATAATTATTTTGTAGTGCTCTGCTCTACCTCGTTTTGCTGACCAAAGCTGCTTTTCCGGATATTCGTCTACTTCTTTGTTGCCGCTCAATCGTAAGTACTTTATTATTATATTTTGCGATTGTTTTTTCCTCTCCGATTCCAGGATTAATAGATTTGAGGAAACTCTGTGCATTTATTTTATATGTGTATTTTTTGTTTATTAATAATTTAAAAAAAAAAACTCTATCCAGACATATTACACAAGGATTCCTCCCACATTTAATTTAGTGTTTTTTGTATTTAATTTTTTTTTTATAAATATAAAAGCTTTTTGTTTGTTGTAATATGACCCTAAAATTCATAATACAATGATAGAATACTCTTTTACAATGCGCTGAATATTATCTAGAATTTCTTTTGTACATTAATATTTTAATTATTGTAAACATTTAAAAAACCCATCTAAGAAACTATGAAAAAAAACAACAGACATTTATAAAATCATGAAAAGTTGAAATGTGCTTTAAACTAGACAATAAAAAAAAATATAAGATAATTCTTCGTAATTTAGAATTTTATAATAATATATGTTTTGTTTCCATATGTCTATATTTGTTAGTTGATGATTTAGTATTATTTCCTATTTATTTTATGGGTGTATCGCCATTGAGTTGGCATTTTGTGAAAAATAATAGCATTTGTTGATGTATAAATTGTAATATTGTAGGAATATTCATCTCTTTGTGCATGGTAGTTATTTGTGTGTATGTTGTACAATTGAGACGTTTTTGAAAACTCTTCCACATATCCCAACCCTGTTTCTAAATAGTAATCCTATAAAGTTTCACCCGGCTGTCAGGAATCTGGGAGTAAACTTCGACCAAACTCTATCCTTCAAAAATTATATTTATAAAATCTTCCGTCGTACCTTTTGAACCTCAAAGCGACTGTAATCACTCCGTCACCTATTCCTGCATGAAACCGGAAAACTCCTCGTTACCTCTCGTTATTTTCCCACTTCGGTTTTTTCTGTACGATATACGATGGTCTTTCTGGGGATCTCGAGGTAAAAATTAAACGCGAAATTAATTGCTTTGTCCGGTTCATCTTCGGGTCCCTTGGTACACCTCCGTGTTCTAATTTTATGGCGAGTTGAAGTGGCTTTACCCTTCTAATCGTCGTAAGTATTTCCTTGCGTCATTCCTGTACCAAGTTATCCAATCCCGCCGTCCATCATACATTTTTGACCTCCTACAATCAAATCCTCAGGTAGCAGACATAGCATCTTCTTTGAACTATGAATCATCTCATGGCTTCTCCTATTTAGTAGTCCAGCGAGCAATCAGCTCGAGCTCACACACGTAGTCATTGTTAGCCAGTAATTATGTTAGTTTAGATCCATAGTATTATTTTACCGTGTAAATGTTTGTCATCCATAATAAATCTTTTTAAAAAGTCTTGTGTGCGTTGAAGATCTTTAACTATATAGTATTTATTTCCGATTTTATGTAATTTTCTGTATATATTGTATGAACGTGGTCTCATCTCATTATTACTACTGTTCATTATGTAGCAAATTGTAATATTTCTCAATAAATAATAAAAAAACAAACAAAAAAAACTACATAGTACGGTCCACCGAACTGCACATTTCGACAGATCCTTTCTCATTCGATCCACAATCCTATGGAATTCCATTCCTCCTTCCATCCGCCACTCCAATTCTCTTTCTACCTTCAAATCCTAACCTTCATATTTAATTACTTACTGAATATCCAGGCTCAATAAAATTGCAAATAAGCTTTTTTATTGTTGATGTTGTTTTCTTCTCATTTAAATGTCTATTTTATATAAATAATTATTTACTTGTTTATATGTACTTAATATGTTCTAAGACCCCATAGCACGTTTTGTACATTCTGTATATTTTGTTCTAAAGGGACATGTCCCAGGATAATAAAGAATTTATTTATTATTATTCTACGAAATTGATATTTTGACATAATTTCATTATCATTATTTAGTTTCATCTAAATCTTCTATTTGATTTTATCTAATGAACGATTAAGTCCTTTAAAAACGTGATTTAAAAATGCAGTTATTTTCTAAAGTTACTAATTACAAATTTAATTTTGTTCTAAACCATAATAAAACATTTCGTTTCATAACTTTAATGTACTAAAAATTCTAGGTTTTAATGCGAAAAAATCTTAATGATATAGTAATGAGAAATATGTGTACTTCCCCTCAAACTTCCTAGAAAGGATATAATAATAATAATAATAATAATTTCTTTATTTATTCTGGGACAAGTCTCTTTAGAATAATATAATATACAATTATGAGGGAATTACTGTCTTAGAGTAAGATTAAAAAAAAGAAAAAGAAGAAATATACAATGAATAATAATTAAAAAAGAAACCATGAGAGAAATGACAAAAATAAAAAAATATTATAAAACAGTATTTATCTTCGAAAACTAATGACTGTAAAAAAAAGATATAAGTGATGATTAAAGAATATAATAATTAAATAATTATCATATTTCCATACATAACCTAGACTAAAAAATAAAATAAAATTCTTAATTAGTTTAAAAAATTAAAAACACTTTAACTTTTTCTATTTAAATATAGATATAGATATAGATAGTACCTTATGGAAATCAACTTAATAATTATTGCTTTTTAAACATCTAATTTGTCAAACTTGTAGATTTATTCATATGTATTTTGCTAGCAAGACTTCAGATTGGGCATGCATATGTAATTATTGGCGTGATAAAACATTTATTTTTGAATGTATTATTCGGAATAATCTCTTTTTTTTATTTATATATTCATTTATCATAACTTATATAAATTATGATTATTAAACTGTTACGTTTCGAGGTACTTCTTATGCCTCATATTCAGATCTTTAAAAAACATATTTATTTCCATATTATATCCTAATATAGGTCATTTAATAATGTAATATTATTCATATTTAGCCCTATATATGAATAATTCTGTCATTCTGTTAAAATAATCTATTATTTCATCATCACATAATAATTCCTTCAACATTTTGCTGCCAAACACTTGCAACTATCAGGCAGACTGAAGTTTTTTAAAGATCTGAAGAGAAGGCATAAGAAGTAACTCGAAACGTAAAAGTTTTATAATCATAGTTTATATATGTTATGATAAATAAATATATAAATAAAAATAAGAGATTATTCCGAATAATAAATTCATAATTAAAATTATTCTTCTATAATAATAATTTTTTTTTTTTATTTCAATTTTCATTAAGTATTATTACAATCTGTCTCAATTCGGACATTAATAATAGTGGTGAAAAATAACATACATACTACATTCATACAATATTTACAATACAATAAAATATATATACAATAAAATGGTAACAAAGTCTATAAATCACTCATACCTATATACACGTCACACATGCATCACATTGAGTGGAGAATTTAGCCAGTGCTAGAACTCCAATATATACATATTTACAAGAGGTCCTGAGGCCACTGGCGTTTCAACCTTCTAGGTGGGTTGTATGGATGAGTGGAGCTGGATAGGGATTGAGCTAGAGTATTAGAATGATGAATGAGGTTCTGGTGGAATTTGGAAAATTTGGATGGAATTAGGTCTGAAATAAATGGAACATTAAGGTCGTGTTGCAAGGTATAATAATAATTGATATAAAAAAAAAGTTTTATTTTATTTAGTCTTCTACTCCTCTACCGCCAACTGTGTGAGCATCCTTTTGATAGAGCTTGATCCATAAATCTCTCTACTGTACCAATCTTCTTCTCGTTCTCCATTCCAAACCCCTTCTGTCAAAGGCTTCCTGGATCGTGCCTTCCCAAGTCTTCCTCTTGGTCTTAGACCTTCCCCCCTTGTCTAATATACAGCCTTTGCTACTCTGTTTTCTGCCATTCTGGAAACATGGCCGAACCACCTCAGTTGGTGCTCTTCAATAATATCCCGAGCAGGCCGCAGTCCCAGGTTTGACCGTATTGTTACGTTTCTCACTCGGTCTCTTCTGGTCTTCCCGTCCATTCTTCTCAGGTATCTCATCTCCATCGCTTGTAGCTGATTCTTGTGCTTTTTGTTTAGAGTCCAGGATTAAGTTGAATATGAGAGAATCGGTAAGAAAGTATTTTTATATATTATGGTTTTAGTGTTTTTGACACTTCTTTTTTTACCGACGAATCCTTTCTTGAGGGAGCTAAAACATCTGCTGGCGGATTTTTTCTTTGATTTATTTCGCCATCCATCCAGCCATGTTCATTAAGGTGAGCACCAAGATATTTAAAGTCCCGCACTTGCTCTAACCTTGTGTTATTTAGTCTTACGACTCGATCCCTCTCCTGCTCGCTTTTTCTGCCTATCCTCATGATCTTGGTTTTGCCTGTATTTATTTCCATATTTATCATTCCCAACTCTTCTTGTAGGATGCGTAAATTAAATTGTAGGTTTCTACAATTGTTTGCAAAGACAATTATGTCGTCGGCAAATGCGAGAATAGAAATAGAAAATAATTTTTATTCTGGGACTGGGTCCCCTAAGAATAACATAATTGTACAATTTAAATATACAACATGTCTGGCCAACAGACAGAAGGAACATAATTAATTACTTATTACACAGATGGGTTAATTGGAGTGTTCATATCACACACGAATTTCCATACATATATACACACGACTTTCACTTACCTCCGTTTTTAGAATCAATTAAAAAAATTTCAAATACAGTCAGAGATAAAAATGAGTGAAACCATTAAAGAATTAATTAAATGGAATTTCTATAGAAACGTGTGTTTTATTAAAAAATCTATTATATTATTATCTAAAACTAGCTGTGACACGCAGCTTTGCTCGCGAATATTGCATTTCGTATTAATTTATGTGCGTTTATGGTAAGATTGACTATAATATCAACTATCAGCTACTCTTTGTTATAATTTAAAGCCCGATCTTGACCAAATAGCAAACCAGTAGAAGTGGTTATACCCATAATCACTTAATATGTTAAATTATCGTCACAAACCGTTGGTAACCTAAATGTGAATTAATGATATTCGTCGGTAAAACCTTACACCTGAATCACTCCCATTTTTTTAGGATTCAGAAATTATGTTCTTGAAATTAATAGATTTTAGACAATTGAAATAATTTCTAAAAAATGAATAACAATTGAATATATTTTCATAGGAACCTCGCTCGAAACAGATATGAAACGCAATATGCTTAAAAGGATCGGTCACCTGTATGTAGTGACCAGCCAGGTGCCCTTAAGATTTTTTAATGGGAGTTAAAAACAACCTTAGTTATGCCCTCCTTCGAAGGGGGCGTAAAATGGTGGTCCCAAGCCTTTGCCATTTCATGAACTCGTTAAACATCTCTACCCTAACTAAACTTGGAGAGGAAAAAATTAGTCATCATACGATTAGCCATAGTAGTATAAAAGTGACGTAAACGAATAGATAACAACAGTAATATGCTTAAATATATTTGTTATAAAATCTTTGTATCTTTGCTGATACATATCAGATTAAGACAATTTTAAGTTTAGGTTGTTCAACTACTTGTTGGGCGAAGATTTTCAAATCCTGCCTTATTGCACATCTAGGCGGTAAGACGAACCTCCAGGAAAAAATGTAGCCTCACAACCATAGTCATTTTTTAGATACCAGAAAATTGAGTTGTACTTTCTTTTATAAATATAGACATGCAGCTAATAAAAGTCTTATGTTCAAAAACAAAAAAATTCATAAAAAATATATTTTTTTAGTTTTCTCCTTTAGTTAGGTATTGAATTCATTCAATTTATATATTTACCTGTTTTTCATGAGTAGTAACAAGATTGTATAGTTATTTTTATAGAATCGACTATCGGCATAAAAAAAAATATCGGCATTTAAGCCCTGTCAAACCATTTTAATCCGAATGAAACCTAAATAATATCAAAGCCCATTAAATTTTACATCGATATAGCGAGTTTAATTAAAATCGCCGAGAAAATCGAAAAAAGGTGCAAAATGCATAGTTTAAAGTAACTCATCTGGTAAGCCGATTTTGATAAAAGATTTTGTAACGTCTCGGGCGTATAGTTGTCTTAATTATGAAATTTCAGTTTCATAGGACTTACAGTTTCCGCCCTGGAGTTACCACACACACACAGACCTTTTTGCGGGACTTTGTTATTTGGACTCAGGAGACCCTAAAACCTGTATTTCCGTTGAAAACTGGAATTCGAAAATTTTCACGATCGCAATATTTTCCCTTACTATATACAGTTAGTGAATGTAAAAATTTTTATGATAAAATAAAATAAAAACAGTTCTTGAAAAATATTGTGTTGAACAAAATTAAAATATAACAGCGTTTAAATAAAGAACAAATATTACTTTTCTTTCAAAGTGTGATATCTGGAACATAAGAAACACTGTATTTAAGCGTCTTTTTGGGATAATAAAAAGGTATTGGAAAAGTTGGGATTTAAATGAGGAGAGAAAAGCAGCATGGCGGATATGAGTAGGTAGAGAATTCCAGAAAGTAGAGGAGCGGACAAGGAAGGAACGATCAAAAGTTTTAGTTCTATGGGTAAGAAAGTAAAGGTCGGAATGGCGCGATCTTGTTTCAAGTGAATGGACTAAAAATTTAAACTGTAGGAGAATGTGAATATATGGAGGGTGTTGGGAGCTAATGATTTGGTAAAGGTATGATCCTAGGAAATATTGTCTGCGGATTGGGGGAAGGAGCCACTTTAACTCGCCGTAAAAATGGGTTACACGAGACCTCTTCAGAGTGCAGAGGACAAGTCTTAAAAATATGTTCATGATTCGTTTTAGCCTGTCCTCAAGCACAGTCGGGAGGCCACCATCTAATAAGCAGCAATAGTCAAAATGGTGGTCCCAAGCCTTTGCCATTTCATGAACTCGTTAAACATCTCTACCCTAACTAAACTTGGAGAGGAAAAAATTAGTCATCATACGATTAGCCATAGTAGTATAAAAGTGACGTAAACGAATAGATAACAACAGTAATATGCTTAAATATATTTGTTATAAAATCTTTGTATCTTTGCTGATACATATCAGATTAAGACAATTTTAAGTTTAGGTTGTTCAACTACTTGTTGGGCGAAGATTTTCAAATCCTGCCTTATTGCACATCTAGGCGGTAAGACGAACCTCCAGGAAAAAATGTAGCCTCACAACCATAGTCATTTTTTAGATACCAGAAAATTGAGTTGTACTTTCTTTTATAAATATAGACATGCAGCTAATAAAAGTCTTATGTTCAAAAACAAAAAAATTCATAAAAAATATATTTTTTTAGTTTTCTCCTTTAGTTAGGTATTGAATTCATTCAATTTATATATTTACCTGTTTTTCATGAGTAGTAACAAGATTGTATAGTTATTTTTATAGAATCGACTATCGGCATAAAAAAAAATATCGGCATTTAAGCCCTGTCAAACCATTTTAATCCGAATGAAACCTAAATAATATCAAAGCCCATTAAATTTTACATCGATATAGCGAGTTTAATTAAAATCGCCGAGAAAATCGAAAAAAGGTGCAAAATGCATAGTTTAAAGTAACTCATCTGGTAAGCCGATTTTGATAAAAGATTTTGTAACGTCTCGGGCGTATAGTTGTCTTAATTATGAAATTTCAGTTTCATAGGACTTACAGTTTCCGCCCTGGAGTTACCACACACACACAGACCTTTTTGCGGGACTTTGTTATTTGGACTCAGGAGACCCTAAAACCTTTATTTCCGTTGAAAACTGGAATTCGAAAATTTTCACGATCGCAATATTTTCCCTTACTATATACAGTTAGTGAATGTAAAAATTTTTATGATAAAATAAAATAAAAACAGTTCTTGAAAAATATTGTGTTGAACAAAATTAAAATATAACAGCGTTTAAATAAAGAACAAATATTACTTTTCTTTCAAAGTGTGATATCAGGAACATAAGAACACTGTATTTAAGCGTCTTTTTGGGATAATAAAAAGGTATTGGAAAAGTTGGGATTTGAATGAGGAGAGAAAAGCAGCATGATTCTCTAAGCGGATATGAGTAGGTAGAGAATTCCAGAAAGTAGAGGAGCGGACAAGGAAGGAACGATCAAAAGTTTTATTCTATGGGTAGGAAAGTTAAGGTCGGAATGGCGCGATCTTGTTTCAAGTGAATGGACTAAAAATTTAAACTGTAGGAGAATGTGAATACATGGAGGGTGTTGGGAGCTAATGATTTGGTAAAGGTATGATCCTAGGAAATATTGTCTGCGGATTGGGGGAAGGAGCCACTTTAACTCGCGTAAAAATGGGTTACACGAGACCTCTTCAGAGTGCAGAGGACAAGTCTTAAAAATATGTTCATGATTCGTTTTAGCCTGTCCTCAAGCACAGTCGGGAGGCCACCATCTACTAAGCAGCAATAGTCAAAGAATACTAAGGTTGGTTGGCCTAAGATAAAATTTTTATTTATTTATTAAATTATTTATTTGCTGATAATTGTGAATGGTAAAAAAATCAGGAGTTTTCCCGATACATTTAAATAAGGATGGCGTATTTTCCCTTGAATAAGAATGTAAAATGATTTTTTTTTTTTTTAAACGTTATTTTTAACCACATCTGTAGATGAAGGTGAAACACTGACAAAAAAACAATAAAAAAAAACATATGCTATAACATCCCTGTCAATGAGCAGCGTTCAAATAATCTGCTCCGAGTTCATATCGTTCAAAAAGTGTCCGACACGTCTTTTTTTTTTTTTTTTTTTTTTTTTAACAATGAAAGTAATATTTAGAGGTTTATATTTTTTTAAATAAGAGGCGGTAGACTGTTTCAAGAGGAACAGTTAAAATATTCAAACTTCATATTTAAGGTAATTATTTGTCTTGAATGTTGGAGAATTTTTACAATCACAATTTTACAAGAGAAAATTTACAATTTTCGCCAAAATGGTAGAAACCTGAATGCCACTTTACACAACTCTTTAAAACCTATAGGGACAACAATAGTTTAATAAGTTATAATATTTAGGTTTCTTGACAGAACGGGTTAGGCAATTTCGCAAGTGAAAAATACCACGCATATCCTGCCTTTAACGATTACTTTATTTCCTTTGAAACGTTTATTTAGTTTGGTTTCATTTAATGTAATTTGACATTTCTTTTGTTTATACTGTAAATATTGTATGAATGGGGTCCTTTAGCAATATTATTATTGTCCATTGTGACAAACTGTAATACATACGAATAAATAAAAAAAAAATAAAAAAAAATTCCTTTGAATTTCGTTTTTCTCATTTATTATAGAAAATAAATGCTTGAATTTCTTTGCGTGTTCAAACTTATGTCATATATCAATATCATCAAGATCTTTTTATAACTTTTTCACACTGATCATATATTTCGTCTTTCCGTATTTTCCATTGATGGAATCTCACTCCTTCAACCGCCCTGAAGAATATCTATAATAATTTGGGCCTAAACCTCATTTTTTTGACTGCACCCTCAACTATCTTTTCCCATAAATGAATTATGAATCTTTTACCGAATTTTTCATAAAAATTCAATTCTTTATCTTAATAATATAAACCCTCTCAATATCTTAAAGAAGCTTTAAATAATTAAATGTATGATTTAAATTTACTTTTAGAGGAAAAATTGAGTATATTTGTATATTTTAATGATTGGGGTACTGAGTATATAACCTCCCAGAAAATCAAAGTTTTTTTACCTCCATATTTAAAGGTTCAATACATTATTATAGCTGTTGAGGCTGTGTTGAGAATTCGGATACATTTTTCAACGCCTCACACTGGGAAAAATCACCAATTTAGTTGGACAAAACTTCAGGTCAAAAGTTTGGAAGTTTTCCAGTGCTTCACCCATTAATTATTAGTTAGCAAGACCGCACAAGTGCCTAATAACTGGCAGTGGGATTATCTTTATTCGATGGTCATTTATTGTGTTCAAGGCTTATTTAGAGCAAAGTTTTTTTGCTTTTATTTAACAATGGACATTGTTGAGACAGGTAAGACATTATATTTCCAAACTCGTTATTGAATATACATTGCAATCTCCCCTGTAGTGTTAATTTAGCAATTTGTCAATGTATGCCCCTATTCAATAACGAAAAACAATATAACCCTTAAGTTACCCTAACGAGTTGTTTCATCAATCCTTCTAATCTTTAAATATTACAAGATTTTTGGCGTTTTAGGAGATACATAACTTTTTCAGACACAACAATCCGAATCAAAAGTTTTACAATCTATAATTTCAAGAGTTTCCGGAATGATATAAAATACATCCATTAGCAACTCCGATCCATAATTTGATTTTTTTATTAAGTTTCCCGTATTGTGGGACTTAAACGTAAAATGTAGGGAAGTTTAGATTTTAGCAAATAAATTTGATGTTTGCCCACTGTTCGCTCGCCAATCGTGTTAAAAAAATGAATTAATAATAATGATAATAATAATAGGCTTACCGAACCCGAAGGTTCGATGCCGATACCACCAAACATTGCATGCACAGACTCGTTCAATGTTCACCGTTCAAGCCAAAGCCCCGACATCAGCCTTAACGCAATCCTCCCATCGACGCTTCGGCCTACCTTTCGGACGACTATCAGTCGACGCCTATCAGTCGGATCAGCGAATACCAACTTTTTCGGAATCCGCTTCTCATCGAACCCAACAACTTCACTAACCCATTTGATTCTACGCGATGCTATCAACTATTTTATTGACAGGGTACAAGCTTCGCAATCCTACGTAGTGCAAACTAAAATCCCCAGTGGTCTCTCTTCGGACTAAATATTTTACGCAGTACCTTATTTTTTAAAACCTTAAGCCGTTTTTCATCCTTCAAAGTAATCGGCCACGTTTCCGTAAAGAACCGTTGTAAGTATAATAGTTTTATAAATTCTAATCTTTTTTTTTTTTTTTTTTTTTCGAGGCGACAACCACCAGGGTCATGTTCGCCTTTACACCGTTAGACACAGGTTACATGATTATAGGAGTAGAGTGAGAGTATAGTTTAGATCTGAGAGTAAAGATGGTTTGACTTTAGAAAGCGAATGATGTTAGTTATATGAGGAGAGGAATCAGAGAGAAGAAGCGACAGATCGGTGGGGAGGTTGAAAAGAATACGTGAAGCGGTATATTGTCGGCAATCTGTGAGGATGTGGAGTATTGAGAGAGGAACCTGACATGATCGACAGAGAGGGGATGTCCACGGGCCATGAGATAACCGTGGGTCAACCTAGAGTGTCCTATACGAAGTCGCGCGAGCACAACCTCTTCGCGTCGAGACGGCCGGCAGGAGGACCCCCAAGGGCCAACGCGGGGCCGAATAAGGCGAAGCTTATAATTCTAGCTTATGATTCTAATCTTTAAGTTTTAAGATAGAAGCCGTGAGCTACGTAACTTAGCAACTGAATAATAGCACGCATTTCCCACCTTTAACCGGGACTTTATTTCCTCCTGGATTTCATTTTTGACTTGACAACGTCGTATAAATTGAAAGGTGCATGAACGAAAAAGTTGTGTCCCGTTACCATGTACGTGTGCGCATGCGCAAGAGTCAGAGTTGATCGTCAAGGAGTGCGGATAGTGTGGCGCGTGCTGATGAGTCATTGAATATCATGTTTTATTTACTACATATCATCTATTACTTATGTTTGTCGTTAACGTTGAGGTTGTCACGTTAAAGTCGCCACGGCCATGGCCTGAGGGCACATTCTTTCTTGTTTTCATTGAACCTAAATACTTAAAGTTCTCTACGTGTTCAAAAGTATGCCCTGATATATCAATATCATCAAGATCGCCACCCTTTCTGCTTCTAATCATATATTTCGTCTTATCGGTATTTAATTCGAGTCCTATTTCTTTACCGGTTTTTATTAACACACAAAAAAAATCAATAAAAATCATCAAAAAATTAATTAGTATTTATGTATAATTTTTTTTCCTTAATATGGGACCCCAAACGTTAAATATGGACAAGTATCAGAATTTTGTCCACCACATATTTTTCACTGTGCGCCTCCATAAATATATGTTATACGAAATACAATCATCAATGAAAACTAGTAAGATGAGAAAACAATCGCCGGCCCGATAGAAGGTGAATACAAGACAGATGGAGGCTAAGAGATGATAAAGAAGAATAAAGCAGAAACAATTTGAAGGAGAGGAGATAACAAATAGCCGAGCGCTGAGTGGAGCTGATTCAATGCCCTGTGCTGGGGGAGCACTAAATTTTCGCCAGAACCACTCGTAAAGATCGCCTCCGCTCTTCTATTTCTCCGGGCAACAACTCACTATTTCAACCCCTCCCTCATTGATTTTATCGCATCCTCTAACCATTACCTATTTTTATGGTTTTTCCGATAGTGAGGAAGTTGTTACAAGGTCCGGTGAGAACGATATTTCAGAAGGACTGCCGTTGAGAGGAGAATGTGACATTACGAGACATTTTGCTACAATACGGCTTAATTTTCTCCTCTGAAAGAAAATATATATTTTTTTAAACTTTTTTACAAGGAAATACTTAGCTGCGTGGCTAGCATAATAGCTTCCTATGCCAAAGGTCACGAGTTCACAACCGAAGTGGTCCTAGGATTTTTTAATGAGATTAAAAAATTCGTAGTTATGCCGTCCTTTGGAGGGGGCGTGAAAAGGTTGCCTGAGCCTGTGCGATGTCAGGTACTCGTTAAAGATCCTATAAAAAAAACCTAGTGAACTCCCACGAGACTGTCATACCAATTACAATCGTTAAAATAATTAAAGGATTGTTTTCTGCCTAAAAAAAAAATCCAGTGAAGCAAAAGTACGGACTTATTAAATTATCCGTTGTAATATTAATTTTAATGGTTATCATACCAGAAATTAATATATATTTAGTGAATGAAATTTAGAATTTTAATTTATTCTTTTTACGGAGTAGATTGTGGGCCGATAATATCATAATTCATTTTATTCAATCCCTTTAATCAAATATCCTTTCGATACGACTAAGCTTTTTCTGCTCACAAAACCATCCAGGGGGTTAGGGTATTGGAGTAGGTGCTCAACCTCTTGGTTATTAGCACCGAATAAATTTGTAGTAACAGATTTGTTTTACTCTTTTTTCTTCTTTTTATTTATTTATTTTTCCTTCTATTTTTTTTTATTTATTTATTTTTTTAAAATTTATTTATTTATTCTTTTTTTTATTGTTTATTTTTTTTTATTATTCTTTTGTTGACACTTCTGAATTAGTGGATTTATTCCAATTTTTTCTTTATTTATTTATTATTTATATATATATATATATATTTTTTTTTTTTTTTTTATTACTACTATTATTTTTTTTGTTTTTTCTTTCTTATTTTTTTTCCTTATAGTTCCGGGAGCAGAGAACATTCTTTGACGAACCTAATCAGTGAACTAACTGTTTCACTAGAGTCCTTCAAGCTCTCACTCAACGATCTAGCTAGGTTAAGTTTATCCATTTGTACATGAAATTTGGGGCAGTTCTCAATTATGTGTTTTATTGAGAGAGGCACTCTACACAAGTCACACATTGGTACGGGCTGCCTGAGGATGAGATGGAGATGTGTGAGTCTGCTATGTCCTATGCGAAGTCTCGCCAAAGCAGTTTCCTCGCTATAATATAAACTCATAATATATAAACTCATCCATAAAGACCTTAATATTTCGTTTGTTGCTGACTTGGCCCGAACCAGGTACCACTCCTTTCATGACAAACTCCATTCTCAGTCTAACCCACTAGTTTCAATCCTTTCTTTTTCTCCTTCAATTCCTGATAACCCTCCGAGGCGTCTGAAAAGAAGATGGCCTCGAGACCTTCTATTTTAACATAGTCTTTGGGGAGCTGCCAATGGGTAGTATCCCTACATATGAATCATGTCAACATACCTTGTATCACATTTACTAAATGTATTTTATTATACAGTTGTAAATACCAATAAATATATTTTTTTTAAATCTTTGAAATTTTTATTTTATTTTTTTAAATGTTTTTTATTTACTGTACGTAAGGAATAATTGACTTCTTATAGCATTAATACTCATTGCCCAAGATTGTGGCAGATCGTATTATTTCCTAAATATAAAAAAAAAAAAATATTAAATTTAGCTTGAATAGAAACATGCGTTTTATGTACATAACCTATTATATTGTTTGGGATTTTGTTTGTTTGTTTGCTTTCTTATTTATTTAACGTCCCTTTATGCTACTATGGCTAATCAGATGATGCTAGATTGGTAGACCTAAATTTTGTCTACCCAGGTCTTATTAGGATAGGGATCTTTAACGAGTACCTGACATCCATCGCACAGGCTTGGGACCACCTTTTAACGTCGCCTCCGAATAGCGGCATAACAAAGGACTTTTCACTCCCATTAAATAATCCTAGGACCACCCGCGGGTTTGAACCCGTGACCTTTTGCATAGGAGGCTGTTATGCTAGCCACACAGCTACAAGTGATCCCCTTTAGGATTTTTTAATCGAGATGAAATATATAGGTAGTTGTTTGTTTGTTTAACATCACTTTATGCTACTATGGCTAATCTGACGATGCTGCAGTGGGAGTCCTAAATTTTGACTATCCAGGTTTAATTAGGATAGGGATCTTTAACGAGTACCTGAATATCCATCGCACAGGCTTGGGACCACCTTTTAACGTCCCCTCTGAAGTATAGGTAGTTGAAAGCAAAAGGGTTAGGGACTTTAAAAAAATTTAGATTCGAAACATGTGTTTTATTTACATAAACTATTATATCATTAGGGATTTTATTTTATTTTATTGATATACACAGGAAATGGCCATTACAATGTTTATAATACAAATTTTTGACAAGTAGTACAGAACACACAGAACTAAGCTTCGACGACAGACTTGTTCCGATTTTCGGCATTATTTAATCTTTTTTTTTTTTTTTAACATTTTTATTGATATTTACAACCGTATTAACAAAAAAAAAACACTAAGTTAATGTGATAGTTATATAATATAATGTCATGATAAAGATGTAGAGAAGCTTCTCTTTGATAGCACTATCAAAATATTCTAAACTATAAAGTCTCGGGGCCATCTCCTTTTCTGGCACCTCGGAGGATTATTCGGATTAGAATGCTATGGAGTTTGTCATGTAAGGATTGAAAACTGTTCCGGGCCAAATCAGTAACATGAGGAACGTGACAAAGTAAGGAGCGTTGAGGATTTTACGAAGGATTTTGGATTGTAAGGATTGGATACGGGAAGAATTTGTTGGTTTAGTAGAGCCCCATTGCTCTACTCCGTAAGTCCTGACTGGTCGTATGATGGTCATGTAGATGAGCCTTTTGAAAGTAGGTGGAAGGTTTGACCGTTTGTCTAGTAATGATGGAGTTTTTGTTGACCGTTGAGAAATTAGATGAGGAAGATTGTTGGGCCGACGTTTCTTTCTTTCTTCTTGCGACCCGACCTCTGTATCCTTCCCTTCTTAGAATATTTTTGACTTTTTCTGGTTGAACTTGAATCCCATAGTACCTACCTCTTTTGTTGGCAACTGAGGTGTCTTTAGTGTGAGGATTTCCATGGACTTCCATAGATGGAACAGCCTCTGGCGATTCTCCAGTCTCCTTCCTTCCAGCACGTGGTCCATCCTCGAAAGATTTTAACTGTCAATGTCTCTGTAGTCCATACTGTTCATTAACACGTGACTTATTCAACAGATATGCAATGTTTCTTATAGATAAGCTCTGTCGAACCATGAGATCTCTCAAATCACGAAAACGCGGATATTAATACTGCACTGAGATTTGATTATCGAGATAAGATTTATACGTACACTGGAAAGACGATCATAGTACAACAAATAGGATTAATATTAAAAGTGAAAAGAATAGAATATACTTTTATTGCAATCGGGGATGTCCCCATACAATAGGAGTGTGTACATAAATCATATTTTTATAAACAATTTTCTACTTTTTGGTGTAACAAACTAAAGATAATAATATATATATATATATATATATATATATATATATATATATATATATATATAATAATAATAATAATAATAAATATATGTCATAGTCATATATGAGTACAATAATAAAATAAATTAAGCCACAATAGAAAAACAAATAAACAATAATAATTAGCAAAAAATATATATCCATTTCTTATGACTTCAAAATCAAAACAAAATCATAATAAATTAATTAAGATATATTTTTTTAAGTTAGTGATCTATCACAAAACCTCTTAAATTTAGACTTGCTCTGGTGTAAAAGTACAGTTTTTAGTATTTTCAGAGCTTATATTTTGAGATATAGTTGAAGTTTGAAGGTGTTAACTGGGCTAAGGCTGGTATGATGGTTGAGCGGTAGGAGGGGTAGGCTGGGCATGATGTGAAGGTATGGTGAATATTGTCAGCTTCTTTCTTATTGCAGATGGTGCAGTTTTCTGTTGGATTGAATCGATGCGTTATGTTTTTTATTGTGATTAGCTGGAATTTATTGTTACTAGTCCGGATTCGAGCAATAAGTTTTTTTATGCGTAAAGGGCAGGTCGGTTGTAAGGTACGTTTGATTAATAATAATTAATATTGAAAGTGTTTGGAAACTTTTTTGACCCACCATTAACAAATGACGTTCTGCCTCGTTTTATATTAATGATGAAATGAAAATAAATAGTATATTTTTTTATCTAACATTAGTATTAATTTATTTATTTATATTACAAATGACCCTCAAGACTTGATAACAAATCCTATTTGGTCAGTGAACAATTTAAAAGAGATGCATGTAAAAGTACATTTGTATTTTTTTAAAGAACAGTTCTATCCTTTTTATATACACTTTGTCCAAGTTGTTAAAAAATTCAGCTTCTTCCTCTTGTTTAATGTCCTGTTCTCTTTTGTATTTTTGGCACTCGTAAACTAAGTGTCGCGGGTCTTCTGGCTGTCCGCAGACTTCACATTTTCCATCTTTTTTTATTTTCATAAGAGCAAGATGCATTTGTAAGTACACCCGTGGTTAGTCCTCAGTCTTACGATTCGTACGATACTCGTTCTTGTAAGTTGCTGATGCCTAGCAAACCATGGAACAAGGCTCACAGTAGGTTGTACCTTATAAAAGTCTCTCCCTTTTGATTGTGACTCCAAGTCATACCTATCTTGTCATTCTCTTATTTCTTCTTTCCTTAAGTGTCTTAGGAGATCCTTCATGGGTACCTTGGCGTTCTCTTTCAATGGTTGCGTTGTACCAGAAGCTCTGTCAGCATCCTCATTTCCAGATAATCCTACGTGACTTGGAATCCATTGAAATTTGTAGTGGTTGTTGTCGGAGATTATGGAGTTGATTATTTCAAATATTAAATATGAAGTAATTTTTCTGCTATTGATTGTTTTTAGTAGCTTACAAGAGGAGGCGGAGTCTGTCAGTATAACTACGTTAGTACTTGAATATGTATTACGACAATAATCTATGGCTTTCAAAATTGCAAGGAGTTCAGCACTGAAAATACTAAATTTTAGTATTAATAATTTGTGAATTTGGAAATTGTTAAAAAGAAAATAAATAGCTATGCAAAATAATAGCATGCTGTATGGAAACGTTTTTGAGTGAGTGTATATTATTAATATTGGCGATGATGTAAGAGTTAAATTAAACCCTAAATATAAATATGTTACAAAGGAGACGCAGTTGTGACACGCACACACGCAAGCACGTACTCACATGTACACTCCCTCATTTTCCCTCTTTACGCGAATAAATAAATCAGGAAGCTAAAGGCGAAAGCGAGCGACTGCGAAGCGAATCAACTCGAGCTTAAAAATGAGATTTCTTTTCATTTGTTTTGTGTCGCCCCCTCCTCCCCCCTACTACCTCCTCCTCTGCGCTTTGCCTACCTCGACCATAAAATTATCGAGGAACAAAGGGGGGCAAGTTGCTGTGCGCGCTGGGACAAAAGAAGGAGTCCTGTCTTTGAACAAGCCACCCTCTTTATTATAATACACAAGCGGAACTTTTCATTACGATAAAAAATTCACTAAGAGAGAATACCGTCGAAAAAGGGAAAAAAAAAAAAAGAAAAAGTAAGGTTAATAGACGTAAAGGTATTTCCCCTCCCCAACATCCAACGTGACGTAGTTTTCATTTTCTGTACAACAGAATCGTAACTAAGCTTTGAAGTGGTTAGCTATGGTTTTTTTTTATGCATGAGTCTACCCGACCGTAGTCTGCTTTATTCCTGAACCCACTTATATTTTTCTTACACTATTAGCAGAAAACAATTACCTTCACATCTGACGATTATTTCCGCTATAACGCGGTACATGAAAGCTCCTTTAAAAGAAAAAAAACCCATCAATTCCAATAAACAAAACAAAAAATACCTGCACTACTACACTCCATGGGTCTTTGGAGTTTTCCCCTGGGCCCAGTCTATAAATTATTTATGAATAGAAATGGACAAACCAAATTATTAAGGCAAATAATTAGATATGGCGAGGAAAAGAAAAAAAATTGTACGTATATATGATATTTTGTACGTCATATACATGTTACTATTTTTACATTCATTTACCCATTTATGAAATATATAGCAAGGGAAAGTATTGCGATCGTGAAAGTTTTCGAATTCCAGTTTTCACCGGAAATACGCGTTTTAGGGTCATTAGAGTCCAAATGACCAAGTCCCTCAAAAAAGACTGTGTGTGTGTGTGTGGTAAGTCTAGCGCAAAAACGAAAAGTCTTACGAAATTGAAAATTCCAACCAGAAAATTTTCACCTTCTTACGGTTTTCTAAAAAAATGGCTCGATTTCGATTTAAGACGCCATATCGTTGTAAAATTTAAGGGACTTTGATACAATGTAGGTTTTATTCCTATTGAAATAGTCTGATAGGGCTTGAATGGCGAAATTATAAATTTTCTTCGTCTAAAGTACCTTTAATTTTACAGATATAAAAAAAAAATAGGCATATCATCTTGTTGGCATTGATAAATAACCATTAAATATACAAGTTGAGCGAATTTGATGAACAACTAAAGGATACAAGTACTAAAACATTTTTTTATGCAATTTTTGTGTTTATGAACATAAGGATAGTAATATAGATGTATAATGTACCGTTGGATAGCTAAAGATTTTAGAAAAAAACTTATTTAATATACGAAATTGTAAAGGTTAGTAAGGAGTGATAAAAAGCCGATAAAACTAACAGATATTTGTAGATATAAATTATAATAGATTATTTGATAAATCGAATTTGATGTGATTAATTCTTTGATTTGTCTCTATCTCTAAGTTATTCAAAAATTCTTAAATCAATTTTAACAACGAAGGTACACGTAAGTGAAAGTCGTGTGTTGCGCGCACCAGACTTTCTAAACTCTTTTCCTCACGATATGTAATTATTAAGCCTTATATAAAAATTGTCTTTTGTGTCTAATTTTTATAATATTAGGTAATTATATATTTTATTAATAACTACTGTTTTATTTTGTTTGTAATTATCATTATCATTTCTTTTAATCATCCTCTTTATATATTGTATTCTACAACTGGTTGTTATATTTTGTTTTATAGCCCTGAGGAAGGGCCAAAATTTAGGCAGAAACGTAGGCAGAAATAAATCAAGTATCCACTTAATTGAGTGTCTGTTTGACTGGACGCGGAACTAACTTCTCCCCTATATTTATACACAGCCAACCATTCTCACTTCATGTTAAATGACTGTGATGATATAATTAGAATGTGCTTTGGCCCTGGATTGAGGTAGCTTAGTGCGCTTGAAAACTCGACCCCTTAAAAAAGTACCGCCGGCTCCTGAGGTCCACTGCCTCCTGGATCGAAGGATGTGGCAGGGGGAGGAGGGGGTGTACTAATGGCCTGATTGGCGGATCCATTACCCAACACGGAGCCCCGCCATTAGCGCCCTGTCCCCGGATGTTTGCACCAGCTCGCTCTATCGGGAGCAAAGGCAAATGTTTGCATAATCCTCGGGGCGCTTGGGATCGGGTAACTCGCGAACGGCCGAGTCAGCTGCCGGTGGAGGATGCGGCGCCAGGCCAAGTTGGAGAGGAATAGGCGAGGAGGCAACTTTGCCACTATATTCCTACCTCGGGGCCTAACTTGGGGGAGTGGGACCAGGTGGTGCGGGAGTCGGAGCCGCTAATAATGTCACAGTATGATTTTACTATTTAATAAAAATCAGGTGCGTGAAACACTCTACTTTCACAAACATCCGATGATAAAATCAATTTAAGAACTTTTAATTAAAGTTAGGGCAGGAATAAGTAAAAGAATTAGATTGAGTTATTGCAAACACGTGTTTCAGATTAATTATCAACATTATTATTTTTTTTTTAAGTATATATGGAATATATAGAAAGAGAAAGTCCACGTCTAGCAGCCGTAGGGTACAGTTCAGTGGTCTAATCAGTCTCTCCTTTAGTCAGTGATTTTATTACAGTCATTCTTTTTTCTTTCGAAAAATCTTTTATTTTGTGTTTCTCATTTGTTTGTTACTCAAATTGTTCACCAATCAAACAAATACAAACAAGAGTGCCCCGGTCGGGGGCCAAGCACGAACTATGGCCGAACAGACAGCCAGCACGTCAACAAAACGTAAAAGAGGTGAGTTCAACATTGAAACCTCCAATAGTTATGATATACTTTCTGATTTAGATGAAGAAGATACCGAAATCTTAAAAAACATAATAAGTCAAAAACAGAGCAAAAGTCAATATCCCCCCATAATAGTAAATTCATCTTACAACAACATCAGTGGTGCTATTAACAATTTAAAATTAAAAGTGAAAGACTTAAATATAAAATATAATATGAACAAAACCACAATCTATGTTCAAAATAGTGAAGACTTTGAACTTGTAAAAAATTTCTTAAAAGATCTCAATCTCGGCTTTCACACGTTCACTCCAAAAAGTGAAACGAAACCTAAAATTATTTTAAAAGGTATGCCTCCTCAGTTCCCCATTGAAGAAATTTCGACTGACCTACAAAATCAAGGTTTAGCCATTCATAAAATCTACCAAATGGAGAAAAAATCTGCCAACGGATCTATAAAGCTTCCGATATTAATAGTAATTTTAGACAATAAAGAACAGCTAGCCAAATTAAATAACTGGAAGGAATTAGTCCGGGTGGCGGTCATTAAATGAAACAACTAAATAGTTTCAACTATTTTATTGTTTGCCAACGTTTCGACCCCCTTTGTGGGTCATCATCAGGGCTAAAAAGATACAAAAGAATATAATTTCAATGACATTACATACAATATTATATAACCTATTTAGCTAGAGAACGTCGGTATTGAAAAAATAACAGAAGAACTGTATATGTAAAAAAAAAAAAAACTTAATTAAAATACAATGACCATATTACAATAATGAAAGTGTTATACAGAAAAAATAAAAATGTTCACTAAACAAAATTTACACAGGTATCAATAATTTACATGAAATATGAAATATAAAAATATGAAGTAGAGTGGAGATACGTACCGCATGGTGGGAGAATGGAAACTAGGTACTGTTTGGTAGATGGGGGGTAGGTAGGATGGAAAATACGTAGGAAAAGGTAGAATGGAAAATACGTACTGATTTATGGACAGGGTCTGACAACAATGACTAAAATTCTTAATACTACCATACAAGGAATCAATGAAATTTAACTTATGATTATAATAATGATACAGGATAAAAAATTATAATTTAATTCTTGAAATATCACCTATATAATAGTAAAAACAGTGATGGAAGATGTATATGGAGAAAAACTGACTGTACCTCCCAACTTAATTATCCCTAATTCTGTTTTAGGTATCCAAAGATAACAGGGTGGAAAAAAATAAAAATGGAACATTGTAAAATACATTACAGAGAACTCTGTCTATCCCACCATATATATTGTTTTGTTTTTTATTAGTATTGTTTGTCGGTTTTTATTTATAATTTTAAATCTATTTTAGGTATCCATATAATTCTATATATGTATTTATTTTGTTTTTGTTTATGTATTTAAAATTTTCTAAATGTCTTCACTATTCAATTTATTCCAACTTGTATTTATGTTTATTTAACTTTTTTATCAACCTGTAAGATTTGTCAATTAATGTATTTTACAATGTTCCATTTTTATTTTTTTCCACCCTGTTATCTTTGGATACCTAAAACAGAATTAGGGATAATTAAGTTGGGAGGTACAGTCAGTTTTTCTCCATATACATCTTCCATCACTGTTTTTACTATTATATAGGTGATATTTCAAGAATTAAATTATAATTTTTTATCCTGTATCATTATTATAATCATAAGTTAAATTTCATTGATTCTTTGTATGGTAGTATTAAGAATTTTAGTCATTGTTGTCAGACCCTGTCCATAAATCAGTACGTATTTTCCATTCTACCTTTTCCTACGTATTTTCCATCCTACCTACCCCCCATCTACCAAACAGTACCTAGTTTCCATTCTCCCACCATGCGGTACGTATCTCCACTCTACTTCATATTTTTATATTTCATATTTCATGTAAATTATTGATACCTGTGTAAATTTTGTTTAGTGAACATTTTTATTTTTTCTGTATAACACTTTCATTATTGTAATATGGTCATTGTATTTTAATTAAGTTTTTTTTTTTTTACATATACAGTTCTTCTGTTATTTTTTTAATACCGACGTTCTCTAGCTAAATAGGTTATATAATATTGTATGTAATGTCATTGAAATTATATTCTTTTGTATCTTTTTAGCCCTGATGATGACCCACAAAGGGGGTCGAAACGTTGGCAAACAATAAAATAGTTGAAACTATTTAGTTGTTTCATTTAATGACCGCCACCCGGACTAATTCCTTCCAGTAATTCTCAACGGTCAACTAATTACATCCACAAATTAAATAACATTCGCTATAGTTGTAACATTGTAATAAAATGGGAAAAATATAGATCCAACAAAACTTTAACTCAATGTTACAAGTGTCAAGAATTTAACCACGTGGCACGTAATTGCTTTAAAAATCCAAAATGTCTGAAATGTGCCGAAGACCATCTTTCAAAGGACTGCCCAAATACATTAATCGACGGATTCAAACCCAAATGTTGTAATTGCTCCGATGAACATTTTTCAAATTCCACGGAATGTACGAAATATCAAAAAAATCTCGAATTACAGTTAAGCAAAAAAAATCCAGCACTTCGAGCTATCCCACGAAAAACATTTAAACAAACCGACCAAGAATTTCCAGTTCTACCAACCCCGAAATCTCCGTGGCCTCAAAACACATTCTCTCCGAAAACCGCCAACAACACCTCTAACGAACCTACCATGTCTGATTGTTTTAAAGAGATAAAAAATATATTCAATTCATTTAATGTAAGTAAATTAATTACAAACTTTAAAAAAATTTTATTACAACTAAAAAGCGCCGAAGATGGCATGTCAAAAATCTTTATTCTCGTAGAAGGATTACTTTCTATGTTGGATTAATGGTCATTCTATTATGCAAAAATATTCGTAATATTTATTTGTTCAAATCTCTTATGAGTGTTAGCGATGTAAAGTTGTTTATACACAGTGTCTTGCTAAATTCCTATTGTATAAGCTGCTGTACGAACAACTTTAGCCTTAGCTTCAATTTCAAAATAATAATTATCAGCGATCTTTATATCCCGTACTCTTTTACAACATACTTTCTTGTTTACATTACAATAGGGGCTACAACTCATTCGGAAAATTCTAATGACTAGTGCCAATAGTAAAATTAAACTTATGATGTGGAACGCACAAACTATTCGCGGAAACGATGTAGAATTTAAATTATTTTTAAATCATAATCAACCCCATTTAGTCTCTGTTTGTGAAACACGTCTTTCTGAAACTGATCGTTTCTCTCTTCCGGGATATGTCATTTACAGACGTGACCGTAGTAGAGCTGGAGGGGGGTCATGCTTTTAGTGCGGTCCGATATTCAGCATCATTTTATACACGTTCCTGACTTAATGTTTACCGAAGCCGTCGCTATTAATACAATTATTAACAACAAGTCAACCACTGTAATATCTGTATATATCCCACCAAATAAAATAAATATCCCAGATATTAGTAAACTATTTAATTTAAATAAACAAGTTATCATTTTTGGCGATCTAAACGCCAAACACACACAGTGGAACTGTAACAGAACAAATAAAAACGGTAAATTAATTCTAAATTTTATCGTAAAAAACCATATTCAATTACACAGTCCGTCTGAACCAACCCATATACCGATTCAACGTAATTACAAACCTAGCATCATCGATTTGGCTCTTACAAAAAATATTTACAACTTATCACCTCTTATTGCTTTACCATGTTTAAATTCGGACCACAATCCCGTGATTTTTCGTATACAATCTCCTTTACCAAAAATTTCCAAAATACTCAAATTTTCGCTCAAAGACGCTGACTGGCCAAAGTTCAGGAAAGAGCTAGATTCCCGAATCAATATAAACCCAACCATAAATAATTCGAAAGAAATCGATACCACACTAATCGCTTTTTATGAACATATAAAATTATCCATGTCCTTATCCATTCCAAAACAATATTACCACCCGTATTGTCATAATAATTTACCATATCGACTCAGAGCATTAATATATTTAAAAAATAGATTAAAAAGATATTTCCAGCGTTACAAAATTCCAAAAACCAAATTAGTCTATAATAAACTAAACAGTTACATTAAAAAACGTCTCCATGACTGGAAAAAACGAAAACTGGGCTACGGTTTTGAAATCTTGTCAGCCAGGGGACAATAACATGTGGAAAATTCACAAAAAATTAACTAAGCAGTCCCCGAAAATTCCACCTTTAAAAAATAACGACGGCTACGCATATCTGGACAGGGAAAAAGCTCAGCTATTAGTCAAGCATTTCCAGACAACTCATTCAATCACCTCTCTCCTTGGTTCAAATCACCACAACCGTAAAATTCTAAAATCCGTCCGCGATTATTTAAAATCACCTTTTATTGTTAATTTCTCTTCCATCTCTCCGAAAGAAATCGCAAATATCATTAAAGAATTGAAAACAAAAAAAGCCCCAGGTGATGACAGCATCCCCTCCTTAGTTATTAAAAATCTAAGCCGAAAATCGATTTATTTTTTAACTAAAGTATTTAATTGCACATTGAGATATAGCTACTTTCCTATCATCTGGAAAACTTCCAAAACTATAGTAATAAAAAAACCGAATAAAGACCATAGTAATGTTTCGAACTACAGACCTATAAGTCTACTAAATATACTTTCTAAAATTCTGGAGAAACTAATTCTCAAAAGAATTAACAAGCACATTAGAGTAAAGAACCTCCTAATAGATGAACAATTTGGTTTTAGAAATCACCACTGCACTATTGACCAATTAGACTGACTTCATCACAAAAGCCTTTAACGAACGCAAACATACCGGCATGCTCCTTCTAGACCTCGAAAAAGCATTTGATACCATTTGGCACTCCGGGCTCATATACAAATTAATCTCATTCAACTTCCCACCATACCTGATTCACATCATTCACTCCTATTTAACAAATAGACAGTTTTATATTCAAGTTGGCACATCTACTTCCGACGTCCTCCCCATCTCAGCGGGTCTTCCTCAAGGCTCTTGCCTATCTCCAATCCTATTTAATTTATTCATTTCTGACTTACCAGCCCATCCATTTGTGACGAGGTCATTATACGCTGATGATACAGCATTGTATACCTCATCATATCGCATCGATACAATAGTGAATCGCCTTCAACAATATTTTAAAAAATTTCACAAATATTGCATAAAATGGAAATTGAAAATTAATCCCACCAAATCCGAAGCAATTCTTTTCACTAAACGTCGCCCACAAATCAACCACCAAATCAAGATAAATTCGGCTCTCATCCCTTGGTCAAAATCCGTACAGTACCTAGGCATAACATTAGACAAATCTCTTACATTCACAGACCATATCAATAGAAAAATCGATAAAGCCAAAAAATTAATATTTAAAATGTTCCCATACTTCAACAAAAAATCCCATTTGAGCTCTCATAACAAATTAATAATATACAAATCAGTTATTCGCCCATTAATCACATACGCCTCGCCAGTCTGGAGCTCAACCTGCTTGACTAACTACCAAAAACTTGAAAGAATTCAAAATCTATCAATGCGGATAATTAACAATTACCCCCGCTACACTAAAATATCATCTATGCTCCAGGACTTACAGCTTTCCAACAATTAAACATTTTGTCCATACTCAAACAGCTTCTTACTTCAGTAAAACACCAGTCTCCAAAAATCCTTTAATAAAGGAAATCGGTAACTATAATAAAGCATCTCTAAAACGCTACACTCATAAAAGAACTAAACATGTGTTGCTAACTTAAACTAGTTTATCTTAATTTCTAATTTTATATTATCAATTGTGTTATCTGTTTTTTTTTTTTTTTTTATATGTAGGTTTTTTATTTAGTTTTTCCTACTACCATAGTTAATATCAATTTAATTTTACCACTAATTGTAGATTAGATAATTAGATTATAACTACCAAATGAACCAAACATTTGATGATTGTAAGGATGTCTCATCCGAAATCATTTATAAATTTTTTGTCAATATGTAAAAATGTAAATAAAGTTTATTTTCTTTCTTTCTAGAAAGAGAAGGGAAAAAAATAATCTTCAACATAAACAGTCAAAACGTTACAAAACTTCCCGGGCCACTGCCGTTTTAATCTTCGAGGAGGATTGTAGGGGTGTGTGGTGCTGGATAGGGATTGTGCTAGAGGGTTAGGATGATAAGAAACGTTTTGATGAAATGTGGATGGTATATATTCAGTGCTGTCTTGTATATTAGTAATTAGTTGTCAGCTGTAAGGTGAGATTTTCTGTTTAGTAGTCTGTATAACTGGCCGAAACTGCGATTGAGTTCATTTCTTCAAAGTCTTGTATGTGGGTTCAACGTCAGTCTTTTGTCCAGTAAAAAGCCAAGACACCGGACTTTGATGTTCAAATTAATTTAATAATTTCGAAATACAGTTCCAGGTGAAAAAATCTGGTGCGGGCAACACACGACTTTCGCTTACCTCCGTTTTTAGAATCAATTAAAGAATTTTCAAATACAGTTAAAGATAAAAATGAGTGGAACCATTTAAGAATTAATTAAATGGAATTTTATAGAAACATATGTTTTATTAAAAAATCTATTATATTATTATCTAAAATAATCTCTTAGTTTTATCGGTTTTTCATCACTCTCTACTAACTTTTAAAAGCTTGTGTATGAGATAATATTTTCTCTAATATCTCAAGCTTTCCAACAGTATACCAAATATGTATATTACTGTTTTTATGTTCAAAAACAAATAAAAATTGCTTAAAAAATATATTTTTTCAGTTTTCTCCTTTAGTTGTGTATCGAATTCATTCAATTTATAAATTTACCTGTTTTTAATCAATAGTAACAAGATAATAATTTCTTATTCTTATTATTAATAAATTATTGTGATCGTGAAAATTTTCGAATTACAATTCGAAATACACCTTATAGGGTCTCCTGAGTCCAAATGACCAAGTCCCGTAAAACGATTTTATATTTAAGACAACTATACGCCCGAGATGTTACAGCAAGTATTTCATCAAAATCGGGCCAGTTTATACCATGCATTTTGCACCTATTTTCAAATTTCTCCCAAACGGCTCTAACGATTTTTATTAAACTTACTATATAGATGTAAAATAGGACGGGCTTTGATATCATATAGGTTATACTCTGATTGAAATAGTCTGACAGGGCTTAAATGCCGATATTTCAAAATTTTTTCTTTTAAACTACCTTAATTTTTTGTAGTTTTTATGACATTGACCATAGCAAATCTAAAAAACAGGTAAATATATAAGTTGAAAGAATTCGATAACCAACTAAACGAGAAAACTGCAAAAATATTTTTTTAATGCGAATTTTCTTTTGAACATAAGGACAGTTATATACATGTATTATATACCGTCGGAAAGCTAAAGATTTTAGAAAAAAATAATATCTTATACATACTATTGTAAATGTTAACGGAGAGTGATGAAAAGCCGATAAATCAAACTGATTATCGTAGATATTAATATAATAGATTATTTAATAAAACATATGTTTCTTTTAAAATCCAATGTAAATAATTCTTTAACAATTTATTTTAGTTTCTAAAGGGCCTAGCCGGATAAGCATGTGAAATCTGCCCCCGCTTGTATTAGAACCAAATTTATACCATTGAGTCACACTTATGAGAAACAACGTTACCCACATTTTTAGCCCCTTAATTCTAACGGAAAGGAAGTTATGGAGGGGGAATGAAAAAACAAAAAAAAATGTTTTCTCCTGAATGGCTCAACCGATTTTCTCGAAAAAATTATATGTTATGGATTATATAAATATAAATATAAATAAGATCAGTAATATACCTTTGTATTCCAGCTTCTTCTCCAATATTTGACGTAAGGAAAATATTTGATCAATAGTTGAGCGATTCCGCCTAAAACCACCTTGGTAGTCTCCGATAATTTCCTCAGCGTATTCCGTGATTCGGCTAGTTAGTATTGACGAGAGTATTTTATAGCATACTGGGAGAAGAGAGATCCCACGATAGTTGTTACAATCCGTCCTCGGTCCTTTTTTGTGAATCGGAATAAGTATTGATTCTTTCCATTCTTCGGGTATTTTTTCATTTTCCCAGATCTTCTTAACTAAAACATGTAATTTGGAAACGCCCGCTTCTCCACACGCTTTGATTAATTCACTCGTGATATTATCATTTCCTGCAGCTTTATACCGTTTTAATTTTCCTATCGCCATTTCAACTTCCTCTTTACTCGGTGCGTCTATTCATGGTTCAGCGCTCTGGTATTCAGAGGGAGGAGATTGATCTTGGGGCGATCTTGATGATATTAATATTTCAGGTCATACTTTTGAACAAGTAGAGAAATTCAAGTATTTAGGTTCAATGATAACAAGAAAAAATGAAATCCAGGAAGAAATAAAGTCCCGGTTAAAGATGGGAAATGCGTGTTATTATTCAGTTGCTAAATTACTTAGCTCACAGCTTCTGTCTAAAAACTTAAAGGTTAGAATTTATAAAACTATTATTCTTCCAACGGTTCTTTACGGATGCGAAACGTGGCCGCTTACTTTGAAGGATGAACAACGGCTTAAGGTTTTCGAGAATAAGGTACTGCGTAAAATATTTGGTCCGAAGAGAGATGAGGCCACTGGGGAGTTTAGAAGGTTGCACAACGCGGAATTGCGGAGTTTGTACCCTGTGAATATAATTGAGTTGATAGCATCGCGGAGACTCAAATGGGCGCGTAAAGTTGTTGGGCTTAGTGAGGAAAGAATTCCGAGAAAGTTGGTATTTGCTGAACCGACTGGTAGGCGTCCGAAAGGTAGGCCGAAGCGTCGATGGGAGGATTGCATTAAGGCTGATCTCGGGGGCTCGGGCTTGACCGGTGAACATTGGACGAGTCTGTGCAGGCGAAGTTTGGTGGTATCGGCATCGAATCTTCGGGTTCAGTTAGCCTATTATTATTATTATTATTATTAATATACATATATGATATACCGTTGGAAAGCTAAAGATTTTAGAAAAAATATCATCTCATACACAAGCTTTTAAAAGATAGTAGAGAGGGATGAAAAACCGATAAAACTAAGTGATTATTTTAGATAATAATATAATAGATTTTTTTAATAAAACACATGTTTCTATAAAAATTCCATTTAATTAATTCTTTAATGATTTCACTCATTTTTATCTCTAACTGTATTTGAAAATTCTTTAATTGATTCTAAAAACGGAGGTAAGTGAAAGTCGTGTGTTGCCCGCACCAGATTTTGTTGAAATGATTCCAGCTTATGTTGAAGATTTTTTGTTTTCTCTTCTCTTTGTTCATCGCTTGTCATTTCGATTTTTTTATATTTTTAATAATACTAGATTATTGGTGGAATTACATCTATTATAATTTGTGACTTAAATATACAGATCAACTGTTTTTTTTTTTTTTTTTTTTTTTTTTTTTTTTTTTTTTTTTTTTTTTTTTTTTTTGTTTTTTTTATCGCACTTCACTGAGTCACACTATACCTGTTTTTTCCCATCTTCAAAAATAACTGTGTTGTGGGCGTATTTATAGATAAAATGTCAAATTTTTCCCTTTTTTTAAAATAATTATTCCAGATTTTTCGGTTAATAAACACTGATCATTTTTTGTCTTTATCTTCTATAATAACTGAATTATTGAGTTAAATTACTTTTAAACAGCCGCTTATAAAACAACCAGCTGATTCCAACGTATAGGTGTTAGGATCATCATGCCCTAGTATTTTTGTGGCGAATTAAAAAAAAAAAAAATCTGGTGCGGGCAACACACGACTTTCACTTACCTCCATTTTTGAAATCAATGAAAGCATTTTCAAATACATTTAGAGATAAAAATACGTGAAACTATTAAAGAGTTAATTAAATTGAATTTATATAGAAACATTTGTTTCATTAAAAAATCGATTATATTATTATCTAAAATAATCACTTAATTTTTATCTTTTTTTCACCACTCTCTATTAACTTTTAAAAGCTTGTGTATGAGATAATATTTTTTCTAAAATCTTTTGCTTTCCAACGGTATATCATACATGTTTATTACTGCTTTTATGTTCAAAATCAATAAATTACACTAAATTTTTTTTTCAGTTTTCTCCATTAGTTGTTTTTTAAATTCCCACAACTTAAATATTTACATTTTTTTTATCAGTGGTAACAAGATAATATAGTTGTTTTTATAGAATCAACAAAATTAAAGGTACTTTAGGAAAAGAAAATTAAAAGCCCAGTCAGACCATTTTAATCCGAATGAAACCTACATGGTATTAAAGCCCATTACATTTTACATCGATATAGGGAGTTTAATCATAATCGTAGGAACCGTTTTTGAGAAAATCAAAAAACGTGCAAAATGCATGGTATAAAGTGGCTCTTCTGGTAAGCTCATTTTGATGAAAAAGGTTTTGTAACGTCTCGGGCGTATAGTTGTCTTGAATATGAAATTTTAGTTTTACAGGACTAATTTTAGTTTCTGCCCGGGAGTTACCGCAAAACACACAGAGATCTTTTTGCGGGACTTCGTTATTTGGACTCAGAGGACACTAAAACGTGTATTTCCGTTGAAAACTGGAATTCGAAAATTTTCACGATCGCAATACTTTCCCTTACTATATATGGTAAGTGAAAGTAAAATGGTTCAGAAAGTTTAGACAAACGTTTTTTTAATTTTTTTTATTACGTTTATGGTTCATTATTGAAAATATTAAACCAAAATAAGCAAAAATTACATTTTCAGTTAAAAAATTAAAGAAATATGAGATAAAACAAGTTAAACAAACTGCAATAAGAACTTCCGAACCAAGATAAAGCCAGCAAGGGTTAGATGAGAAAGAAAAAAATTGGAAAAGAAAAGGACACTGGAAGTAGTTAACGACCAATAATGAAGACTTTGGAGGATGAGGATCCGATGAGGATGGTCCTTGTATAAGAAGTCCACTCGCTTCCTATCGTTCTCTCCAGGGGGGAAGTTATTTCTTTCTTAGGATCTGTTTATAAACTGGAAGTGATTGCCTGGAAGTGTGGAGTGTGGCGGGTCATCTGTGAGTTTATTTCGTAATGGCTGGTAGTGATAACGAAACTGCGACAATGACTTATTAAATCAATGAATGTTGTAAAGTTTTATATATGTTTCACTTTAAAATAACAAACAAATACACTAAACCTCGCTTGCTTAATTGGAAAATTTATCTGTCTCATTTCTGCTGATGGTTAACCATACAAATTTGGGTTTACCTGTGCTGTAGCCTATACAAAGATAATATTGGGTTGTTTCACATGAAATGTCGGTTCTTATAGTTTCTGAAATACATAAAGGATTTTGCAGGTCTCTGTAGTTTTCTTCCGAATGTTTACATATTTAAAGTAAACAGTTACTAATCCTCTACCTTTGTGTTATAAACATTAGCTTCCCAATCAATTTCCCACTTTTTAGTATACCTCCAAATATGAACATGGAAACACGCGATTTTCGAGTAATATTATTGTAGGAGTTTAAACTCGGCCATTCAGCAGCTGAGGCAGCTAGAAATATTTGCAAGGCGTTTGGGGAAGGGAGTGTTAATGAACGGACCATTCGCCGTTGGTTTGCTAAGTTTTCAGCTGGGGATACCGACTTGAAAAACTTGCCTCGAGGAAGACCTCCGTCCGTAATAGACAACGATGTCCTCAAACATACAGTAGAAGGAAACCCCTACCAAACAATTAAAGAACTTTCAGCAAAAACAAATGCAAGTGCATCTACCCTTTCCAGACATTTAAAGTGTATTGGGAAAGTAAAAAAGCTCGATACATGGGTACCTCATGATCTCACTGAGCGGCAGCAAGACCCCATGTTTCAAAACATACTGTGCAAAAATTGAAAGAACGAAATTCTTCCGCACCCACCATATTCTCTCGACTTGTCTCCAACAGATTACCACCTGCTCAGGGATTTTGACAACTTCGTCAAAGGAAAAATTTTGAAAATGACGTTCAAGATTTTGTTTCACTTCAAAGCTCAGAGTTTTTCAGTTCGAGAATGAAAAAGTTGGTGTCACGTTGGGAAAAATGTGTAGAAAAAGAAGGTAAATACTTCGAATAAAATTATCTTGTTTTCATATCGTGTTTTTAATAAAAATCCTTTACCTTCAAAACGGACATTTCATGTGACACAACCCAATATATTGAGAGTCATAAATTATGCCTAACCAGCTTATATTACGATAGGGAACTGATATCGCACAGGCTTTGGACCACCATTATACGTCCCTTCCGAAGGAATTTTGACTCCCTATAAAAAATCTTAAGGCTATTAGGCTATTAGCTGGGTTTGAACCTGCGACTTTGGGCATAAAAGGCTGTTATACTAGCCATTACACCACAGTTGACCCCATTAAGGGGGTTCAAGTTATCTCTCAGTAACGGAAATACTATTACTCAAGTAATTGAAAAAATATCCATTACAATATTAGCAATCGCTTGGTGAAGAATCAAATATTCATAACGATTTAGATCTTTAGGCAATTTGCATTTTTATTAAATTATATCGGGTTCTATATAAAAGTCTAAAAGGTTTTTGTTCCCGAATTGTTTTGAATTGGCTCTTCATTTTCTATTACCATTTATAAGCTATCTTTGGTATATCAATATTTTAGCAACTAGAGCATAGTATTTAGCATTCTAAAGTTTATTCGCTTTATTTAACTATATAATAATGAGCGAATGAAAAGCTTATAACACACCTTTAAGTTATTAGAGAAATAACTTAAAAATAATAATCGCGATCTCTGGTTTTTGGAGATAATAATAAATAACAATATAAAAATTATTAAAATTAATAGTAAATATTTTAGTTACATTTAAAATTAGAACATTTCTCTTCTACAATTCTTTTTTTATTATTCATATAATAGCATATTCCTATTAGGTTAACGCAGACAAGAAAAGAAAAATTTTAAAAATAATAATAATAATAGTAAAATAAAATTGTCAAATCTGCTTGTAAAAGTCCATTTCAGTAAGAAAGCACATCAATTCGTCAATTCTATTTATATCGTTCCCCAAAGCAACCGCGACATTGAGTGGTATTCCCCTTTGGTTCAATTTTCTTGTGTAGAAGGGACATTCCTCGAAAATGTGAGTAACTGTCAGGGCTCCCCTAAAATGTTGACAACTTAGGGGCAAATCCTTAGATATTAAGTGCCCATGGGTTAACCTTGTATGTCCGATTCTCAGGCGGGCCAGGACCACCTCCTCTCTGCGGTTGATGCGATTTGAGGTTTTCCAAGACTTTGGCTCTCTCTTAATCGCTTTCAGCTTGCTTGGATAGCTGTTTTTCCATGTTTCATCCCATTTTTTAAAAACATTTTCAATTAGAGGGCGCGCTAGTTCTGATGGTGTTAGCAGTGCTTTACTACGACCAGGGAGAGTGAGAGCATCTTTGACTGCCTTATCTTCCATTTCGTTTCCAATTATCCCCATTTGGCCCGGTATCCAGACATAATGAATTATTTTTCCGTCTTCAGCCATTGACTTGGTCAATTCCAGGATTCTTAAAATTCCTGGATGACTGAATTATTAAACTGAGAGTGTTGTAGTTTGTCTTTCTTCATCTCTTTGATTAATTTATTACTATACATATAAGATAATTGCCTACAGAGCTATATAAATCGTATATATATATATATTATATAAGTACCGTAACATAATTTTTTTTAACTTGTTTAATCAGAGAGAATACAATCTGCTACCTTTTGGGGCGATGAGTATTACAGCTAGAAGAAATCATTCATCCCCAATATACGAAGTAAACTAAGATAAAATAAATAATTATAAGTAGAATCAAATAAAGAAGAAAATATAAAAAACGAAATATTTAAAAAATAAATAATTAAAAACAAATTTATAATAACAACCTTGGCCACGTCCATACCTAATAATGTAATTATTTGGAAATAATAAACTTGTGTAATAATTTTCAGTGTGTCAAATAAGCTTTCCATAGATAATAAACATTCCACAGTATTTTATTTAATAAAATAAACATAAAATTAGCATATTTAATCAAGGATAAGTTTCCTCTCTCCATATATATACATAACCTATTGAGATAGGGAAGGTGGCCGTACATTTCTCCGGTGGGTGGGATTAAAGTAAATTGGATTCATACAAAGTTTATACACTTTGGCCTGATGCCGAGGAGCTAGCTGGCTAAAGGAGTTGTTAGTATAGGTCTGGGATGGCCCTCGTTAGAGTGTCGGCTCGGTACCGATAGTGCCGTAACCATAAAGCCTTACGGTCTCTGCTCCTTTGCATTTCTACGGCCCGGCCTGAGTATGGAATTGGTTTTCCTCATAATCGGGGTAGTCCACGAGGTAGGGGGTACCATGGAGTCTTACCTGGAGGAGGTTTATCAGGGGCCTTCATCCCCTTTAGGACGGATTTACCTTTCCTCTCACGTTCCTCCAGCTGAGTCGAAGGGCTTTGTAACAGTTATTTCCCTTTGGAGGGTGTAAATCGCTAGATCGGCATCGGAATAAAATAGGGATCCGAGGGAGGGGCCAATACTACAGGGCTAAATCCTCTTGTAAACTAAACGTTGATTAATCTGAATTTACATCTTACACTATATTCTGCACTGTTCTATGGCATTGATAAAAATCTGGTGCTCTCAACACACGACTTTCACTTACCTCCGTTCTTTAAAAAGAGTATTAAAGAATTTTTAAATTCATTTAGAGAGGAAAATAAATTGTTAATGAATTAATTACTTTTAATTTGGAGTTTTAATAGTAACATTTGTTTTATTAAATTATCTATTATATTATTAACCAGTTTGTTTTGTCGGCTTTTCATATTTTTTTTCCAGTGGCTTGGCTCTTGGCCTAACCTCCTGGGAGATTATATTCACGTTTCTCGATGGGCAGGGTCATCACTCCCTACGCCTAATTTTGTGACTGGCCACCATTTGGCTGACGGGTCTCACATACCCGGGGAAGAGGCTGTGAGCGAATCACCATATTTAAATTCTTGAAAAAGTCCCTCTGAGACGGACTCGAACTCACAACCTTTAGCATGAGAGATTAGCGCGTTAGCCACTCGGCTACTAGCTCCCATATACGGCTTTTCATCACTATCCATTAACTTTTACTATATCAGGTATAAGTTAATATTTTTGCCTAAAATCTTAAGCTTTCAAACGGTATGTTATACATCTATATTACTGTTTTGAAGTTCAAAACATTTTGCAAAAAAAAAAAAAAAAAAAATTGCATACAAAAATATTATTGGTCTTTCTCCTTTAGAATTCGTTCGACTTGTCCATTCAGCATTTTTTAAGGATGCTCATGATTAATTTATATGGTAAATTTCATAAAACCTACAAAATTAAAGGTACTTTAGAAACACATTGTAGTGTAAAATATCGGCATTTAAACTCTGTCAGACTATTTCAATCAAAACTAAACCCCAATAATAATAAAGCCCATTACATTTTACATCGATAGAGCCGTTTTTAAGAAAATCGTAAAAAGGTGCAAAATGCATGGTATAAAGTAGCTCTTTCGGTCAGCCGATTTTTAAGATAATGTTGCCGGAATATCTCGAATGCAGACACAAATAAATTACATTTCCAATTATATACACACAGTCACACACTAACACACACACACACACACACAAAACACACACACACACACACACACACACACACACATATATTGACCAAACGGTATGATAACAAACGGATTCAAGCTAGCAATTTGCTTGCAAAAATATTTAATTTTAAGCCATTACAGGAATGTAATTTAGCTTCCTTAGAACAATTTTCGGAGATTGTATTAGAGAGTGTAACTGCGTTCAAAAATTTAGACATAAAAGATGAATCTGGGTTTGTTCTTCTTACATTTGCATTAAGACTGTTAGATCCCAAAACCCGTGAGCGGTTTGAGACTTTACAATCAGTGAAAGAAGAACTTCCTTCATTTCAAGATTTAGTTGACCTAATTTCTCAGCAATGTGTTGCATTTCAATCTCAAGCCTTATCTACTCCAAGCATGTCCAAACACTCGAACGACAATAAAACTTATCCTAAAAGGATGAAACAAATTTTTTACTCCACAGGGCAGCAAACTACTCGTTCTTGCCCCTTATGTAAGGAAAAGCATGCTTTGTATCGTTGCTCTAAATTTTTGGAACTTAGTCCACAAAAACGTTTTAATACTTTAAAGCCATTAAATCTTTGTTCCAATTGCCTTAGCGAAAATCATAAAAATGCTGATTGTCGGTCAAATAAATTATGTCGTTACTGCAATAAAAAACACCATTCCTTATTACACTGGGGTAATTCGGTGACATCTCCACCCTCTGTGGAGGAAGAACCTAAAACTAATACTTCGACAGTTATGGAAAACTCTCAGTTAGAAACTAATACATCAGAAAGCGCTGTTTTTTCCACATCTCTAGATGGCAAAGTAAATGTTTTACTTGGTACTGCTTTGGCCAGAATAAAAGACCATATAGGTAACTATCACCAAATAAGAATTGTCATCGACAGTGGAGCACAACGTTCGTTTATTACGGCTTCGTGTGCTAGAAAATTGAAATTGATACCCTCTCAAAACCCCACAAACTCTGTGGATTTGCCAATAGCCCAATTGCTGGTGGGACTCAGCAGGTAGACTGCACATTGGTTCCATTAAATTCTGAAAATCCCAAGTTGCGAACAAATGCTGTAATTATTCAGCAAATAAGTAATAATATGCCCTCTCAACCTATCTCTGAGCATATTAGGAGACAATTAAGTAGTGAGGATCTTTCAGACCCTTCCTTTTGGAAGCCAGGTCCTATAGATTTTCTTTTAGGAGCGGATTTGTTTCTAAATATTTTCAGAAATATCAAAACAACTAGTTGTCTCAATCTCGTAAATACAGTATTTGGAGGGATAATTCTAGGACCCTTACCTGATAATAACTCACACTCACCGCAAAATGTTCTGTTAACGGCCAACCTATCTCTAAATTCTGTTTTGGAAAATTTTTGGAAAATCGAAGAACTGGAACCCGTAAATCATGAGAATCCTGAAGATGATATATGTGAATCTCATTTTTCTAGAACCCACTCTCGCGACAGAACTGGGCGCTTTATCGTACGCTTGCCATTTAAGAACGAACGTTCTATATTTTTTCACAGTTCTAGAAACGTGGCTCTTAAAAGATTTCAGCGTTTGGAATATGACTTTAATAATCATCCACTAAAACGAAAAGAATATTCCGCCGTTTTAAAAGAATATCTGGATAATGGTATCATTTCTCCTGTAGTTAAGGGTGGGAGATATTTTCTTCCCCATCGTGGAATCGCAAAGGACAGCTCTTCAACAAAATTACGAATAGTATTCGACGCATCGGCTGCATCTGATGGTGGGTCGTTGAATGAAAATCTTCATAAAGGTCCCAAACTTCAACTTGAAATTCGAGATGTTATGCTCAACTTCAGGTTACACACCTATGTAATGACAGCTGATATAAAGCAAATGTTTTGGCAAATTATCGTTCACCCAGATGACCGTTGCTATCAACAGTTTCTATACCGTTTCGACCCGACAGAGGCTATCCAAACTTACCAATTAAATCGGTTACCCTTTGGCCTGTCCTGTTCTCCATATTTGGCCTTGCGCGTTATCAAACAGTTGGTAGCTGATGAAGGACAGGAATATCCATTAGCGTCTATGTCCCTATCAAACGACATTTATATTGATGATGTCCTGACGGGATCAGATAGCATTGATACGGCTTTACGATTGCAACAAGAACTCATTTATCTTTTAGGAAAAGGAGGCTTTACCTTAAGAAAATGGGCCGGTAACAATCAATTGTTACTTACTAACGTGCCACATGAGTCTTGTGAGTCCACAATATCCTTATCCGACTTCGATGATTCATCTGTTAAACTATTGGGAATGCAATGGAACCCTGTACTAGATAGTATTTCTTATAACGTGCAAGAGCTCGCTCGCGTAAATACAAATTGTGGGGTAATGTCTACTATAGCAAGGATGTATGACCCTCTTGGTTATTTAGCACCCGTGATTTTCAAAGCTAAATGTGTACTACAACAGCTTTGGACACGACGGGTGGATTGGGATTCTCAGCTTCCGCCCGATTTATTGCTTGAGTGGGGTCATTTTGTTAAAGAATTTCCTAACTCTGACTCCAAATCCTCCTCTTTGGGGGCTCTATCACCCTTTATTGATAGCCGAGGGATTCTCAGGGTGGGCGGTCGTCTTACAAACGCTCCGCTAAATTACGAAAATAAACACCCAATTTTGCTTCCTCACAAATCACATTTAAGTTCCCTGATCATAGATCACTTCCACATTGCATACCTACACGCAGGTCCACAATTACTCCAGTCAATGCTGCAACGTAAGTTTTGGATAATTTCGGCAAGGAAATTGATTCGGTGTCGAATACATCAATGTTTTCGATGCCACCGGTTTAGAGTACAAAATTATAGTCCGAAAATGGCCGATTTACCACCTTCATGATTCGAACAGGGTAGAGCATTCATTAATACCGGGATTGACTTTGCGGGCCCCTTCCCCATTAAAGAATCGAAACGTCGAAAGGCAAATGTGGAAAAAAATTATGTCTGCTTATTTGTTTGCATGAGCACAAAGGCAGTCCACCTCGAAGTGGTTTCTCAACTTTCCACCGAAATGTTTCTAGCAGCACTTGAACGATTTATTTCACGAAGAGGACTACCGAGCCAAATCTTTTCGGACTGCGGTACTAATTTTGTCGGAGCAAACCGACACTTGAAAGAACTGTTTGCATGGTTCAACGATAAGCGTACCAAAGATGCTTTGGATTACCACCTCCACAACCGAGGAATTCAGTGGTGCTTTAACCCTCCTAATGCACCACATTTTGGGGGTATCTGGGAAGCCGGTGTGAAATCATTGAAGTACCATTTCAATCGAGTTGTGGGCACATACTTGTTAACATTCGAAGAACTGAGCACTCTTGTGGTTAAGATTGAGGCAGTCCTCAACTCTCGACCGTTGTATCCCATTTCATCCTCTCCTATTGAATATGACGTGCTTACACCAGGCCATTTCCTAATAGGTGCACCCTTGTTGTCACTGCCTACCCATGACTTGACAGACGTACCTGAAAACAGACTATCCGGGTGGCAAATTGTACAATGTTGCATTCAAAACGTCTGGAAAAGATGGCGTTATGACTATTTAAATAGTTTGCAGCAACGGACAAAATGGACTTTGACCAAACCAAACTTGAATATTGGAACCCTAGTTTTACTAAAAGAACCAAACGCATCGGTGCAAAATTGGCCTACCGGTAGAATAATGGAAGTATACCCCGGAAAAGATGGAACAGTTCGAGTCGTAAAAGTTAAAACTCCAAAAGGAGAGTACATCCGTCCTGTTTCCAAATTGGCACCACTGCTACCACAAACATAAGCTAACTAATGTAGTTAGTGTCACCACCAATATGTTCATGTAAACCTTGGAAATTTTCAACGAAAATTTGGTGGGCGGTATGTTCACGCCATATGTTACGGCCTGATAAGGTTTTTATAGTTTTTCAATCGAAAAATGATAAGTTCATAATTTTTATGATATTTATAATAAGATCATTGTTTTTGTTTAAATCTTTATTTTTTAATTTCTTTTTAATATAGTTATTTTAAATATAATTAAAAGTTTTTAAACGAGAGCAGTAGAAGAGAAAAACAGAAGACGATCGTACTTCAATTGTTTTTTGACTGCCTCGTGGCCAGGGAGTCTTAAGCTAGCGTCTGAGCGGTGAAGATGTGCCGTATATAGACCCAAGATTCCTCTCAACGTTTGAAAGTTTGGAAACGAATTTCTTCATCTTCTCATAGTTCCCCTTGGAACTTGGAAGAGCCGCCCTGCGGTCATTTTTAACACTCAAGAGAACTTCGTCCAAGCCGCCCTGCGGTAATTTTCTTCAATACTCAAGACGACTTCGTTCAAGCCGCCCTGCGGTCGTTTTCTTCAACACTCAACTGGACATCTTTACGTGAATATAACCTATCTTTATCCATTAATGGAACATTTAATTTCTTAATTCTTATTCAAGAAACTGTTTAATTTGATAACTTTTTTTTTACATCTTTAAGCATTAATTAAGTTAAGTTTGTTTCTTCTATTTTTACAATATTTTAATTAGGTTTAATTTGTTTCCTACATTTTCTTACAGCTGTTTAAATATAATTAGGTTAATTTTTCTTATATAAACTTATTAGGTTAATTTGTTTCTTATCATCCTTATATGTATTTTAGTTTAATAAATGTATTGTGATTCGTCGTTTGCTTTCCTTATTTTAATTTATTTTAAATCTATACAGTCCACTTATTTATTTCAATAGAACCACCCTCAATTTTGAGTTGTCACTTGAAAGTACTATTCTTTCACGGATAGCCCAGCGTATACAAAATTTTTTGGTCCTCCGGGTCGCGGATTTATTTTTTGTCTACAAATTTTTGGCCCTCTGGCGGAACGGATCACAATACATTCCTACAGCTATCTCTTATTGTTTTATTTAGCCTTCTAAATAATTATTTAATTTAGGTTTAAATTTATTGGAATTTAAACATTTCTGCAAGTGTTAGGTGCCAGTTGGGAAACATATCGTTATTTGAATTTCAGTTTATTTTTTTGTGATCAATCACATTTCTTTTTTCACATCTTGTTTAACATATAGATTTTGTCAATTGTTTAAACTAAAAATGGGTCCAAAAATTGATAATGAGGTAGTATTGAGCTCCCTATTGGACGAATTAGAGGACTTAAGGAACGATATACACGAAACAAATGAAATAGGTCAGGCTGCAACAAAAAATTCAGAATTATTTCCGGTTTTTAAAGCTAGGTTATCACGACTGGACACTACTTTCCAAAAGTTCACTAAAACTGTCACAGAAGTGAAACAATATGCTAAATTACTAAACAAAGATTGCAGTGTGTATGACAAGATTAGGAAGGAGACTCGCCATAAATTTTATGAAGCGTTGTCACTTGAGCGAGAACAAGTAGTTCAAGATCATTCATTGAATGCATCTTCTAGTGAATCCCAAAATCAGTTATTTAAACTTCCCTCTATAAATCTTCCTACATTCAACGGTGACTTGACTAAGTGGACTTCATTCAAAGACACTTATGTTTCATTAATTCATGAAAATACTTCCTTATCTCCAGTTCAAAAGTTCCATTATCTCAAGTCCTCATTAAAGGGACCTGCCTTGCAATGTGTTGCTTCCATACCAATTACTGCCCAAGATTATCCACAAGCTTGGCTCAGTTTGACCAAACGGTATGATAACAAACGGATTCAAGCTAGCAATTTGCTTGCAAAAATATTTAATTTTGTATACGCTGGGCTATCCGTGAAAGAATAGTACTTTCAAGTGACAACTCAAAATTGAGGGTGGTTCTATTGAAATAAATAAGTGGACTGTATAGATTTAAAATAAATTAAAATAAGGAAAGCAAACGACGAATCACAATACATTTATTAAACTAAAATACATATAAGGATGATAAGAAACAAATTAACCTAATAAGTTTATATAAGAAAAATTAACCTAATTATATTTAAACAGCTGTAAGAAAATGTAGGAAACAAATTAAACCTAATTAAAATATTGTAAAAATAGAAGAAACAAACTTAACTTAATTAATGCTTAAAGATGTAAAAAAAAGTTATCAAATTAAACAGTTTCTTGAATAAGAATTAAGAAATTAAATGTTCCATTAATGGATAAAGATAGGTTATATTCACGTAAAGATGTCCAGTTGAGTGTTGAAGAAAACGACCGCAGGGCGGCTTGAACGAAGTCGTCTTGAGTATTGAAGAAAATTACCGCAGGGCGGCTTGGACGAAGTTCTCTTGAGTGTTAAAAATGACCGCAGGGCGGCTCTTCCAAGTTCCAAGGGGAACTATGAGAAGATGAAGAAATTCGTTTCCAAACTTTCAAACGTTGAGAGGAATCTTGGGTCTATATACGGCACATCTTCACCGCTCAGACGCTAGCTTAAGACTCCCTGGCCACGAGGCAGTCAAAAAACAATTGAAGTACGATCGTCTTCTGTTTTTCTCTTCTACTGCTCTCGTTTAAAAACTTTTAATTATATTTAAAATAACTATATTAAAAAGAAATTAAAAAATAAAGATTTAAACAAAAACAATGATCTTATTATAAATATCATAAAAATTATGAACTTATCATTTTTCGATTGAAAAACTATAAAAACCTTATCCTTAACCTCCCCATCGTAATCACCCTCCATTCTCTTCTGTTGATCTAAAATTGAGAACTTGGAGGCTGACCACTCCACTCGCACAAGATCGAGGGTCGATGTTTGCAGAGTGAATCAAGGGCGGGCAGTTGTGTGAAGTGTGGGTCTGAGGAGAAAGATAAGCTGTTTGTTCAAAGTCTGCGCTTCCCAAGGAGGTTCATGTTCTCCCATTGCATGCAAGCTTTCTGAATCATCTCTGTTTTCCGTGTGCGCACTTATTATCTATTAGTTCCAGCAAAGTTTTAAGGTTTGTATTGATTTAACGTATTTATTTACTCAATTTAAAAAGTTTTACAGCCATTTCCTAGGTATGAATCTACAACGATAGGCACAGAGGGCTGTTGTGCTAGGCTCAAAACCACAAGTAACCTGAGTTATGATTTAAAATTTGGTCTATGCAATATGTTAATTATGTCAAGATATATTGATTTATTTTTTTAAATTTATTTATTGGAATTTACAAATGTATAATTGAATACAACAAGTAAATTGGAATGAAATGTAAAAAATCATGAAACACATGTAGAGAAGCTTCCCGATGGATGCACTCCAAAAATGTTCTAAACTAGAAGGTCTCGGGGCAATCTCCTTTTCAGACGCCTAGGAGGATTGTCAGGAATTGAAGAGGAAGAAAGGATTGAAGTTAGAGGATTAGGGTGGGAATGGAGTTTGCCATGAAAGGAATGGTATCAAGATCGGGCCAAATCAGCAACATACGGAACATTAAGATCTTTATGGATTAGTGTATTCGTGACAAAGTAAGGAACATTCAGGATTTTGGATTGTAAGGACTGGATACGGGAAGAATTCAATTGTTTAGTAGAGCCCCAAAGCTCTACTCCCTAAGTCCATATTGGCCTAATGATAGTCATATAGATAAGTCTTTTGTAGTTAAGTGGAAGATTAGAACGTTTGTCTAGTACGTATTTGAGTAGTCGAAAACGTCGAGCAGTTTCTTGTCGTTTTAGTCTTGTATGAAGGTTCCAAGTGAGACGTTTGTCAAGGTGCAGTCCTAGATATCGAATCTGTTCAACCGAGACAAGAGGAGTATTATTGAAGGAGACAGTAGGGCAGGATGTCATAGGTTTACGACGAAGGGTAAAGCTAATTTGGTTGGATTTGATGGCATTTATTTTAATTCTTCAGTTCTGACACCATACTTCGAGGTCTCTGATGTGGGATTGGAGAGTTTGAGAGGCAATAGTTGGATCAGTATTGACTGATAACACACAAGTGTCATCAGCAAGGTAGAAAGGAAAGTGTTAGGATGGGATGGGATATCAGCTGTATAGACTGTGTAAAGGGTGGGTCCTAGGATACTGCCTTGAGGAACACCAGCAAACTGACTAAAAAAGGATAAATAGGAATTATTATGATTTACTTTAAAGGATTTGTTAGTGAGGTGGGACTTGATGATAAGGAAGTATGTAGGGGGGAGGAAACAGCTGAGTTTGTAAAGCAGTCCCGGGTACCTATATTGATTTAAAATTGTTTTTTGTGCCAACGTCTAAACAATCGAGACGTCGATTTCCAAATGATACTAAAGGACATTTTTTACGAAATTTATATTTTGGCATATTTATATTTTCATAATTTAGTTTTATCCAAACCTTCTTTTTGATTTTATTTCATGAACACTCATGTCTTTTAAAAACGCGATTTAAACATACAGTTATTTTCTAAAAGTACTGATTACACAGTTAGTTTCGTTCCTAATTATACTAAAAAAATTTAGTTCATAACTTTAAAATAGTGTTATTTATATAGTTAAAAAACATTCCTAGATTTTAAGGCGTAAAGAGTCAAATAATTTGTTTAATAATATAGTTATGAGAGATTTTCGCGCGTCTTTAAAAATTTCCTATAATGGATGTAGTTCCTTTTTTAAAAAAAAAAATTTATTGATATTTACAACTGTACACAGTACAACAAGTAAATTAGCTATTTACAGAACATTGGCTTGAAAAAGTCCTGAGAAGAATCTATCCAGTGGTAGCACTTCAATGTTTATTTTTCAGCAGGTCTCGAGGCTACCGTCTTTTCAGACGCCTCGGAAGATTATCGGGAATAGATGCCGATTAGAGGGTACGGACAAGCGGGTTTGTATGGTTGGGTAATTTGGAACGAATGGAGGTGTATCTTTGGCCAATTTCTGCAATTAATGTGATATTCAGGTCTCTAGGGAAGAGTTTGTTGGTAACTAAGTAAGGCCGTCGAGGATTTGTCGAAGGATATTGGATTGCAAGGATTGGAAGTGGGAGGAATTTGATGGTTTAGTGGAACTCCATTGCTCTATGCCATGAGTCCTGATAGGTCTAATAATGGTTGTGTAAATGAGTTTTAGAAGTAAAGAGAGAGTTTTGATCGTTTGTGAAGTAAGTGTTTTAATAGTCGATATCTACGAGCAGTTTCCTGTCGTTTAAGTCTTGTATGAGGATTCCATGTAAGACGTTTGTCAAGATGAAGTCCAAAGTATCGTATTTGTTTTACAGTGATGAGTGGGGTAGTAGTTTCTTTAGGAACGTTTTATCACAATCATCTTTTTTTTGTTTTATAAACCGATTGCTGAATATTAAATAGACGTAAGATCCCCACTAGAAATAAAAAATAGCCTCCTGAACTTGGCGTATTCGGATATAATTAGAATGTCGAAGTATGGTTATTATAATGGTCAAGAAATGGTCACAGAAGGCCTCGACAGTTGCGTGGTATTTCGAGGAAGAGAGTTAGATGGAAATGGTGCTCCCCGTGGTATGAGATTACTCTACCATGTAGGGGGCAAACCCGCACCTACCATTTAGCTGAGGGGACTTTCTAGGAAGGAAATGCCTCGTGTGGTAGAAGCTCAACAGCAGGGGGTTAGGAGTCCTCACACATGGTACACATGGGCAGAAGCCCTGCACCCTATCCTATGAGGAGATAAGGAGGATTAATGAGAGAAGGTAGATGAAGAATGTTAAATTTTGATATCACATTATGTTACAACGGCAGAGATACTCTGACCTAGGGAAATAACACCTGGTAGAAGCAGGATGGTAGTCTGAAGAGCTGAGCTAACTCTTGGGGATGTTAATTACCCATGTTAATAATTGATGGTGAGAGCTTCTCTACCAGACTAGTGTCTTGGCCCTAGATCAAATTGCATTTAATTTATTCTCATAAATCAGTAACATGAATAAAAATATTTACAATGGCATTAGCTAGTCACAATTTACAATATCATTGAATATAGCATCTTCTTATATAGCCGCGGTTAGCGATACCTGTGAGCGAGTGCGTGAAGCATCCGCTACAAGGATAAAGATCTTTAACTGGTACTTGGCTCGGAACACCTTCTTACGACCCTTCCAATGAACGGCATAACTAATAACTTTTTCTCCTATTAAATAATCCTAGGGAAATCTATCAAGTTTAAACCTGTGATCTTGGGCGTAGATAGATCTTGTGTTTATGTTTTCATTTCTTCCATCTCTCTTCTTTCATCCTCTGTCCATTTCTATCTTTCTTGCATCTTCTTCTCCTGCGAGTATCACACAGGCTCGGGACCTCCATACTCCTCCGAAAGACAGGCGTAACTAAGGATTTTCCACTCCTTTTAAAAACGTTCTTGAGAGATCTTTAGGGTTTGAACCCACGATCTTTGGCATACGAGGATGTTATTTCTAGCCAAAGTGACACAGGTCATCTATATTTGGTCAGTACTTTTTTATCGCATATACTTTATTGTATATTACAAATAAAATAAATATATCTAGATTTTTTTTTCTTCTCTGTAATGAATAATTATGGTAAATCCATTAAGCCGGAAAAAAATGGACCCAAAATGGCGCGATAAAAAAGTGTAGGATATGATTCATCAACTTTATCTATCGCATTTGTCTTATCCTATCTTCAAGAGGGGCCCTTGAAGATAAACCCAACTTCAAATATCTCTTCAGTTTTAATTTTCTTATCCTTATTTGTTTTTTTTTTTTTGTTTTTTTTCTTATACGGAATATGTGAATGGGTTGAAAAAATTTTCTTTTGGAGATATGATACTTTTACAAATCCATGACAGAGCTGCTAATCATCAAGAACTTCATGCTATTCAAAGAACTATATCTACGGTTTATAGCCTAGCCTCGATTTTTTCTTTTGTTTTTTTATTTTCAATAATGAATCTTTTTAATAGACGGAAAAAAAATAATTTACCTCCTTTCAAGATACGTAAAACCCGAATAACAAATAAAAAAATCTGGTGCGGCCAACACACGACTTTCACTTACCTCCATTTTTTAAAATCAATGAAAGAACTTTCATATACAGTTAGAGATAAAGTACGTGAAACTCGTAAAGAATTAATTTAATTTAAATTTCTATAGAAACATGTGTTTTATTAAAAAATCTTTTATATTATTATCTAAAACAATTACTTAGTTTTATCTTCTTTTCATCACTCTCTATTAACATTTAAAAGCTTGTGTATGAGATGATATTTTTTCTAAAATCTTTAGCTTTCCAACGGTATATCATACATGTATATTAATTACTGTTCTTTTGTTCAAAAACGTAAAATTACATTAAAAAATTATTTTTTTCTCTTTTCTCCTTTAGTTGGGTATCGAATTCATTCAATTTGTATATTTACCTGTTTTTTATCAGTGGTAACAAGATAAAATAGTTAATTTTATAGAATCGACTAAATAAAAGGCACTTTAGAGGAAGAAAATTTAAAATATCGTCATTTAAGCTCTGTCAGACCATTTTAATCCGAATGAAACCTAAATGGTATTAAAGCACATTAAATTTTACATCGATGTAGCGAGTTTAAAAAAAAAACAACGTCGGAACCGTTTTTGAGAAAATCGAAAAAAGGTGCAAAATGCATAGTATAAATTGGCTCTTCTGGTAGTTGATTTTGATGAAAAAGGTTTTGTCACGTCTCTGGCGTATAGTTGTCTTAATTATGAAATTTCAGTTTCATAGGACTTACGGTTTCCGGCCGGGAGTTACCACACACATACAGACCTTTTTGCGGGACTTGGTTGTTTTGGAATTCACTACAAAATACTAGAGCGTGCAGCGATGATCCTTACACCTAATTGTTGATATCAGCTTATTATTTTTAAAATGGTGTCTGATTTAATTCAATAACTGTTTAAATCTTGCCTATTTATAAAAGCTTGTTATTCCGTTATTTTCGAAGATAGGAAAACAAATTATTAATGCTTTTTAGCCAAAACACCTCGATTAATTTAAAAAAGAAAAAAAATTGAAATTTTACCTTTAAATAAGTTTAAACTATGTTATTTTTGAAGATAGAGGAAACTATGAATAGAGGTTCAGAATCAGCAAAGCGCGATTAACAGAAAAAAAAAAAAAGTTGATCCATGTATTCAAGCCACAAATTGGGATGTAATTCCACCAAAACTTGGTTATTTATGAAGATATATTTGATTATTTGAATGTAAAGCAAAAGACAAGAATAGGAAATAGTAACGAAGTCTCGTATAGACGCTTTTGGTTTATTATTTTCAATAATTATCCTTTGAAGTCGACCAATCAAATAAATTTCCTCCCTTAAAATATGAGAGAGGTACGTAGATTCCGAATAAAGAATAAAAAAAAATAAAACAATAAAAAAAAAACGGTTTTTTCTAATTCTTGAATAAATACCAATATTAATTAAATTTCCTACAAAATGAAATAAGAATCATTGGCATTGGTTCAGAACTAGCAGAGATATTGTGTATTGAAATTAACAGCGGGGATATGCCATTTTCCTTTGGAATATATATTGCTTTTAATTTTAGCTAATTGCCTATTAACATCTATATAAACAGTTATACCTTATGGAATATGAGAATTGTTGAAGAAATACATTTTTACTTTCACTTACTATATATAGTAAGGGAAAGTATTACGATCGTGAAAATTTTCGAATTCCAGTTTTCAACGGAAATACACGTTATAGTGTCCCGTGAGTCCAAATAACCAAGTCCAGCAAAAAGGCCTGTGTGTGGTAACTCCCGGCCGGAACGGTTAGTCCTATGAAACTGAAATTTCATATTTAAGACAAATATAGGCCCCAGACGTTACAAAACCTTTTTCATCAAAATGAGCTTACCAGAAGAGACACTTTATATCTTATATTTTGCACCTTTTTTTCAATTTTCTCAAAAACTGTTCCGACGATTTTAATTAAACTCGCTATATCGATGTAAAATTTAATGAGCTTTAATATCATGTGGGTTTCATTCTGACAAAAATGATCTGACATGGCTCTAATGCCGACATTTTAAATTTTCTCTATCTAAAGTACCTTTAATTTTGTAGATTCTATAAAAATAAGTATACCATCTTGTTACTACTGATGAAAAACAGGTAAATATATAAATTGAATGAATTCGATACCCAACTAAAGGAGAAAACAGAAAAAAATATTTTTTTAATACAATTTTTGTTTTTGTACATATGAGCAGTAATATACATGTATGATATACCGTTGGAAAGCTGAAGATTTTAGAAAAAATATTATCTCATACACAAGCTTTTAAAAGTTAATAGAGAGTGATGAAATGAAGATAAAACTAACTGATAATTTTTAATAATAATAGAATAATTTTTTTAATAAAACATATGTTTCTATAGAAATTCCATTTAATTAATTCTTTAATGAATTCACTCATTTTTATTACTTTCAGTTACAATATAGTAAGGAGAAATATTGCGATCGTGAAAATTTTCGAATTCCAGTTTTCAACTGAAATACACGTTTTAGGGTCCTCTGAGTCCAAATAACCAAGTCCCGCAAAAAGGTCTCTGTGTGTTTTTTTTTTTTTTTTTTTTTTTTTTTACGAGGGTAGGTGGAAATCTTCAAAAGACGCGGATAGGCCCGTACCTATCCGTGTGTGGGATTCTTACCCACTAAAACCAACCTCCCTACACCTGTTTCTCTCCCACCACGGGACTGCCGTTAGGCATTACATCGTGGAGGGGAGTGGCTGTGTGCCGCCTCACTGTTCCAGGCTAACTCCTGCCTCGCCTTTCCTTTTCTTCGGTCCTCAGCTTCTTTATAATATCTGCTGACATGCGTTGGCCAGCCATCCAATAATCCTGCGAGAGCAGCATTAGGCTAATGATATTATCGGCCGTTGGATCAGCGCCACAGATACTCTTGAACTCTTCTCTCTCTCCCTGGAAGTTGGTACAGCAGAAGAAAACATGGGCCACAGTCTCTTCTACTCCCGGGCACACTGGACATTCTTCCGTGTCGTCCAACTTGAACCTATACTGATAGGCACGGAAGCAGCCATGTCCCGTTAAGAACTGAGTAAGGTAGAAGTCTATCTCGCCGTGCTTTCTTGTGACCCAGGGTTGAATCTGGGGAACCAGCCTGTGGGTCCACCTTCCTTTTGTTGCAGCATCCCATCGATCCTGCCATATTCGAAATGTCTCCATTCTCTCCTCAGTCCTGGAAATACGACACGCTCTGTTATATGAGCGTCTCCGCTCTTCAGCGATCAGCTCTATTGGTGGCATTTTGGCAATGACACATGCTGCCTCATAAGAAACAGTTCGGAAAGCACTTATAGCTTTTAGGACAGTACGACGATAGACGGAAACCATGGGACTTCTATAGCTTAATGTATTCAAGGCCCTTTCCTATATTGCAGCTGCATAGAGTAATATCGACGATACAACGTTAGATATTAAAAGTCTACGACTATGCCTGGGTCCTCCTACGTTTGGCATAAATCGGGCCAACGCTGTAGTTACCTTTGCTGCTTTAGTACATACTCGTTGGATGTGCTCTTTGAAGTTAAGCCTCGGATCAATAATCACTCCGAGATACCTCAAAGAAGGCTTGGAACGTATCTCCTGATTGCCAACTCTGATTGCAATCTCCTCCATTTTTTTTCTGCTACTATTTAGCAAGACATCTGTCTTTCCATTGACGTTGACCTTGCTTTTCGGAATCCATATTGCGATGTAGACAGGCCTCCTGCACCTTCTGATGTCTCTTGCATTCTATTAGCTATAAGCTTCTCTAATATTTTTCCAGCATTATCCAGCAAACATATTGGCCTGTAGGCCGAAGCGTCTGATGGACTTCCCTTACCTTTTGGAATCAGTACCAAGCGCTGCCTTTTCCATTGACGTGGAAAGGATCCCTCACTCAAGCACGAATTAACACCTCCAAGAATAAATCTGGCCTGCTTTCTATTGCCACCTTCAGCGCCAAGTTCGGAATGCCATCTATACCCGGTGCTTTCCCTATTTTAAGGCTCTTGGAGATATCGATGAGCTCCTCTGCTGTCACTGGCGGTACATCAGGAGCTTATATGGGCCTGGTCCACAACAATTCATCCTGTTCAGGAAACAGAGTGGCAACGATTCTTTGCACGGCTACAGGGCAGGTAGGGGATCGTGTAAAGCTGCTCTTGAACTTCTTCATGACTATCTTGTAAGGCCTCCCCCATGGGTTCTCGTCCACCTCCTCGCAAAGTTGCTTCCAACATTCTCGCTTGCTTGACTTAATTGCCTGCTGGAGTTCACGCCTCGCAATTTTGAATTCCTCCTGTAGTGCTATAAACTGGGAGCTGCCCCGTGCTCGCTGGTATCTCCTTCTCGCTCTGTGACATTTTGAACGACATTCAGCTATGAAATCATTCCACCAGTAGGCCGGTGGTTGACTTACACCTGTTTTGGCACGCATCATAGCTGCGTCACAAGCTGCTTTCATCAGGTTCATTACCAGGTGGGTTTTGTCTTCCGCTGTTCCTATGAGCTCACACGGTGTCCCTATCATTATTTTGAAGGATTCTCAATCAAAAGTCCGGATTTTCCATCGAATAGCACCTCCTTCACGAACTATTCTTCTGGAATGCTGGATCCCAACAGTAAACTGCAGTTATTGTTCTACCGGTTCTTCTAGCTCGAAAGGCTATCAATATTGGAAAAATAAGAGTAGGACTGGTAGTTAGTCGTATCCGAGAAAAATTGCGTTAACAGCGTTGCTTTAGGTGTTGGGATTTTGGACATTTGTGTGTGTGTGTGTGTGTGTGGTAACTCCCGGGCGGAAACGGTAAGTCCTATGAAACTGAAATTTCATATTTAAGACAACTATACGCCCGAGAGGAGACAAAACATTTTTCATCAAGATGAGCTTACCAGAAGAGGCACTTTATACCATGCATTTTGCACCTTTTTTCGATTTTCTCGAAAACGGTTCCGACGATTTTGATTAAACTCGCTATATCAATGTAAAATTTAATGTGCTTTAATACCATGTAGGTTTTATTTGGATAAAAATGGTCTGACAGGACTTAAATACCGATATTTTAAATTTTCTTCCCCTAAAGTACCTTTAATTTTGTACATTCAATAATAATAACTAGATTATCTTGTTAACGCTAATGAAAAACAGGTAAATATATAAATTGAATCAATTCGATACCCGACTAAAGGAGAAAACAGAAAAAATATTTTTTTAATGCAATTTTTTGTTTTTGAACATAAGAGCAGTAATATACATGTATGATATACCGTTGGAAAGCTAAAGATTTTAGAAAAAATATCATTTCATACACAAGCTTTTAGAAGTTAATAGAGAGTGATGAGAAGAAGATAAAACTAACTGATTATTTTAGATAATAATATAATAGTTTTTTAAATGAAACACATATTTCTATATAAATTAAATTTATTTAATTCTTTAATAGTTTCACGTATTTTTAACTCTATTTGAAAATTGTTTCATTGATTTTTCAAATTGATGTAAGTGAAAGTCGTGTGTTGCCCGCACCAGATTTTCTCTCTACTGTATTTGAAATTATTTTAATTGATTCTAAAAACGAAGGTAAGTGAATGTCGTGTGTTGCCCGCACTAGATATTTTCACCTGGAGCTGTATTTAGAAATTATTAAATTAATTTGAACATCAAAGTCCGGTGTCTTGGCTTTTTACTGGACAAAAGACTGACGTTGAACCCACATACAAGACTTAGAAGAAATGAACTCAACCGCAGTTTCGGCCAGTTAGTTATACAGACTACTAAACAGAAAATCTCACCTTACAGCTGACAACTAATTACTAATATACAAGACAGTACTGAAACCTATTTGAATCTACGGACTTGAACTTTGGGGGACAGCTAAAATTTCCAATAACAAACGTATCCAATCCTTCCAACCCAAAGTCCTCCGAACAATAGTTAATGCTCCTTATTACGTTACCAACTGTACCCTACACCATGACCTTAATATTAAATTTGTTTTAGACCTAGTACCATCCAAATTTCATCAAAAACTTTCTCATCATCCTAACCCTCTAGGACAATCCCTATCCAGCACCACACACCCCTACAATCCTCCTCGAAGATTAAAACGGCTGTGGCCCCGGGACGTTTTGTAAATATTTATACTACTGAAGTTCAAACACTGATCAGATCCTCTTTTCATGTACTGTATGTTTGAGGCTATTGCGCCCTAGCTCAGCCTCCACTGGTTCACGCCAGTGACGCGGCTGAGAGAGAGGCGCTGGTATCTCTTTGATTCCGCTTTTCTCTCTGCAAGTAGAGAAATAGGTCCCGTCTGGGGATCCTTTAGCATTTTGTAAATATTGTATATAGTTATTATTGTGTGTATGATGTTAATTTATTTCTCACTTTGTATTTATCTCAGTTTTCTAATGTTTATTTATTTTTATTTTTTTTTATATATATTATATTTTTTAACACTTAAATGAGCACACCTTAACTTCCTTTTGTTAATTATTTATTTTATTTCATGACCATTCACATCATCTATCAACGTTTCGGGGTTGTTTCCCCATTCTCAAGTCTTACTTTTTTAAAAACACTTTCTTCACTCTATAGCTTACTGCTATTCGTCTACATGGGTGTTCATTGGCATGTAGACGAATAGCAGTAAGTGTTTTATAAAAAATAAGTCTTGAGAATGGGGAAACAACCCCGAAACGTTGATAGATGATGTGAATGGTTATAAAATAAAATAAATAAACACAAAAGGAAGTTAAGGTGTGCTCATTTAAGTGTTAATATTAAGAAAAACTTACAAAAAAAAATTAAAAAAGAAAAGAAATTATATTTTTGTAATTTAACTGTATCATTATTTTCTGTACATATTATGTGAATGTGGACTCATATCACTATTACTACTGTTCATTTAAAAACAAATTGTAATATATCTCAATAATTCTTTTTTTTTTTTTTTTATAATTTAACAACGGAGGTAAGTGAAAGCCGTGTGTTGCTTGCACCAGTTTTTAAAAAAAAATTATTTATTATTAATAAAGGCAACAGGTGAGACTGGCATATTCAATTTCCCGACACGTCCCGCTACCCCTGAGACCTCCTAAGTTTAATTAGTTCCATTAATGATTTTGTCATTTCTCGACAGGTCCGGGCCATCGCCTAAAATCGATTAATGAGGCCCAAGGTCGATTATTAATTTCTCCAGCCTAAGAAATAATCTCTCCTTGATAAAGTTACTCCGGCGAGGGGGGGCTTTGCAAATTTATAACTGAGTTGGATGGGGCCCGCGTTACAGGGCTCTTATACTTGGGACGATTAACTCCTCAATAAGTTCGTGAGGACCTTGGAAAGACAAATTCCAAGTTCGGAGCGTTCGAGTTGAAATGTATTTGTCTCCTCTATTGCTATCTGTATGATAATATATGATACGTTGTTTTTTTAATTTTACTAACCTATATATGAAATATATAGTAAGGGAAAGTATTGCGATCGTGAAAATTTTCGAATTTTATTTTTCAACTGAATTACACGTTTTAGGATCCCCTTAGTCAAATTAACCAAGTCCCGAAAAAAGTTCTGTGAGTCTATATGTGTGTGTGTGTGTGTGTGTGTGTGTGTGTGTGTGTGGTAAGTCTAGCGCTAAAACGAAAAGTCTTACGAAATTGAAATTTCATATTTAAGACAACTATACGAAGATGATACAGAAACATTTTCATCAATAATAAAGAACCAGAAGAGCCCCTTTATACAATGTATTTTATTCTCTCAGAAACGGCTACAACGATATTGATTAAACTCGTTATATCGATGTAAAAATGTAATGAACTTCATTCTGATTGAAATAGTTTGAAAGGGCCTAAATGCCGATATTTTCCCTCTAAAGTACTTTTAATTTTGTACATTCTATAAAAATAACCATATCATCTTGTTACAAAACAGGTAAATACATAAGTTGAATTTGATATCCAACTAAAGGAGGAAGTGAACAAATATTTTTTATAATCCAATTTTTTGAATAGAAAGCCAAAGATTTTAGAAAAAATATTATCTTGTACACATGTTTTTTTTTTTTTTTATTCATATTTTATTGAATTTTACAACTGTATTAACATAAATACAACAAGTAAAACTGTTGAATTAGAATAAAGGGCGTGAAAGGCCTGTGAAGAAACTACCCAACGGTAGTTCCCGAGGCCATCTTCTTTTCAGTCGCCTCGGAGGGTTGTCAGGAATAGGTGAGGTTGATAGGTTGCGGGCAAGAGGGCTTATATGGGCTGGAAGTTTGGAATTAAAAGTGGTATATCTGGTACGAGAAAGGTCTGCAACAAATGGGATATTAAGGTCGTTATGGATGATTTTATTTGTGACGAAATAAAAGTATTTAGGATTTTTGATTGTAAGGATTGGATACGGGAGGAATTAGATGGTTTAGCCCCAAAGCTCGATTCAATATGTCCAGATGGTTCTGATGATGGTAACATAAATGAACTTTTTGTAATAAATTGGAAGTTTTGAACCTTTGTCGAGTAAGTGTTGTAGCATTCGGTATCTACGGGCAGTATCTTGTCGTTTTAATGTTTCTTTTAAAATTCCACTTGAATAATTCTTTAACAATTTATTTTTATGTTTAAATGTATTTAAAAATTTTTAAAACGATTTTAACAACGTACGTAAGGGAAAGTGAAATCATCACATTTTTTATGTTCAAGGTGCTACTCTCCCTGAAAGGATCCTAAAACACATATCTTGGAATACTGTAGTCGATCTATTTCGATATATGTCTGATCCGTATGCATGTAATTTATAATGAACAGTTGAATACAGCCTAAATCGGTAGGTATTTAGACGGGAGCAGACTGTGGTACTACAGGACTAAGCAGATATAGGATGTTAGCTCAGTTCTCTCAGCTGACTCGGATTAAGACATAAATAACCAGGGCAAAGCGACACGTCATAATTATCGCGTGCGAACCCCGAGCGCAGCCTCTACGCAATAATATCGCCTGATTTATCTGCAGCTGCCACTGTGGTCAGCACTCTACGTGCGTCTCCTAGTGGTGTATGGCGACTGAGGGTAATTCGAACGGAATGACATGGAAATTAATTAATTAAGTCTATTAATTTATTACAAAAACATACAGAAAAAATTTGAACACATTTTTACGATGTTCATATTTTCCTTTCGTCAAATATTAGATAAAAGGTTGGAATACAACGGTGTAGTCCATCAAGTTTATATCGATATTAGAAAGGCTTATGATTCCATAGACCGTCAGAAGCTGTATAACATCATGATTGAACGGGAATACCCAGAAAGTTAGTAAACCTAGTGGAGATGTGTTTGTCGAAAACATTCCATAAAGTTAGAATCGGTCATTATTACTCCGAGAGATTTGAGGTGCGATCTGGTTTCAAACAGGGTAACTCCCTTTCACCTGTTTTATATAATATACCTTTAGAATATGTCATAGAAAAAGTGACGTGTACCGAGAAAGATTTGAATATGGGTGATAAGATTCCGGTTTTGGGTATGCCGATGATTTGGTACTGCTAGGTGAAGACACGGAAACCATACAACTAAATACAAGTGTGTTAATAAAAACCGGTAAACAAATAGGACTCGAATTAAATACCGATAAGACGAAATATATGATAAGTAGCAGAAATAGTGTCGATCTTGGTGATATTGATATATCAGGGCATACTTTTGAGCACGTAAAGAAATTCAAGTATTTAGGTTCAATGATAACAAGAAAAAAATGAAATCCAGAAAGAAAAAAGGCCCAGTTATAGGTGGGAAATGCGTGTTATTATTCAGTTGCTAAAATACATAGCTCGGGGCTTCTATCTAAAAACTTAGAGGTTAGAATTTATAAAACTATTATTCTTCCAACGGTTCTATACGGATGTGAACCGTGGCCGCTTACTTTGAAGGATGAACAACGGCTTAAGGTTTTCGAAAATAAGGTACTGCGTAAAATATTTGGTCCGAAGAGAGATGAGGGCACTGGAGAGTTTAGAAGGTTGCACAACGCGGAATTGCGGAAATTGTATCCTGTGAATATAATTGAGTTGATAGCGTCGCGGAGACTCAAGTGGGCGAGTAAAATTGTTGGGCTCGGCGAGGAACGGATTCCGAGAAAGTTGGTATTTGCTGATCCGGCTGGTAGGCGTCCGAAAGGTAGGCTGAAGCGTCGATGGAAGGATTGCGTTTAGGCTGATCTCGAGGGCTTGGGTTCGAACGGTGAACATTGGACGAATCTGTACAGGCGAAGTTTGGTGGTATCGGCATCGAATATCCGGGTTCGGTAAGCCTACCATTGTTATTATTATTAGTAAATACAAAGAGTAAATTAGCTGATAATATATATATATATATATAATATATATATATATAGATAATATACATGAAAATCAAACCATTAGCAGCACTCCACTAGGTAATCTAAACTAGAAGGTCTCGAAGCCATCTTCTAAAAGACGCCTCGGAGGATTGTCAGAAATGAAGAGGAATAAAGGATTGAAACTAGTAGGTGAGAGTGGGAGTTGAGTTTTTCTTGGAAGGATTGACATCTGGTTAGGGCCAGATCAGCGATATGGGGAACATTAAGGTCTTTATGGATGGTTTTTTGGTGACAAAGTAAGAGCATCGAGGATTTTTCGAAGGATTTTGGATTGTAAGGATATAATAGGGGAAGAATTTGATTGTTTAGTAGAGCCCCAAAGTTTAACTCCATACGTCCATATCGGCCTTATCGTAGTCATGCAGAAGAGCCTTTTGTAGTTAAGTGGAAGGTTAGAGCGGCAGTTTCAGTCTTGTGTGCGGATAAATGCCGATAATTTAAATCTTCTTCCTCTGAAGTACCTTTAGTTTTGTAGAATCTATAAAAATAACTATCATCTATTTATTGCTGATAAAAAGCGGATAAATATATAATTTGTACAAATACTATATCCAACCAAAAGAGAAAAGACCAAAAATATTTGTTAAAGAAATTTTATGTTTATGTAACATAAAAACAGTAATATAGACGTATAGTATATACTGTTGGAAAGCTAATGATTTCAGAAAAATTATTATCTTATACACGTAATTGTAAAGGTTGATGGAGAGTGATAAAAAGCCGATAAAACTAACTGATTGTCATAGGTAATAATAAAATAAATAAGGTCATGGATTCGAACCCGCAGGTGGTCCTTGGAGTTTTTAATAGGAGTAAAAAATCCATAGTTGCCGTCCTTCGGAGGGGACGTTAAAAGGTGGTCCCCAGCCTATGCAATGTCACTTACTCGTTAAATATCCCTATCCTAATTAAACCTGGATAGATAAAATTTAGCACTCCCGCTGTATCATCGTCTGATTACCCACAGTAGCATAAAGTGAGGTTAAATAAAATTTTTAAATATTTTTTTTTAAATTTATTTCATTAAACTGTTTTTCGTTATTATTTGTGTTTTACTATGATTAAGTATAATAATTAATAGAGATTATAAAATAAACATATTTTTTTACTAATAGCACTTTTCTTTACGAAAAACTAATACTCCTAAAGTGATAAACTCTAAATCGGCTGATAGTTAATTTTTTAATTTTTTTTTTATTTATTTATTGAGATATATTACAATTTGTTTCTATATGAACATTAGTAATAGTGATATAAGATCCCATTCACACAATATATACAGTATACAATGAAGTCAAATTAAATAAAATATAATATATATTCAAAATAAGAAAACAAACAACAACCTATAATTGAGGTAAATACAAATAAATGATATATATAGAATTAAATAATAATAAATAACAAACAAAACAAATCAAAACATTAACCTATAATTGAGATAAATAAAAGTTTGCAAATAAACAATCATCATTCAAACAAACATAACTATATACAAGTGCGATAGGGACCCCAGACTGGGCTTTTTCCCCCATGACATCATTCATATCACACCCGTGCAAATCAAGGGCTACTAGTACTAGTGGTATATATTGTAAATGTATATTTAAAAAAAAAAAAAAATTTGTCTTTCATGCCTATACTCTTATTATTATTTTTTCAATCTCCTTTCTTCTATGTCCTTTTTACTTCTTCCTTCTCCTTCGCTTCAAGAATCTTTATATTTTTCACATTTTCATCGAATCCTTATCTTGGTATTCAGCCCCTCTACTTTATCTAATATTTTTTTGTTTGACCCATTTTATATATATATATTATATATTATATAATATATATATATTATATATATATATATATATATAAATATATATATATGAAATATGTAGTATTATATATTAATATATGATGGTAGTAATTTAATATACCCCTAGACATATTGGGCTACTTTCTTCTCCTCCTGCCTCATTATTATCCTTATCCTTATTATTTTAATTATTTAAATTGGCTTCATCAAGGAATATAGGTCAGTACAAACGATAGCTTTAGTTTCATTATCTTCTGGTAAACTGAAAAGGATGCAACTAGTATAATATATTTTATTGAAGTATATTTATATTTAAATAAATATTTCTATGTATTTTTTTTATTTCGGATATTTTATATTTTATTTAATAGAATCTAATTACTATTTTACATTTTTAATTATTAGGGCTAGGATTCCAATGTAAATAAATATCTGCTCTTGACTTCGAAATCACCTTGTAACAACCCATAGTATAAGATTTAACGCAATTGGGATCAAATTAAGCTAATTTAAATTTACATATTTGGAAACAATTTACATATTTCTTACATACTTGACTATTTTTTACATATTTTACTCCCTATTTGTTAATTTTTAAGTTTTTATATTTGTTTGCAACAAATCTGAATTATGAGTGGTTGGAGATAAATTTTCACTAGAATTGGTCATTGTATTGCAGCTGTTAATGACTTTTTAGAACCAAACACTACAAAACAATTCCGAGATTCCGTCTCTCTGGATTTAGGCTCTGAAGAAACTGAACCAACCAAACATATTTGTTATTTAGTGTTCATCTGTTAGTCGGTAAGTGCGTGCTACTCTTGCCAAACACGATTTGAAAATTATATTTTGTGATCGATTCTATTTTCATTTTTGTCGGAACGGGGAAATTCGCAAAAATACAAACCGAACAAAGAACTACTTTTAAAATATCTTTTCCAGTTTCTAAACGAAATAATCAGGGGTGATGCAGACATTTTATATTTGTCTTGTTTAGACAAGGCTGTATCCACTACGCAAGTAAGTGACCCAACACATTGGCACAGAATATCACAAATCGAACAAAGAGAAAAATTCAAAATTGAAGCAAAGTTTAATCACGCCATCTACCTCAAGTGGAGACAGTAAATCCACCTTTTAAACAGATTTATGTCCAGCGTTTGTGCAGGCTGACATTCCGTTAAGGAAATTTATTAATCTGTCTCATTAATTCTTCTTGGAAAAGTACATTGAAAAATAATGTTTAAAATTAAAACGTTTTTGTATTTTAATAAAAGAAATGAGAGTACAGAATGGTTTTTGAAGGCTACTTAGTGTTAATATATTTCACTAATTTCACATAATTATTTCTATATTTGTATCAAAATCAATACATATACATTTACATATTTGGAATTTTAAATTACATGACAATCCTAACCTTAGTATTTTAAATTATTTCTCCTTCAGATACAGTCCGGTATCTTGGCTTACTGTTAGACAAAAGATTGACTTGGAACCCACATACAAGACTTAAAAGACAAGAACTCAACCGACGATTCGGACAGTTATACCGACTACTCAACAGAAAATCTGAACTTACAGTTGACAACAAATTATTAATCTACAAGACAATACTGAAGCCCATCTGGACCTACGGACATTGAACTGTGGGGGACAGCTAAACGTACTAACATTCAACGCATTCAATCCTTTCAATCCAAAGTCCTCCGTACAATAGTAAATGCTCCTTATTATGTTTCCAACTATACCTTGCACCACGACCTTAATGTCCCATTTATTTCAGACCTAATTCCATCCAAATTTTCTAAATTCCACCAGAACCTCATTCATCATCCTAATACTCTAGCTCAATCCCTATCCAGCTCCACTCATCAATACAACCCACCTAGAAGGTTGAAACGGCAGTGGCCCCGCGACCTTTTGTAAATATATTGGATTTCTAGCACTGGCTACATTCTCCACTCAATGTGATGTATGTATGAGTGTGTGTATGTGTATATAGGTATAAGTGAATTCTTGACTTTATTGTATTGATTCATTATTGTGTATATATTTTATTATGCTGTGTAAATATTGTATGAATGATATCTTTGAGCACTACTATTGATGTCCAAATTGGGACAGATTGTAATTTTACTCAATAAAAATTGTTGTGTTGGAAAAAAGTATTTTAAATTAAAGTGTTGATTATGTACTTTTCATTTTTTCTTTAAATCAGATCACCTAAATAGTGAGGAAATAGTGATCTAGAAAAAAATCTCGAAAAATAACACAAGACGAGACTTTTAGCGAAGTAAAAGTTTATGAGGAGAAGATTTTTACCTCTGATCATATCCTCTTATATAGCTTAGCCATTGACCTTTTACTAGCAAAGAAGAGCGAAAGGTGCCGTTGGATACGTATAACCCTCGGCCACAAGCCACAAACCCCTAGATATCGTGAAGACGACTCTTTTATTATTGCTCTCCCCTTCCTTCTCGGAGTCCTTTCAAAGACCCCATCCTGTATTGAAGGGTCTCCTGCGGGGGACTTCCGCTTAGCACCTTCGCCGGAAATCTAATTTACACAAGAGCCAAGGATGGAGAAAGGAGAGGGGAGGGGGCATTCATCTTGTCCAATCCCGTCGTTATTTCCTCTGTGTTCTCCGCCGGCCGCCGACCAATCACATTTGGCCCTGAAAGGCACATTTTCGGTATTGTGGCCCGTGTCCTGTCGATAAAGCTCCGCTAATGATTCCATTCCACCGGGGGGCTTTCTAAAATGATTACTAGGGAAACTGTTGGGAAAAAAAAAATAAAAAATCTGGTGAGGGCAACACATGACTTTCGCTTACCCCTCCGTTTTTAGAATCAATTAAAAAATGTTCAAATACAGTTAGAGATAAATATGAGTGGAACCATTAAAGAATTAATTAAATGGAATTTCTATAGAAACATGTGTTTTATTAAAAAATCTATTATGTTATTATCTAAAATAATCAGTTAGTTTTATGTTCTTCTCATCACTCTCTATTAACTTTTAAAAGCTTGTGTATGAGATAATATTTTTTCTAAAATCTTTAGCTTTCCAACGGTATATCATACATATATTACTTCTGTCATGTTCAAAAACAAAAAATTGCATTAAAAAATATTTTTTTTATTTCCTCCTTTAGTTGGGTTTCGAATTCATTCAATTTATATATTTACCTGTTTTTCCTCAGTGGTAACAAGGTAATATAGTTATTTTTATAGAATCAACAACGTTATAGGTACTTTAGAGGTAGAAAATTTAAAATATCGGCATTTAATCCCTGTCAGAACATTTTAATCCGAATGAAACTCAAATGATATTAAAGCCCATTAAATTCATACATCGATATTGCAAGTTTAATCAAAATCGTCACGAACCGTTTTCGAGAAAATCGAAAGAAGGTGCAAAATGTATGGTATAAAGTGTATATTTGTCTTAAATATGAAATTTTAGTTTTATAGGACTTACCGTTTCCGCCCTGGAGTTACCACACACACACACACACACGAACACACACACCTTTATGCGGGACTTGGTTATTTGGACTCAGAGGACCCTAAAAAGTGTATTTCCGTTGAAAACTGGAATTCGAATATGTTCACGATCGCAATACCTTCCCTTACTATATATAGTAAGTGAAAGTAAAAAGTGTTGAATAGTAATAAAGGGCGGGAAAAGGCTTGTGAAGAAACTATCCAGCGGTAGAACTTGAGTGTTTATTTAAGTTTAAAGATCCCGAGATCATCAATCGCCTCGGAGGGTTATCAGGAATATGTGAGGTTGTTAGGTTGCGGACAAGAGGGTTTATATGGGTAGGGAGTTTGCAATTTCCGATTAGCCACAGTAGCATGAAGGTAAGTTAAAAGACTAAACAGACAATATTTCAAACTTTCATTCTTCAACATAGTAAACCATAGCAACTGTTTCATTGACTAAGACCATGCAAGAGTAAATAATTATCCTGCGTCTGCCGGATTCGAACCTATTACCCACCCCCTCCCTCCACCATCCCCTCAGGAAGCTATAACCTGTTGCGCCAATGTAAACATGAACCCCAACCCTTTATGTTAACATTGCCGATAAGAAGACGCAAGCTTTACGGACACTAACAATACACTACACGGAAGACGCGTTATCGCGCCCAATTATCGCGTCAACTACTTTTCTCGCGCGATTTATCGCTTCGCTTCGGCCCGAGGATCTTTATCTTGGTCATCACGCGATGCTGTTTCTTCTTTCCTTGTTAGGCTCCTCACGGTAAGTGGTCCCAAGTCGCAACAAAAGATAATCTTGTTTAAACCTTGAGTTTTAAACACAGATTTGATGGACATGCAATTGATACCCGTAATATTTTACCATGTTTATTCATATGCTGATACTCTGCCATAAAATGCTAGTTAATTTTTATCTGAATCATATATCAAGTTGCAAAATAAATTCGTATGTGTATGTGTGTGTGTGTGTGAGTATATATATATATATATATATAATGTTAATTTGATTATTGTTTGGAATAGTTTTGAGATGATTACATTATAAATGAGGATAAAGAGAAATATTGGTTTTGATATCAAGTGTTAAGAGTGAGAGAATACATTTCTTTAATCCAGTGGCTGATAACAACCATGAGCCCGGTCAGCCTATAATAGTTTTATTTATTTTATTTTTTTAAATGTGAAAAAATATATATTTATATAAGTGCATTATGATGTAATATTAAAAGGTATGTAAATTACCTCATGACAATGTAAAAAAGTAATGTGGTTTTATCTTTTAGTTTTAAAGTAAATGATGTTTGTAGATCCCTTGAAAATGGCAAAAAGCCGAAAATCAGAAATTAAATAAGTTGAATAAAAATGGATCATTTTAATTAAAAGAACCTAACAATACATTTATTCATTCAAACAACTTTTAATTGTAATAAAAATTAATTTAAAAAAATGTTAATTAATTTTTATCTGAATCATATATTAAGTTGCAAAATAAATTCGTACTGTATGCCAATTTAAAACTCTTTGTGTTTATAAAATTGATCAATAATGTTCACATAGTCTAAAACGTCTGGTGCGCGCAACACACGACTTTCACTTACCTCCTTAAATACATTTAAAGATTCAAATAAATCTTTCAAGAGTCAATTATTTTAAATGTCAATAAAAGCATGTGATTTATTAAATAATCTATTATTTTTATCTAAAAAAATCAGTTAGTTTTATTTTTCAACAACAACAATTTTTATTGAGTAAAATTATAATCTGTCCCAATTCGGACATCAATAGTAGTGCTCAAAGATATCATACATACTACATTCATACAATATTTACACAGCATGATAAAATATATACACAATAATGAATCAATACAATAAAGTCAAGAATTCACTTATACCTATATACACATACACACACTCATACATACATCACATTGAGTGGAGAATCTAGCCAGTGCTAGGACTCCAATATATATACAAAAGGTCGCGGGGCCACTGCCGTTTCAACCTTCTAGGTGGATTAGTGGAGCTGGATAGGGATTGAGCTAGAGTATTAGGATGATGGATGAGGTTCTGGTGGAATTGGTGAAATTTAAATGGAATTAAGTCTGAAATGGATGGAACATTATGGTCGTGGTGCAAGGTATAGTTGGAGACATAATAAGGAGCATTTACTATTGTACGGAGGACTTTGGATTGGAAGTATTGAGTGCGTTTGATGTTAGAACGTTTAGCTGTCCCTACACAGTACAAGTCCGTAGGTCCAGATGGGCTTCAGTATTGTCTTGTAGATTAATGATTTGTTGTCAACTGTAAGTTCAGATTTTCTGTTGAGTAGTCGGTATAACTGTCCGAATCGTCGGTTGAGTTCTTGTCTTTTTAAACAGTAAGCCAAGATACCGGACTGTATCTGAGAGAGGAATTGGTAATGAGTTGAAATAAACTGGCGGACAGGATTTTCGTCTAAGAGTAAAGGTTATGTGTTTACATTTGGCTTCGTTCACCTTTACACTCCAGTTATTACACCAGAGTTAGTTTTATTAGCTTTTCGTCACTCTCCATTAACCTTTAAAATTCCGTTTATAATTTTTCTAAAATCTTTAGCTACCCTGCGACATATTACACATCTATACTACTATCCTTGTGTTCAAGAACACAAAAATTGCATTAAAAAAATGTTTGCCTTTTTCCGCTTTAGTTGTTTATCAAATTCGCTCAACTTGCATATTAAGCCGTTATTTATCAATGTTAATAACTTAATTTTTTTTTTAAATCTACAAAATTTAAGGTACTTTAGAGGAAGAAAATTTAAAATATCGGCATTTAATCCCTGTCAGACTATTTCAATCAGAATGAAACATACATCATATAAAAGCTCTGATAAAAATTAAACATTTTTAATAACGTAAAATATGTCATTAAGATTGATACAAAAACTTACTGTCATAAATAGATTTTTAAGTATTGTCAAATCATTCTATTCTATCTCTGATATCTCCGTTAGCTACCACAATGAGAATTGATGTAAGAGACAAAGTTGAGCGTCTCATCAAAATGTAGCTACTTACAAAACATCAGCTTTACAAAAACTTTTTTGCAATGTATTTTACTTACAAACCTTTAGGAAAAATTAAAAACCGTATCAAAATCCGTCATGTGAATTAGAAGGAGTTCGCAAAAACCAAGAATATAGATATTTTAGATATAGAGAGATCTCACAATACTGAGTTATCATCGACCTAAAAACCTGCTTACTTAGTAGTTCTTTACCCTCAGCTACCCTTAGCTATATATAAAGTATGTAGTAAGGGAAAGTATTGCGACTGTAAAAATTTTCGAATTCCAGTTTTCAACGTAGATATTTTTTTTTTTTTTTTTTTTTTTTATTCGTATATATTACAATTTGTCATAATAGACAATAATAATAGTGCTAAAGGATCTCATTCATACAATATTTACAATATAAACAAAAGAAACGTCAAATTACATAAAATAAAATCAAAATAAATAAACGTATACAAAAACAAAATTTATAGACAAAATAAATGTGATAAATAAACATAACATGTCACACAACGTAGATAATAGTATAATAGATTATTTCATAAAACACATGTTTCTATTAATATCCGATGTAAATAATTATTTAACAATTTATTTTCGTTTATAAATTTGCTAAAAAATTCTTAAATTGATATATATATTTATAATGGAGGTAAGTGAAAGTCGTGTGTTGCGCCCATCAGATTTTTTTTGTTTTTCTAACCCGCTCCTGAAAACGATGAATGCCATTAGCGCCGACTGGCAGTAAGGTTTACTTTCGACGAGCTAACGAGAAGAACATCTACTTTCCCGACAGTAACTATCCACTGCCGAGACAGTAACTATCCCCTGGAAGCAGGATATAATTGTGCACAGCCCCTCCTTCGTTCCTTACATTTCCCTCCAAATGGCCCATTCCGAGAGCCTTATCTCTCCTTATAGGCCTCACTCGCGAGATTAGGACAGTTACTCGCAAATTAATTGGACTCGGCCTCTTTCGGAGTGGACGTGTTCTCGCTGCCTCGGCTCTAAATAGCAGTAGAAGTCTTAATAACAATACGCATTAAGTGAAGGGCAGTTCTTTTTATCATAAGGGCTTACTAGTTCAAAGGGCAATGGAGGGAAATTCAAAGTGGTCTAGTGACGGTTCGTTTGATTTCATTGGTTATTGTAGTTCCCAACTCAAGCATTCTTTATAGAATAGGTTTGAAACTTGAATTTATGGTAATGAAATTGGCTCAGTTTCTCATTTCAACATTAATGCTTGTCGCCTTTGACATATTAAATTACTATTATTGGGTTGTGTCACATGAAATGTCCATTTTAAAGGTAAAGGATTTTTTATTAAAAATACGATATGAAAACAAGATAATTTTATTGGAAGTATTTACCTTCCTTTTCTACACATTTTTCCTAACGTGACACCAACTTTTTCATCCCCGAACTGAAAAATTCTGAGCTTTGAAGTGAAACAAAATCTGAAAACGCACTTTACACTTGATCATCATTTTCAATAAGTTTTCTTTTGACGAAATTGTCTAAATTCCTGAACAGGTGGTAATCTGTTGGAGACACATCGGGAGAATATGGTGGGTGTGGAAGGACTTCGTAGTCCAGTTCTTTCAATTTTTGCACGGTATGTTTTGAAACATGGGGTCTTGCTGCCGCTCAGTGAGATCATGAGGTACCCATGTATCGAGCTTTTTTACTTTCCCAATACACTTTAAATTAAATACACACTGGAAACGGTAGATGCACTTGCATTTAGTTGGGCTGAGAGTCCTTTAACTGTTTGGTAGGGGTTTCCTTCTACTGTATGTTTGAGGACATCGTTGTCTATTACGGACAGAGGTCTTCCTCGGGGCAAGTTTTCCAAGTCGGTATCCCCAGCTGAAAACTTAGCAAACCAACGGCGAATGGTCCGTTCATTAACACTCTACTGCTATAAAAAGGTATACTAATAAGTGGGTAATTGATTGGGAAGCTAATGTTTATAATACAAAGGTAGAGGATTAGTAACCGTTTAGTTTACATATTGAAGAAAACAACAGAGACCTGCAAAATCCTTTATGTATTTCAGAAACTATTAAAACGGACATTTCATGTGAAACAACCTAATAAATTTAGGTTTTAGATTTTTTGGGTTTCAGAAAAACGTCTTCATTTCATAAACTTTAAAATGGCGCAAAACAAACCTATCTTCATTGGCTAAAGAACGGGAAAGGCAATAATTTAAAACTCTCGGGCGGATAACACATGACTGTCACATACTTCGGTTGTTAAATTCAATTTAAGAACTATTAAATAAAATTTTCCTTAAGAGGTGCGTTCTAGTGGGTTCTTTACGAATGTGAAACGTGGCCGCTTACTTTGGAGGATGAACAAAGGATTAAGGTTTTTGAAAATAAGGTACTGCGTATAATATTTGGTCCGAAGAGAGATGAGGCCACTGAGGAGTTTAGAAGGTTGCACAACGCGGAATTGCGGAACTTGTACTCTGTGAAAATAATTGAGTTGATACCGTCGCAGAGACTCAAATGGGCGAGTAAAATTGTTGGGCTCGGTGAGGAAAGGCTTCCGAGAAAGTTGGTATTTGCTGATCCGACTGGTAGGCGTCCGAAAGGTAGGCCGAAGGAGGATTGAGTAAAGGCTGATCTCAGGAGCTTGGGCTTAAAAGGTGAACATTGGACGAGTCTGTGTAGACAGAATTTGGTGGTATCGGCATCGAACCTTCGGGTTCGGTAAGCCTATTATTATTATTATTATTACGAGGTGGCAATAAAAGGTAAGTGAAAGTAAGAAACTGTATAACCCCAGCCAAAAAAACACATTCCCGTCAGAAATATGCTGCTATAGAGCATCTGATAGACTTTTGGTCGAGATGTTAGGATCCGTGCTGTTGCTAACTGCTGACTCCACTCCCACTCCTGGCTCCTGAAGACAAACACCGAAGGGGATGACAATCCAAGCAGAAGGGTTAGTTAATGGCATTATGCCTCATTGTCCTGGCGTAATGTAGGACTGCTCTGGGGACCGCCGCGCTCCAAATGGCCTCGGTAATTGAATGAGCGGCTAACGAACCTCGAGAATCGTTCTAGCTATCTTCTCGGCGGTTATTGTATTCGGATGAAGAGGAGTGCCTTCGGGGATCTGGGGGAAGGAGGGTGAGGCTATACCATGATAGTAGTAATACAATGTGCTGTAAAGGCAATAATAATAATAATAGGCTTTCCCAACCCGAAGGTTCGATGCCGATACCACCAAACTTCACCAATGTTCACCGGTCAAGCCCAAGCCCCCGAGATCAGCCTTAATGCAATCCTCCCATCGACGCATTGGCCTACCTTTCGGACGCCTACCAGTCGGTTTAGCGAATAACAACTTTCTCGGGATCCGTTCATCACCGAGCCCAACAACTTTACGCGCTCGCGATGCTATCAACTCAATTATATTCACAGGGTACAAACTCCGCAATTCCGCGTTGTGCAACCTTCTAAACTCCCCAGTGGCCTCATCTCATTTCGGACCAAATATTTTACGCAGTACCTTATTTCGGAAAACCCTAAGCCGTTGTTCATCCTTCAATGTAAGCGGCCACGTTTCCGTAAAGAACCGTCGGAAGAATAATAGTTTTATAAATTTTAACCTTTAAGTTTTTAGACCGAAGCCGCGTGCTAAGTAATTTAGCAACTGACTAATAAGACGGATTTCCCACCTTTAACCGGGACTTTATTTCTTCCTGGATTTCATTTTTTCTTGTTATTATTGAACCTAAATACTTGAATTTCTCTACGTGTTCAAAAGTATTACCTGATATATTAATATCATCAAGATCGCCACCATTTCTGTTACTAATCATATATTTCGTCTTATCGGTATTTAATTCGAGTCCTATTTCTTTACCGGTTTTTATTAACACACTTGTATTTATTTGTATGGTTTAGCAGTACCAAATCATCGGCATACCCCAAAACCGGAATCCTGTCACCCATATTTAAACCTTTCTCGGTACACCTCACATTTTCTATGACCTATTCTAAAGCTATATTAAACAAAACAGGTGAAAGGGAGTCACCATGTTTCAAACCCGATCGCACCTCAAATCTCTTGGAGTAATTATGACCGATTCTAACTTTTTAACATGTTTCCGAAAAACATATCTTTTTAAAGGCAATACAAGGCAATAAAAACAACAACGCAAAGGCAATAAAAGAGGATACAAATAAAATGATCATTTAAAATGTTGGAGAAAAAATTGTTATTATTCCAAGAAGCTCTGGCGAGGACACATGTGGTATCCTCTGATTGGACACATTGGTAGTACCTCGTAATTATTGTAATGTTACTTTAGGCTATTATTTAAGTTGGTTTGGTTGGACGGAAATACACGTTTACGGTTTACTGAGTCCAAATGGCCAAGTCCCTAAAAAAGGTCTGTGTGTGTCGTAAGTCTAGCGCAAAAACGAAGAGGCGTTAGAAACTGGAATTTCAAATTTAGGGCAACTATACGCTCGAGACGTTACAGCAACTTTTTTATCGAAACCGGCTTACCAGAAGAGCCACTTTAGACCATGCATTTTGCACCTTTTTTAGATTTTCTCAAAAAAGGCTCTAAAGATTTTAATTAAACTCTCTATATCGATGTAGAATTTAATGAGCTTTAATATCATTTACATTTTGTTCTGATTGAAATAGTCTGACAGGGCTTAAATGCCGAAATTTTAAATTTTCTTCCTCTAAAGTACATTTTTTTTTTTTTATTCTATGGAAATTATTATCTTGTTGCCATCGATAAAAAAACAGGTATATATGTGAGGTAGGCGAATTCGATTTTCAACTAAAGGAAAAAACTTATAATGTTAACGGACTTTTTTGTTTTTGAACATAAGAACAGTAATATATATGTATAATATACCGTTGGAAAGCTAAAGATTTTAGAAAACATATTATCTTATACACAAGCTTGTAAAATTAATAAAGAGTGGTGAAAAGCCGATAAAAATAACTAAATAATAATATTATAGATTTTTTAATAAAACACATGTTTGTATATATATTTTTTTTCTTTGATCATTTATTTTTACATCCACACCTGTCGCTCAGCCCGTGACAATAAGCGGATTTGATAACAATTGATATAAAGGGCATGTCAGGCATGAGGGAGGTCGATACCCATTGGCATCTACTCCTGACTTGAATTTTAAAAGAGTTTACTTAAGAAGATCTCTTAGCCAGCTTCTTTGAATATTCCCTGGCATGTCTGTCGTGGCCATGTTTTGTATGAGTTTGTTAGTATGTCCGTAAAGTTTGTCAAAAACTTGTATGTAAGAAGTCCGAATGTGATCTTGTACCATTGGTATGTGTAAGTCTGTATGTAAAGTTTTGTTACTGACATACCAGGGTGATCGAGTAATAAGTCTTAAAGTTTTTGATTGAAAAGTCTAGATTTTTGCAATATGTTTGTATATAAATTAAATTTAATTAATTCTTTAATAGCTTCACATAATTCTAACTCTAACTGTTAAATTATTTCATTGATTTTAAAACGGAGGTAAGTGAAAGTCGTTTGTTGCCCGCACCAGATTTTCTTCGAATATCTCTTGGTAGAGATTCATATAATTGTACGACTTGATTTAGCTAGTGATGCAGAGTACCTCGGAGGCACAATAAGAAATGCAGTTGGACCTCGGTAGAGGCGAGAGGTAAGGACGGAGCTAATACTGCCTACACTGAGGGCGAGGCGAATCGCAAACCCTTCTCTCCCGCTACCAGCTTTTATTCCCCACCTTTTACACCTCTCATGGAAATCCCAAGCACACAGTAGTCCGACCCTCGTTGCTTCTCTCTCGCTCTAAACACACTTTTTACTACCATAAGGCTCTAATACTACTCAAATTATACATTTCACTGTTTTATTTCTTACATACCGTGTCTTGTCGGAACATTTATAGTGCAGGGTATAAAAAAATTCGCAATCTAGCAAGTTATATTGATTAATTTAAAAATTTCTTGTACATTTTTTCTTGTTTATTTATTTGTTCGACGCCACTTTTACGCAACTGTGGCTAGGCGGACGATGCAACGGTGAGAGTTGTTAAAATTTGTCTATCCAGATTTGATTCCTGTCTATACCTTCGAGACCATTTTTATTAAGGTTTGTTAAGCAGGTTCAGGTAAAGGCAGGTGAGGCTTATTTAATCTGAGGACGAATTACGGTTTTATAAATGATTAATTTGTTTTAATTTTATTATATATATAATAATTTAATTTAAGTTTCTGTTGTTCTCAGGTTTCAGTCAATGAATAAACAATTTTATCTATGCGACGTTTCGAGAATTTATTGTTCTCATAATCATGTCTTAACAATGGAAAAACAAAAAAACAGAACATTAATATTATTATACAATAATTAATATTGATGTTATTGTTAGAGATATAAAGAAGAGTACATTGAACAATGAATAATCATACAGTAGGTACGTAGATATTTTAAATTAGGATTTACATTAAAGATATTATTATAAAATTACTAACAATTTTGGAAAAAATAGTGTCTTAATTAGACATGTGTAGCCTATAAACTTTGAAAGTACACTGAAAGAATAAAAAAAGGAATAGTTCAACTATGGAAGATTTTTGTAGGAATTTATGATGACGTCAGGAGTCCGGAGTATTCTCCTATTGTTGAGTTGTTTTCGTTTTATTTTGTATTATTATTAAGACGTTTATTTATTTTTGTTTAAATTTTAATATGTGTTTATCAAATTTGATTAAACACATATTAACACACACACACAGTAAACACATATACACACATAGACTGAAACCTTAGAACAACAGAAACTTTATATATATATATATAACATATATATATATATATATATATATATAATATATATTTTTTTTTTTTTTTTTTTTTTTTTTTTTTCTCATCTTTGTCGTAAGTGTTCATTTGGTTGAATATTTGTTCGATGAATATTAGGCCGTTCTACAAAAGAAGTCTTGGATATAATATATATAATATATATATATATTATATATATATATTTATATATATATATATATATATTTTTGTTAATTTATTAATTTCCAGACATTGCAACGTTTCAGCCTCTAGGGCACATTTTCAAGCTTCATGCATATCTATGTTACATATCAATTCATTTCACCGCTTATCAGCAGCGGCGTCATAATTTTTTTAAAAGACAGCCGAAAACTGTTGAGCATTTTTGAAAAATGATACATTAAAAAAATTATGACGACGCTGCTGATAAGTGGTGAAATGAATTGATATGTAACATGGATATGCATGAAGCTTGAAAATGGCCCTAGAGGCTGAAACGTTGCAATGTCTGGAAATTAAATACATTAAAAAAAAAAAAAAAAATATATATATATATATATATATAATATATATATAATATATATATCCAAGACTTCTTTTGTAGAACGGCCTAATATTCGTCGAACAATTATTTTGTTATTATTTTTTTTTTCTGATGAGATGTAGTTAAGACAGGATAATTAATCATTATTTTCATCTAGGCATCCTCTAAGTAATTCTGTCTATAACTGGGCTTCTTAGAAAGACTAGCACCCATACACACACACACAAAAATAAAAAATTTACAAGTAGGAACTGGCAGTGTCAATAACCAGTCGTTGAGCCCATAAAATAGCAATTGACATCCATGTCAATAACTATTTAAACAAAAAAAGTTATAAAAAAAGCATTACAGATTTATCATAAAGATTAAACTATTAAAATTAAAACTGAGCCATCAATATTAAAAAAATCAAAATTTAGTTATTGACATATGGGCCATACTCAGCAAACCGTACAATCGGGTGCGTCTTTCTTGAAAATTTCAAAAGTTGAATTTCCGGTCCATCCTTTTTTTTGTATCCCTTATATAGAATCTGATCTGACGTAGCACTGAGCAGTTCTTGATCCGGTATAATTATCAAAAAATTAATTCCACTAATAATTAATTAATTAATTAAAATTAATAATAATTCCCGAAATCAGAAAGTGAGCTAATGACGATCTAGTGGTGAAGCAATGATGAGTCGATGAGCCAATTTTTGGAACGATCTCCCGAAGGTTTTTGAACGTCCTTTTAAGACAGTTCTCGCCTCTTTCATCTGTTATATATTTTAAAAAATTCGCTTCTATATACGATCAGCACTCGATTGAGTACGATAAAGTGTGAACCAGAATATTTCTTGTTACCGAGAGCAGTAGGTTCAAAGTGCTGCACCTTCTGTGGGGTGCGCTAATGACGGGTGCGTCAATGACGAATCGAAGGTTTTCCAAAACGTTTCTCTCCAAAACAAAGTATCAAAATAAATAAGTACATCAATCTCCTCAGTAAGCTGAACCCTATCACGGAAAAATATAAAATTAATCAATTAAAAATAACTAGCAGAGGTAGAGCGGGTGCGACAAAAGACGGCCAATAAAAACTACTCTCACTCACTAGCGTACGTCTTCCCTCCCTGCCACCGTGAAAGATACAGAAGGCGGTTATAAGCCGGCTTGGTCGGCTTGCCGAAGGTGTAACGGCTTTTGCGAGCCTTTTCCCTCCTTTTTATGGCTTGAAAGCAGATCACGGCGCCAAAAACCGTTTGGGGTGCGCCAATGACGCAAAATCCCCCATTTCAGTTTTATTTATTTGAAACGGATATAACCGTTTTCTCAACCTGCAATTCTGTATTATGAAACGTTAGAGTGTATCTATGAATGCAATGGACCAAACCAGTAAAATCTTTCCAGCAACTTACTGAGTACCACGTTGTAGTTGGAAAAGTCTAATTTGGACTGGGTGAGCCAATGATTCTTCGGACATTTATTCAAAATTTTCATACTGGAATAATTCATTAATTTGAACTTATGAATTTGCACCAAGTAGAGCGGAAAAATGTCTACCAGAAAAGAAAAAAAGTTGGAAGATAATCAGTTTCAGTACGAGGGAAATCATTTGGACAGCGTTTGTACGTTTCGTTGAGAATGACCCATACAACGAAATACATTGCAAAAAAAATTACCAGTTACTGTCATAAATATATAAATTGATTATTTTAATTTAAAATCACTCCATACACTTCTATTATAGATTAGCAAACAAAATAAACTACTTACCTTTATTGCAAAAAATATAGGAGAAGAGTAAGAACAAAAAAAAATGGGCAAGAATCTTCATGGAAATCATAAGGTTTTAGCTTTTAACAGGCCATCAACTAAAGCCGCGGAGGTATTAATTTTGACACGATCCTGTGGTTAGTTTTCTAAACACATCATTCATGACATTAAGTTAAAGTTTGGGTGTTAATAATTGTACTGAGTGCCAATAACTGTCTGGTTTATCCTATAATTACCCTAAGTAATGAGTGGTTCCCAACTGCTCTTGAGACGAAAAGTTGTTTTAGAAGTAAAAATACTTTAAATTTGAACCAACAAAATAAAAATCAAGATTTACGAATTCGGCTCGACAACGCAGGCATTGATGAAAAATGTACGAAGTGCACACTTCAGAAGATGCAGTGAACGACATCTAAATGAACGACAATCCAGTGAACGACAGCTAAATGAAGGACGACCCATTGAAGGACAGTTGAATGAAGGACGGATGCAGCGAGGTTTAAATTTCAATCAGCGACTGCATCCCTCAAATATTCAGTGCGCCCCCTCGCAGTGGTAATGGCATTGTCCGCAAGCCCGTCCGCATTTCAGGGAAATAATTCAACAAGAGCCAGGGTTATTGAGTGCTCAGCCATCCACGAGGAGGGACAAAAGGGTGCGGGTTCAACTGCCCAATTTAGTGCGTAGCAGTGTTTACCAATATTTTGAGGTAATTGTGGTTTGATACCAGCATAATATTAGTTAATCTCTTAATATACCATTATAGCTGTGCGTACGGAAATCGAATAACAAATAACCTTTACCACTTTAATAATAACCTTTAACATGAATATATTTTAGTGGATGTAATTAGTTGACCGTTGAGGATTACTGGAAGGAATTAGTCCGGGTGGAGGTCAGTAAATGAAACAACTATTTATTGTTTGCCAACGTTTCGATCCCAATTGTGGGTCATCATCACGGGTAAAAAAAAGATACAAACGAAATATAATTTCAATAACATAAGATACAATATTATATAAACTATTGAACTAGAGAACGTCGGTATTTAAATATAAAAAAAAGAAGAAATATATATGTAAAAAAATCAATTAATTAAATTACAATAGCTATGGTATAATAATGAAAGTGGAATACATAACTAATAATGACTAAAGAAAATGTACAAAGATATCAATATTAACATGAAATATGAAAAATAAAAATATGGAATAGAGTGGGAATACGTACCGCATGGTGGGCGAATGGAAACTGTACCTAGGTACTGTTAAGGTCACGGGTTCAAACCCGCAGGTGGTCCTAGGATTTTTTAATGGGAGTAAAAAATCCTTAGTTACGCCGTCCTTCGGAGGGGACGTTAAAAGGTGGTCCCGAGCCTGTGCGGTGTCAGGTACTCGTTAAAGATCCCTATCCTAATAAAACCTGGATAGGCAAAATTTAGGACTCCCACTGTAGCATCGTCCGATTAGCCATAGTAGCATAAAGTGGCGTTAAATAAATAAACAAACAAACAAACCTAGGTACTGTTTGGTAAATGGCGAGTAGGTATTATGGAAAATACGTAGGAAATGTAGGTAGAATGGAAAGCACGTACCGTATTTATGGACAGGGTCTGACAACCAAAGCTTCGAACCTATTTTTTACTTTTATCACGAATTGTTTTCTGATTTCGGGGTTATTCAATTTAACTAAATCAAAATTCTCGGGATGAATATAGTTCGGTGTACTCCTTTTTGTATTTAGTTTTTGTCGAAGTTTCGCGATTACTAATTCATGATCAGAACCGCATTCTGCACCACGGTTAATTATGCTCCTTTGCCATCTGTTTTGTACTAAAACATGATCTATTTGATTCCGCGTTTGTCCATCCGGCGATGTCCACGTCCACGTATTATGTTTAAACGCATTAATTTTGATTATTAGGTTTTTCGAAATGGCAAAGTTTATTAGTCGGGTCCCATTATCATTACTATATTTGTGCAAACTTTCTTTAAAGATTGTAGGACGATATACTTCTCCCCTTCCAATCTTTGCGTTCGCGTCGCCTAGTATTATTTTAATGTAATTTCGCGGTAACTTATCGTAAACCGGCTCTAGTATATCATAAAATTCGCATTTTACTTCATCATCACTGTCTTCGGTGGGAGAATGAATGTTTATAAACGCGATTTTAGACCAACGACCTTGAAATATAGCAACCGATATTCTTTCACTAAAGAATTGTACGTCCCGTAATGCGGAAAGAATTCTATTCCTAATCAGAAACCCGGTACCTAAACAATAATTAACGCTCCCCCCGTACCAAATAGTATACTTTCCTTCTGTTAACGAACCCACCCCTGGCCAGCAAACCTCTTGTAATGCAACGATATCTAAATGGTACCCCTTAACTTCATTCGCGACCGACTTTAACCCACCTGCCGTATTTAAACTTCTAACGTTCCACGTCCCTATTGTTAGATCTCTAATTTTCATCTTGCGCCTAGATTCCTCTGAAGCAGTCTCCACCCGGAGACCCGAACGGGGAAATAGTTTACCTCCGGATAATGAGCGTTTCACCTCAGAGGAATCCATGACTGTTGGTGGTATTTTGTGAACTAAAATATGTGAGTAGGGCGTTCGAACCTATGCCACACCTTCCAGCAAGCCTGGAGGGACGCACTCATTGTTGGTCAGCGAGTCCATCGGACTTAGCCGGGAGGAGCTTCCGAGGAAATTCCACCGACCATCCCCACATCCACCACCCGTGGGACGCTCCCCATACGCGGTAATGAGATCCACGCGAGAGGTAGGGTCTGACAATAATGACTAAAATTTTAATACTACCATACCAAGAATTAATGAAATTTAATAAGTGATAATAATGATCTATGATAAAAATTTTTTTAAAAATTCTATCGAGAAATATAACCTGTATAATAGTAAGAACAATGATGGAAGATGGAGTAAAACTGAATGGGCAAGCAATAAATTGTTAAAACTATTTAGTTGTTTCACTTACTGACCGCCACCCGGACTAATTCCTTACATGAATATATTTTGTTTTTTTTTTATTAATTTAACGTCTAAAGTTGATCGGACGATGCTACAGTGGAAGTCTATGTCTAATTAGAATAGTAAGGAAGTACCGAATATCGCAACGACTATGAACCATTTACATCCCCTCCGAAGGACGACATAATTAAAGATTCTTTCTTTATTTCATTTTAACAAAACTAGGACTATCTGCTACACGTTCAAGCCGCTCTGCGAGGCGACGATCGAATTTATGCCGTGTACTATTTATCATTATCTGTTCAGACCTTCTAGTATTCTAACATTCTAGTAGGTGCTTATTTGCAAGTCGTGTAACTCCTGCGGTTTTTTCATCCTTATCTCAGATTTCAGACAGTACGTGTAACTCGAATGGCAGTTAAAATGTTTTTTACTTAATATATAGATTTATAATATAATATAGATAGATATTTATAATTGAACAAGTTTGTTGGAAGTGTAGTAAATAAATCTTTAAGGAGTAAATTTTTGTTGTGTTTCTCGAAATGGTGGTATTTTATTGCTAGTAATAATTAAGATTTTGATTTCATGATGTTGGAAATCTGATTAGTACCTATTTATCTGTGTTTTAGGAGGCGTTCATTTATTAAATTATTCGAAAAAAAAGGCTTGTTATAGTTTTAGATTTATATATTGGAAGTAAATGAAGTTGTGTGAGTCGCAGCCAAAGTTCTTTTTGTATTTACGCAGTTGAATATTACTTCCATTCCGGGAACCCCGAATCCAGCAGAGAATCGATTCACATTCGATATTGATGTATCGATTGGAGTATAATTGCAGTTGGTTATCCCTAACTTCGATATTCTGCCTTTGCAGCCTATTCTTAAATTTTTTAGTTAGGTAGTTCTTCAGCAGCAATTAGTTAGATCAATATGGAACAAACGGTGAAAACATATTTTGTGATCTCTTCCGATTGATTACATACTCTTCTAAAATTTTATTCTTGCGATATATTTATGTAATTTTTATGTAGATACATAAAAATGATTCACCAGGAATCCCAAAATGCAATACTGTTTTTAGGATCTTAATTTACAGCTCCACATTTAAGATATTTATCAGTTGTTTTAATATTGTATATAATTTTCTATTAATTATTTAAAGGGATAGTATTGCGATCGTAAAAATTTACTAATATGTGATTTCTACGGTAATACATGTTTTAGGATTCATAGTTTATCATCATACATCATAGAAGATATATATATATATATATATATATATATATATATATATATATATATATATATATAAGGTTTTATACTGTTCTTAGGCTTCAGTCAATAAATGTAGAAAACTTATATTATCAACAGTCGAGAACTGATCTAACAATATATATACGAGTATATAATTATCAAGGTAGAGCATATGCAGTTTTTTAATGTAATTTTTCTTTCTTGAAACAGAAGAGCTATAATATAAAATTATATTATACCGTTGGAAAGATAAAGAATTTAATAATAATAATAATGATAGGCTTACCGAACCTGAAGGTTCGATGCCGATACAACCGAATTCCGCCTGCACAGACTCTTCCAATGTTCACCGTTCAAGCCCAAGCCCCCGAGATCAGCCTTAACGCAATCCTCCCATCGACGATTCGGCCCACCTTTCGTACGTCTACCAGTCGGATCAGCGAATACCAACTTTCTCGGAATCCGTTCCTCACCGAGCCCAACAACTTTACGCGCCCATTTGAGGCTCCGCGACGCTATTAACTCAATTATATTCACAGGGTACAAGTACCGCGATTCTGCGTCGTGCAACCTTCTAAACTCCCCAGTGGCCTCATCTCTCTTCGGACAAATATTTTACGCAGTACCTTATTTTCGAAAATCTTGATCCGTTGTTTATCCTTCAAAGTAAGCGGCCACGTTTCACATCCGTAAAGTACCGTCGGAAGAATAATAGTTTTATAAATTCTAACTTTTAAGTTTTTTGACAGAAGCCGCGAGCTAAGTAATTTAGCAACTGAAAAATAACACGCATTTCCCACCTTTAACCGAGATTTTCTTTCTTCCTGGATTTCATTTTTTCTTGTTAGCCACTCGATCTACTACAGCTGCGAGGATCGACGTCATATATATGGAACTGGGTTTGTTGTCAGCAAGAGACTGGCGCAGATGGTAATAGACTTCAAACCAGTCAGTCCAAGAATATGCCTCCTTCGCCTAAAAGAAAAATTTAACAATTTCTCAATATTAAGCGTGCACGCACCGACAGAGACATCAGAGGTGGAAGAAAAAGATCATTTCTACGACATCCTAGAGAAAACAACGGATAAGATCTCCCAACATGATATTAAAATTATAATTGGGGATCTGAATGCTCAAATAGGTAAGGAATCAGTATTATGCCCTACAATTGGAAAACATAGTATCCATGATTGTACAAATGATAACGGTGGGAGATTTGTCAGCTTTGCAGCAGCTAAGGACCTGGTGGTAGCCAGTACTATGTTTCGGCACAAGAGAATACACCTTGCTACATGGCGCTCCAATGATGGTTTCACTGTAAACCAGATATACCATGTTCTGATAAGTAGGAGATTCAGATCTAGTCTACAGAATGTACGGGCACAGGTAAAGAGGAGCCAATGTTGACTCGGACCACTACTTGCTGGTGGCTGTTATTCACGCAAGAATATCATTATCCCATAATAAATATTTAAAAAAGGCAAACAGTTACGAAACGCAGAAACTAAAAGATCCTGCAACAAATCAAAAATTTAATCAGGCAATGGATGAGAAGTTGCAATTAATGAAAAATGGGATCTATACAAAAAAACAGTGCACAACGTAGCGAAGGAGATCATCGGACAAAAAATAACTGACAAAAGGACACCCTGGTTTGATTTAGATTGCAAACTGGCTACGGACGAGAAGAATGCCTATACCAGATATACCACTTTTAATTCCGAACTCCCAGCCCACATAAACCCTCTAGTCTGCAATCTATCAACCTCACATATTTCTGACAACCCTCCGAGGCGATTGAAAAGAAGATGGCCTCGGGATCTACTTACTTAAATAAACATCGAAGTTCTACCGCTGGGTAGTTCTTCACAAGCCTTTCCGCCCTTTATTCTAATTCAACAGTTTTACTTATTGTATTTATGTTAATACAGTTGTAAAATTCAATAAAATGTAAAAAAAAATAATTCAGGAATAATTTGTTGACTTCTTGATTGCATAAAATTTATATTTCTCGTTTAGAGAAAAGCTAAATTTCAATGTATTTTACTTCTAAACCTTCAAGGAAAGAATGTCCTAAATAATGGTAATAAAACACCATATCAGGAACACTCATGTGATTCAGAAGGAGTTCGCAGAAACCATATTCGCGTTATCACTTATCATTCAGAGAGAGAGAGATAAAACATATGTTTCCAACGAAACTGAATATAATTGTTTAGTATTTTCATCTCTAGCATTAATAAACGTATATCTTGAATCGATTTTATCACTCACGGTAATTAAAAGTCTTTCTCTGTTTCTATTAAATTTTAAAAATCTCAAACAGCAGTTAAGAAGTAGCGAACCGACGTATATTCCTCAACATTTATTCGACTCTTCCTAGCTTTCGATAACGAATACCGGACCCGACAATATTGCCCCTACCCCTTCACCACTTGCAGATCCCAACCATATTGACTTGACCCCCCGGATTCAGTTGCTATAAGCTGCTTTGCTCCTAATGGGGATGAAAACCCTTAAGAAGATTATAAACATTACCATAAAGAGTTTCGCCTCTCTCTCCAAGATCCATCTCAAATATATTACATAGGCCTGGCTATATTATCTTGTTGGTGGGCCGAATCGGAACCAGCGGTATTTCTTTCATGCACATACAGTATATATTGGGTTGATGCAAAATTAATGCAGGTTTTTAGTAGGTATTGTAAATACGCCATATCTTTACTTTAACCATATATATTTAATCAAAATAATTTCCATCTGAATCAATGCACTTTTGCCAACGTTCAACAAGCTTTCTTATTCCACCAGAAAAAAAATCCGAATCCCTGGACTCAATGAAATCACGAAAAGAATTTTCAATGTCGTCCTGGTTTTGAAAATTTTTCTCCCTCAAAAAGTTGTCCAGATGCCTGAAAAAGTGGAAGTCTGTAGGAGAGAGGTCAGGTGAATAAGGCGGATGTTGGAGAACTTCGTAGCCCAACTCGTGCAGTCGTCGAAGCGTTGGTTGTGCAACGTGTGGTCTGGCGTTATCGTGGAGCAGGATCGGCCCCTTCCGATTCATCAATGCTGGGCAAAGACGTTGCAATTTTTGAGTTCCGAGTTCCGCCGCCATTTCTCGTGTGGTTTTGGTTGGGTCTTCTTCCACTTTTGACCTCAGCTGGTCGTTGTCCAGAGCAAGATGACGGCCCCGACCTTCCTTGTCTTCGAGGTCGAAATCTCCTCTGCGAAACTTCTGGAACCAACGCTGCACCGTGCACTCATTAATAGCCCCCTGACCCCACACTTCATTAAATTACGAGCCGTTTGCGCAGCGCTGCGCCCTAATTTAAATTCGTAAAAATAAATTTGACGAAAATCGCACTTTGACATTTTCGATTCAAGACCTTTGAACACACTGAACAAAACGATTTTACTAAACAAATTCATGGTGAAAGAGAGGGTATTAGATAAGGTTTGTTTTGGTATAATAGTGATCAATGTTAGGATTAGCTTTGTTTACACAATTGGAATTAAGATATTGCAATAGAGGAAACCTGCATTAATTTTGCATCAACCCAATATATATATATATATATATATTGTAAAATATATTTGATGGTAAGTATGGATAAATATGGATGTAAAATTGAGTGGGCTTTAATATAATGTAGGTTTCATTCTGATTGAAACAGTCTGACTGGGCTTAAATGCTGATATTTTAAATTTTCTTTTTCTAGGGTACCTTTAATTTTTTAGATTCTATAAAAATAATCATATCAACTTTTCATCATTCATAAAAAATAGGTAAATATGTAAGTTGAATGAATTTGATATCCAACTATAGGAGAAAACTGCAATTTTAATGCATTTTTTTTTTTTTTTTTGAGCACAAGATGTATAATATACCTGTGGAAAGCCGAAGATTTTAGAATAAAATATTATCTTATACAAAACCTTGTAAAATTTATTAGATAGTGATAATAAGCAAATAAAACTAACTGATTATTTCAGATAATAATATAATAGATTTTTTTATAAAACACATGTTTCTATAAAAATTCAATTAATTTTTTTTTTTTTGTAGCTTCATTAATTTTTATCTCTAAATGTATTTGAAAATTCTCTAATCAATTTTAAAGACGGAGGTAAGTGAAAGTATTGTGTTGCACGCATCTGATTTTTATGTCAGTAAAAGTAATACGCATTGAGGAAAATATAATAACCCTCGCGGAAGATTATCTTTTTTTCATATCAATAAGGAAGAGATTTAGAAACCACAGGCTGATGATTAGCAGCGACAGATCCTCCGGAGGCAGACAGCCCCCATTAGGTAGCGGGGTAGAGGTGCTGACACTGCTGAGGTGGAGGCTTCAACCAGAGGCAGCCTTAACATTAACAGCCTCGTGTCTCTATCAGCATTATCTCCTCCCTTCCTCTAATCTCTTCCTTAATATCGCTTCATTCAGCGACCTCTCCAGTCTCATCAACTCCACAATTACACAGCGTATTGATTGTTCTCCCAATCTTCTGGAGCATATATTAATCTTGGAGATATCTGCTTCGGTCAAAACATCTTTAACGACTATGAGCTCATGTAACGGGATTTTTCATGTCAAAACAAGACTCTTCCATGACCGTTCGCTTATTCATTCGACTTCTATTTTATGCGACTGTGGCTAATCGGACGATACTGCATTGGGTGTTTTAAATTCTAAATATCCAGGTTTAATTTGGCCAGGGATCTTAAATGAGTGCCTGAAATCGCTCATGCTTGACGCAACCATTTTACGTCGTTTCCAAATGACGATATGATCAATAATTTTTTACTTTCCTAAAGAAATCGTAGGACCATCTGCCTGATTTGAACTCACAACCTTGAGCCGTTTTATGCTAACTACAATACCTTCAGGGGCAGTGTTTTATTACAGTAGATCATAAGAAAACATTCAGCTTAACAATATAATATCTATAATATTCTATTACACTTTCTCATAAGCCTTTAAATCGAAGTATGGCATTAATGATGGTGTCTACAAATATTTTTGGCGAATTCTTGGTTATGATGTAGCTTCATTTTAGTCAATATTTTAGCATGGCAATACACCATCATTGCCGTGCTTACAAAAATTAAAAAACAACACAACCTTTACTTTTTTAGGTAATAATTTTTTTTTTTCATTCAAGGTCAGTTTAAACTAAAAAGATTATTCGGACGATGCTACAGTTGGAGTCCTAAATTTTGTCTATTCAGATTTAATTAAAAAATCTGGTGCGGGCAACACACGACTTTCACTTACCTCCGTTTTAACATTCGCTTAAACAATTTTGAAATACAGTTAGAGATAAAAATTAGTGGAACTATTAAAGAATTAATTAAATTGGATTTCTATAGAAACATGTCTCTAAATAATCAGTTAGTTTTATCGGCTTTTTATCACTCTTTATTAACTTTTACAAGCTCTTGTGCATTAGATAATATTTTTTTCTAAAATCATTGGCTTTCCAACGGTAGATCATACATGTATATTACTGCTATTATGTTCAAAAACGAAAAATTGCAATCAATCTTTTTTTTTAGTTTTCTCCTTCAGTTGTTTTTTAAATTCGCACAACTTACATATTTAGCTGTTATTTATTAATGCTAACAAGATGATTTGGTTATTTTTATAGAATCTACAAAATTAAAGGTACTTTAAGGGAAGAATATTTAAAATATTGGCATTTAAGTTCTGTCAGACTATTTAAATCAGAATTAAAATTACATGACGTTAAAGCCTATAAAATTTTACATCGATATAGCGAGTTTAATATAAATCGTCGGAACCGTTTTCGAGAAAACCGAAAAAAGAAGCAAAATGTATAGTATAAAGTGGCTTTTCTGGTAAGCTCATTTGGATGAAAACGGTTATGTAACGTCTCGGGCCTAAATTCGTCGAGAATATGAAATTTCAGTTTCATAGGGCTTACCGTATCCGCCCGGGAGTTACCACAAACACACAGACCTTTTGCGGGACTTGGTTATTTGGACTCAGGGGACTATAAAAGTGTATTTCCGTTAGAAACTGAAATTCCAAAATTTTCACGATCGCATAAACGATCTAGTAAGGGAAAGCAAAAAGGGATCTTTTTGTTTATGGTTCTAAAAGCGGTTAATACATTAAATTAGGTTTAATGTAACGACCAACGACTTGGGTTATTTACTCCTTATTTGACTACAGAAAAATTACTGGATATTGAAATATTTTATCTTGTAGAACAGTGTTTCAGTCAGTGCCTATTTTACAGTGTGACCTGTGAATATCTTGAGATCTACATTCCTTGGCACTCGAAACCATAACTGGGCGTTATCCCAGCCCTCCTTGGCTCCATGTCTACACCGATGGTTCAGCGGAACATGCAAATTACAATGGAGGAGCAGGCGTGTACTCCCATCTATTTCAAATCTCGAAGCCGGTAGGAAAATGGTCGACAAATTTCGATAGCGAAATTCGAGCTATATAACTAGCTTTGCAAGCTATCATAAATATAGATGCAAAGAGAATTGTGTTGTTTGTGGATTCACAGGCGGCCATCATAGCAGCTACGCAGCCAAATGCATCTCAAGAAAATGACGTTGTGAACTGCCAATTAAAAATTGAAACAGCTGCTTCAACAAGGTAGACAGGTGGTTTTCCAATGGATACCCGGCCACTTTGGTATCCATGGGAATGAAGTAGCCGACAAGCTTGCAAAAGAAGGTGCAGCTTCGGAACAGTTGGACAATCGAATTTCCTATCGTAGAGCTAGGGATGAAGCTAAGAGGGCATATCATGCTCTACTAACGGACTCCCAAAGGCTCAGTTCGATCAACAAGCACTGGGCCAAACTCCTTATAGAAGAAGAAAGAATACCAGTAGATTTGAAGAGAAAAGATGCTGTTGCACGGTTCCGAATGATTACTGGCCATGACTACCTCGCAAAACACTTGCATCGGATCGGAGTGGTAGGGTCTCCACTTTGCTGCCTTTGTCATGCAAATATTGAAATGGATGCAGCACATCTAGAAGTATGTCCCCGATTACAAAAAATAAGAGGTGAAACCCCATCCAGATCGGAGTGGTACTGAGCTGCCAGATCCCTTATGGCGGAAGTCGAAATGGGAAGGGATAATTAAAAAAAAAACAAAAAAAAAAAAAAAACATTCAGATTTGAGCGTCGTTTTGTTCCTGAGTAAATTCACGTCTTATGATAAGATTAACATGTCGTATTTTGTAGAGTATGTAAAATGGCGCTACCGATCCTCTGCGATTTCAGGTACTCGTTAAAGGCAAAATTTAGATCTCCTACTGTAGCATTACTTATTTGCTATAGTATTATTAAAGTGGCATTAAGTGAATAAAAATAAAATAATAATTAGAAAGTATTGGGTTGTGTCACATGAAATGTCCGTTTTCAAGGTAAAGGATTTATATTGAATATACGACATGAAAACAAGATAATTTTATTCGAAGTATTTACCTTATTTTTCTAAAACGCACTTGATCATCATCTTCAAAAAGTTTTCCTTTGACGAAGTTGTCTAAAATTCTGAACAGGTGATAATCTGTTGGAGACAAATCGGGAGAATATGGTGGGTGCGGAAGAACTTCGTAGCCCAGTTCTTTCAATTTTTGCACGGTATGATTTGAAACATGGGGTCTTGCTGCCGCTCAGTGAGATCATGAGGTACCCATGTATCGAGCTTTTTTACTTTCCCAATACACTTTAAATGTCTGGAAACGGTAGATGCACTTGCATTTAGTTGTGCTGAGAGTCCTTTAACTGTTTGGTAGGGGTTGCCTTCTACTGTATGTTTGAAGACATCGTTGTCTATTACGGACGGAGATCTTCCTCGGGGCAAGTTTTCCAAGTCGGTATCCCCAGCTGAAAACTTAGCAAACCAACGGCGAATGGTCCTCGTACAAAAATATTACTCGAAAATCGCGTGTTTCCATGTTCATATTTGGAGGTATACAAAAAAAGTGGATAATTGATTGAGAAGCTAAAGTTTATAATACAACGGTAGAGGATTAGTAACTTTTTACTTTAAATATTTAAACATTCGGAAGAAAACAACAGAGACCTGCAAAATCCTTTATGTATTTCAGAAACTATAAAAACGGACATTTCATGTGAAACAACCCGATGGATTTTTTTTTTTAAACAATCAAAAAACTTATATACTTTTACGAATTAAAAATTGCTAATTCTATCATTGAAGTAGTAAATTTATTTAGGATCAAAACGACGTTAAAACCTGAGATAAAAGTTAATATTTTATGGTAGTTTGCATAATTGTATTTCATAATTATTTCTCAAAGCTGTTAAAAGCTGTTGTCGCTCCGATTCACGTTAATTAAAATTAAAAACAAATTAAATCTAAAAGCACAGCAAACTAAAAAAAAAAATAACGTAGCATCCACTTATTTTTCGGACTCGCCTACGCTTCATTAATATTCAGTACTTGATTACAAGAACAATTTACCACTCCACTGGCCGTAATTGTCGACTTCAACGGCCAGGCTATGAGAGAGATGAGGCTACAAAAACAAAGTTTTTGAAAATTATATCAAAGGAGAAATTAGCATCCGTATTTCGATACAATCCCTCCTAAAAAAAAAAAAAAAAAAAAACTTTAAAGAACTTTATTATCTGGTGCCACTCGTTAGAGAAGAGTTGAGAATTTTTAATTTACACAATTCCGAGAAGATAATTCCCTTGATAAGGCGAAAAATGGGGAGTTGGTTCCCCCAAGCTCCTCCCTCGCCCACCGCAACATTTTTCATTAGATGGAATTAATTGGCGCTAATCCTCTTGCTGCGACCGCTTCATTAGCGAAGCCCTGCTATGGGACTTAGGCCGCCGTGGCTTTTTATAAAGCCCCTTGTCTTTGTCCGGGGTCGAGGAAAGTGGGGCTTAATAACTTTTCGATAGGGAGAACCCCTTCGATGCGAACATGGACTCGCCTGTGGTGTAGTCAGATGGCTTACTTACTAGATAGAGACGACTCCTGAGGTCATATTACAGTTGTTTGTTTTATAATAACTAAAAATTAGTTTATTAATTGATAATTATAGGCCTACCGAGGCCGAAGGTTCGATGCCGATACCACCATATTCCGTCTACACAGTCTCGGCCAATGCTTTCCGTTTAAGCCCAAACTCCCAAGATCAGCCTTAACGCAATCCTCCCATCGACGCTTCGGCCTACCTTTCGGACGCCTACCAGTCAGATCAGCAAATACCAACTTTCTCGGAAGCCGTTCCTCACCGAGCCCAACAATTTTACTCGCCCATTTGAGTATCTCCGCGACGCTATCAACTCAATTATATTCACAGGGTACAGGTTACGCAATTCCGCGTTGTGCAACCTTCTAAACTCCCCAGATCCTTCATCTCTCTTCGGACCAAATATTTTACGCTGTACCTTATTTTCGAAAACCTTAAGTCGTTGTTCGTTCTTCTAAGTAAGCGGCCACGTTTTACATCCGTAAAGAACCGTCGGAAGAATAATAGTTTTATACATTCTAACCTTTAAGTTTTAGATAGAAGCCGTGAGCTTAGTAATTTAGCAACTGAATAATAACACGCATTTCCCACCTTTAACTGGGAATTTATTTATTCCTGGATTTCATTTTTTCTTGTTATCATTGAACCTAATTACTTGGATTTCTCTACTTGTTCAAAAGTATGCCCTGATATATCAATATCACCAAGATCGCCACCGTTTCTGCTACTAATCATATATTTCGTCTTATCGGTACCTAATTCGAGTCCTATTACTTTATCGGTTTTTTATTAACACACTTGTATTTAGTTGTATGGTTCCCGTGTCTTCAGCTAGCAATACCAAATCATCGGCATACCCCAAAACCGGAATCTTGTCCCCCCATATCTAAGCCTTTCTCGGTACACATCACCTTTTCTATAACATATTCTAAAGCTATATTAAATAACACAGGTGAAAGGGAGTCACTCTGTTTCAAACCCGATCGCACCTCAAATCTCTTGGAGTAATTATGACGATTGTAATGTTTCCGACAAACACATCTCTACTAGGTTTACTAACTTTTTAGGTATTCTCTGTTCAATCATGATGTTATATAGCTTCTGACGGTCTATTGAATCATAAGCCTTTTTAAAATCGACATTTAGTTTATTATAATTTAAAAAAAAAAAATAATATTTAACGATATTATAGGAAAGAAGTAATATTAGTTATTATTGTCCATATTTATTTTTTTACTTTCACTTACCTATATATGAAATTGTGTGAAATTCAATGTGTGTGTTTGAAAGTCCAGCGCAAAAACGAAAAGTCTTATGGAACTAAAATTCCACATTTAAGGCAACTATACGCCGAACAACTTTTTCATCAAAACAAGCTAACCCGAAGAGCCTCTTTATACCATGCATTTTGCAACTTTTTACAATTTTCCCAAAAACGGATTTAACGATTTTGATTGAACTCGCTATATCGATGTAAAATTGGGCGGGCTTTATTATGATGTAGGTTTCATTCTGATTGAAATGGGATGACAGGGCTTAAATGCCGATATTTTAAATTTTCTTGCTCTAAACTACCTTTAATTTTGTAAATTCCAAAAGATTAAACAAGTTGGACGACTTTGATGACCAATTAAAGGATAAAAGAGCAAAACTATTTTTAATATAATTTTTGTTTTTGATATTAAGAACAGTAATATAGACGTATAATATACCGTTGGAAACAGAAAGGTTTTATAAAAAATACTACCTGATACACAATGTTGTAAAAAGTAATATAAAGAGACGAATGGGGAATAAACTTATTAGTGATTAACAATTTTTTTTTTTTTTTTTTTTTATTTATAGTAATTTACAACTGTATTTAAGAACACATAAGTAAATATGAGGAATGAAAAAAAAGTCACGAAAATGTCTTGAGAAAGAACTACCCAGTGGTAGAACTTCACTATTTTAAGACAGTAGGTCCCGAGGCCATCTTCTTTTCAGTCGCCTTGGAGGGTTATCAGGGATATCTAAGGAAGATAAATTACTGACTAGTGGGTTTGTGTGGCAAGAAGTTTAGAATGCAAAAAGGAGTATCTATCACGGGCTATTTCTGCAACAAATGGGATGTTTAGGTCATTATGGAGGAGTTGATTTGTAACAAAATAAGGGGCATTCAGGATTTTGGATTGTAAGGACTGGATGCGGGAGGAATTAGATGGTTTCGTAGAGCTCCAAAACTCGATTCCATATGTCCAAATAGGTCTGATAATTGTGATGTAAATGAGTCTTTTGTAATATACTGTAAGTTTTGAACGTTTGTCTAGTAAGTGTTGTAGTAATCAGTAGGTTAACGATTTAAAATAGTTATATTATTTATTCTAAATCATATGTTTCCAACGAAAATGAATACACGTTTTACTAAAATCAACTTCAAATATTTTTTCAAATTGAAGTATATTTAATAGTTTTTAAATTGGTTTTTGGAGTCTAGGTAAGTGAAAGTCATGTGTTGCCCGCACCAGATTTTTAAATGGATGCCTCCCAACTCTCCCACTACCACCTCACACTCAAGGTCTGCCTCTTCTCTCATTGTGTAGTGCGTCATTAATTTAATAATCTGCTTGGAGCAGCTAGTTACCAAAAAAGGCGCTACATACCGCTTGTGGAAGGGACAATTTCTCACATATTTTAGACGCTAGTTAACTATACACCACTTTTTTCTATCTTTCTGATTGCTTAACAATTTCATGTCGACAAAAAACATTTATACTTAAAAAGCTTTTCAAAAATATATCTATTTTTATGGTATCATCATAATAATGGAAATGATGGTATGGCAGGCTATCACAGAAAGAAGTAATTGATGATCAAATGACTGAGACTTCCCATATCAGCTGTGGTATAGTGTCTAACATGGCAGCCTTCTATGCCCAAAGTCTTAGGTTCAAACCCTACATATGGCTCTGAGATTTTTCTAAAGGGAGTAAAAACCCATAGATTTGCCATTCTTTGGAGGGGACGTAAGAAGCATAACCACAGTTGCATGAAGTAACGTCAAATTAATACACAAACAACAAGTGGTATTGCTAAATTATGGATATGCCTATCTCGTATGTCACTGCAAATTCAAAAGAATAAAAATAAAATCTGGCTCTAAATAATAACCGTATACATAAAATATCTAGTGCGCGAAACACACGACTTTCACTTACCTCCGTTGTTACAATAAATTCAGATATTTTAAAAAAAATTATAAATACACTTGGATATAAAAATAAATTGTTAAAGTATTAATTACATTGATTTTCAATCGAAACATGTGTTTTATTAAATAATCTATTATATTATTATCTATAACAAGCAGTTAGTTTTATCGGCTTTTCATCACTCCGCTAAATTTGCATTTTTGTGTATACGATACGGAATTAGGAATCTTACAAAGGAAATGTAAAGTGACGAATAGAGAATGAACTTATTACCGACTAGCTGTGAAACGCAGTCTATAAATCATTTGGAATCATTGGGAAGCGAGGTTTTTTCTCCCAAATTTTCCCCGTTTTTCCCAGATTTTCGACTGATTCTTCGGTCCTATTGAACGCAGCGTGATGTTATATAGCCTATAACCTTCCTCGATAAATGGACTATCCAACACAAAAAGAATTTTTCAATTAGAACCAGTAGTTTTTGAGATTAGCGCGTTCAAACAAACAAACTCTTCAGCTTTATAATATTAGTATAGATTAATATAGTTATATTATTTAATCTAAATCATATGTTTCCAATGGAAATTAATACACGTTTTACTAAAATCAACTTCAAATATTTTTCATATTTAATAGTTTTTAAGATTCGAGGTAAGTGAAAGTCATGAGTTTTCCGGACCAGATTTTTCTTTGTTTATCGCGGTTTACTGATCCTATCTTCATTCATAAATGTGTCTCTGTCTTTAAACGTAATTGATTTATGAGGTTATATATGGATAAAAATTTAATTTTTTATTTATTTTATAATTATTCACGATGTTTTCTACCAACTATCTTCGATTAATGAAAACAACAAGCTATTTTCATTATCATTCTGGAGCTCAAAATAACTTGAAAATATTTAACATTTGACAACGTTGGGAATATTTTGAGCTAAACATGGACGCTAGAGTCGACACGAAATAAATCAGTCGGTTCAGAAACCGGCGACACATTGGGAAAGGCATGAGATTCTTCCATCAAGCGAGTGGGATACATTTTCGTGACAAACGCGAATCCAGCTCGCGCTTGCAAAATCTACACCTACCAACGCCATTCCGTCTAAATCACACTCAACAAAATGTCACTCCTTCACATATGAATCGAATTTAGTGCATGCTTCATGCCAAATCTTACCTCGAATAAATTGATTCATTTGATAAACTACACACACGCACACCGAGAAAAAAAATATATATACACACATACATTATTTAACTTTCCAATGGTATAATATACATCTGCTGTAATTATTTAAAAAAAAAACATTAAAACTATGTTTGCTCATTTTCCCTTCAACTTTATATTAATCCGCTTTTTATCAATACTCATAAAATGATATCAGCGGTTTTTTCAGAAACTATAAAATTAAAGGTAATTCGAAAGAAGAAAATCAGAAAAATTAAAATAGCGACATTTAAGCTAGGCAGATCACAATGAAACCTATAACATATCAAAGCCAATTAATTTTACATCGATATAGTGAGTTTAATCAAAATCGTTAGAGCCGTTTTTGGGAAAATCGTAAAAAAGTGCTGAAAAAATAAGATAGGGATGGTCAGAATGGAATGATGATTATCAGATCATTCGATTATTTCAATCATTCGAATTAATCGGTTATCGGATTAATCGTTTCGGAGAAACGAATGATCATTTAAACTAAATTGTATAACGATAATTGAGGGATTAGGAGGGGATATAACCAAATGACGATTTTTTTTTACTCATCACATAAATTATTATAGCCAGCTCAGCAATCGTAGATAGGGAAATTAAGACGTTGATTTCCAAAAGGTACTATATCCATTCTAGGAAATTTTACAGGAAGCAACAAAATCTCTCGTTACTATATTATTAAACTGCCTTATTTGGGTCTTTTTGCCTTAAAATTTAGAATTATTTTTTTACTATAATAATAGCAGCATATTAAAGTTATGTAATGATTTTTTTTTAGAATGATTTGAAACGATAATAACTGCGTAATTAGTACTTTTAGAAAATGACCGCATTTCTAATCGCGCTTTTTAAGGACTTGAGAATTCATTAGATAACATCAAATAGAATATTTAGAAAAAACTAAATGATGAGAATACACATATGTAAAGAAATCAATTTCATATAAAATGTCCTTTAGTACCTTTTGGAAATCAACGTCTCAATTGTGCCATCATATTAATTATTCGATCATTCGATTATGGAATCATTCGATTATTCAAATAATCGAAGTCCGATCATCCGACTATGTCCACCCCTAGTATAAAAGTAGCCCTTCCAGTCAGTCGAATTTAGTGAAAAAAATGCTTAAGGTCTCGGTATAGTTGTCTTAAATACAAATTATCAGTTTCGTACAACTTTTTGTTATCGTGCAGGACTTACCACAAACACACACACACACACATACACACAGACACACACACACAGACACACAGACCTCTTTGTGGTACTTGGTCATTTGGACTTCGGGAACCCTAAAACAGGTATTTTCGATGAAAACTCGAATACGAAAATTTCCGTTATCGCAATACTTTCCTTCACTATATTTTTACTTTCACTTACTATGTATAGTAAAGGGAAGTATTGCGATCGTGAAAATTTTCGAATTCCAGTTTTCAACGGAAATACACGTTTTAGGGTCCCCTGAGTCCAAATAACCAAGTCCCGCAAAAAGGTCTGTGTGTGTGTGTGTGTGGTGACTCCCGGGCGGAAATGGTAAGTCCTATGAAACTGAAATTTCATATTTAAGACAACTATACGCCCGAGACGTAACAAAACTTTTCATCACAATGATCTTACCAGAATAGGCACTTGATACCATGCATTTTGCGCCTTTTTTCGATTTTCTCGAAAACAGTTCCGACGATTTTGATAAAACTCGCTATATCGATGTAAAATTTAATCGGCTTTAATATCATGTAGGTTTTATTTGGATAAAAATGGTTTGACAGGGCTTAAATGCCGATATTATAAAATTTTCTTCCCCTAAAGTACCTTTAATTTTGTAGATTCAATAATAATAACTAGATTATCTTGATAATGCTGATGAAAAACAGGTAAATATATTAATTGAATAAATTCGAAACCCAACTAAAGGAGAAAACAGAAAAAATATTTTTTTAATGCAATTTTTTGTTTTTGAACATAAGAGCAGTAATGTACATGAATGATATACCGTTGGAAAGCTAAAGAGTTTAGAAAAAAATATCATCTCATACACAAGCTTTTAGAAGTTAATAGAGAGTGATGAGAAGAAGATAAAACTACCTGATTATTTTAGATAATAATATAGTAGATTTTTTAATAAAACACATGTTTCTGTATAAATTCAATTTGATTCATTCCTTAATAGTTTCACGTATTTTTATCTCTAACTGTATTTGAAAATTCTTTCATTGATTTTAAAAATCGAGGTAAGTGAAAGTCGTGTGTTGCCCGCACCAGATTTTTTTTACACAGGTAGATGAAAGTAAAAATCTGTTGCGGGCAACATAAGAATGAATGATTGAAGTTTTAAGAAATATAGTTAGTTTCGTTGAAATCATATGTTTTAGATTAAATAAATACTTATAAAATTGTTTTTCTCATCATTGTCGTCATTTTTCTTTTGTTCTAATATTTGTTCGTTAATTATCAGGCCGATTTGCAAAAGAAATTCTTGGATATTTTTTTAAAACACTTTATTTATTCCAGTATCGCGACGTTTCAGCCTCTAGGGCCATTTTCAAGCTTCTGTAAATCAATTAAAATCTTATTGCATTTATATATTTTTCCAACAATTCAATTACAACAACATATAATAAATTATTTTTAATAATTTTGTCACCTACCATGCATATCCATCTCAGTTATCTTTTAATTTTACCGCTTTTCACCAGCGTCGTCATAATTTTTTTAAAAATGTCATTTTTCAAAAAAAAAAACCTGTATTCAAAAATATCATATTATTTTTCATCATCCATTGAAAAAGTGGATCTATTTATTCAAAAAAGAAAATAAACATTTTTTCCAACTTACTTAACAGTTTTCAGCCGCCTTTTAGGTGTTCTCGTGCGCGACTGAACTTGGGGTGGGGATGCCAAAGGATTTATATATTTACTCTCTCGATAGTACTTGCATAAAAGGTGTTTAGGTTGTCAACGTCTGTTTGGTGGTTAACTGATTTTTCTAAATTTTTTGTTATGTAAATTGATTCTATGATTCTACGTTTATTTATGTTTTCTTCCTTGTGTAGGACGGAGATATTATCAAAATCAAAACTATGTTTATGTTTATCGCAGTGTTTTAAAAAAATATCCAAGAATTTCTTTTGCAAATCGGCCTGATAATTAACGAACTTATAAAATTGTTATCTAAAACATTCAGTTAGTTTTATTTGCTTTTCATCTATCTGCATTACATTTTACAACTTGGTGGGTATAATAATACGTTTTCTTAAAGCCTTAGCTTTCCAACGGTATATTATATATTACATATTACTGTTCTTATCATAAAAAAAAAAAAAAAAAAAATACATTGAAAATATTTTTTCTCTTTTCTCCTTCAGTTAATTGTCAAATTCAAACTATCACTATTTAAGCCCTGTTATATTAGATCAATCAGCATTAAATCTAAACCATATAAAAACCCAATAAATTGTACATCGATATAGGGAGTAAAAGGTACAAAATGCATGGTATAAAGTAAAACTTCCGGTCAGCCGATTTTTGTGAAAAAGTTTCTGTAACCTTTCAAATATATGCGCTTTTAAAATTTAAAATTTCATTTCAATACATCTTATTGTTTTCGAGCTTGACTTTCCAAATTCTCGGTTACACAAACACCCTTTTTGATCGACTTTTTTTTTTTTGCTCAGAGGACCCTAAAACGTGTATTTCTGTTGAAAACTTAAACCACACAATTTTCATGATCGCGATACCACCCATACTATATATTTCATATATTGGAGCCAAAATACTGAGGTAATATGAGCTCTGGGTCCTCTCGTAGAGCGATTTTCCTCAGCTAGTGTCTAATGAGAATTTTACACATTTTATATCATTTTTATCAGTTAATAATGGTTCTACTATTGCTTTTCAAACTCTTCAATCCTACTTCTGAGACCTTCAGGTATGTTGTCAGACTTGAAGAATTGAAATAAATTCAACAAATCCCACCAGATAACCTTTACCCTTCGTCGTAAACCTATGACATCCTGCCTTCTGTCTCCTTATAATAACAATAATACTCCTCTTGTCCCGGTTGAACAGATTCGCTACCTAGGACCTCTACTTGACAAACGACTAACCTGGAATCCGCACACTAGACTGAAACGATAAGAAGCTTCCCGCCGTTTTAGCTTACTTCAACACTTACTGGACAGACGCTCTAACCTTCCACTTAACTACAAAAGACTCATTTACATGACAATAATAAGGCCTATCTGGACTTACTAAGTTGAGCATTGGGGCTCTACTAAACTATCAATTTCTTCTCGTATTAAATCCTTACAGTCCATCCTTCGAAAAATCCTTAGTGATCCTTACACTGTCACAAATGAACTCATCCATAATGACCTTAATGTTTCATATGTTGCTAATTTGACCCGTACCATCAATCGTTCCATGACAAACTCCACTCGTACTCTAACCCACTAGTTTTAAAATTTGCTTCCTCTTCTATTCCTGACATTCCTCTGAGGCGTCTGAAAAGATGAGGCTCTCGAGACCTTCTACTCTTGATTACCTAGTTGAGTGCTGCCAATGGGAATTTTCTCTTCATGAATTTTATCTGACAGCTAATTTACTTGATGTATTAACTAATACCGTTGTAAATCTCAATAAATTATAAAATAAAAAAATTTTATGTGTTTACGGGTGGAAAACATTGATCGGCCCTGCAGCTAACTACGTAGGTAGAGTTGGACGCGATGGAGGAAGACCCCATCCGAGAGAAGAAGATGTAGACATGATCACGTAGGAAAGGCCAAAATAAATATCCACGTGTGGAGAGATGAATAATTTTAAAGATCGCTATTGGTAGAGTCTAAGGTTATGCTACCGTATTTATGGTAGCATAACCGACGCTACCAAAATACTGTTCTGTATACCATAGATAAGGAAGTAATATGATTAGTTCTGGTATTAATTTTATAACAAAAAATGAAATCCAGGAAGAAATAAAGTCCCAGTTAAAGGCGGGAAATGCGTGTTATTATTCAGTTGCTAAGTTACTTAGTTCGCGGCTTCTATCCAAAAACTTAAAGGTTAGGATTTATAAAACTATTATTCTTCCGACGGTTCTTTACGGGTGTGAAACGTGGCCGCTTACTTTGAAGAATGAACAAAGGCTTAAGGTTTTCGAAAATAAGGTACTGCGTAAAATATTTGGTCCGAAGAGAGATGAGACCACTGCAGAGTTTATATGGTTGCACAACGCGGAATTGCAGTGCTTGTACCCTGTCAATATAATTGAGTTGATATCATCGCGGTGACTCAGGCGAGTAAGTTGTTGGGCTCGTTGAGGAACGGATTCCGAGAAAGTTGGTATTCGCTGATCCGACTGGTAGGCGTCCGAAAGCGTCGATGGGAAGATTGCGTTAAGGCTGATCTCGGGGGCTTGGGCTTGAACGGTGATCATTGGACGAGTCTGTGTATACAGTATTTGGTGGTATTGGCATCGAACCTTCGGGTTCGGTAAACTATTATTATTATTATTGATTTTATATCTATACTGATAGTTCTATTTACCAGACTAATGGGCGGGGTGTTAGATGTGTATACATATATATGTAACAAGCATAGGCTCCTTGATCTAGATGAGTCATATAGAACAGGATGGTTAGGGGAGACTGTAATTGGGGGATCTGAGGCCGTGTAGTTAAGGGTGCTTCTCATGAGTCGGCGTATTTTGTATTTACTTGTTTGTCATCTTTTCGTTCTGTTTGTATTAATTAATTGAATAATGTGAATGATTATTATTCCACAAACAGAAAGTGCAACCGAGTGTGTTCTGTTATAGACTGGCATAGGGTACACTAATTGAGAAAAAATGTAGTTCATCTAAATAATCAATTACTATAGATTTCTTTGTTAATTTATTTCTGTGGCGATCGTGAATAAGTGGTTAAGTCAAAATCTTTCATTTTACAGGTGAGCGATTTAAACTTTACGTAATACCCAAAATAGAGTTATAACATACAGCTTTCTTTCCACCTGAAATTTCTTCCACCTAGAAATATCTGTAACAAATTTAACACCAGTTTTTTACGACCGCCACAGATTGAACGTCACTTTATGCTACTATGGCTAATCGGACGATGCTACAGTGGGAGTCCTAAATTTTGCCTATCCAGGTTTTATTAGGATAGGGATCTTTAACGAGTACCTGACATCGCACAGGCTCGGGACCTCCTATTAACGTCCCCTCCGAAGGAAGGGATAGCCAAGGATTTTTTACTCCCATTAAACAATTCTAGGACCATCTGCGGGATTTAACCCCGTAACCTTTGTTATGGTAGCCTCCCTGCTACCGGTGATCCCCGATTTTCTTCGGTATGGTAAGATTCTGAATCGTTTTTTTTTTCGTGAGTGCGTGAGTTCCAGGTGAAGGGCATTATCACCAGCTGGGACTAAAGGGTCGTTAGGGGTTAAAGGAGGGGGGGGGAGAAGGATGGGGGATGGATGGAGGTGAGGAGAGGGGTAAGTGGGGGGCGACGAGGGGGGTAAGTGGGAGACAGGAGGCGGAGAAGTGGTTTCCGACAGGGTAAAGAGGTTATTCCAGGGGATTCATTGATTCTCATTTTTACGGCCCATTCTTCACTGTAATGGATACGGGCTACGGCAGTCGGGATCTTGAGTTGGGGTTCAGGTTGGCACGAGGGAGCCTGGCGAAACAATCTTATCCCTGACAGATGAAAATACTTTAAACTGGTCTTAAGAGGGCGGAATGGCTGATTCAGAAGGGAGTGTTATATTCTACAGGGTGTCTAGCAACAGGGAAAACCGGGAAAAGTCAGGGGCTTTAAAATATAAACGTGCGACACCCAACTAATTATATCAAAATATTTGTTAAATAATTAATTATTTTTACGTTCAATAAAAACGTGTGTTTTATTAAATTTGTGGCGGTCGTGAAAAACTAGATAACTCGAGTTATATCGAAAATAAGTTAACTTCATGTATCCCTCCCTCAGACCTTCTCCTACGTCGTGTTAAATTGGCTAAAGAAATTTCTTGGTGGAAGAAATTTCACGTGGAGAGAAAGCTGTAATTAATTACCCTATTTTGGTAGTCGCTCACCTGTAAAATGAAAGATTTGTTCTTAACCACTTATTCACGACCGCCACAGAAATAATCTATTATATTTTTATCTACAATCAGTTATCATAAACTCAATAACTAAAGGGAGTTTATGCTTGGACATGGCTCAGTAATGCCCTGATGATGGCTCACAAGCTTGGGCCGAAACGTTGGCAAAATTAAAAAACTTTTCAAAAAATGAGGGATTCCTGACTATTCCACCTATAATTACAATCAGTTAGTTTTATTTACATTAACATTCAAAATTCCGTGTATTAGATAATATTTTTTTCTAAAATCTTTGGCTATCTAACGGTATATTATCTATATTACTATTCAACGGTATATTATCTACGGTAATACATCTATATTACTATTCTTGTGTTCAAAAACACAAAAATTGCATAAAAAAATATGTTTGCACTTTTCCCTTTAGTTGTTAATCAAATTCGCTCAACTTCCATATATATCCGTTATTTATCAATGCAAATAAGATGATGTTCCAAATTTTTTGAAATCTACAAAATTAAAGGTACTTTAGAGGAAGAAAATATAAAATTTCGGCATTTAAGCCCTGTCAGACTATTAATTATATATTATAATAAATTTTATTTTCAATATACTTTTCGTTCTCGCGCTGGACTTACCGCACACACACATACGGACACCCTCCCCCCACGTACAGACCCCCCCCCTTACGTACAGACACCCACAGACCTTCTTGCGGAACTTGGTCATTTGGACTCAGGAGACCATAAAACGTGTATTTCTGTTGAAAACTGTAATTCGAAAATTTTCACGATCGCAATACTTTCTCTTAATATATATTTTATATATAGGTAAGTTAAGGTAAGAAGTCAGGAAGTTTGTACTTGTCAAGAAAAAAGGTCCCTAGATAACATCGTTTCTTCTTCACTCAGAAAAAAGTTCCAATAAGCCTACTTGTTGATTCAAACATTAAAGAAAAGCTCTTAAACTTTATATAGATATATTGATTGTAAATAAATTTGTAGTCAGATTTGTAAATATTGATTATTACTAACAGCAGTATCCAAGTTTATCATAATTCATTGCTAAGTCAACTTAAACAACTACAATTTCAGCTGGTGTCGGGTAGATATAGTTGAATCTTATCGTAAAGAAATTAATCATTATATATATTTTTAATCTAGTATACCATATTAATTATAATTATTCTATGTTATGTTGATTTTCACTGTGATTTGGCAGGTAAAATACTTACAATATGGAATTTCTTTGAGCTGATGTGCTAGAAACCCTGTATTAGCAGTTAGTCAGGGTATTTCGATATTAATAACTTTTTTTTTTTACACAATATAATAATACTAGTCCTATTGAAACCGAAGGTTGGATGCCGATGCCACCAAATATTGCCATAAAGATTCGTCCAATAAACACCTTCCAAGCCCAATCTCCCGCGATCAGACTTAATACAATCCTCCTATCGACGCTTCGGCTTCCTTCCACGACACCTACCAGTCGAATCAGAAAATACCAACTTTTTCGGAATTCGTTCATTACTGAGCCCGACAACTTTACACGCACATTTGAGTCTCTGCGATGCAATCAACTCAATTATATTGACAGGGTACAAGCTCCGCGAATCGCGTTGTGCAGCCTTCTAAACTCTCTGGTGTCCTTATTTCTTTTCGGACCAAATATTTTACGCAGTGCCGGTATTATCGAAAAACCTTAAGACGTTTTTCATCGCTCCAAGTAACGGGCTACGTTTCACATTCGTAAAGAACCGTCGGAAGAATAATAGTTTTATAAATTTTATCCTTTATGTTTTGGAACAGAAACCGCGAGCTAAGTAATTTTTCTACCAAATAATAACACGCATTTTTCGCCTTTAACAGGGACTTTATTTCTTCCGGGATTTAATTTTGACTTTCACTTACCTATATATGAAATACATAGTAAGGGAAAGTATTGCGATCTTGAAAATTATTGAATTCCAGCTTCGGTCCAGGGGTGAGGGCAGGAGGGGGGGTTAATGCCGAGATAAAAGTCCCCCTCGTACCGAGAGTTGAACTCGTAATTTTTTGGTTTCAATATATTGGTCATCTGGTAGCTAGGCAACGCGTGTTTATTTTTAAACAACGCGCGCTAACCAACTCAGCCACCCCGCTCCCTCTAAATATAGAAGTTGCGACTTTGGGCATAGAAAGACTGTTATGCTAGCCACTTCACTACATGTAAAGCCAAATTTTCATGAGGATATTTTGTATGTTCCTTACATATTTATTTAAGCAAAATATTCTGCAAGTAAAAAGTGTTTTTTTTTCTCAATAACTCTGTGACTAAATGTAGAAGTTGCCTACCTCGCTCGGATGTAGGACACGCCGATAAGCCCCGCCGGAGAACGAAGTCCCATATTAAGTCCCAGAGTTGGATCGGCCACTAAGCAGCCCGAGCATGTGTGACGGCGGAGGACTTGGCAGGGACTTGACAAATATCATCTAACTTCGCCCTAAAGTTGTCCCTCCAACCTCTTCGCTTATACAGCTCCTACCATATCCCCTCCTGCATGTCCTTCAGCCTCCACTGGCTTCCTAATAGTGTAGCTTTGAGTATAAGTATACTGAGTAATTAAATTTAGCGATTTTAGAAGTTACACCAACCGAGCTTATACTTGATGTAATAAAAATTCTGGTTTATCAATCCAAAAAGATGGGATGTTTACACAAACCTATCTACAAAATGTGTTATACCATTAATATTTGAAGCCTTAGGAATATTTTGAACTGTCGTCTATTTAAGAGTACCATTTGATTTTTCTTCTTCATTATACATTGTTTATTTATTTGACGTCACTTTATGCTACTTGGGCTAATCGGATGATGCCAAAGTGGGGGTCTAAATTTTGACTATCCAGGTTTAATTAGGAAAGGGATTTTTTAAAAGTACCTGACATAGCACATGCTCAGGACCACTATATTACGTCCCTTCCAAATGATTATCATTAATTTACTTTCTTTAAAAAAAGTCCTTAAAACAGTACTTTTATTAAGTTTTATTAAAAAAATGTGCAGATTAAAATTCGTTTTTAGAAGTGAGGTACACTATTTTTAAGAAACCTTAAACGCGATTATATACATTTTTTTTTTTTTTTTTTTTTTATATATTTATTTATTGGAATTTACAACTGTATAACAAGTAATACAACAAGTAAATTTGAATGAAACATAAAAAAGGCATGACACATGTAGAGAAGCTTCCCAATGGAAGAACTCTAAAAATATTCTAAACTAGAAGGTCCCGGGGCCATCTCCTTTTCAGACGCCTCGGAGGATTGTCAGGAATTGATGAGGAAGAAAGGATTGAAACGAAAGGATTAGGGTGGGAATGGAGTTTGTCATGGAAGGATTGATACCTCGTACGGGCCAAATCAGCAACATATGGGACATTAAGGTCTTTATGGGTGAGTTTGTTGGTGACAAAGTAAGGAGCATTGAGGATTTTACGAAGGATTTTGGACTGAAGGGATTGGATACGAGAAGAATTCGATGGTTTAGTAGAGCCCCAGAGCTCAATTCCGTAAGTCCATATTGGTCTTATGATAGTCATGTAGATGAGTCTTTTGTAGTTAAGTGGAAGATTAGAACGTTTGTCTAGTAAGTGTTGAAGTAGTCGAAAACGTCGTGCAGCTTCTTGTCGTTTCAGTCTTGTATGAGGATTCCAAGTGAGTCGTTTGTCAAGGTGCAGTCCTAGATATCGGATCTGTTCAACCGGGACAAGAGGAGTATTATTGAAGGAGACAGTAGGGCAGGAAGTCATAGGTTTACGACGAAGGGTAAATGTAATTTGGTTGGATTTGTTGGAATTTATTTTAATTCTCCAGTTCTGACACCATACTTCAAGGTCTCTGAGGTGGGATTGGAGAGTTTGAGAGGCAATAGTTGGATCAGTATTGACTGATAACACACAAGTGTCATCAGCATAGGTAGAAAGGAAGGTGTTAGGATGGGTTGGGATATCAGCTGTATAAACTGTGTAAAGGATGGGTCCTAGGATACTACCTTGAGGAACACCAGCAGACTGACTAAAAATGGACGAAAATGAATTATTATGATTGATTTTGAAGGATCTGCCAGTGAGGTAGGACTGGATAATAAGGAAGTATGTAGGGGGAAGGAATTGGCGGAGCTTGTGAAGCAATCCCGGGTGCCAGACTCGGTCGAAGGCCTGTTCCACGTCAAGGAAGGCTCCAGTACAATACAAGCCACGCTCCAATGTAGACGAGACAACGTCCACCACACGATGACATTGCTGGATAGTGGAGTGGGACGTCCTGAATCCAAACTGATGATCAGGAATTATGGAATTAGTATCAAGGATGGGGTACAGGCGTTTTAGGATAAGTTTTTCCAATATTTTACCCATGATTGGTAGAAGTGAGATGGGACGGTAAAAAGATGGATTTTCAGGCGGTTTCTTAGGCTTGGGTATCATTTTGACGATGGATAATTTCCAGGAGGCAGGAAAGTAGGTGGAACGAAGTACGGAATTATATATGTAAGTGAGATAGAGGATAGCTTTTCGAGGAAGTGCTTTTAAAATATGGGAAGTTATAAGATCATGCCCAGGAGCTTTGCGGGATGGTAAACTCTGAATAATGTTAGATATTTCTGACGGATGGAACGCTTTAGGAGGAAGGGCCATTTGGAGTGGGATATCTAGTTCATCTTCTATAAACTTAATGTGACCAGGATTATGGACATCTGGATGTGGATTAAAGGTTCGAAAAAGGTGCTCACCGAATATCTGGGCCTTCTCTTCATCAGATTTTGTCCAGACATGGGATTCTGTTAGGAGTGGATGATTACAGTTTTTGAACTTCAGTAGCTTTTTTGTCGTCGTCCATAATGATCTGTCTGTAATAGTAAGTTTTTCGGTGAAGTTGAGTAAGTTTTGAATTTTTGCTTTTCTGATTTCTGTTTTCAGTCTGTTAGTCAGTTTATTATAATAAGTTTTGTCTGATGGATATCTAGTCCTATGCCACTTCGATCTCGCCCTGCGTTTTTCCCTTAATAAGATTCGAATGTGCTGTGGCAGGGTAGTCTCCTGTGAGTTGGTAGTATTAATGGTCAAAGTGTTGTCAAGTATGCTACTGCTAATTGAGTCAGTCAGTTGTTCAACGGCTTCATCAATATCATGTGTAGTCTTAAGTGGGATTTTTAAGTCCAGTTTGGTTTCCAAGTCACTTCTGAATCCGTCCCAGTCTACTCGTCCTGTAATCAGAGTGGGAATGGTGGGTTTAGGAACAAGGCTCGAGTGCAAGGAAAGCAGAACTGGGCTATGATCAGATGAAAGGTCATTTAGGGTTTTGATTGTGGATTGGGAGGAAGATATCTGAGAGGAAACAAATATATCAAGGATATCTGGACGTTTTTTGAGGGATGTTGGCGAATATGTTGGGCTCATAGGAGAAAGGATAGTATAACAATTGGAGTTAGAGACGCGAGAAAGGACATTACCACGGGAGTTGGATGTTCGGCAACCCCATCGTTGGTGTTTAGCGTTATAGTCACCTCCAGCAATGAAGCGCGGTCCTAAGGATCGAAGAGGGTTTCAAGTTGGTTAAAGGAAAGAGAGTTACCAGGAGGACAGTATACAGCTGAGAGTGTAAGATGGAAAGGACGAGTTGAAATGATTACCGATGTTGATTGTATGGCATCAGTTGGAGTAGAAGGAATAAGAGAATGTGGTAAGGATTTATGGATAAGGATGCATGATCCAGCATGGGAAGTGTTGTCGGGATGGTCAGATCTATAAGTGATGTAGTCACGTATGTAAAAATTTGATCGTTGTGTGACGTGAGTTTCAGTAAGTAGTGCTATGTCTATGTGGTTGTCATGTAGAAATAAGTCCAGTTCGTCACGATGGTTATGCAGGCCATTAGCATTCCACAAGATAATCGCTAGGGGCTTTACACTCATCGTTCGAGATTAAATGGAACTTGCGAAAGGACTCTGGTGAGAAGGGTGATCAGTGGTTGGATGGTAGCTCTGAGATCAGAGAGAAAGGACTCAAGGATGGAGTATATATTGGAAGGATCTTGATTAGGAAACTGATGTGGATAAGATACCTGGGGGGGATAGTTTATTGGTTCTGGATTATTGGCTGGGAGCTGAACTCGCCGTGGGGTATGAAGCTGTTCAGTCCGCTGAGATAACAGAGGTTGGGGCTTTGGCTGATTTGGTGGATTATAAGGACGTTCAGGAATTTTGGTAGGATGCTCAGGAGGGAGTTTCACCCGTAAGGGTAGATTTTGGGAAGGGGTCTGTTGACGGGAAGCTTGTGGTTTAGGACGGGAGACGGGAGGTTTGAATTGGGAGGTCGGAGGCGCCTGACTGGTAGTTTGTTGCTTTCTTACAGCGGTGACTTCTGAGAGAGATTTCCTGGCTTCTTCAGTGGGAACTCTGGATGCAGGTGTGGCAGGCTGCTGTGGAGCGATCATATTAGCAGTTTTTGGAATTTCAGGAAAATCACACAAATTTTCCAACTCTGGTACCTGAGGACGTATCTTCTGATCCATTCTTTTTACAGTTGAATTTTGTGATCTCTGGCGAAGAAGGCTTTTGTAAACGACACAACCCCTATAACTAGCCGGGTGGCCTTCCCCGCAAAGAACACACTTTGCTGGCTCAGTCTGAGATTTCGGGCAAGTGGCAGAGGCATGAGGTCCGGCACACTTTACACACCTAGCCTGGTGGAAACAGTATGATTTAGTGTGTCCAAAGGTTTGACATTTGGTGCACTGAACAATAGTAGTTTTTTGTCAAGGCTCTTCGAAACGGACGGATGAGTACACCAGCCTTCTCACCTGAAATATTTCCGGATTATTACTGGCTGGTTCGAGGTCCACAAAAAATAATGGCAATGGGTATTTTCCTGTGGGGTGTGTCACTGAAGAGATGTTCCGTGCGTGATGCCCAATTTCTTCCAGACCTCGTTTAATTGCATCAGTGGGAGTGGATGAGTGGAGCCCGCGTAAAACCACTCGATAAGATTTTTCTTGTCTCAACTGATAACAATGGAAATCATAATTTTTTGAACTCAAATAACTTACCAGTTTTTTGTAATTGTCTTTTGTGGTGGTATTAATTTTGATATCGCTTAGTCGAGAATAACACTGAAAGTTCGGTTGTCCGATGAGAGCGGCGATTTCATCACCAAACGATATAAAATCAATAATATTGGAAACATAGATAGGAGGTGGCTCGGGATCAGAAAATACTTGAGGCTGGTTTGAAATGTTGGCTGAATCGGAATGGTTCGTAATAGAAGACGTTGCGTTTGAAAGTGGTGTGGCGTTTGAAACAGGAAGGCGCCGGAGATTCAATTTGGTTGGATGCAGTGGTGCTGCGAGTTTTTGGCGGAGAAGGAATTGATTTTGGCGGTTGTTTGGACTTGGCCGATTTATTTTTTTTTTTGTTTGGCGAATTACCGCCGGACCCAGTATTGTTCCTATGGCGTTTCTGACGTCGCGTTAAATATTGGGAGTTTGGATTCGCTAACCTCAGAGAATGGCGTTTCTTCCCCTGATTCATCATAAGATAGAGTCTTATCTAAATCCATGATGAATACAATAGAAAAAATAAATATAAAGTCCCCTTATATTGCGAGATAAATAAAAAAAAAAAATAATAATAAATAAAAAAAAAAAAGTTATATAAACTTATATAAATTACTAATAATAGAAAATTAACGTAAATATCTTAAAACTAAACTATTTACAATATATACATATACATAGAAAACGTAAAACAAAACGAACATTTCTGATTGAGTAAAATAAAAATAAAGTCCTGGAAAAAGAGAAAAAACACAAAACATAAAAAAAATAAAATATAAAAAAATATTAAAATACAGTCTAACAGGAAGAACATAAAAGTTTATATGACGAATGTCTAGGTTACGAAGTCGGAAATGTCATTATTGCCGACCGAGACCTTGTAAACAAAGATGAGGATTAGTAAGTCCTAGCCTAGGCCTTATCTCCAGCCTAGGACGGCCACCAGTCTATTATTGTCTATCGAACTAATTGCCACTCAACTCGTGATATGTGTTCGTTAATGTGTTTATCAGTGCAACCACTCACGATTTACAAAGTTTGAAGCATTTTCAAGCAGTATCACATTGATGAGAAGGAAACTAACATAGAGCAATACGTAAGTAGAACTGTGCCAGTCGCCATTTTAGAAAACACTTATATACATTTTTAGGGCTACCTATACTAATATTAAAAAGTTCAAGAGTTTGCTCGAACGCGCTAATCTCAGAAACTACTACTAGTTCGAATTGAAAAATTCTTTCTGTGTTCCATTGTCAATTTATCGAGGAAGGCTTTAGGCTCTATAGCATCACGCTGCGACCAATAGGAGCGAAGAATCAGTGGAAAATGTGAAAACAACGGAGGAAATTAACCTCACGTCCCAATAATTTACCTTTAAATTTAAAAACAATTCAATTTCCCGTTAAGTTATTTTCTTTCGTAATAATTAATAAATCACAGCGGTAAACATTTAAACACGTAGGAATCGATTTACGTCAAGACTGCTTTTCACACGGCCAACCCAACCACATGTCCCGTAATCAAGATCGGGTTGCGGAGAAAATCGGTACGTTCTTCTGCCAAAAGAAAACAAAACTGAAAGCATCGTTTACGCAGATGTAATTTAAAATATATTCTTTTAAAAACCTTCTAAATTTCTACCATAATAACAGAAATTGAGGCGGACGAACAACAATTTACTAAATATAAAACTTAAATATTTTTATGGGTTTATTTTTTAATTATTCCGCTTTGAAATAGGGTAATTGTAACATTAAATATATTTTTTTGCTTTTCACTGGAACCAGAGATATTAAATAAAAATTTTTTTTCGTTCTCAGACTTACTGATTTTTTTTGTGTGATTCCTGGAGAGCGTTAGCATTTCATATGAGTCTAATGGTTTAATGTTTGGTTAAACATTTAAAAGATTTCATCAAAATATGGGAGACGCATCTGTATTCCTTTTCTTGTAAGTCGAATCCCCTTGAAGGATACATCCTCTGGTGTTCTAAAACGCCCTCCTCAACGACCCTCTTTTCCAATCAAAGTTCTCATCCTGAAAAGAAATGAAGCGGCTAACGCAGTGCCATCCGGGGGGTTAGTTCCGTGCCCATTATCTTACGTGTCTCCACTGCACAGCTGTTCCTTCCCCAGATCAATGTCAGTGCAGCCTTTGTTATTATCCTCTGCTCTATTGTTCAGTTCAAATGACGACGTTTCGGCCTAATAGCCCTTCATCGACATCAATATCATACTAAAAAAATCTGGTGCGGGTAACACAAGACTTTCACTTACCTTGACTGTGAAAATCAATTTTAAAACTATTAAATATACTTCATTTTGAAAAATATTTGTAGTTGACTTTAATAAAGCGTGTATGGGTCAATCTATTCGGAATCTTCGAGAGCTTGACGCTCGAAAATTTTGATTTTCGTGATTTTCTTTGTACTAGTTATTCATTTTCCTTTTGTGAATATAAAACCATAAATACAATTTTTTTCTAGCTAATACTTTTAATGTTGTAGCCGTTTTAAGTCAGCTCCGCGGTCGAAAACATGTGATGGGAGTCTTTGAAATTCCTGTATTTATTTTTTGGATATCAAATTAAAAAAAATAATAATAATAAAATAACAATAAGATTTAATAAGAAAAAGACATGCCTTGTATTTTTTGTCTTCACAATTCATTCCCTAAATAGTGAAGAAAGTTTTTAAAAAATTCTCGAAAATGAATAAAAGCGAGATAAAAGTCTATAAAGGAAAAGAGATTCACCTTTGATTATTTTTTGCTTTATATCTTTGTCTTAGGCCTACTTGCTGTAAGAATTTCTATCTTGAGAACAAAGTCTTTTTTGTATATGAAATTTATAAAGAATATTCGTTTCTTTCAGCAATTTTTTTTTTTTTTACTTTAATAGCTTAACTCACAATTTTAGTTTATTTATTTAAATTTTTAAATTATTATTATTATTTTTTTTCTTACTTTATTTTTGTAACATTCATATTTTATTTTATGTTTCATTTAATATTCCTATTATTATTGCTATTTTTTATCATAATTCTCTATTGCATATATTTTTCTTCATTCATTCATTGTGGATGTAATTAGTTGACCGTTAAGAATTACTGGAAGGAATTAGTCCGGGTGGCGGTCATTAAATGAAACAACTAAATAGTTTCAACGGTTTATTGTTTGCCAACGTTTCGACCCCCGTTGACCGTAGTGACCGTTGAGAATTACTGGAAGGAATTAGTCCGGGTAGCGGTATTAAATGAAACAACTAAATAGTTTCAACTATTTATTGTTTCTCAACGTTTCGACCCCCTTTGTGGGTCATCATCAAGGCGCATGGTGGGAGAATGGAAAATGAGTCAGTTGTTTCATTTAATGACCGTCACCCGGACTAATTCCTTCCAGTAATTTTTTTTTCTTTTATTATTATCTATCTATGTTATTATAGGGGAGCTCTTGGCTGAGTGGCTAGCGCGCTACTAGTCTCTTATGCTATAGGTTGTGAGTTCGAACCCCAGTCCCGACGGGGCTTTTATAAGGATGCAATTAAATGGGGATTCACTCACAGCCTCTCTTCCGAGTATGTGAGACCCGTACAAAATCAGGCGTAGGGAGTAATGACCCTATACTACAAAATGCATCATGAAACGTGAGTAGAGTAGTCCCAGGATATTACACCGCGAGGCCCAGGGCCTGCATGGCCTGTCGCGCTACTGGCAAAAAAAGAAAAAATCTATGTTATTATAATAATATTTTATTTTAGTTATTATTTTCTTTTCTTCATTTTGTCTTTCATTTTTTTCTGCTATCTTTATTTTAGTTAGTGGTTTTTCTATTTGATTTTTTTTTTTTTTTGTAAAGACGTGAGGGCGATAATAACCATAAGCTGTTTTTTTGCTCCTAAAAGTTAAACAACAACAAGAAGGTTCATTAATGAAAATAAAAAACAATAATAACTTGATTTTAAATGGTAAGTGAAACTCGTGTGTTGCCCGCACGAGAGTTTTTAAAATACAGACAAATTAAAGATATTCTGATCAATCTGAAAGTTTGGATTTAGCTTTCCAACTTGAGAGAAAGTAGGCGAGAGTTTGCTGGCAAGAAAGTACATCGAGGTTGAAGCTTAGCTCAACCTTCGGTCTGGCTCCTTGGATAAAGCACCTGTGAAACTTTATTCTTCGAAAGAAACGGGCCAAGGTACATAAATTGCCGGAAGAATTTGCTTGCTACCGACACCCGATGACTTACGACCGAAGTTCTGTAAAGTTAATACCGGGAGTGAACCGGAAGAGGAATAGCCGATACTTTTCCCTCAGGGAATTCTAAAACAAGCCGGGAATTTATTAATTTTACCCACAAGTAATAAATAATAATGGTGAGCTTGACTGATGAGTTGCGTATTATACTTTATATTAGTTATGACTGAAACGACAAGAAACTGTCTGGACTGGACAAACGCTCCAACTTTCCACTTAATTACAAAAGACTTATTTATATGACCATCATAAGACCGATATGGACTTACGGAGTAGAATTATGGGGTTCTATTACACCATCGAATTCTTTTCGTATCCAATCCTTGATTATATTATTAAAATTTTGAATTTACCACCACATATATATCCAAACATAAAGATCTAATTACTAATAATAAAGAAAAATATATCATGGTTCAAAAACATTCTTAATCAGAAAGAATCCCATGGATTAACTTGTAATTTAAATATATCAAACTGTAATGATATTATGTTATGGGAAAATAATCTAGCAACACTAAGGGTTCAATCGCCCGAAAAGGACTAATTTACTGTTTCAAAGGATATGCCCGATTTTCATATTTTGAGGACTTTTTTAATTTTTTTTTTTCATTCTAAATTAAAGTCGCCATTCTCGTTGAAAGGATTCTTAACAATTGACATTTATTGTAACTAAGCTCTAGAGAATATTCTTACGAGGCTCAGTAGCCTAGTAATAGTGTAAGGTTCGTTACCGATTACACTATTAATTTTAATTGCGCTCGTTCAAATATGGGATTATTATAACTTTTTCGTATTTATTGGATACTAGGCTCAGTAGCTGCGTTCCCAAAGGTTCGTTACCGATTACAATTTTTGAATTTGAAATACAAAAAGATATTTATACTCAAAATATTATTAAAGTTAGAAATTCCAAAACTTCCTCCTTTTATCCACATCTGGCCACAGTAAATTACATTACTGACCAATGTTCACTGGAGGTGATTAGATGGTTAATTAAAATCAGGGGTGATGTTTTAAACCTAAATTATAAAAATTTTATGCGAACAAATAATATATGTAGTTTGTGTAATAAAAATTAAATAGAAGATCTCTTTCAGTTTTTGGCTGCCTCTCCGATACTTTCAGAGTTTAGAAAAAAGTATTTGAATTATAAAAATCTGACTTGGGATCAAACATTACAGTTAATCAATGAAAAAGATTGTGTTGGCGTTAGTTAATTACTCCAGATCGGCTTTCTCTTATAGAATGGTGCTAACGAAAGAATTTAACTATTAGTGAATTTGATTTTAATACATAAACAACATCAGAAGTATTGATATATTGTTTTTTATTTTGTTATTGATTATGATTTATATTGAAAGATTAAGTTTGTCAATAAACACAGACTCTACGGACGGTCAATAGACCATGTAGTGTGTCTAATTTGTATTATTGTATTTCTTAATTTGTAAATTGTTTATTTTATACTTGCAGTAATTTTAAAAAACCAAAAAGACTTTTCTATCTATCTATCTCTCTATCCAATCCTTAAAATCTAAAATCCTTCGTAAAATCCTCAACGCTCCTTACTTTGTCACGAATAAACTCATCCATTAAGACCTTAATGTTCCATATGTTACTGAATTATCTCTAACCAGGAATCAATCATTCCATGAAAAACTCCATTTTCACTTTAACCAACTAGTTTATATCATCGTCTTCGATTCTTGATAATCTTCCGAGGCGTTTGAAAAGAAGAAGGCTCCGAGACCTTATAGTTGAGAATTTTTTTAAAGTGCTGCCAATGGGTAGCGTCTCTACATGTATTTCATGTCAGTTTAATAAGTCCATCATATTTACTTGATGTATATAATACAGTTGTAAATATCAATAAATATTTTAAAATAAAATATTGATTATTATGTTTAGAATTTCTTCCTGGGTTTGTAAATTCAATAAATAACACTGATTGAAAAAAATAATATAATAGATATAATTATTTGACCGTTGAGAATTACATGAAGTAATTGGTCGGGGTGACGCTCAGTGAGGCGAGCCTATGCGTTCGACGGACATAGGACAAATATCTGAAAGTTTGAATCTCCCCATATTTTTTTGGTTTAGCTGTTCTTCTTAGTTCCTATTATCGTTGTCCATCATGAGATTTTTTTTAAATTGAAAATTTACACCTAAGATATCTTATTAAAACGACCGTCCATGGAAAATGTCATTAAAAAAAAAAAAATACCACAACTATTTTAGTAAACCAAAATTAATGAATCGTCTTTATTCCGATAATTTAACTTTATTATCATAATTTATGTTTATGCAGCTTGAACTTTTATAGATTCTTAAAGTTTTTTATAAATGAAAAACAAAAAAAATTATAGTTTAAGGTTTATAATTTATAGTTTACTTTCCATTAATAATTAATTACCTCCTGGTTCGTGCATTTATGAGAAAAAACTTTTTTTTAAATTTTTTTTTCTTTTAGCTTTTACTGTACACACACGGTGTGTAATCGGTCTTGAATGGGTTAAGATTATAGTCTGTATAATTTAGACAACAATAATTGTATATACTATTGTTTATTTCGAAACAGATTGTAATACATCTCAATAAATATTTAAAAAAAAAAAAAAAAAACTTACAGAACAAGTCTCAATATTTAATATATTTTTATACAAATTCATCTTGTAAATTTTATAAATACTATTATTTTATATGGTTGTATATGATTTTCATGTATTTCTTAATTATTTATTTGTATTTATCTCCATATAAGTTTTATTTTTGTATATATACATTATATTTTATATAATTTGACTTTATCATTGCTTTCTGTATATATTGTGTGAATGTGGTCTCATATCACTATTACTATTGTTCATTTAGAAAAAAATTGTAACATATCTCAATAAATAAATAAAAAAAAATTGTATATGGTAAATTTATATTTTTTCACCGGGCCGTTTGTACACTCTTACGTTATTTATTAATTGATTATTGATTTTTAACTTGATACTTGATAAATTGATACAAAGTACTGATATAAATTTGAGTTGTAAAAACTTGTTTTTGTTTTTGTATCTCTGATTGGCTATTATGTGCTTAACATCGTCGAAAATATTTTTCATTTCCATAACAGTCAGAATCTCACTTGTTATAATTTTTTTTTATTGTATTAAAGCTGTTTTGTCGCGCTTATACATGAAATGGAGAGCTTCGATTGAGAGCAGTTTTTTTTTACACCTATGTTGTTTTCATTTCAGCTTGTCATCGATTTAGTTGTTTTTTGTTTTTATGTCGTAACACTCTTTCGCTTTTATGGCATTTATATTTGACAGAAGAATGTGAACCACTCTGCACCTGCTACATCGGGATTCGATTTGTATAAAGCTGTAACTGCACAAAATCAACCCCTCTCTAAATTTTTTTCCCCTCTTTGCATATGAGCTAAATGAAGGATGTAATGTTTATTTGAAAGTGGCCCGTGTCCATTAATGTTCGTGTTTAAATATTCATAGGTTGGCGTAGGATTAAAATTGTATATATAGGTGACATATAGCACAGTAGAAAATTGTTTTTTCCGTTTCAAAAGAGTGAAAAGTGTTTATTTATTTAACATCACTTTATGCTACTTTGGCTAATCAGACGATGCCACAGTGGGAGTCCTGAATTTCGCCTATCCAGGTTTTATTAGGATAGGGATCTTTAACGAGTACCTGACATCGCACAGACTCGGGACTACTTTTTAACGTCCCCTCCGAAGGACAGCATAGCTAAATCAATTCATAAACTTTTCAATAATGTAAGAGTTCAAAAAAGTGTTTAAATAATTAGGTTCTATTAGATTGTACACATATGTTTCAGAATAAATTATATAACAGTAAAAAATTGTTATGTTATGTAAAGTAATCACCTAGCTCGATGTAATGTTCGTCGCTTTACATGACCTTTTACAAGTTTGTATATAAGATAACAATTTTCTAAAATCTTTATATTTACAACGGTATTTCATACATCTTTATTACTATTCTTAGATTTGGAAACAAAAAAAAGGAAATTGCAAAAACATTATTATTTGATATGATAAATATTGATATTTTTCACATAAATACGCTCATAACTCAGTTATTTTTGAGGATAGAGAAAAGTAAGAATAGAGTTTTAGAATCAGTAAAGCGCGATAAACAAAAAAAAAAAAAAAAAAATTGAAATCTCGCTTACATATACACTTGTAACTACGTTATTTTCGAAGATAGAAAAACAAATTTATTATTGTTTTTTAACCAATTAAAAAGCATATAATTATGTAAAAGAGAAAAAGAAAAGAAAAAAATTGAAATCTCGCTAATAAATACGCTTGTTAACTACGTTGTTTTCGAAGATAAAAAAAAAATTCATTATTGTTTTTTTTAATAATTATATAAAAGAGAAAAAAGAAAAGAAATAAATTGATATTTTTCACATAAATACGCTTATAACTGAGTTATTTTTTAAGATAGAGAAAAGTGTGTAAGAAGTTTTAGAATCAGTAAAGCGTGATAAAAAAAAAAAAAAAAAAAAAAAAAAAAAAAAGTATTACATGTCAATAATACAATGAAAATGAATAGAAACTTTATTAGCAACAAAACAATTATCTTGAACTAATGATTTAAGTTATATACTCGGCAACGATAAACTAAACTTTGCCATTCACAAGTAGATAGCAAATTAGAGTTTCAGGAGATCCCAGTGCTATTTTCCAAAAAAAATTTGGAGCAAATGAAAAAAAAAACAACATTGAATTTGGTTTACAACTAGCTTAGATATTGCGTTTTGAAATCAGTGGTAGTGTTATGATATGATGCTTTGAATTAGTGCTTTTCATATTACTGAATTGCCTATCAACAGCCTTATAAACAGCTATACCCCAATATTGTTATTTGGAAATAATAAAACATTCTGTAATAATTTGCAGTGTTTTATTATAACTGGAAACTATATTGTGGATGTATTTTATAAATAAGAACGCGTAGAAACAATCAACACATTGAATTATTAATCACAAATGGAAAGGTTACTTGGAACCAGTGTAGCCACAGCCACCATGCAGAATATTGATAAAAACTATCCTATCATTTATGTTGGACCAAATAACAGATACTTACGGGATCATTTGTAGCTGGGTGGCTAGCGTAACAGCCTCCCATGCTAAAGGCCACGGGTTCAAAACCGCAGGTGGTCCTAGGATTTTTTAATGGTAGAATATATATATATATATATATATATATATATATATATATATATATATATATAAAACATGATATGGTTAATATTTTTGAATCTACAAAATCACTTCTGAGAAAGAAAATAAAAAAATTCTTTAGTTAACCGCTGTAAAACCTTTTCAGTTATAATAATATTGACGAGGGGCTACATGATATTAAAGTTCATTAAATTGTACATTGATATAACTATTTAAATAAAAATTGTTATAACTGTTTTGTTTTTTTAAATTCTACAAAGATCCTAATGCGTGGTATAAAGTGGACAACACACGACTTTCACTTACCTCCGTTTTTAAAATCAATTAATATAGTTTTTAAGAATTTTTAAATACACTTAGAGATAAAAATAAATTGTTAAAGAATAAATTTACATTGAATTTCTATGGAACCATGTGTTTTAATAAATAATCAATTATATTATCATCAATAAAAATCAGTTCGTTTCATTGGCTTTTCACAACTCTCCATTAACTTTTACGATTTTGTGTATAAGATAATAACTTTTCTAACATCTTTAGCTTTCTTACGGTATATTATACGTCTATATTACTGTTTTTATCTTCTTCTTTGGCTTCTCCCTATAGTGCCGTGTCAGCGTAGGGAAGCATTTAACCACCGGATCCAATCCTCTCTATCCCCAGCGAGGTTCCTGGCCTGGCGGAGATCCTTTCCTCTTCCTCTGCAAAGTTTGTCGATGTACTCCAGGTAGGACATCCTTGGTCGACCCCGAGGCCTTCTCCCTTCTGGAACGTAATCCATGGTTTTTAGGGGGTCTCTGTGTTCCTCCATTCTAATGACGTGGCCGAACCACTTCAACTGACGGGTTTGCAGAGTTTCTTTTAATGGCGCAACCTCCAGTTCCTGGCGTATCCGTTCATTCCTGACACGATCTCTTCTTGTCTTTCCTGCTGTTCTTCGCAGAAACTTCATTTCAGCAGCTGTGACTCTGCTCTCCTGCCGATCCGTCAATATCCAGCTTTCAGCTCCATACAAGAGTATAGGCAAATATACTGATTTAAAGATATGGAGCTTAACACTTCTACTCACCTCTCGCTTCCCTATTACAGTGTTGCAGATCTGATAGTAGACTGTATTTGCCTTCCTAATTCTGTTTGATATCTCTGAGTCTACTTTCCCAGATCTTTCTATTACTGTGCCGAGGTAAGTGTATTCCGAAACCACTTCCATTTCCTCTCCGTTGCAGTATATATGGAAATCTTCCTCTTGCCTTCCTACTTGTAGTATCTTGCTTTTACTGGTATTTATTTTCATCCCTTTTCGGCTGAGCTCTTCTTGCCATTCAGTCACCGCTTGCTGCAATTTATCAACCGTGTCTGCCACAAGAACAATGTCATCCGCGTAGAGGAGAAGTTGAATCACCACTGGGCGAAGGTTTCTACGACCCAGGAAGGTCCTCTCCGTTCTTCGTTTGCATATGGTGGCCACTCCATCCATGTAGAGTAAGAATAGCAAAGGGCTTAAACTGGTTTTTATCTTCAAAAATACAAAATATTGCGTAAAAAAATATGTTTTGGTCTTTTCGCTTTTAGTTAGATATCGTATTCGTTCAAATTATATATTTATCCGTTTTTTATCAGTACTAAATAGATGATTTCTATAGAATCTACAGAATTCAAAGTACTTTAGAGGAAGAAATTTGGAAGTATCGGCATTTAAGCCCTTTCATACTATTTCAATCAGAATGAAACTTACATGATATTAAAGTCCACTAAATTTCACGTCGATATGTAGAGTTTAATCAAAATCGTTAGAGCCGTTTTTGAGAAAATCGTAAAAAGGTGCAAAATCCGTGGTATAATGTGGCGCTTCTAGTTAGCTGATATTGGTGAAAAAGTTTTTGTTACGTCTCGGGCGTATAGTTGTCTTAAATATGAAATTTCAGTTTCATAGGACTTTTCGTTTTGGGGAGTTACCACATCCACACACCTTCTTGCGGGACTTGGTTATTTTGACTCAGGAGACCCTAAAACTCATAAAAAAATATTTTTTGGTCTTTTCGCTTTTAGTTAGATATCGTATTCGTTCAAATTATATATTTATCCGTTTTTTATCAGTACTAAATAGATGATTTCTATAGAATCTACAGAATTCAAAGTACTTTAGAGGAAGAAATTTTGAAGTATCGGCATTTAAGCCCTTTCATACTATTTAAATCAGAATGAAACTTACATTATATTAAAGCCCACTGTATTTTACATCAATACGTAGAGTTTGATCAAAATCGTTAGAGCCGTTTTTGAGAAAATCGTAAAAAGGTGCAAAATCCGCTGATTTTGGTGAAAAAGTTTTTGTTACGTCTCGGGCGTATAGTTGTCTTAAATATGAAATTTCAGTTTCATAGGACTTTTCGTTTTCGCCCGGGATTTACCACACACACACAGACCTTTTTCCGGGACTTAGAAGACCCTAAAACGCGTATTTCCTTCACTATATATTTCATAAATAGTTAAATACTATTTTATAGTTTTCTTTTCGACTATCAGTATGTCTATTTTCCTTCTGTTTCTAAATAAACGTTTTCATTAATTCATCAACCTGGAATGTTCTGATTTCATTACACCTGATATATTATATATCCATATTTGTAACATTTCACTTCAGAATGCAAATACCATGTATAAGCTGCACAATTAATTAGTGAAAGTGGATTTCAGAGGTAAATGTAACATTGAGCCATTATTGGAATGGGAAAGAGGCGAGCTAATAATGTTATCGTCGGTGAAATTTAGTAAGTATCTATTGAGTATGTCAGTGAGTGATACATGAACGTCGAAATGGTTGAAGGTAAATAAAGATGATAGCAAAGGTTTTACTTCTGCAGCACTGAATCAAAACCTCAAAATAATGGACTTATCGTTACATTTCTCTTTACTAGGGTTTATACAAAAACCGACATTTTAGAAAACCGGTTTTCGAATTTAAAAAAATATATTTTTTGCTAGAATATTAACAGAAAATTTAGAGTGATTAAAGCAGCTTTTGACTGAAATTATTTACTGTTCAATTTTATTGATAGTGAAAAATTTGTATGCAATTTAGTAAAACAAAGAAATAATAGTTTACCAGGATTAAATAACTTTAAAAACAATTATACTAAATTTCACGTCGATATGTAGAGTTTAATATAGCTTTAGAATATGTCATAGTGTGATGTGTACCAAGAAAGGTTTAAATTGTGGGTGATAAGATTCTGGTTTTGGACTATGCCGATGATTTGGTACTGCTAGGTGAAGACACGGAAACCATACAACTAAATACAAGTGTGTTAATAAAAATCGGTAAAGAAATAGGACTCGAATTAAATACCGATAAGACGAAATATATGATTAGTAGCAGAAATGGTGGCGATCTTGGTGATATTGATATATCAGGACATACTTTTGAACAAATAGAGAAATTCAAGTATTTAGGTTCAATGATAACAAGAAGAAATAAAGTCCCGGTTAAAGGTGGGAAATGCCAAGTTCAGCTGCTAAATTACTTAGCTCGCGGCTTCTGTATAAAAACTTAAAGGTTAGAATTTATAAAACTATTATTGTTCTGACGATTCTTTATGGATGTGAAACGTAGCCGCTTACTTTGAAGGATGGACAACGGCTTAAGATTTCCGAAAATAAGGTACTGCGTAAAATATCTGGTCCGAAGAGAGATGAGGCCACTGCGGAGTTTAGAAGATTGCACAACGCGGAACTTGTATCGTGTGAATATAATTGAGTTGATAGCATTGCGGAAACTCAAATGGGCGAGTAAAATTGTTGGGCTCGGTGAGGATCGGATCCCGAGAAAGTTGGTATTTGCTGATCCGACTGGTAGGCGTCCGTAAGGTAGGCCGAAACGTCGATGGGAGGATTGCGTTAAGGCTGATCTTGGGGGCTTGGGCTTGTACGGAGAACATTGGAAGAGTCTGTGTGGTATAGACTGAATATGTGGTATCGGCATCGAACCTTCGGGTTCGGTAAGCCTATCGTTATTACTCAATAATAACCGAGTTTTGGTAAAATTACATCTACTCTAATTTGTGACTTGAATATATAGACCAATTTTTTTTGTTTACCTAGCTTTACTGATTCTAAAACACTGTAAATGTTTTTCTCTATTTTCAAAAATAACTGAGTTATGGGCGTATTTATGTGTAAAATTCAAATTATTTTATTTTTTCTCATTTTTATAATTATTCGCGTGTTTTTGGTTGAAAAACTAACACATTAATTTTCTATCTTCGGAAATAACCGAGTAATTGACTTAGATCACATTTAATTAGTAATAACAAAAAACATTAGTAAAAATAACCAGCTGATAGCCACGACTAGGTATTAGGATTATTGTTGCATGACTTAGTATTTTTGTGGCGGATTTCCAAAAATATGGTCCAGGAGTTTCAGAGAAATGCTGTGGACGGCGGACAAACGGATTTTTCTAATCATATTAAAATAGCACATTTTTTCTTCCAAATCTTTTTTATTTTCATCGATTCAAAAATTGTCTCAAGTGGTAGTCCTTTTCCCCATTTTCAAGACTATTTTTTTTTAAAACATTTTTCTTTTAGTTACATTTTAATAAATAATTTTTTTTTCATAATATAAATTTAAATTCAAATTACCTTTTTTTATCTGTACATACTAATATTCTATGGCACACAGCTGCGTCAGCATGTAAGGTTGACTATTGGCTCACTGTTTTTCCTTTGTAAACTTTTTACTTTAATATTGATACATTGATGTAATTCCTGAGTATGTTTTTATTTTTTTTTTAGATATTATTACTTATTTTGTTTTTCAATATTTTATTGTTCTATTTTTCTTAATTTTTTATTATGTCCGCGTAATGAGTGCCTAGATTTTTAGTGTCTGTTTTAAAATTAACTGTTTTATTGTATTTTTGGTTATGTGTATTGTTTCAAGTATTTTTCTATTTCTATCATTTTTTTATGTATCTAGTATTTTTATATTTTAAAAATTAAATTTATATTAGTATTTTGCGCTATGCAGATTTTTTTCTTCTTTTTTTAAACATATTTATTGATATATACAACTGTATTATTATATAAAAGTAAATGTGATGGACATAGTGAACTGACATGAGATACACGTAGAGACGCTACCCATGGGCAGCGCTTTAAAAGTATTTTAAACTAGAAGGTCTCGAGGCCATCTTCTTTTCAGACGCCTCGGGGGATAGTCAGGAATGGAAGAGGATGACAGAATAGAAACTTATGGATTAGAGTGGAAATGGAGTTTTTATGGACTGATTGATACCTGGTTCGGGCTAATTCAGAAACATATGGGACATTAATGGGACATTTTTATGGATGAGCTTATTCGTGACAAAGTAAGGAGCGATAAGGATTTTACGAAGGATTTTGGATTGTAAGGATTGGATACGAGAAGAATTCGATGGTTTAGTAGAGCCCCATAGCTCTATTCCGTAAGTCCATATCGGTATTATGATGGTCATATAAATAAGTCTTTTCTAATTAAGTGGTAGGTTGGAACGTTTGTCCAGTAAGTGTTGAAGTAGTCGAAAACTTCGGGCAGTTTCTTGTCGTTTCAGTCTTGTATGGGGATTCCAAGTTAGACGTTTGTCAAGGTGGAGTCCTAGATATCGAATCTGTTCAACAGGGGCTAGTGGAGTGTCATTAAAGGATACTGTAGGGCAGGAAGTCATGGGTTTACGACGAAGGGTAAATGTTATCTGGTGGGATTTGTTAGAATTAATTTTAATCCTCCAATTCTGGCACCATACTTCAAGGTCTCGGATGTGGGATTGAAGAGTGTGGGAGGCTGTAACAGGATCATTATCTACTGATAGCACACACGTGTCATCAGCATAGGTAGAAAGGAAAGTGTTTGCATGGGTTGGGATATCAGCTGTATAGACCAGATTTTTTTAAATTCGTTTTTCGGGTATTACGTATCATGAAACGTTAGTCCTCAAGTTTTGAGGGGATGGTCATTTTTGTTTCCCCGGTCTATTACAAAGGTTCATTATTGAAAATAATATACTGAAATGTAAGTTTTTGGAACTACCATTGCCTTTGAAAAGAATTCAGCCGAAAAGATTGCGAATAAAGTCTTTATCGTATCGCAATAAAATTATCAAGATCCGACATATTCATTGGAATGGAAAATATAGAGTACAATTTATAAAAGTAATATCCTTGAGGCATATGCCTCGTTCGAAGGAGGAAACAAAAATTATTCAATACGGCGTCTTTTGGAAAGAAAGGGAGCGAAGAAGGCAGATTGGGAAAAGTGGTTTAGGGGAGGGGGCGTAGGTCCTTGAATACTCTGAATCGTTTTTCATTGGAACCAATCGCTTTCCTCCGGCTTCTTCCTCCGAGGGTAATTTCCGGCATGTAAGGTTTCCTATTTAAGCTTCCGGTTCAAAAGATAATGGCTGTCATTTCTGCTGTGGAGATAGAATTTCTTTCTCGCTCCGTTAATTAAAGCGGATATGTCCAACGTTTCCACGGTAGGTTTGCTAATGGAGGACTGTTCGATAAACGAACGTTCAAAATGAAAGAGTCGAAACTGCCCCCAATTAGGGTTTGAACGTATCGATGACTTTCAAGAAGAAAGAGAAAAATATAAAGACGCTTTGCTACAGCTCAAGAGTTTCCAATCCTCTACTTTTTACAAAGCTGTGTAGGGTTATGCTTAGACTACCGGGATATCTACAAAAAAATCAATTGCGCGTCTAATAAAATTCCAAATATCAATGAAATACTAAAATACCAAGCAAAGTTGCAGACGATTTGGGAAACAAAAGAAAAAGGATTGATGAATTGATGTTTCTCCTCAAATAGATTTTTACATTCACCTACTATATATAGTAATGGAAAGTATTGCGATCGTGAAAATTTTCGAATTCCAGTTATCAACGAAAATACACGTTTTAGGGGCCCTGAGAGGCCCCCCACGTTCAAAAGTATGCCCTGATATAGCAATATCACCAAGATCGACACCGTTTCTACTACTAATCATATATTTTTCTTATCGGTATTTAATTCGAGTCCTATTTCTTTAAAAAAAAAAGACTGCTTTAAAAAAATATTTTTGCAGTAACCTTCCTTAGTTGGGTATAGAATTCATTCAACTTATATATTTACCTGTTTTTTAAGCAATGCTAATCTGATTTTATGGTCAATTTCATAAAGTTTACAAAATTATAGGTACTTTAGAGGAAGTCATTTTTAAATATCGGCATTTAAGTCCCGTCAGAATATTTATATATTTATATATTCAGAATGAACCTACACGATATTAATGCCCGTCCAATTTCACATCGATATAGTGAGTTTGATCAAAGTCATTAGAGCCGTTCTTGAGGAAATCGTAAATAGGTGCAAAATGCATGGCGATTGTTGCTGTAGCACCTCGGGCGTATTAAATATGAGTTGTTGTCTTAAATATGAAATTTCAGTTTCGTACTACTTTTCGTTTAGGCATACATTTTTGGGGGACTTGGTTATTTCGATTAAGGTGACCCTAAAATGTGTATTTCTGTTGAAAATTAGAATTCGAAAATTTTCACGATCCAAATACTTTCCCTTACTATATATTTCATATATAGGTAAGTGAATGTAATATTTCATATTGATCTTACGTAATCTTTCTATCTCTTTGTCTCCATGTCCACGTCAAAGAGCCTGCACATATCCCTCGAAATATCCCCGACAAAGTCGCCTTCATCACGAATTTAATATTCTTTCTAATCCATTCCTTCTAATTCCCTTCAAAAAATTCAATTATACTTTTATCAAAAAAAAAAAAAAAAAGTTTTGAAAATTACTAAGTGAATTGAAGGGCCTGGAACGGGAGGAGATGGTAATGATTCATTGGATTGGACTTGAAGCCCTTTGATTATGGCAGAGTCACGTTTGAAAAAAAATATCCCTTCAGCCCTTTTGTTAATTATTGCATAGGAAGATAAAAAGAGGGGTTCGAGACCTTCAATTCGAGTCCCACTGTCTAAGTTACGATAAGGCTTCGGGTTCGGGTCCTCTGTCCTCTGTGCTTTTCTTTTTGTTTACTTATTAATGATCCTCTTCTGAAATAAAAAAGCTAGAGAAAAATCCAACGAGCAATTAAATAGGTGACTTATATTATTTAATTTCCTATATTGAGGATGTATAGTCAACGGTTGAAATTATCTTAGGTAGAAATAATTGGAAGTCAGTCGTGAGAATAATTTATTTCGTTTCGGCTCAAGTACGTAATTCATTATCAGGGCTGCGAACATCAGAAGAACAATGTTTATGCTTGACATGGCTCCACTGATGGTACGTTTCAAAATTCTAAATTTTAATTTCTAGTTCTCCCTCTCATAATAAGGACTATACAAGTAAAATTAACAATTACAAATAACATTAAAAAAACAACTGTAGTGAAGTGAATTATTAAAACATTTTATAAAAAAAAATATTATAAGCTAGGTGTCCCTTATTAACAACATTTAAAAATTAGCGTACAACAAATTTTAAAATTAATAAGAGTTATTAAAATACAACAATTAACAATGTTATCTAGTTATTAATTAAAAAAATATTTTAAAATTACCTGGTTTTCACTAGTTGAAATTCATCTGTTTATCCAAACTTTCTCACTGATACCAAAATTAAAAGACAAATCAATAAATATAGTCATTAAGTGATAAATCATATCTGAGCATTGGTTAGACCTTTGTCCTTAACTGAATTAAGGATTAGACCAATTTATAAATTATATACGGATCTATTGTTATTAAATAGTGTGAAATTCTTTAAATAAATTTTATTATTAATTTTTATATTATATTTTTAATTTTTTAATTAAATCTGAGTAATGAAAACTAGAGTCAGTTTTGTAATTTACAGTAGTATCTATATTTTGTTTTGTTAATAAAAACCGGTAAAGAAATAGGATTCGAATTAAATACCGATAAGACGAAATATATGATTAGTAGCAGAAGCGGTGGCGATCTTGGTGATATTGATATATCAGGGCATACTTTTGAACACTTAGAGGAAGTCAAGTATTTAGGTTCAATGGTAACAAGAAAAAATGAAATCCAGGAAGAAATAAAGTCCCGGTTAAAGGTGGGAAATGCCAAGTTCAGTTGCTAAATTACTTAGCTTCTATCTAAAAACTTAAAGGTTAGAATTTATAAAATTATTACTCTTCCAACGGTTCTTTACGGATGTGAAACGTGGCCGCTTGCTTTGAAGGATAAACAACAGCTGGGGGTTTTCGAAAATGAGGCCACTGGGGAGTTTAGAAGGTTGCACAACGCGGAATTGCGGGACTTGTATCCTGTAAATATAATTGAGTTGATAGCATCGCGGAGACTCAAATGGGCGAGTAAAGTTGTTGGGCTCGATGAAGAGCGGATTCCGAGAAATTTGGTATTCGCCGAACTGATTGGTAGTCGTCCGAAGCGTCGATGGGAGGATTGCGTTAAGGCTGATCTCGGGGGCTTAGGCTTGAACGGTGAACATTGGACGAGTCTGTGTAGGCGGAAATTGGTGGTATCGGCATCGAATCTTCGGGTTCGCTGAGCCTATTATTATTATTATTTCAGAATTTCGCACTTTCTCAGCTTTCACTGGAAATTTTCACCTACCCGGACTCAATGAATCAAGGGTTAGGCTCAATTTATGTTATATTTAAAAAATTTCTAACAGTGGCAGAAGAACAATGTTTATGCTTGACATGGCTCCACTGATGGTACGTTTCAAAATTCTAAATTTTAATTTCTAGTTCTCCCTCTCATAATAAGGACTATACAAGTAAAATTAACAATTACAAATAACATTAAAAAAACAACTGTAGTGAAGTGAATTATTAAAACGTTTTATAAAAAAAAATATTATAAGCTAGGTGTCCCTTATTAACAACATTTAAAAATTAGCGTACAACAAATTTTAAAATTAATAAGAGTTATTAAAATACAACAATTAACAATGTTATCTAGTTATTAATTAAAAAAATATTTTAAAATTACCTGGTTTTCACTAGTTGAAATTCATCTGTTTATCCAAACTTTCTCACTGATACCAAAATTAAAAGACAAATCAATAATATAAGTCATTAAGTGATAAATCATATCTGAGCATTGGTTAGACCTTTGTCCTTAACTGAATTAAGGATTAGACCAATTTATAAATTATATACGGATCTATTGTTATTAAATAGTGTGAAATTCTTTAAATAAATTTTATTATTAATTTTTATATTATATTTTTAATTTTTTAATTAAATCTGAGTAATGAAAACTAGAGTCAGTTTTGTAATTTACAGTAGTATCTATATTTTGTTTTGTTAATAAAAACCGGTAAAGAAATAGGATTCGAATTAAATACCGATAAGACGAAATATATGATTAGTAGCAGAAGCGGTGGCGATCTTGGTGATATTGATATATCAGGGCATACTTTTGAACACTTAGAGGAAGTCAAGTATTTAGGTTCAATGGTAACAAGAAAAAATGAAATCCAGGAAGAAATAAAGTCCCGGTTAAAGGTGGGAAATGCCAAGTTCAGTTGCTAAATTACTTAGCTTCTATCTAAAAACTTAAAGGTTAGAATTTATAAAATTATTACTCTTCCAACGGTTCTTTACGGATGTGAAACGTGGCCGCTTGCTTTGAAGGATAAACAACAGGTGGGGGTTTTCGAAAATGAGGCCACTGGGGAGTTTAGAAGGTTGCACAACGCGGAATTGCGGGACTTGTATCCTGTAAATATAATTGAGTTGATAGCATCGCGGAGACTCAAATGGGCGAGTAAAGTTGTTGGGCTCGATGAAGAGCGGATTCCGAGAAATTTGGTATTCGCCGAACTGATTGGTAGTCGTCCGAAGCGTCGATGGGAGGATTGCGTTAAGGCTGATCTCGGGGGCTTAGGCTTGAACGGTGAACATTGGACGAGTCTGTGTAGGCGGAAATTGGTGGTATCGGCATCGAATCTTCGGGTTCGCTGAGCCTATTATTATTATTATTTCAGAATTTCGCACTTTCTCAGCTTTCACTGGAAATTTTCACCTACCCGGACTCAATGAATCAAGGGTTAGGCTCAATTTATGTTATATTTAAAAATTTTCTAACAGTGGCTGCTGTCCCTGACTGCTCAGAACGACTGCTCGCTGAACCTCCGCTAGAATTCTTACAGGTAGCTCTAGCTGTTGGATTGATTCTAGCGTACTCTCTGGAATCAGGACATTGCAAGATAGTATAATTGGGTAAATCTCACAGCTCTCCAATCTATAGAGTTGCTTTAGCTCCTCTGCCAGCTCCTGGTATTTCCTTTTCTTTTCAGAAACCGTTTTTTGAAGATTGTCATCCGATGGGACGCCTATTTCAACAATCTGTGCCAATTTTCTATTTTTATCAATCAACTAAAATGTCTGGCCGATTATTTAAAACTGTGTGGTCCGTAATGATAGGATGGTTTCAGTAAATTATTATTATTATTATTATTTATCTATATTTTTATTTATGTATATATTATTTATGTTTTTTTCTATTTTGTTTATTCTATTTCTAAAATTGAAACGTTGAATTGGTAATTTAATAAAAAATTAAGAATTTTTAAGAAAAAAATCAGGTCTAATATCTACCTCTAAAATGTCTTTGTGATATTATTTGATATAAAATAGTCGCGTTATCACCGAAACTTAATGTACTTGATTAAGCAAAAATTTAATTTATCTTTATGTCCTAAAATTTATTTTAACAATGGGTGTAAAGAAAGTTGGTGTGTTATTCGCACCAGATTTTTCAATACAGATTTACAATCTACTTGTAGCAGATTAGAGATTGAGATAAATTTCCCCACCTTCGCCCGATAGCTGATCGGATTGGGTATGAAATCCTGACAGGTCCGTATATTACATGCGACTGATACGATGCGTCCTTCGAGAATTGGATTTTAAAATCTATAACCGAATTTCGTGGAAGGGGTGAACACTCCACGGCCCCTCGAAAAAAATATTTGGCTTCCCTCACGCGATACCTAATCTCGAGGCGCGGCTATCATAACGTCTCTCGCCCCAAGGCATTTAGATTAGGGGCAGCCTTTCCAATTTCTGCCAGCCAACTCCGGTCATAAAATAATAAATGAAATAAAAATAATTTACACATTAATATTAATATTACAATTATTTAGTCTACCAGTAGATAGATAGATAAGTGTAAGGGAAAGTATTGCGATCTTGAAAATTTTCGAATTCCAGTTTTCAACAGCCTTTCCTTTTGTTTATATTGTATGAATGAGATCCTGTAGCACTATTATTATTGTATATTATGACAAATTGTAATATATACGAATAAAAAAAGTTTTCAACAGAAATACACGTTTTAGGGTCAGCTTAATCGAAATAACCAAGTCCCGCAAAAGCGTGTGTGTGTGGTAACTCTCGGGCGAACACGGTAGGTACTATGAAACTGAAATTTCATATTTAATACAAATATATGCCCGAGACGTTAAAATTTTTTTCTCATCAAAATGAGCTTACCAGAAGGGCGACTTTAAACCATGCACTTTGCACCATTTTTCGATTTTCTCAAAAACGATTCCGACGATTTTGATTAAACTCGCTATATCGATGTAAAATTTAATGGGCTTTATATCATGTAGGTTTCATTGGATTGTTTCATTTGGATTAAAATGGTCTGACAGGCATTAAATGCCGATATTTTAAGTACCTTAAAATATAACACAGGTAAATATATAAATTGAATGAATTCGATACCCAACTAAAGGAGAAACCAGAAAAATATTTTTTTAATGCAATTTTTCGTTTTTGAACATAATAACAGTAATATACATGTATGATACACCGTTGGAAAGCAAAATATTATCTCATACGCAAGCTTTTAAAAGTTAATAGAGAGTGATGAAAAGCCGATTAAACTAAGTGGTTGTTTTAGATAATAATATAATCGATTTTTTAATAAAACACATGTTTCTATAGAAATTCAACTCAATCAATTCTTTAATAGTTTCACGTATTTTTATCTCTAACTATATTTGAAAATTCTTTCATTGATTTTAAAAATGGAGGTAAGTAAAAATCGTGTGTTGCCCGCACCAGATTTTTTAGAATACTAAAACAAAAAAAAAACGCTGCATATTATTACACAATATTTTATTATTTCCAAATAACAATATTAAGGTATAACATTTTGTATAGCTGTTGATAGGAAATTAAGTAATATGAAAAGCAATAATTCAAAGGATAATATCATATCACTACCGCTAATATCAAAACGCAATATCTCAGCTATTTCTTAACGAATTTCAATGATTCATTTTTCATTCGGTCTAAAATTTAATTCTCTATCAAATGGCACTTTATATATTTATATATATATATATATATATATATATATATATATATGTTGGGAAGAGGGCGATAGACGCGTTTGCTCGCAGCCTCGACCCGTTCGTTATTATGAGTCGCCGAATTATCTGCCGATCCGTGTAATTTTGTTGAGGGTAAATAAATGAAATAATAAAAGAGAGAACATGAACAAGCTTATATTAATTAAAATAAAACAAATACTGTTTATAGTGTGCAAGCGGTGGGTCTTTCTGTCCGTGATGGCTTCCTTCCCCCTCTCGTCTGCGATGTTCCTTCTTTTCCTTAGCGACTCCTACTCCCTGCGACAATTCTGAGACAATCTTCTAGGATGATGTGCGAGTTGCGATTATACTAAAAATATGCGAGATTCAGCGACTGTGAAGATGGGCGATAGAGTTTATTCGTTTGATATTTCTCTATTCTGGGACAGTCTCATGGGGCGAGGAATGCTTCTGTTGGCTTCTCCGAGATTACTTCCAAAACGAGACAACTAGAGCGATCTTGTCCCAGCGGTCAATGAATAGCCTGACAGTGAACCTATTTGACTCCTATAATAGCGAGATACATGCCAAAATGCCGCCCACCTTGGCAACTCCTTGATGGTATCCAGCGGGTATAAGAATATCCAACTTATATATTTAAAATTTAAGCAAAAATTTAATTTATCTTTATGTCCTAAAATGTATTTTAACAATGGGTGTTAAGAAAGTTGGTGTGTTGTTCGCACCAGATTTTTCAATACAGATTTACAATCTACTTGTAGCAGATTGAGAGATTGAGATAAATTTCCCCACCTTCGCCCGATAGCTGATCGGATTGGATATGAAATCCTGACAGGTCCGTATATTACATGCGACTGATACGATGCGTCCTTCGAGAATTGGATTTTAAAATTTAATTCTCTATCAAATGGCACTTTTATATATATATATATATATATATATATATATATATATATATATATATATATATATATATATATATATATATAAGTTTTCCACTGTTCTTAGGTTTAAGTCAATAAATAAACCTTCTTTTTTTTTCAACGTTTCGAGAATTTATTGCTTTCTTAATCGTGCACTTTAAGACACTATTTTGTTTAACATTGCATGATTATAAGAACAATAAATTCTCGAAACGTTGCAAAAATAAAATAGTTTATTTATAGACTGAAACCTATGAACAGTAGAAATTTAAATGATCAACATTCGAGAACTGGTGTGTGAAGGAATGAAATAAAAGGATCTGGGATTATTTTTGTTTTATTTCTTTGAAAACATTGCACTAGACCACTCCGCTTCAGTAATCCTAGAGACACCTCCTTAATCTGGGAGGTTGAAGACCACAAGGGAGTCGAGGCTCAGACACATATCCCGACAGAAGACAAAGCTGTGGAGGAGATTAGAGCCAGAGATTGGAACAGAAGGAGAGACCTCTTGGTAGGGCGACATTTGTCCTAGGAGTGTCCTTATAAATCTCTCGGGTCCCGACTGCCGCTCGTTTGTCAACCGCCATCCACACCTCCTGTATGCTCCTTCAAGAGGGCGCTGCTTAGCCTTACAATGGCGGCAATTTGTGCAGCTCTGGGTCGTAATCCGGGCTAATCGTCCGCCATGATACCTCGTTCCAAGTCTCTTTCAGGGAGGTTTTTGTCTTGACGAGAGAATTGTGTGTTTCATCGTTCATAAGTAACATTCACCACGCGAATTATAATGTTGAAAACAATTTAAATAGCCATAAATATGTGTTTATGTATTTTGTTTAGGTTTGTGTTATAACAAAATACATTTATGAGAAATCATTAAAAATTCCCTCCCTAATTGAAACATACAAAAAACTGTCTGACTATAGAAACTGTAAATTACATTCTCGGATATTTGAAAAGAAAAAGATACAAGATTAGCTTTTTTAATTAGTTAATTTTTACCTACATTTTTAGTTATTATTATTAATAATTTTTTTTTAGATTTTTATTGAGATATATTACAATTTGTTTCAAAATGAGCAATAGTAATGGTGATAAAAGACCACATTCATACAATATTATTAATAATTAAAATAACGTTCATATTCCTGTTAAAATTCTTATTTAATCGGTATAAAAAAAACCTCTTTAATTATACAATATTTATGAGCCAAAGTAGTCGAAATTATTAATGTAAAATTTATTTCGATCTGTGAAAAATTTAGAACATTTGAACATATCTTGAAATGCATATGTGTATGTATGTGTGTATCTCCTTCCCACCTTCCGACCTATTACTAGCTACAAAAAAGATTACAAGAGGACATAAATCGAATAAGCCACTGGGCTGAAGTGAATAAGTTAAAATTAAATGTTGAAAAAACAAAAGCAATTGTAATAGGATCCCCTCACCTCCTGAAAACTGTTCCTCATATCCCAGCCTTGTTCCTCAATAGTAATCCTGTAAAGTTCCACCCGACTGTCCGAAATCCGGGAGTATCCTTCGATCAAAGTCTATCCTTCAAAAATCATATTTCCGAAATATTTCAACCTTAAAGCGACTGTATTCCCTCCGTCACCTATTCCCGCTTGAAACCCGAATACTCCTCGTTACCTCTCTAATATTTCCCATCTTCGACTATTGCTGTACGGTGTATGGTGGTGTGTCTGGGGATCTCGAGGTAAAAATAAAACGCTTAATCAATTCCTTTGTTCGCTTCATCTTCAGGGTCCCTAGATACACCTCTTTATCCCAATTTTATGGCGAGTTGAAGTGGCTTTACCCTTCCAATCGTCGCAAGTATTTCCTTGCGTCATTCCTTTACCAAATTATCCAATCCTGCCGTCCATCGTATATTTTTGACCTCCTACAGTTCAAATCCTCTGTCCATCCCCGTTCTACACGCTCCAGGCCTTCGGATTTATACAGTACGTCAATCAGAACTGCACATTCCGACAGATCCTTTCTCATTCGATCCTCAATCCTATGGAATTCTATCCCTTCTTCCATCCGTCACTCCAATTCTCTTTCTACCTTCAAATCCCGCATATTTGATCACTTATTGCACATCCAGGCTCAATAGAATTCTAAATAAGCTTTTTATTTATTTTTTTTTGTTTTCATCTCATTTAAATATGTATATTTTATACCATTAATTATTAACTTGTTTATATTTAATTAATTTACTCTAAGACTCTAAAGCCCTTTTTTTGTACATTTTGTATATTTTATTCTAAAAAATGAGTTTGTAGGTATATAGATTAAGATTTAACGTTTCTAGTTTAATAAAATCGTTAGCAATAAATACATGGTATAAAGTGGCTTCTATGATCAACTATCGCATATTGGCTAGCTATTGGTTTTGTAATGGTTCTTCTACTTGGTCACAACTTCCGTCATTTCACCCGTTTTTTAGTAGAGAGCATAAGGACAGCTTTAGTGGGCACATGCGCCCTCTTGTGGTACGCCCGCTCCATTTATTAATTTTTTTTTTTTTAACTAAAAGTAACATTTTTCACAAAATTTTTAATACTATGTGTTTTTTTTGGGTCAAATAAAACACAAATAGCTAATTATAATGTTTTGGGCCATGGAACCAAATAGCCAGTTCTAGTCGGTCCCAGTTAGAACCGCTGCAGCGGTCTCCTACGCCCACTTTGGTCCACAGACGAGGTGCTCATAACAGCCGTGTTCGTTAAAGTGATGTGGTACATATATGAAATGTTTCATATATATATATATATATATTATATATTATTCACTTTACTAAACTGAAATTTCATATTTAAGACAAATATACGCCCGAGACGTTACAAAATCTTTTTCATCAAAATGAGCTTACGAGAAGAGCCACTTTATACTATGCATTTTGCACCTTTATTCGATTTTCGAAAATCATTCCGACGATTTTGATTAAACTCGCTATATCAATTTAAAATTTAATGGGCTTTAACATCATGTAGGTTTAATTCTGATTTAAATGGTTTGACAAGGTTAAAATCTGATATTTTAAATTTTCTTTCATCTAAAGTACCTTTAATTTTGTAAATTTATAAAAATAACCATATTATCTTGTTAGAATTGATAAATAACAGCTAAGTATGTAAGTTGTGCGAATTTGAAAAACAACTAAGGGGGAAAACTGAAAACATATTTTTTAATGCAATTTTTTGTTTTTGAACATTAGAACAGTAATATACATGTGATATACCGTTTGAAAGATAAGATTTTAGATAAAAAATTATCTTATACACAAGCTTTTAAAGGTTAATACAGAGTGATGAAAAGCCGATAAAACTAACTGATTATTTTAGATAATAATATAATAGATTTTTTAATAAAATACATCTTTCTATAGAAATTCCATTTTTTAAATTCTTTAATGGTTTCACTCATTTTTTATCTCTTACTGTACTTGAAAATTCTTAATTCGATTTTAAAAACGGAGGTAAGTTAAAGTCGTGTGTTGCCCGCACCAGATTTAATTTTTATGGGAAAATTCATGATTTTGAAGATTACAGAGATTAATAATTTTTCTATTTAAATACGACTAAAAACCTTCCACGTGATATAATACTCTCTAAATAATGAACACATGCTCGGAGCTCGGGTGTCAGAGAAGGGATTTGTTCACCCTTCCTTGAGAGAAATAATTACATAAAAAGTCCTGTTAGCCGGCGAAGAGAGGAGAAGACATCTGATGAGGCCATCAAAGACGGGGCATAAGGCAATCTGTAGATGGGAGAGGTCTTGCAGCTCATCAGGCTAAGTACGTTACCTTTGTCTAATCCGTCAGCGGGGGAGTTTGTCCTCTCTGTCTTCTTTGTCGTCTCTCTATCAAGCCATGTTTATAATAGGAGCGATCTGCTTGGAGGGTGGAGGGTAGCTGAGCGGGTGCTTGCTATAGCGACGGTCATAGTGTTTATTTTCTTATTCATTTAACGTCACTTATACGCTAGTGTTGCTGATCTCACCATCAATTTGCATATCCAGTTTCACTAGGTCACTATGACTATTCCGTGGGAGGAAGGATATAACTCAATTCGTCATTTAGAGTGAACCTTTAATTATGGCACAACATTAAGAGGGTATCCCCTTGGAAAAACAATGCTTGAAGTATACCTCGTGATACTACACGTAGGTTACAATAAAGAGATCTTTCTATTAGAAGCGCATACTTAAGACTATAGTGACCAAGAGTTTTTTAACTTTTAAAAATCCTTAAATATAGAGAAATATGTCAACTTGTTTGTAAAACCAACTATACTTCATGGTATTCACATTCAAAATAAGATACGTCAAGAGTTGTATGCTAACGCCAATATAAATTTCTAAAAATGCAAGTGATGTAATGTAAATTCCACTTATTACGGGTTAATTTCTCATCATTTGAAAACTCTTTATAAATTTATAATTAATACAGAGTATCGGGTAATTCACTTGATTACTTCTTAGGATTTTATTAGTGTGCTTGATTTTTTTTATTCCCATAATAACATATAAGAATATGATATATTATAATGAGAAAAAAATAAGCGATAACGGTCTGGAGAAGGAAAGCATGAAAGAGAGAATTACAAAGTTGGAAAGGTTAAGCTTTGCCCCAGGCAACATTTACAATAAGAAGAGCCTATCCTCTAACGCAAAAATCAGGCACGTCAAGGAACACGTAAAAAATTATCTTAAGGTAAAAATATATCAGGCATGGGAACAGATGTGGTCAGAACTTGACAACACCAATAAATTAAGAAATATCAAGCAATCGCCTGATCCATGGAATACATCAATGCGAAGTAATCGCCGCGAGGAAACTGCTTTGGCGAGACTTGGCATCGGACATAGCAGACTCACACATCTCCATCTCATCCTCAGGCACCCGTACCAATGTGTGACTTGTGTAGAGTGCCTTCTCAATAAAACACATATTTGAGAACTGCCCCAAATTCCATGTACAAATGGATAAACTTAACCTAGCTAGATCTTTGAGTGAGAGCTTGAAGGACTCTAGTGAAACAGTTAGTTCACTGATTAGGCTCGTCAAAGAATGTTCTCTGCTCCCGGAACTATAAAAAAAAAAATAAATAAAGAAATAAAAAAAAAATAGTAATAATAAAAAAAATAAATAAAGAAAAAAAAAGTAAAAACACAAAAATGTGTCAATAAATTTATAATTTAAAATCAAATAAATAAAAATAAAAAATAAATAAATTAAAAAAATAGAAGAAAAAATAAATAAATAAAAAGAAGAAAAAAGAGTAAAACAAATCTGTTACTACAAATTTATTCGGTGCTAATAACCAAGAGGTTGAGCACCTACTCCAATTCCTAACCCTAACCCTAAAATCAGGCACTACAATACGGTGATTTTTTACGGGATGGAAACATCATGTTCCCCAGCCTAGAAAAATTATGAAAATAGAGAGAAGGATCCTGAGGAGAATCTATGGACAAAAAATACAGGAAGGCTATAGGTTGAGACCGAACCAGGAAATCTACAAGGGGATAAAAGACCTGGAAACCGAGATAAGAATCAGAAGACTAAGATTCTTTGGGCACATGGTAAGAATGGGCCAAGGGAGGATCTTTGAACGAATCCGTGAATACAAAAACGTCGGAGGATACATAAGGCAAATGAGAGAGAAGGAAAAATTAAAAATTTTGGACAAGCACTGCCTGGACAGAGAGCAATATGCAGAGAAATTGAAAGAGATCAGGGTTCTTACGGGAAATAAAGAAAAACGGAAAAGTACTGCGTGGTCGGAGGGAAGGAAGCAAAAGCACGTAGAAATTATGAGAAGGTACTGGGAGAAGAGAAAGGCGAAAATGAAGAAGCAAAAAAAAAAAAAAAAAAAAATGATATTCGCATGCTCTTAAAGGCCGTTTCGTGTCCAAAAAAAAAATCATTTTTAATAATATTAGAATTATTAAATAAATATTTCTATAATCACTTCTCAAGTTGGAAGCCTCGAATTGTTTTAATATCGCATTAAACACGTTGGAACTTGGAATAGTCCCGCCCGCCTCAGGAACGTAAGGAGCTAACACCCTATATTTTTCCTATCCTAGTTTAATTAGAATAGTGATCTTTACGACTACTTGACATCCCACAGGCTAGAGACTACCATTTAACGTCTCCTCCGAAGGACGGCATAATAAAGTATATTTAATTTCTTGAATTCGCAACCTTTGTCATAGAAATCTGTTTGCGAAAACACTAAGCGATGAAAATAGAAATGTCACTATGGATGATGAGTGTTCTTTTGAACATATTATATGTATTTACTTCAATGCATACTTTTTTTTTTCTTAAAAAATTATTTAAATTACCAAAAAAACTCCAACTCATTTTCTCCACTTTGAAACGACAATAGATCCATTATTGATGTTCACTCTAAAGGTTCATTTTGATTATATTATTAAAAATTTGAATTTACCACCGCATAGATATCCAAAGATGTTAGTAATAAAAAATAATAAAAAAAAAAAAGGTAGCATGGTTCAATAACATTCTTAATCTGAAAGAATTACATGGATTAAATTGTAATTTAAATATATCAAACTGTAATGGTATAATGTTATGGAAAAATAACCTAGCAACACTAAGGATTCAAATACAAAAAGATATTTACATTCAAAATATTATTAAAGTTAGAAATTCCAAAACTTCCCCCTTTAGCCACAGTAAATTACATTATTGACAAACAAAAAAAATTAATAAATTAAAAAAAAAAAATATTATATATATATATATATATATATATATATATATATATATATTTGTGTGTGTGTGTGTGTGTGTGTGTGTTAAAATGAGAACAGATAATAATATATAATTAAAAATATACAGTAAAAAAAAAAGAAAAAGAAATTACAATGCTATTATATGTTTGTTAAATTCTCTGAAATTAGCATCTAATTTGGATTGTTTGGGAATTGAATTGACAGGAAATGGCTGTAAAGACGGGATTTAAAAGTTGAAAGAGTTTGGGAGTCACGGATGTTGGAAGGAATGGAGTTCCATAGGGATGCGGATCGGATTAAGAATGATCTATCGAAAGTTGTGGATCGATGGAACGTTATATACAGATCAGAAGGCCGCGAGCAGGTGTAACGGGAACGAACGGAGGATTTGAATATAAGGAGATCCGAGATGTAGAACGGACATCGGATTGGTTAACTTGGTAGAGGAAGGAAGCTAGGAAGTACTTACAGCGGAAGGAAGGGTAAAATAATTATATATTGTCAGTAATATAATTATTCTTTCTACAATAATCCCAATTTATATATTATATGTATTTTCTTAATGTGCTTACCCACAAATTACATGATGAAGTCAAGACATATAAAAAAAATAAGGTTGTTTTTAAGAAAATAGGTTCTGACATGTCTCTTGATCAGGGAAAATTATAGAAAATATGCAAAAATTGACTTTCGTGAAATCTAGGTCGATGTTGGATCTTAGCATTACGGGGTAATCTGCCATGCTACCTTAATTCTGGCCTCTTAAGTTAATTGGATCATCAGGCATTTTGGATAATGCCTCGTTTCTTGTTTGTTTTAGTTTGAGAAAACCACGAATCCGTATCTATATCGTTACTTAAGCTAATACTACTCATTACTTGTGCTATTTTAAAAATCCAGGTCAATTCGGTATAATAAGTTGCGACTTAGATATATTCGTTGAACTAAGATGAAATAACCGTTAACAATGCTTGGTAAGTACTGGGATGACTGACCGGCTTAATTGAGCTAATTTAGAGGGCGGTCAGTCCAGTAGAGGCTATTCGTAAGTTATGGAATGAGATTTACTCATCAATTGTAATTATAATTATAAAGAGACTATTGTAATTGTTATTAGTAATATTTATATTGCCTCCTATTACAAAGGATGCCGTCTTCTACCTCCGAAGGGTCTTTAGCCCAAGACACCTTTGCACATACCTGAACCCCTACAAGAAGTACTTTGACATTATAGGTGCTAAGGGGTCCATATGTCCCTTCATTTGATCTCTGCCGCCTTTCCTCCATCCCCTCTACTATTCCTTCATATATATGTACCCCTCAAATCCTAGGGCCAGGGCACTCCGGTCAAGATGTTATTACTGTAAAGGTGTAATATATTATATTATTAAGAAGTTTATGTTTCTGTTTCCATAGTGATTAAATATACAAAAGTTTACACAAATGTGTTATTTGTTAACTGTAGAAATATGTATCTACCCTCTTCACGAAACCATATATATATATATATATATATATATATATATATATATATATATATATATATATATATATATATATATATATATATATTAATTGTGTAAAAGAAGGCGCCTGAACTCCCTAAACGCAAGGGCTATAAGATTTGCGGGCCAAGCATCCGATTGCCCCTTAGCTGGATCTAAGATATACCATGAAATATATATATATATATATATATTTCAATTTTAATCTTTATATCACTTTTTTGTATATCTGTATATTGCATTATTTTTTTTATATACTTTTTTGTATAAAAAAAAAAAAAAAAAAAAAAAAAAAAAAAAAAAAAAAAAAAAACACAAGAGCTTTAAGATATGCGGGTCAGGCATCCAACTGCCCCTTAACTAAACTAATAACCTGTGATGGTAACTGGATTTTTGAATATTTTAAATTCATAATATCTACATAATTATTATTTCAAATATTTGGTATCTGTTTAATATATCATATATACCGACCTTTTAGCGGGATTTGGTTAGTTGGACTGAGGAGACCCTAAAAAATTTATTTCCGTTGAAAACTGGATTTCAAAAACTTATTATTTTTAATAATGAACCTTTGACCTTTTTAATCGACTAAAAATAATTACTCCTCCTCCCCTCAGAATTTGAGGGCTTACGTTTCAAGATTCGTAGAACCCGAATAACGAATAAAAAGAAAATATGTTTTTCCGCTGTACGTTGTCCACCGTCCACGGCATTTCTCCGAAACTACTGGACCAATTATTTTGAGATTCACTAAAAATAAGCAGGACGAACAAAGATGATCCTAACAACTAGACCTTGATATCAGCAGATTATTTTTAAAATATCGGCTGATTAAATGTGATTGATTGAATAAATTCGCTTTTTTCGATGATAGAGAAAAAAATTGTTAGTGTTTTATAACCAAAAACCAGCGAATAATTAGGATAAAATAGAAAAAATAAAACAAAAAAAATGAAATATTACCCATAATTAAATACGCCCGTAACTCATTTTTTTTTTTAACATATAGAAACTACGACATCCTGCCCTACAGTGTCTTTTAATAACATTCCGCTAGTCCCGGTTGAACAGATTCGCTATCTAGGACTCCTACTTGACAAACGACTAACTTGGAATCCGCACACAAGACTGAATCGACAAGAAACTGCCCAACGCTTTCGCTTACTTCAACACTTACTGGGCAGACGCTCTAAACTTCCAATTAACTACAAAATGCTCATCTATATTACCATCATAAGGCCTATCTGGACGTACGGAGTTGAGCTTCGGGGCTCTACTAAACCATCAAAGTCTTCCCGTATTCAATCCTTACAATCCAAAATCCTCAATGCTCCCTACTTTGTCAACAACAAACTCATCCATAAAGACCTCAATGTCCCATATCTAGCTGATTTGGCCCGGACGAGGTATCATTCCTTCCATGACAAACTCCACTCCCACTCTAACCCACTAGTTTCAATCCTTGTTTCCTCTTCCATTCCTGACAATCCTCCGAGGCGTCTGAAAAGAAGTAGGCCTCGAGACCTTCTTTTGTAGATTACCTTGTGGAGTGTTGCCAATGGGCATATTCTCTTCATGTCTTATCATGTATATTTGCTATCTTATGAGCCAATTCACTTGATGTATTTACTGATACAGTTGTGAATTTCAATAAATTAATAAATACAAAAAAAAAACATATAGTAAAATATGTATTGAGTTTTAGAATAAGTTAAGTGCGATCAACAACAAAAACAAATAAATAAAATCGAAAAAAAATTTTTCTATATTTACGCTTGTAAATCCTATATTTTCGAAGATAGGGAAAAAATACAATATTGTTTTTAAATTAAAAAAACTCGGGAATGATTAGAAAAAAGAAAAAGAAGAAATTTCACCCATCAATACGCCCATAACTCGGTTATTTTTTAAGATAGAGAAATAATTTTTAGTGTTTTACAATAAAACCAAAATACTGTGAATAAGTAGAAAAAAATTGAAATTTTACTCATAAATTATAAGTCTATTACTCAGTTATATTTGGTTCAGAACTATTGGGTTGATGCAAAATTAATGCAGATTTTTAGTAGGTATTGTAAATACGCCATATCTTTACTTTAACCATATATATTTAATCAAAATGATTTCCATCTGAATCAATGCACTTTTGCCAACGTTCAACAAGCTTTCTTATTCCACCAGAAAAAAAATCCGAATCCCTGGACTCAATGAAATCACGAAAAGAATTTTCAATGTCGTCCTGGTTTTGAAAATTTTTCTCCCTCAAAAAGTTGTCCAGATGCCTGAAAAAGTGGAAGTCTGTAGGAGAGAGGTCAGGTGAATAAGGCGGATGTTGGAGAACTTCGTAGCCCAACTCGTGCAGTCGTCGAAGCGTTGGTTGTGCAACGTGTGGTCTGGCGTTATCGTGGAGCAGGATCGGCCCCTTCCGATTCACCAATGCTGGGCAAAGACGTTGCAATTTTTGAGTTCCGAGTTCCGCCGCCATTTCTCGTGTGGTTTTGGTTGGGTCTTCTTCCACTTTTGACCTCAGCTGGTCGTTGTCCAGAGCAAGATGACGGCCCCGACCTTCCTTGTCTTCGAGGTCGAAATCTCCTCTGCGAAACTTCTGGAACCAACGCTGCACCGTGCACTCATTAATAGCCCCCTGACCCCACACTTCATTTATATTACGAGCCGTTTGCGCAGCGCTGCGCCCTAATTTAAATTCGTAAAAATAAATTTGACGAAAATCGCACTTTGACATTTTCGATTCAAGACCTTTGAACACACTGAACAAAACGATTTTACTAAACAAATTCATGGTGAAAGAGAGGGTATTAGATAAGGTTTGTTTTGGTATAATAATGATCAATGTTAGGATTAGCTTTGTTTACACAATTGGAATTAAGATATTGCAATAGAGGAAACCTGCATTAATTTTGCATCAACCCAATAGCAGAAATACAGCGATTTGCAATCATCAGATTTGAATCACGCTTTCCGTTGAATTATTTATTGCTTTTCGTATTAGTTAATTGCCTATAAACAGTTACATAAATAGCTATACCCTAATATAGTTATTGGAAAGTAATAAACCATTGTGTAATAATTTGCTTCGTTTTCACGATCGCAATACTTTCCCTTACCTATTTCATTTATAGGTAGTTAAAAGTAATATTATATGGAGGAATAAATGTGGCCAAGTTTGTTAAATTGTTTTTGGCCCTTCTTTATTTATATTATAATATTTTTGGCCTGGGTTTTTTTTTTTTTTTTTTTTTTTTTGTTCTAGACATGTAGGATGCAGCTGTAATACTTCTTGCTCTAGAGTGTGGTTGGTTGTATTCTTTCTGAGTTAGTCATTTATTCAATGAATGCAAATTTATTTTTGATATCTGTTTTCACACGTTGGAAGTTATTCTTTATATATATTTCAATGTAAATGTCTCTTATATTTGGTTGTTTCACATGAAATGTCCGTTTTTATAGTTTCTGAAATACATAAAGGATTTTGCAGGTCTCTGTTGTTTTCTTCAGAATGTTTACATATTTAAAGTAAACAGTTACTAATCCTCTACCTTTGTAATATAAACATTAGCTTCCCAATCAATTACCTACTTTTTAGTATACCTCCAAATATGAACATTGAAACACACGATTTTCGAATAATATTGTCGTACGAATATAAACTCGGCAATTCAGCAGCAGAGGCCGCTAGAAATATTTGCAAAGCGTTTGGGAAAGGGAGTGTTAACGAACGGACCATTAGCCGTTGGTTTGCTAAGTTTTCATCTGGGGATACCGACTTGGAAAACTTGCCCCGAGGAAGACCTCCGTCCGTAATAGACAACGATGTCCTCAAACATACAGTAGAAGGAAACCCCTACCAAGCAGTTAATGGACTCTCAGCACAACTAAATGCAAGTACATCTACCGCTTCCAGATTTAAAGTGTATTAAGAAAGTAAAAAAGCTCCGGTTTCTCCAACAGATTACCACCTGTTCAGGAATTTAGACAACTTCGTCAAAGGAAAACGTTTTGAAAATGATGATCAAGTGAAAAGTGCGTTTTCAGATTTTGTTTCACTTCAAAGCTAAGAGTTTTTCAGTTCGGGGATAAAAAAGTTGGTGCCACGTTGGGAAAATGTGTAGAAAAATAAGTTAAATACTTCGAATAAAATTATCTTCTTTTCATATCGTATTTTTAATAAAAATCCTTTACCTTGAAAACGGACATTTCATGTGACTCAACCCAAAAGAAGGATTAATATTATTGAATAATTAGTTGGTTTTTATGTCTTCCAAAAAACAGTTTATTACAATTATTTATTACAGAACCAAATATGTATCTATGGGTAAAATTTCCATTTACGGTGTTTTGGTTAAAAAATACTGATAAATTATTTCTTTATCTTCAATAATAACATACTTATGGACCCATCGATGGGTAAACTTTCTTTTATTTTTTATTTTTTCTAATCATTCGAGTTTTTTTTTTTTTTTTGTTTAAAAACACTAATACATTTTTCTCTATCATCGAAAATATGGTAGTTACAACCGTAAATATAAGAAAGATTCCAATTGTTATGACTTTCTTTTTTTGTTTGTTGTTACCACGCTTAACTTATTCTAAAATTCTTTTCATATTTTCGGAAGACATAGAAACCAACTAATTATTTGATATCATATTGCAATCTTCCGTTTAACCTGTTTTTATGATTAGTATTATTATCATTTATTCATCTTTCATTTTATAAAAGTTGACATTAAAAAAGATATCATTCCCTATTTCAGAGTCGGGAATATTCCTTTCTGTATTCCCTCTGAGAGAATCCTCGCATGAAGGGGTTTCGTGTTTCCATTAAAGAAATAAAATGGAAAGATAAAGGGAATCCCTTGGGAAGTGGAGTGGAGTGATGGCTCGGGGAAGGCCGCGGTTCCAGAGGGACCTCCAGTCAGTTAGTGAGCGCGCCATGGTAACCCAGCTCGCTGTCAACCTCGCGCCTGAAAGTGATTTGATTACTGTCGTGGCAGTAGATCTAGCTGTCACGGGGTGGCAGGGTGAGTAGTCGTCGATATGGCCTCCTAATGTATGGCGAATCCCCGCGGGCACGGCTTCAGATCACCTAATAAATTGGGACTTTTCAGTGGTCAAAAGGCATGTACTGGTTTCACCCATTTAAAAAAAAAATATTATTTCATTTTATGAATTACAAGTAATTATAATTCGCCTTTTAGTGGGAACGTAAAGTGGAGGTTCTGAGACTAAGTGATGTCAGGTAATCGTTAAAGATGATTTCATTAAACCTTGGATATGTAAATTTAGGACTCCCGCTGTAGCATCGTCGGATAATCAGGAGTAGCGTAAAGTGACATCAAATAAATAAACAAACGATATATTAAAGGTTATTCCAAGAGGGACATTAAGGAGTTATCAACAAACGGATAATTATTGCTTTGAAATGCTTAGGCAAAATATTTAAAATGTAAATGACTTTAAGGAAACATCCGACCAGAATTAGTCTTAAGAAAGTAAAAGAAAAAAAAAAAAAAAAAGGAAAGAAATAAGGCCAAAAGTCTTGAAACATTAATGCTCCTGCCCTTCCTTCAGAATTCTCCCCCCGGGCTCAAAAGCAATCCCATTCCAGGGGAAACGATTATGAGCGCCTTGGAATTCGAATATGAAAAAAAAAAAAGAAAAAAGAAACTTCAATAACTGGCTCTTTTTTTTATTTTTATTTACTTTTTTTTTTGTTTCACACTTTGGAACAATTTTAATCTCGGATCGGGTAAAGGCGTGAAATATCGCAGGTTAAAGTATGAAATCTTTAGCGGTATTTGAGGCATGGAGGCGAGGGAGTGAGAGCCTTGAATTTTATATCTTCGTCGAAATCTATCCAAGTTATTATCTTCGTATATACATGCTACAGCATTCATTAAGTTATTTTCTTCGTATATACATGCTACAGCAATGATTACTTTTTTTACTTTCACTTACTATATATAGTAAGGGGAAGTATTGCGATCGTGAAAATTTTCGAATTCCAGTTTTCAACGGAAATACACGTTTTAGGGTCCCCTGAGTCCAAATAACCAAGTCCCGCAAAAAGGTCTGTGTGTGTGTGTGGTGTGTGTGTGTGTGTGTGTGTCTGTGTGTGTGTAGTAACTCCCGGGCGGAAACGGTAAGTCCTATGAAACTGAAATTTCATATTTAAGACAACTATACGCCCGAGACGTGACAAAACTTTTTTCATCAAAATGAGCCTACCAGAAGAGGCACTTTATACCATGCATTTTGCACCTTTTTTCGATTTTCTCAAAAACGGTTCCGACGATTTTGATTAAACTCGCTATATCGATGTAAAATTTAATGGGCTTTAATATCATGTAGATTTTATTTAGATAAAAATGGTCTGACAGGTCTTAAATGCCGATATTTTAAATTGTCTTCCCCTAAAGTACCTTTAATTTTGTAGATTCAATAATAATAACTAAATTATCTTGTTAACGCTGATGAAAAACTGGTAAATATATAAATTGAATAAATTCGATACCCTACTAAAGAAGAAAACAGAAAAAATATTTTTTTAATGCAATTTTTTTTTTTTGAACATAAGAGCAGTAATATAACATGTATGATATACCGTTGGTAAGCTAAAGATTTTAGAAAAAATATCATCTGATACATAAGCTTTTAAAAGCTAATAGAGAGTGATGAAAAGAAGATAAAACTAACTGATTATTTTAGATAATAATATAATAGATTTTTTAATAAAACACATGTTTCTATAGAAATTTAATTTGATTAATTCCTTAATAATTTCACGTATTTTTATCTCTAACTGTATTTGAAAATCCTTTCATTGATTTAAAAATTGAGGTAAGTGAAAGTCGTGTGTTGCCCGCACCAGATTTTTTTCATTAAAATGAAAGAACTTATTAAAAAAAAAAAATATGATGCGCGAATTAACAGACGACTAATATTATTAACGTTTATGATAAAACTTTATGTCTTATCTAACGTATTTTTGTACCTTAAACAATTGTCTATTGTTAACTCATAAGAAAGGTCCTCTTAGCCCTTTTTTCACAGTCAGATCACATTCTAAGGTCATAAAGTTACCGCTCAATTGTCACAGAAGAGACAGAACTTGGATGTTTATGTTTCCTGTTGCATTCATGCACATTAGTTCCGATCAAATTACGAGATCCCCAGAACCTTATTCTAAAAACCCAACCGTTGGACCACACCGAAGTATAACCTCCCACCCTCCTTCAAAATCCTATTTATACGCAATGTATATCCACACGAACTCATTCCATCATTCCCCTTGGTGAGTCTCAAGGTAGACTTCACACAAGTAAAATTTGAATAAGAATAAAGACTATTTTTAAGCATCTACTGTTGTGAGTTCGTAAATTCGCGCAACACACGACTTTTACATACCCCCCTTGTTGAAATAAATTTAAGAATTTTCAAATACAGTTTGAGATGAAATACACATGTTTTATTCGTTATAGCACGACAATCTTTAAGATGTGTGTTCATTAATACAAAGTAAACAAAAAAGTTCATATTAACATATATCTCAAACTCATTTATTAAACAGATATCAAAGGCTTAAGATTTATTATTTATTTACTACATTAAGAGGGATCGTTTGTAGCTGGGTGGCTAGCATAGCAACCTCCTATGCCAAAGGTCACAGGTTCAAACCCGCAAGTGGTCCTAGGATTTTTATATGGGAGTAAAAAATCCTTAGTTATGCCGTCCTTCAGAGGGGACGTTAAAAGGTGGTCCCGAGCCTGTGCTATGTCAGGTACTCGTTAAAGATCCCTATCCTGATAAAACCTGGATAGGCAAAATTTAGGACTCCCACTGTAGCATCGTCCGATTAGCCATAGTACCATAAAGTGACGTTAAATAAATAAACAAACTACATTAAGACTGAATGTATAAAGTTTAACGTGGCAAATACTAAATAACAAGTTTTAATCACCTAATAAACAAATAAACGATAAGCAATGACAGTAGTTGCTCCTCTGTTTGTCTAGTTCTGCGTGTTTTAGTTTGAGTGAATACTGTCACACAGTTTATGATTATCATATGGGAGACATCATAAATTTATTCACTTTTGAAAAACAAACAGACAAGCTTTAAATTATGGCGAGGTACATAAAAATGGTGCTGCTAATGTTCGAATATATCCACAAAAAATTTCATACCGAACTGCCAAAGTGCATTTTGGACCTTTTCACGATTTTCTCAAAAACAAAGTAAAATTGAATAAAATAAAAGTATGATGTATGATTTTTTTTTTTTTGGAAATAGTATGATGTGGCATTCAAGTTTTATTCATCTAAAGTACTAAAACGGTTTCACTGTCACATAAACACGGAAGTTACACGACGGTTTCAGGTCCCTCACTGTTACCAGGTGGAAAATTATTTAATTATTTATAGTGAGTTTTTACTCTCAACAATGAGGTAACCAATCAATTACCTGCAGAGTGTGTACGTTGTTGTGATGTGTTGAGAGAATCGTGTGTGTGGACCTAAAAATATTTTTCCTAATTTTATGTCATTATCAAGTAGAAGTGTATTTTTTATTTCTTATTTCCTGAAACATTTATTTTGTTAAATCGTTTTTTTTTTAGTTAATTAAGGTTACTTTTGTTGTCTTATTTTATATGGTTTTATTAATTTCCAATATCCATAAAAGTACCTTTTATTTTATATATATACCAAAAAAGAAATATCATCCTGTCAGCATTAATACAAAACGGGTAAATATATAATTTTGACGAATTTGGTATGTAACTGTAGGCGAAAAGATCAAAAAAACATCAGTATAGATGTATAATATACCGTTGGAATGCTAAAGATTTTAGAAAAATATATTGTCTTATACATACTATTGTAAAAGTTAACGGAGGGTGATAAAAAGCCTATAGAACTAACTAATTGTTAATAAATCAAAAAATATAATACATTTGTTTCTATCGAAACTCAATGAAATTCATTCTTTCACCTTCTTTTTATTTCTAACTACCTTCGAAAATTATTAAATTGTTTTTAATTTAAACAAAGTAAGATATAACTGAACTAACCGCCGACCATAATTTTTTATATAAGGCGTAGAAGGGAAGATAACATAAGCGACAAACTACTTAAACTGCTAGAACAAATTAGGGCTAAGACATAACAAGGCCGAAGAGGGTCGGGGTAATCCGCGGTTTGGAGTTTGCCGGCTACTGGAGAACTTGCTGGGGCGGCGGGGAGGCGGGGCGGTAATAAACACAACGGAAGGTGGGATTTCCGAAACAAGAACTAACAAAGTTCTTCGGGGCGGCCCAAGTCGGCTAATCCACACCTTATCAAAGCCAAGCCAGGGTAGTGGAAGGTGTAAGGAGAGAGGGTGAGGAGGGAGCGCAGGTCAGAGTGTGGGGCCGGCGAGCCTAGAACTAGAGTAGGGCAACGATTGTGTTGTAGGAATAGAAAAAAAAATATGAAATACATGATTTAGAAAAAAAAACTAACAAAAATATTGTTGATATTTATAATTTAGGAAATTTATTGAAGTGAGAAGGCAAGCGGAAGATGTCCATGAGGAAATGTAAGTGGTTACGGATTTCATCTACCTCGGCACAGTAATAGAAAAATCTGGGAAAGTAGACTCTCAAATATCAAATAGAATCATGAAGGCAAATGAAGTCAGTCTACTATCAGATATGCAATACTGTAGTAGGGAAGCGAGAGGTGGGTAGAGGTGTTAAGTTCCATATCTTCAAGTCAGTTTATTTGCCTTTACTACTATATAGAGCTGAAAGCTGGATATTGATGGACCGGCAGGAGGGCAGAGTCACAGCTCCTGAAATGATGTTCGTGCGAAGAATAGTGGGAAAGACGAGAAGAGATCGTGTAAGGAATGAGCGGATACTCCAGGAACTGGAGGTTTCACCGTTAAAGGAAATTCTGCAAACCCGCCAGCTAAAGTGGTTCGGCCACGATATTAAAATGGAGGATCACAAAGATCCTCTTAAAAGCATGGATTTCGTGCCAGATGGGAAAAGACCTCGGGGGCGACCATGGCTGTCCTACCTGGAGTACGTCGACAACCTTTGGAGAGGAAGAGGGAAAGGTCTCCGCCAGGCCAGGAACCTAGCTGGGAATAGAGAGGATTGTAGCCGGTGGCTGGACGCTCCCCTACACTGATACGACTACAGGATGAAACCAAAGAAGAAGAAGACGAATTTTATTGACAATTTATCTAATATCTATAACTCTGTCTTCTTTTCCTACCTCACTAATAGAACCTTTAATGTAAACCATAATTTTTCCTACTCTTCCATGTTGGCTCAGTCCGCCGGTGTGCCTGAAGGTAGTATCATAAGTCCGATTCTTTATACAGTTTATATATAATGCTGATGTTCCAATCCATTCCTAGCACTGTTCTCAATACCTACGCGGATGACACAAGTGTGTTATCAGTCCATAATGACCCAACCACAGCATCCCAAATCCTTCAGTCCCACCTCAGAGCCAACGAGGAATGGTGTCAGAACTGAAGAATCGAAATAAATCATAACAAATCCCACCAAATTACCTTTACCCTTCGTCGCAAACCGATGATCTCCTGCCCCACTCACTCCTGTAGAACAACTCCGATACCTAGGACTCCATCTTTGCAAACGTCTTACTTGGAATCCTCATAGAATATTTAAACGACACGAAACTTCTCGTAGATACCGATTAATACACGGAAGTGTGAATGTTAATGGATGGAGATGAAGGGCCGATAAAACTAACAAATTGTTGAAGATATTCTTATTATTTATTTATTTAACGTCACTTTATGCTACTGTGGCTAATCGGACGATCCTAAATTGTGCCTATCCAGGTTTAATTAGGACAGGGATCTTTAACGAGTACCTGACATCGCACAGGCTCGGGACTACCTTTTAACGTCCCTCCCCGAAGGACGGCATAACTAAGGATTTTTTACTCCCGTTAAAAAATCCTAGGGCCACCCGCAGGTTTGAACCCGCGACCTTTGGCATAGAAAGCTGTTATGCTAGCAACTACACTATGGGTGTCCCCAACCTTCGTAATAAGTGACGTTAAATAAACAAAAACAAATTTTAATCATCTATGTACATTTAGGTTTATAAATCGATAATTCTTTACATAAAAACCAAAATAGCTCTAGATCGGTAGGTTGTAGTGCGAAAATTTCATAAAACAAAAAATATTTTCCTGTCATTAAATGTTAGCCTTTAGGTGATTTGGGAAGAATAAGGCAAGGGCAGTAGCGTAAAAGACTATGTACCATGTGTGTTGGAATTCAGGTGTAAGAGCGCCTAGCAATGACGGTCTAGAGTAACAATAATCTGAAACCAAAAAAAGAAAAAAAACCTGGTGCGGGCAACACACGACTTTCACATACCTCCATTTTTAATACCAATGAAAGGATTTTCTGATACAGTTAGAGATTAAAATACGTGAATTAATTAAATTGAATTTATATGGAAACATGTGTTTTATTAAAAAATGTATTATATTATCATCTAAAATAATCAGTTTTATCTGCTTTTCATTATTCTTTATTAACTTTTACAAGTTTGTGCATTAGATAATATTTATTCTAAAAGCTTTAGCTTTCCAACGGTATATTAAACGTGTATATTACTTTTGTTATGTTAAAAATAAAAAAATTGCATTAAAATAATATTTTTTTAATTTTTCTCCTTTAGCTAGATATCGAATTCGTTCAACTTATATATTTATGTGATTTTCATCGGTGGTAATAAGATAATATATTTATTTTTATAAAATCTACAAAACAAAAGGTTCTTTACCGAAAAAAAAGTAAAATATCGGCATTTAAGCCCTGTCAGACCATTTTAATCCAAATGAAACCTAAATTATATTAAAGCCCATTAAATTCTACATCGATATAGCGAGTTTAATCAAAATCGTCGGAATCGTTTTTGAGAAAATCGAAAAAAGGTGCAAAATGTATGGTATAAAGTGGAACTTCTAGAAAGCTCATTTTGATGAAAAAGGTTTTGTAACGTCTCGGGCGTATAGTTGTCCTAAATATGAAATTTCAGTTTCATAGGACCTACCGTTTCTGCCCGGGAGTTACCACACACACACACAGACCTTTTTGCGGGACTTGGTTATTTGGACTCCCAAAAAGGTTATTTGGGGTCCTAAAACGTGTATTTTCGTTGAAAACTGGAATTCGAAAATTTTCACGATCGCAATACTTTCCCTTGCTATATATGGTAAGTGAAAGTAAAAAATTGTGATAAAATATATGATTTGGAAAATGGCAAACAAAAGCAATAATAATTTAAAATATAAGGTACGTGCAACAGGCGTCTTACTCTTACATAAATCACTATAAAAATATTTTATATGGTAAGTATTGCAAACAGTTAAAACAATTCCATTTAGTTACGATGGAAACATATGTTTTACATTAAATTATATAACGACAAGAATTGAGACGTTGATTTCCAAAAAATACTAAAGGACATTTTTTTCAAAGTTGATATTTTCACATATTTGTATTCTAATGGTTTAGTTTTATCTAAATCCGTCATCAAATTTTATCTAAAAAACATAGAAATCCTTTTAAAAAGTATTTAAAAATGGCATTTTATTCCAAAAGGTACTAAATCCACATTTTATTTCATTCCAAAAGGTACTATATTCATGTTTCGTTCCAAAAGGTACTATATCCTATGTAAACAGATATAACCTTTCCTCTCATTTCCTTCCAAAAGGTACTATATTTCCTACTATACGGCAGAAGCAACTAATCCCGTAATATATCACCATTAATTTATTGTTTTCATCATTTTATGCATTTTATTGGTTCATTTAGCACGTTTTGAATCACCGCTATTAATTTGATAACTGGTTTTAACCTAATAATCACTTTTTAGGCTATTTGAAACAACTTAGTTGCGTCGCTTTGGTTCTTTTAGGTGGTCAATTAAATGAAGTTTTTTCATAGTATTTCTTCTTGCAGCAACATAAATTTGGTTTAAAATTTTTCAGAAACTTACATTTTGATAGAATAATGGTATTTGATTCAGCAAATAGTTGAAATTAGCATTCCACGAACTTGCTAAATATGTGAAGAAAATCCGTGCCTGATCTAGCTTAGTAATTGATTTTTTAATGTAAAAAAAAAAAGCTCAAAAGTTATTTATTTATCAGTATCTATGGTTAAATATTGTTTACAGGTCGTTAATAATATAGTTAAATTTGCTAAATTCACACAAATATTGTATTTACTTGTATTGTTCAAAACAAAGTTCAAGATTACATACTTTCTTGTTATAGTGCCATAAATAGATAAATTGTCCTTGGAATATTCACTTTCTTTATTAATAATAGATAATCAATGTAATTGACCAACAAAGAGAGATATTTCTCAGAAGGAGAATGATGAAATATACATAACTTAGTAATTAACGATATAAAGACGTTAGTTATCGGTAATGTTGTATCAGGAAGGTTATTGTGACTGTTACCAACTTATCTCGCGTAATATTCTTCCAAAAAGTACTATATCACTTTTAATTCTTTCCAAAAAGTACTATATCCATATGATATTGTTTAAAATCATCGGAAAAGTGCAATAATTGGGAAAAATGAGTTGGCAACACACTTAAAAATCAACTTTAGATTTTAATAAAAAAAGAATCACGTAAATTAGGCCAATAATAAATAAATGACAGATTTTTGCGTTTCCTTTAAAATTGTCTAAAGTGGATATAGTACCTTTTGGAAATCAACCTCTCAATTATCAAGGGATCACCTGTAGCAGAGTGGCTAGCATAACAGTCTTCTTTGCCAAACGTCACAGGCTCTAACCCGCAGGTGTTCCTTTGATTTTGTAATTGGAGTAAAAATTGCTTCGTTATGCCGTCCTTTGGAAGAAACGTAAAAAGGTGGTTCCGTGCGAAGTCAGGCCTGGATTGGCAAAATTTGGAACTCAGACCGTAGCGTCGTCCAACTAGCCTTAAACAATAAGTGACGTTAAATGAACAAAAAAAACAAACATTATTATCTACTACAATATCTTAGATGTATTAGCTTTTCCTCACTCTCCATTACCTTATATTGGGTTGTGTCACATGAAATGTCTTTTTTCAAGGTAAAGGAGTTTTATTAAAAATACGATATGAAAACAATATAATTTTATTCGAAGTATTATTTACATTATTATTTCTACACATTTTTCCCAATATGACACCAACTTTTTTGTCCCCGAACTGAAAAACTCTGAGCTTTGAAGTGAAACAAAATCTGAAAACGCACTTTTTGACGAAGTTGTCTAAATTCCTGAACAGGTGGTAATCTCTTGGAGACAAGTCGGGAGAATATGGTGGATGCGGAAGAACTTCGTAGCCTAGTTCTTTCAATTATTGCACGGTATGTTTTGAAACATGGGGTCTTCATGCCGCTCAGTGAGATCATGAGGTACCCATGTATCGATCTTTTTTACTTTCCCAATACACTTTAAAAGTCTGGAAACGGTAGATGCACTTGCATTTAGTTGTGCTGAGAGTCCTTTAACTGTTTGGTAGGGGTTTCCTTCTACTGTATGTTTGAGGACATCGTTGTCTATTACGGACGGAGGTCTTCCTTGGGGCAAGTTTTCCAAGTCGGTATCCCCAGCTGAAAACTTAGCAAAGCGAAGGGGAATGGTCCGTTCATTAACACTCCCTTCCCCAAACGCCTTGCACATATTTCTAGCGGCCTCAGCTGCAGAATGGCTGAGTTTGAACTAGTACAAAAATATTACTCGAAAATCGCGTGTTTCCATGTTCATATTTGGAGGCATAATAATGTTTATAATACAAAGGTAGAGGATTAGTAACTGTTTACTTTAAATATGTAAACATTCGGAAGAAAACAACAGAGACCTGGAAAATCCTTTATATTTTTCAGCAACTATAAAAACGGACATTTTATGTGATACAACCCAATACAACTTCATTAATAGGATAACATTTTTTTTTTTTTTTTTTTTTTTTTTTTACATTTTTAGCTTACTTTTGTACTGCTATTCTTATGTTCGGAAATAATAAATATACCTGAAGACACTTTATGTTTGTAGGCCTAATTAAGTTTTAATTACGTTTTACCTTGCATCAGTTCCTACATATTGGTGCAATGATCAAAAGGCTTCATATAATATAATAAAATACGAATTATTAATATCACCTTGGAATGAAGTCACCCTCAACCCTTCATTAGGGGTGTGTAGGCGACCAGGAGGGAGACACGCACAAACACATACACACTCACTCGCACAGAGACGGCTACAGTTAATATTTCACCTGAGGATACGGGCTATTGCACGACTACAAAGTCCGATCATAAGCACCCCTATTCCCCCTTCGTTATAATTTAATGATGTGAGGGCGGGACGCGCTCATACCTAGCTCCGGTTACTCTCAACAGGAAATATATAAAACATTAATTAGTCGTAATCCCTTTTAAGGTTCGTTTCGTGTACATTTTATAACATGTAGGGCTTAACGATTTTTTCTCTCTTCCAGGTTCCCTCTATTCTAACTAGGTAGATCGAGATTTCGAGATCATTAAGATATGTATATATATATATATATATATATATATATATATATATATATATATATATATATATATATATATATAAGTTATGCTTGGTCGAGACAAATAAATAAAAAAAAAGGAAAAGGTTCAGAATAAACAGCACTCACGGTTCCAGAAACAATACTGATTTATTGATGGAAATAATCCTTCTTATATATGTTTGGGATGTTGTTTAAATCCGAGATGGTATTAAGGCTAATACTGCCCGACTCCTATCCTTAACTCCCCCCACCAGTTTACAAAGCTACTCGCAATTTTTGGAAACTCACACTAATGTAAGTAGTCACAAAATGGAGAGAGCAGTCCTTAGCCTTGATACCTTACAATCTAAACTATCGTTACAATTACAACGACAATGGAATTACAATCTTACAGGCGAAAATTATTGAAAAAAGTAAAATAACAGAACCATCACTTAAAATTAAAAATTATCACTTTACGAAAGAAAATGCATATAAACCTAGAAAAGAACGAAAAAACAACAACACTGGAATAACACTTTGCAATATGTACACACTAATATAAATCAAAATATACAACAGAACAATCGCTAACACGGCTTCTGTAAAAAACAAAACAAAAGAATACACTGTGCACTGATAGCCGCATTAACACTAAAAACGATAACAAAAAAGAATCGTTACATAAAAACCCATGAGCCTGCACACCGAGAAAATGAGGAGGCGTGCAGAGGCGAGAGCAAGACAGGCCGCGGTGGCTAGCGCGGATCTACCATCGGAAGCTTCAGCTGTTCAATGTGAACCGTGCGCCGCTTTTTAGGTTCCCGAAGACTGTCGATCGTAACGAGATTGTGTTCCCTGATCGCGGTCACTTTGAACGGGCCTCCGTACCGCAGCAACTCCTTCCCCCTATTAGTGGCCTATTTGCGATAGACAATAGTACCTATCTTGATGTCGCCCATCTGATCTCGTAGTTTAAGGTTTTCCCGCTCCACACGTTTACTCTTCTCCCTCCTCAATTTGTTCCTTACCTTACCCACGCCTTGCTTATTTCCGCCCTATTGGCAACGATGTCTCCCACGCATCGATCATTCGTGGTGGTGTCCGACCAGTCGCGACGCAGCCCTCGGAATCCGAATAAAACTTCGATCGGGGAGAACCCGTGACGGAGTGGATGGAGTGGTTGTAGGCGACAATCGCCTTCCTCATGGCCACATCCGGCTCTAAACCCTTCTCGTCTGATACACGCGGAGGTGGTCGCTCAGGGTGCTGTGGAGCCTCTCGATGCTACCCCTACTTTTCGGATGGCCCGGTGTAGTGAAATGCCATGTCATTTCTAGGCGTTTCGCTTCCTCCCTCGCGATCGTCTTCCCCATCCGAAGAAATTCTCTCCAGTACCCCATAAAACTGCATCCAGACGTGAAGAGCCTCCAATACCACTTCTGCCGACTCGTCGAGCACTTGGCACCCCATGGCCACCTTGCTGAAAAGGTCAATAATGGTAACCCACTTGTACCCCCTCCAGGTGAAAGTGTCAATTTGGAGGTCGCGGAGAGGCGCGTCCCCTGTAGGCGTCTCTTCCTGCACACCGCGCGGGGGGTAGCCGGTCATATTTCGTGCGCAGACACACTTCGCATGCACCGATCGTGGCTTGGATGGTTTTTTTCATCCCCCACAAGAAATATCTCCTACGCAACGCTTGTAACGTTTCGTGAACCCCGCGGTGGTTGGTTTTACCCTGATGGTAAGCAAGAGTAACCTCCTTCTGCTGCTCCTCATCCTGAAGTGTTTCCACGGAGTACTTGCATCGTATAAACGTCCGATCGACGCCGATCCGCTCGGAGCGCCATATGCGCCGAATCTTATCCCAGATAGTGGCGTTCCCTACGTAGAGGTGATGGACTTTCCCCGGTTCTGACGCATCCAGCAACGACCTGCAAATCTGGTCGTCACGGACCCCCGGTTGAGACCAGATGATGTTGACTTTGCTCTTACCATAAGCCCAATATTCGATTTTAATCGTCCCCTCAGTTCGCGTCTTCCAAATTACCTGCCGACGCTTATCATTGACGATCTCATCGACTTCTTCCATTTCAACCGACCTTTCCTCCGCCGAGCTCCCGTACTCCGCCGAGCCCTCATCACCATCCGAACCAGCAGGACCAGCCGCGCCCTCACCGTCTGGTGTCCACTCCCTCAAAAACTGACGCACGTCGCGGGACGGTTCCCCCTCCTCAACGGCATTAATCACAATGGCTCTCGACAGCCAGTCCGCCACAACATTGTCTCTCCCGGGCTTGTAGGCGATCTCAATAGTGTATTCACTCAAGAATTCCTTCCATCTCGCGACCCTGGCAGAGGATTCTTTTAACTTCCCGACCCATAGCAGCGGACGGTGGTCGGTATGGACACGGAACTTCCTCCCGAAAACGTAAGGCCGAAAGTGGTCTATCGCCCACACGATTCCCAGCAGCTCCCGTTCCAATGCGCTTATCTGGTCTCCGCGTCCGTTAGCCGCCTGCTCGCATACGCCACAAGATGATCACCCCCTTCGTTGTCCTGCGATAGAACCGCCCCCACCGCGTAATCGCTGGCATCGGTAGTAATAGTGAACATCTTAGAAAAGTCCGGAAACGCCAGGACCGGTTCCGCCAGTAGACGATCCATACATTTGCGGATGTTCTGCTCCATCACCGGGGTCACAGTCAACTTAGCACCCTTCTTCAGTAAATTATTAATCGGGACCAAGTACTCCGCCATGTCGGGGACGAATCGGCGATAGTAATTGAGCGTGCCTAGGAGGCGACGGATCCCCTTTACATCCCGAGGGATTGCCATGCGTCGGATAGCATCAACTTTCGTAGAGTCCGGCTAGACCCCTTCCCGGGAGATCGTATGTCCTAAGAAATTGATCTGCGCCGACCCGAGTATCGATTACTCCCCGAATAGTTTCAGCCCGAACTGCCGCACCCTCTTGAAAACGCGGCGTAAGTGCTCCACATGCTCGGCTTCCGTCCTACTGAACACAAGGAGGTCATCCATGTAGACCTGACACACAGTTTCGTCGAGGCCCCTCAGAAATTCATCCATCAGACGTTGGAAAGTGAAAGGGGGCGTTCTTGAGCCCAAACGGCATACGAGTAAATTCGTAGTGCCCCGTTCAAAGGTAAACGCCGTTTTATGTTGATCCCGGGGGTGCATTTGGATCTGATGGTACCCGGCTTTGAGATCCAATGTGCTAAAGACCACAGCCCCGCTCAGTCTGTCCTAATATGTCCTCAAATCGGGGAATCGGATATCGCTCGTCTATGGTATTATCGTTAAGCTGCCGATAATCAATCACCACACGATACTTTTCAGTATGATCTCCAGGGGCCGGCTTCTTCTTCACCGCCCACAAAGGGCTATTGTACGGGGACGTGCTGTGAACTATGATGCCCTGCGCGAGTAGACTATCCAATTCCTCCCGGATATGCTTGCGGAGTGCCTGCGGATAGCGTCTTTCCTTGACGTAGGTGACCCTGTCCTGTTTCAGGGGTATCTCATGGACCGTCCTCCCCGTCACGCGCAAGATCTCGCCCTCCCGAAAAAAAATGTCCTTGAAGTCGGCCTTGAAGTATTGTGTCTCTCCAGTCGTTAACTTCCGTGACTGCGCCTATCCGCGCCCTTTTCCCCTTTGCAAGTTCCCGACATCTGTATGTCCGTAGTCCCAGCCGAATGCTCCAAAGCCCTTGGCTGTTTCGGACCCGCGCTCCCACCTGTCCTAACAGATCGCACCCCGCTATCGCCTGGTATTCCCGGGTCATTTTCCCCACTATATGTACCTTTAGGGTACCCCCCGTCTCAACCCAATGGTCTAGCCCGATCTCAGCCTTCCCCTCGACTTTACACGGTCCCCCCAGGGTAAGTAATTTGCAATCACATTTTCGAATTTGACTTGCTCTCTCTCTATCACACAACATTTCTAACGCCTCCCGCGTCATAATAGTGCTAGAGCTCCCGGTATCTACTAGGCAATTCACTCTCCTAAACACTTGAATTATAGGCAAACAGCATTGCTCGTATATTTTTACATATTGCTGTGCGGTCGCCGCTCTGCGAGCACACTCCTCAGATCCCAGCTCTCTGCCTCCTCCCGGCAGCTGCTCGTCACGGTTGGCTCCATCTGCTGCATTCTTCTCCTCCGCTGCCACTGCTCCTAGGTTCTTCTCCATCCGTCTCCGAAGTATCTGAACCCTCGGTGACCTTTACTGAAGGGCCGCTTCTTCGAGATAGGAGGTGAGTTCTCTGCAACCTCTGCATGTTTACCTCCATCGGCTTATCCCGCGCGGCGTCTCGCCTTCGAACCATATATGGGCATTGTCTTGCTATGTGCCCCTCGGTTCCACACTGAAAACATTTAATGCGGGGACACTGAGCTACCAGATGCCCCTGCTTTCCGCAACCGTGGCACTTCCTGTCATCTCGTCTAAACCCATTCCTCGCTCGGGGTGGTCCTGATCTCCTCTCTCCTCCAGCCGTAGGTCTGTCCCTGGTTCCGTACGCCTGCTCTTTCCTTCTCCAGGTTGTCAGTGTGCTTCGAGGGCGTCTGCCGGGTACTGTGCTCCATCCTAGTTCCTCCACCTCCATCCTGGACTCTTCTTCCCTAGCGCTCGAATCTACCATGTTCTGGGCACACTCGATGAATGTACGATCCCGCGGTAGGGAGTCTCTCTTCCCAGTTTCCTTGAGGATCGTCGATAAGAAATTCATCCGGCCTTCTATTTCGGGAGCACTCATTGTCTCTCGCATCTTCTCGGTTATCCTATTGCACCTTGCCAGTAGGATTCCCGCATATTGTCCGGCTGTCTGGCGTGGTTAACATCTTCTTCCGGGGTCCAGCGTCCTCCACCGAAGGCTTTCTTTAACCTCTCTTTGACTATCGCCCATGGTGTTTCTTCGTCCGTCTGGATCTGGTTCAATATGTTCCGTCTCACGCGACAAACTAAGGCGCCCTCAAAGCTTCGGCGTCCCCCTGGGGTAGTAGGTCTTCTTCTACCTTAGCCTCGATCCTTGCCATGAGACGATCTCCGCCCTTGAGGAAGTGGTTTAGGTCACCTACCTCGCCACCAAAGCGCTCCAAGTCCGAAATCGCTTTCCTCAGATCCTGACATGTCGCCGTTTTGATTCGCATCCATGCCATGGCATTAGCATGTGCTTCTGCTAGCGTATTCCTAGGTAACGGAGGGATTACCGGCACCGGCGGTGGCTGAACTTCCGGCACTTGCGGGTTTTCCGGTAAATAAAGAACTGGTGGACTTATTAGTCCATCCATTATTCTTAATTATCAGAGAAAGAAAAATAAAAATTCAAAATGTACGGCGTGATAAAAAAAAAACGTGTCACTCACTTTGGTAACCTGCCCGCTCTGAGATCCTGGGTTTCGGCACCAGTTATGCTTGGTCGAGACAAATAAATAAAAAAATCTGGTGCGGGCAACACACGACTTTCACTTGGCTTCATTTTTAAAATCAATGAAAGAATTTTTAAATACAGTCAGAGATAAAAATACGTGAAATTAATAAGGAATTAATTAAATTAAATTTCTATAGAAACATGTGTTTGATTCAAAAATCAATTATATTATTATCTTAAATAATCAGTAAGTTTTATGTTCATTTCATCACTCTCTATTAACTTTTAAAAGCTTGTGTATGAGATGATAATTTTTCTAAAATCTTTAGCTTTCCAACGGTATATCATACATGTATATTACTGCTCTTATGTTCAAAAACGAAAAATTGCATTAAACAAATATTTTTTCTGTTTTCACCTTTAGTTGGGTATCGAATTTATTCAATTTATATATTTACCAGTTTTTCATCAGCGTTAACAAGATAATCTAGTTATTATTATTGAATCTACAAAATTAAAGGTACTTTAGGGGAAGAAAATTTAAAATATCGGCATTTAGGCCCTGTCAGACCATTTTTATCTAAATAAAACCTACATGATATTAAAGTCCATTAAATTTTACATCGATATAGCGAGTTTAATCAAAATCATCGGAACTGTTTTCGAGAAAATCGAAAAAAGATGCAAAATGCATGGTATAAAGTGCCTCTTCTGGTAGGCTCATTTTGATGAAAAAAGTTTTGTCACGTCTCGGACGTATAGTTGTCTTAAATATGAAATTTCAGTTTCATAGGACTTACCGTTTCCGCCCGGGAGTTACCACACACACAGACACAGACACACACACACACACAGACCTTTTTGCGGGACTTGGTTATTTGGACTCAGGGGACCCTAAAACGTGTATTTCCGTTGAAAACTGGAATTCGAAAATTTTCACGATCGCAATACTTCCCCTTACTATATATAGTAAGTGAAAGTAAAAAAAGGAAAAGGTTGAGAATAAATAGCACTCACGGTTCCAGAAACAATACTGATTTATTGATGGAAATAATCCTTCTTATATATGTTTCGGATGTTCTTTACATCCGAGATGGTATTAAGGCTAATACTGCCCGACTCCTATCCTTAACTTATATCAGCTTATCTTATAATTATAATCAGCCTCCAATTATATATATAATTGGAGGCTGATTTCTACTTCACCACTCTTTTATTGAAAATAATTGCACTACATTTCGGCTACAATGCCATCTTCAGGTGCAATGGAACTAATTCGATCTAATGTGAGTAGATGCCAAAGCCTCGTGTGAATAGATAGGCATTTAGACATGAGGCTTTGGCTTGCAAGCATCTACTCACATTAGATCAAATTAGTTCCATTGCACCTGAAGATGGCATTGTGGGCCGAAACGTAGTGCAGTTATTTTCAATAAAAGAGTGGTGAACTAGAAATCAGCCTCCAATTTTATTCACAGAAATTGACCATCACCTAAAAGAATCTACACCTTATATATATAGGCGCCTAAACTCCCTAAACGCTTCCACCTGCCCTTTAATGTGATGCTAACTGTATTTTTGAATATTTTAAATTTATTTGTAATATTGACATACTTATTAATTTTAATTAGGTTATTTAAAGGTTGGGGAGTGGGAGTAAGGTTCAAACTTCAGTCTACTCCTTTCCTTATGATAAATGATATAATAGAATATACATGTATCAAAAACAATTTAATATTGTAATAGTTAATATCTATAAAAATAAAATGACCATTAATAACAAGAATAGGCTTACCTAACCCGGTTTGATGCCGATACCACTAAATTCCGCTTACACAGGTTCGTCCAATGATTACCGTTCAAGGTAGGGGTGGGCATAACCGAATGATTGGATGATTAATATGACGATATGCCACAATTACCGGCTCTATCATAGCTGAGCTGCATATAATTTATGTGATGAGCAAAAAAAAAAAATAATCAATCGATTATTGTTAAACAATTCAGTTCGAATGATCATTCGTTTCTCCAAACCGATTAATCCGATAATCGATTAAATTCGAATGATTCAAATCAATTCGTAATTTGATTATGCCCACCCCTGGTTCAAGGACATGCCCCCAAGTTCAGCCTTAACCCAATCCCCCCATCTACCAGTCAGTTCAGCGTATACCAATGTTCTCGGAATCCGTTCCTCACAAGGCCCGACAACTTTGCTCGCCCATTTGAGTCTCCGCGATGCAATCAACTCAATTATATTCACAGGGTATACGCTCCGCAATTCCGTATTGTGCAACCTTCTTAACTCCCCAGTGGCCTCATCCCTCTTCGGACCAAATATTTTACGCAGTACCATATTTTCGAAAACCTTAAGCTGCTGTTCATGCTTCAAAGTAAACCGCCACGTTTCACATCCGTAAAGGATCTTCTGAAGAATAATAGTTTTATAAATTCTAACCTTTAAGTTTTTAGACAGAATCCACGAGCCAATTAATTTAGCAACTGAATAATAACAGGCATTTCCCGCCTTTAACCGGGACTTTATTGAACCTAAATACTTGAATTTCTCTACGTGTTCAAAAGTATGCCCTGATACATCAATATCACCAAGATCGCCACCGTCTCTGCTACTAATCATATATTTTGTCTTATCGGTATTTAATTTGAGTATCATTTCTTTACCGGTTTTTATGAACGCACTTGTATTTAATTGTATAGTTCCCATTTCTTCAACTAGCAGTACTAAATCATCGGCGTATCCCAAAATGTGATGATCCAACCCTATACAATTCATCGAGCAGCGAAAGTGTATTTTACCAGTAGAATACACCGCGCGGTCAAGGGCCTACACGGCTTGTCGGTCACCAGAAGAAAAAGATGTACTGATTAATAGATTTTTACTAAAATTATAGAAAATATTATATGTAGGAATGAAACTAGCAAAGGTTGTTATTTTATTTTTTGTCTTCTTTATTTAGATTATATTATTTATTCCTTTCTATTTTTTATTTCGGTTTATTCCGCCCATATAGAATGATTGATTTCTTATAGCTCTAATACTCATTTCTCGTTTGGTAGTAATTATTTCTGGATAACTCAATTATTAAATAATACAAATTTATTTTAGCTGCCCGTTATCTTGAATATAAGATTACTCCGAGAGATTTGAGGTGCGATCGGGTTTGAAACAGGGTGACTCCCTTTCACCTGTTTTGTTTAATATAGCCTTAGAATATGTTATAGAAAAGGTGATGTGTACCGAGAAAGGCTTAAATATGGGTGGCAAGATTCCGGTTTTGGGGTATGCCGCTGATTTGGTACTACTAGGTGAAGACACGGAAACCATACAACTAAATACAAGTGTGTTAATAAAAACCGGTAAACAAATAGGTCTCGAATTAAATACCGATAAGACGAAATATATGATTAGTTGCAGAAATGGTGGCGATCTTGATGATATTAATATTTCAGGTCATACTTTTGAACACGTAGAGAAATTCAAGTATTTAGGTTCAATGATAACAAGAAAAAATGAAATCAGGAAGAAATAAAGTCCCGGTTAAAGGTGGGAAATGCGTGTTATTATTCAGTTGCTAAATTACTTAGCTCGCGACTTCTGTCTAAAAACTTAAAGGTTAGAATTTATAAAACTATTATTCTTCCAACGGTTCTTTACGGATGCGAAACGTGGCCGCTTACTTTGAAGGATGAACAACGGCTTAAGGTTTTCGAGAATAAGGTACTGCGTAAAATATTTGGTCCGAAGAGAGATGAGGCCACTGGGGAGTTTAGAAGGTTGCACAACGCGGAATTGCGGAGTTTGTACCCTGTGAATATAATTGAGTTGATAACATTGCGGAGACTGAAATGGGCGCGTAAAGTTGTTGGGCTTAGTGAGGAACGGATTCCGAGAAAGTTGGTATTCGCTGAACCGACTGGTAGGCGTCCGAAGGGTAGGCCGAAGCGTCGATGGGAGGATTGCATTAAGGCTGATCTCGGGGGCTTGGGCTTGACCGGTGAACATTGGACGAGTCTATGCAGGCGAAGTTTGGTGGTATCGGCATCGAACCTTCGGGTTCGGTAAGCCTATTATTATTATTATGTTATCTTGAATATACATGCACTCAGTTTATAAAGTTTTTTGCAGAAAAAACATCATACTCCTCACTAAAATCTGAACTTTTGTAGTGCAAAGGTGTATGCTATACCTATGGTTACGGGTTCAAACCTATAGGCAGCCTATGGATTTTTAATAGGAGAAAAAAAAACCCTTAGTTATGACTTTGGAGGGTTAAAAAAAGGTGGGTGGACTCGAGCCTGTGCGATGTAAGGTACCTACGCCTTAATATTATATATATATATATATATATATATATATATATATATATATAATATATATATATATATATATATAATCCCGGTTTGAACCCAGTCGTGACGGGATTATTTTTCATTCTATTTAATGGAATTAGCCCATCTGATCAAAATCGAATAAAAACCAAGATATTTTAGGTGTTACACTACCTAAGGGGCAGTCTTATGCTAGACCCGCATATCAGTTAGCCCTTGCGTTTAAGGTATTCAGGCGCTCTTAACCTACCCCTTGTCTGTGTGTTTATATATATATATATATATAAAATAGGATTTAATATAATAATTTTTATGAAATCCTAGGACCACCGCGGTTTTGAACTTGTCACCTTTGGCATAGGACTTATACCTTTGTAATTTGGTATTTGGCACTTGTGTAAAAAATGGTCCTGTAATTTTATATGGGATATCAAACTTTCTTATATTCAATGTGCGATTACGTGCGGCTGCAATGTTGGGTCCTTTATTATTACACGCGATACTCAACTCGGATCTCTCTGTCACGCATTTCCACTCGCGTTAAAATTTAATCTTTAAAATTCAGCAACCCATATTAGAACCAAGTTTTTTGCAGGCAACCCTATATCAATATGTTTGCAATGAAAAACGTTTATATTGCTATAATATTTTTTCTATTATCAAGCCAGTGCAGATAACTGATATCGACATACCCGCTTTTACCTGACAACCGATAGTTTGTCCAGTAAAAGATTAGGCAACCCAACGGCTGCACGTTCTATACCTTTGATACTTGAAGTGAGGGTAAACGTTTTCTTATTATCATGATGTTGCAACATTTAATTAAAAATTTTTTTTTTTAAATAATTAAAAATAGTCTGTCCAGAATTTTTTTAGGCAACCCATTCTTGACATATTTTCTAATATACTAAATTTTTTTATAAAATATGTTTCATTCTATTATCAGCTCCGTGCAGATCGTTTCAAGTTCGGATCTTGGACGATGCTTTTCTTATAAGGTATCCAAGGGGTCAGTCGCGTGTGCCCTATTCTTAAGCGAGTCATGACAACTCCTTCTCGCCTGTTGACACTGTTGGCGCTCTTTCACGGTTGAACATTGGTTTTGATGCTTCTCAACTTATTCACTCTTTTGTGTTTTCTCATGTCATTATGGCTTGTTTTTTTAGATAAGTGATATTCATATAATTGTGCATATATGTAATTGTGCTATCGATCAAGTAATCGATACTCGAGTACCAGTTATAAAAAATGTAACGACTAAAGGTAACCGAAAGTAATGTAGGAAACCCTTTGGGAAGTAGAAAGGTATATTTAGGTAGAGTTAGGTTAGGCATCACGTATACCTTTGATATAGTGCGCCGGCTAACTCGGAATATGGAATTGAAGGAAGTGAGACTGCCTGAATTAAAGAGTACGCTACGCCCCAACTGCCAGCCCCGCCCCAGCATCAAATATTAAGGACCGAAAGGATATCAACAAAAAAGCAACTTCATGATAGAGGAACCCGAAATAAAAAATTTCCTCTGAGAAGGTTAATATAATATATATATATATATATTATATATATATATATAATTCTGGAGAAACATAAATTCAAATTTCTTCCAGTTTATGTAGAAGCACACATTACCCAGGTATCCTAGTTCCGACGACTTATATATGATTTAATTTGAATCATATGTTTCCAATGAAAATGAAATCACGTTTTATTAAAATCAGCTAAAATATTCTTTAAATTGAAGTATAGTTTTCTAAATTGATTTTAACAGTCGAGGTAAGTAAAAGTGTGTGTTGCCCGCACCAGATTTTTACTATTATCAATACATAAACAACGATATAAATATATTATATTATATGTAATAAATGAATATCGTAAAGGGTCAAGGGAGCGCAATAATTTCCAAGAATTGCTTGGATATATATACAAATATACATTTGCCTATTCCAATTCGCTTTATTGATTAGAGTATATGATGATCTTTTCTAGGAATTTCCTTTTTTATCCTGATATAATTTGTAGCAATATCTATTACAGGAATACATTTCATCAAGTTTATATTTTGAGTCCCGAAACAATGCTTTGCTGGTTTTCGGTAATGTTTGTGATAATACTATATTTCACCTCAACGTTTCGGCGTATAGCCTCAGGGCATTATGTCTTGAACAATATCTCCTTAATACTACAATTATTTCAAGAACATTAATATGCAGGTTTGTTGGTAATTGAAATACTCTTTAAGTCTTTAGTCATTTTGATACACTAATTTATTAATGCTTAGTATAAAACATAAAGAATATACATGAGAACAATGACCGACACTAATGGTTCACTCACTGTGTTAACTCGAAGGTAATTCTAGCCGTCAGGTAACCTCACACAGTGTTGCCAGGCTCCTACAAATATATATATATATATATATATATATATATATATATATATATATATATATATATATAATATTATTTATAGACGAAATAAATAAATAACGATCCACTTTCGGATTTTGAAACAAGTTTTTTCAGTCAGTTCGTGGTATACTTTTATTCCGATGGAACGTCCCTCCGGGCTAGGAATAAAGGAGAAAGACATTTCGAAAAAGAGATAAAAGAGAGAATGGTATCGATTGGCCCAGTTTATGTGAGGAAGAAACAGGACAATAGCCCTTATTGTCAGGATCCGTTGTGATAGCGGCTCGTTAGGTCCTCTGTCCGCTGTCGTGGCAGTGGGGCACCACTATCACATGGTATGTAGTGATATGTGAAGAGAGGATGTAGAAATCTATTAGGACCTTGAGTAAGGACTTTTTTTTTTAAACTTTAAATCTTTATTAACACCTATCAATAATACGATGAACAATCAGTGAATGTGCGGTCAATTTTAAGAAACATGGCGTAATAGGGATGAGGGAGAGCAGCACCCAGCGGTACCTACTCTGGCATGAAATTAGTGTGAATTACTAAAGGAGAAGGTCTCTCATCCAACTCCTCTTCTGCCTTCTGTAGGCATTTCCTTGCATGAGTGTTGTGGCCATGTCATCGATTAGTGTGTTAGGGTGACCTTGTAGTTTGTCGTGGAACGTTTTAGTGTGTCCGTATGTGCTCATTGACAGTTGGCATCTTAAGGTCAGTATGTATAGTTATGTTGCTAACGTACCACGGTGCTTTTGTCTAAACGTTTTAGCTTGAAAGATTTGAAGTTTGTTAATGTGAGTCTTTTGTTCCATTATCTGGATGATAAGTCAATAGGTTCAGTAGGTATTACATTTATTCTGTCGAAGTTTTAGTTTTGAGTGTTTTGAATAGAGTGAGTAAAAGTGTATTATTTTTTTTTTTCACGTAACTATATAAAATATAAAGTAAGGGAAAGAATAGTGATAGTGGCTCGTAAGGCATCCATTTGCTGTCGTGGCAGTGGTATACAACTATCACGTGGTATATTGTCCTATATGAAGAGAGAAAGTAGAAACTTGTTAGGACCTTGAATAATTACTCGGTTTTGTTTTTACTTTCACCTAACTAAAAAAATTTATAGTAAGGCAAAGTATTTTGATAGTAAAAAGTTTTGAATTCCAATTTTGACGGAAATACACATTCTAGAGTCCCCATTGTCCAAATACCTTAATCCCGTAGAAAGCTCTAGTGTGTCTAAAGGAGATGGTACGGTCAATTTAGACAATGGATCCTAAATTATTATCTGAAATAATCAGTTAGTTTTATCTTCTTTTCATCACTCTCTATTAACTTTTAAAAGCTTGTGTATGAGATAACTTGTGCGGATTCCATGTAAGACGTTTGTTAAGCAGGAGGCCTAAATAACGGATTTAAATAAGGGACAAGCGGGATATCAATAAAGGAGACAGAAGGCAGGATGTCATAGGTTTACGACGAAGGGTAAAGGTAATCTGGTGGGATTTATTAAAGTTGATTTTAATTTTCCAATTCTGACACCATACCTCAAGGTCTCTGATGTGGGATTGGAGGGTTTGAGAGGCAATACTAGGATCGTTATTAACTGATAGCACGCAATTGTCATCGGCATAGGTAGAAAGGAATGTGTTAGGATGGGTTGGGATATCAGCTGTATAGACTGTGTAAAGAATGGGTCCTAGGATACTGCCTTGAGGAACACCAGCAGACTGAGTAAAAGTGGATGAATATGGACTATTGTGGTTGATTTTAAAGATTTTATCAGAGAGGTAGGACTGGAGGATGAGGAAGTATGTTGGAGAGAGGAATTTACAGAGTTTGTGTACATGTTAGAGAACAAAATAATCCTACTGTTTTTGGAATATTTAGCACTGCACCCCTTTTTGCTGCTTCGAAAAATTGTGTTCAGCAGTTTTGTGTCAGCGCAGGTGGAAGTAAAGTTTGGACTGGTTCTAATGAATAGCTGACCAATTTCAACCCGGTCTGTAGGGTCTAGCTGATAACCAAGCCACACTTGAACTTGGTGATATTAAGGAAAAAGACTTTGATGAGCAGCAACTGAGGTTGGAGGAAGACAAGCTAATTGTTCTTGTTTTACCTTTGATATTTTTAATGAAACGTGCGTATCTATACTTATCTATTAAAGAACACATTAAGTAAATATGAGTAATGAAAAAAGTAGGTCCCGAGGCCAGCTTCTCTTCAGTAGCCTTGGAGGGTTATCAGGGATATCTAAGGAAGATAAATTACAGAAGAGTTTTTGTATGGGCAGGGAGTTTAGAATGAAAAGAGGAGTATCTATCACGGACTATATCTGCAACAAATTGGGATGTTTAGGTCATTATGAGGAGTTGATTTGTGACAAAATAAGGGGCATTCAGGATTTTGCGAAGGATTTTGGATTGTAAGGACTGGATGCGGTAGGAATTAGATGATTTCGTAAAGCCCCAAAGTTCGATTCCATATGTCCAAATAGGTCTGATAATAGTGATGTAAATGAGTCTTTTGTAATATACTGTAAGTTTTGAACGTTTGTCTAGTAAGTGTTGTAGTAATCGATATCTTCGAGCAATTTCATTCTTGTGTGCGGATGAATTACTATATTTAAAAACTCAGCACATTGAACTAAATTATTGTTTTTTTCAAAATTATTTTGAAAACTGGTATTTTACCGCTCCTGTAAAATGCATAAGTCGTATCACAACCAGTTATTGCGTGTAAAAATAGTACATGATTAAGACGCTTTGCAAAAGTTCAAGTGACAATAAACGAACAAACATCGTGAATATAGAACAGAGTAAAGTTGTTTAATAAATTAACAAGTTTCTATTATTTATCTCAATCCGATTTCCGTGGAGTTCTACAGGGCTAATCTCTACTTCTACTTGTGTTCTTCATATTTATCTAACGTCGAAATTTCATTCTGTATATTAACATTACAAAGCATAATTACATTGACACCAAAGGATCACTTGTAGCTGGGTGGTTAGCACAACAGCCTTATATGCCAAAGGTCACGGGTTCAACCCCGCAAGTGGTCCTAGGATTTGTTAATGGGAGTAAAAAATCCTAAGTTATGCTGTCCTTCAGAGGGGACGTTAAAAGGTGGTCCCGAGCCTGTGCGATGTCAGGTACTCGTTAAAGATCCCAATCCTAATTAAACATGGGTGAGCAAAATTTAGGACTCCCACCGTAGCATCGTCCGATTAGCTACAGTAGCATAAAGTGGCGTTAAATAAATAAACAAACAAACATTAACACCAAATGTCGTCTTAATGGTGATAAAGTAAAACAAGCAATATTATGCGCAAGCAAACATCATCTAGACTCCCCTATATCAACAAAATAAATAAATGATGTTCCAAAATTAGTAATAAATAGACACACGGCAAATTAGAGAACATTTTTACTTATTTTTAAAAACAGAACACATATACTCAACATTTTCCTACTTATCTTAATGTATGTATGTAATATATTTATGAGACTAATTTTATATTTTATCTATTTCAGATTACATATGTTTTCATCTACGTAGCTACGAGGTAAGAGATATTTCGTACTCATTACAAAGCTTTAGTACCGTTTAAGGAAAAAATGTTTTGTAGAAAAAAAAAGTTAGTAACACACATGTAGCTTAGTCATTTCATTTTTTTATTAGAAAATTGGCATTTTCAGTTTGAGCCTTTGTCAGGCCAGAAAGGAGAAGGATATGTCTGTTTATTTTTATTATTTTTCCTATCCTGAACGTTTTCCCCCTTCCCATCCTTTGCAAAATATGTCAATATTCGCTGAAAGACCCCTCGGGGACCATTTAATTTCCCTCTCCGACGTCCACCTTAAACAATAACGTTTGCCTTCCATCTCTCTCTACATCTCTCTCTCTCTCCTCTTTCTCTTCATCTCTCTCTCTCTCTCTCTCCCCTCTCTCTCTCTCTCTTCTCTCTCTCTCTCTCTCTCTCTCTCTCTCTCTCTCTCTCTCTCTCTCTCTCTCTCTCTCTCTCTCTCTCTCTCTCTCTCTCTCTCTCTCTCTCTCTCTCTCTCTCTCTCTCTCTCTCTCTCTCTCTCTCTCCTCTCTCTCCTCTTTCTCTCTTTTATATATATATAGAGACTTATATTATATATATATATATATATATATATATATATTATATATATATATATATATATGTATATATTGTTTGATCAGTTCTCGACTGTTGATAATTTAAGTTTGTGTTGTTCTTAGGTTGCAGTCAATGAATAAACAATTTTATCTATGCGACGTTTCGAGAATTTATTGTTCTCATAATCATGCCTTAACAGTGGAAAAAAACAGAACATTAATATTATTGTACAATAATTAATATATGATGTTATTGTTAGAGATATAAAAAAGAGTACATTGAATAATGAATATTAATACAGTAGGTACATAGATATTTTAAATTAGGATTTACATTAAAGATATTATTATAAAATTACTTACAATTTTGGACAAAATAGTGTCTTAATTAGGCATGTTAAGCCTACAAGCTTTGAATTTTTTCTTTTTTTTTTTTTTTTTTTTTTTTTTTTTCATTTGATTTTTTTTTTTTCAGTGTTCTTTCAAAGCTTGTAGGCTTAACATGCCTAATTAAGACACTATTTTGTCCAAAATTGTAAGTAATTTTATAATAATATCTTTAATGTAAATCCTAATTTAAAATATCTATGTACCTACTGTATTAATATTCATTATTCAATGTACTCTTTTTTATATCTCTAACAATAACATCATATATTAATTATTGTACAATAATATTAATGTTCTGTTTTTTTCCACTGTTAAGGCATGATAATGAGAACAATAAATGCTCGAAACGTCGCATAGATAAATTTGTTTATTCATTGACTGCAACCTAAGAACAACACAAACTTATATATATATATATATATATATATATATATATATATATATATATATATATATATATATATATATATATATATATAAGTTTGTGTTGTTCTTAGGTTGCAGTCAATGAATAAACAATTTTATCTATGCGACGTTTCGAGAATTTATTGTTCTCATAATCATGCCTTAACAGTGGGAAAACAAAAAAACAGATCATTAATATTATTATACAATACCTAATATATGATGTTATTGTTAGAGATATAAAAAAGAGTACATTGAACAATGAATACTCATACAGTAGGTACATAGCTATTTTAAATTAGGATTTGCATGAAAGATATTACAATATTATAAAATTACTTACAATTTTGGACAAAATAGTGTCTTAATTAGACATGTTTAGCCTACAAGCTTTGAAAGAACGCTGAAAAAATAAAAAAGGAATAGTTTAAGTATGGAAGATTTTCCAGGAATTTATTTACTTAGGAATTTACAGCTCCAAACGAAATTGTAAAGAAATGATTACCATAGAGAAATAAAAAAATCGCGCCATGAATAAAAAATCGGATTTATTTAAGTTTGTGTTGTTCTCAGGTTTCAGTCAATGAATAAACAATTCTATCTATGCGACGTTTCGAGAATTTATTGTTCTCATAATTAGGCAATTTTAACAAAATAGTGTCTTAATTAGACATGTTTAGCCTACAAGCTTTGAAAGAACACTCATCTTCAATCTTTTTCCACATTCCACAAAATCTTCCATACTTGAACTATTCCTTTTTTATTTTTTCAGTGTTCTTTCGAAGCTTGTAGGCTAAACATGTCTAATTAAGACACTATTTTATCCAAAAGTGTAAGTAATTTTATAATAATATCTTTAATGTAAATCCTAATTTAAAATATCTATGTACCTACTGTATGAGTATTCATTGTTCAATGTATTCTTTTCTATATCTCTAACAATAACATCATATATTAATTATTGTATAATAATATTAATGTTTTGTTTTTTTGTTTTTCCACTGTTTAGAATGAGAACAATAAATTCTCGAAACGTCGCATAGATAAAATTGTTTATTCATTGGCTGGAACCTGAGAACAACACAAATTTAAATTATCAACAGTCGAGAACTGATCAAACAATATATATATATATATATACAATTAGCCATTTTTTGAGACTAGCTAAGGGGCTGACCAAGCAATACACAGAAAGATAACACAAAGCCTCAGGGGGGGGGGGGGGGGAGGGAGAGTGATTCTAATTGGAGTCCAAGTCCCCCCTCGTTAGTGATATCGACTTCGTCCGGGGGGTGGGACTACTTTCTTGTTTAGTCATTTCTGATGTCTAATTGGAAGCGGGGCTAGGATGGGAAATAATTATAGGGGAGTGTTTTAATTTGTGAGGACTGATACAAATTATATTGCTGACGTTTGAATACTCTATCGTAGGGTTAAGGGTGATTACATGGTATGTCACATCAACAAGTCGCTACTGAATCAATTGGCAAAATACTTTTTAGTTATTGTTTTTAATGAAACCATTGAATCTTTTTGCTTTTACTTACCTATATAGTATATAGAATAGAATAGAAAAAAAAAATATTCTGGGACTAGGTCCCCTAAGAATAACAGTTATATACATTTTAAATATATAATATGCCTGGCCAACAGACTATAAAAACATGATTAATTATTATTTACAATGATTATTAAAATTACAATTATTTACAATGAGGAGTTATATACATAAAAAATAATAAAAATATATGTCTTCTAAATTTTATCTTATGAGAAAATAAAAAATTTATTTAAACAAAATCAAATTCAAATTTGGTCGGTAAACAGTAATCTTCATTCAATCAATGTAGATTTCTGGATATAATTAACGTCACATTTGCTAATCGTCTATTTGGGATGACAGAAGTTATAGGAAAAGTTGGGAATAGAATGAGGATAAAGAGGCAGCATGGCGGATATGGATTGGTAGAGAATTCCAGAGTTTGGTAGAGCGAACAATAAAGGAACGATCAAAAGTTTTGGTTCTGTTGGTAGGAACGTAAAGGTCAGATAGTCGCGATCGAGTTTCAAGGGAGTGGACTGAGGATTTAAATTAAAGGAGACTGTAGATGTAGGAAGAAGGATGCTGGGAGTTAATAGTTTGGCAGAGGTATGATCCAAGGAAATATTGTCTGCGGAATGAGGGAAGGAGCCACTTTAATTCACCGTATAAGTGGGTAACATGAGACCTCCTTGATGTACCGAAGACAAATCTTATGAAAATGTTCATAATACGCTTTAGTCTGTCTTCAAGCACAGTCGGGACGCCGTCATATGCCACACAACAATAGTCAAAGTGGGGGAAAATGAGTGAGGAAACGAGGAGCTTACGAGTGGATAGTGGGAGAAGATGACGGGAGCGATGAAAAAATTTAAGGATAGTTATTGTTCTTCGGGAGATTTGGGCAATATGGGGTTTCCAGGAGAGGGATTAGTTGATGTGATACCTAGATTTTTGACAGTGGAACTGAACGTAATTGGGTAATTATTAAGGATTAGACTTGGAAAGTTGGTATGACATTTGATAAGGGAATTGGAACCTATTACTATTGCTTGCGTCTTCATGGCATTTAGCTTGAGTTTATTCAGATTTACCCATGCGCTGATTCTATCCAGGTCCTCCTGAATCTTCGAAAATGCTAATAAAGTCTCGGAGGGGGAAAAGGATAGGTAGATCTGGAAATCATCAGCGTACAAATGGTGGGAGCAATGATGGATAGAGTTGGGGAGATCATTGATGTAGGAATTAAAAAGGAGATGAGATATACTTGAACACTGGGCAACACCTGCCGAAAGGGCAAGAAAGGAAGATAGAGGATGATTAGGAATGGTGACAGCTTGGGTTCTACCAGAGAGAAAAGAGTGAAACCAACGAATTGTGTTGTTGGAAAAGGATAGGGATTGTAGTTTGGAGAAAAGGATGGAGTGGTCCACGGAGTCAAAAGCTTTTGAAAAGTCTAGACGTATTACTACGGTCAGTTTCTTTTCATCCATAGCAGTATGTATGTCGCTGGTGATTTTGAGGAGAGCGGATTGTGTGGAAAAGCCCGGTCGGAAACCGGATTGGAGAGGATCAAGAAGTTTAGACTTTTCAAGGAAATTAGATAATTGAGATTGAACTATTATTTCTAAGGGCTTGGAAAGGTTAGATAGGATTATATAGTATAGTAAAGGAAAATATTGCGACCAAAAAGAATTTAGAATTCCAGGTTACATCGCAAATACACGTTTTAGGGTTGGCAAAGTGCCGCTGTAAGGTCAGTTTGTGTGTGTGAGGTATGTCTGCCACAAAAACGAAAAGTCGAACGAAACTGAAATTTCATTGTTAATACAACTACACTATTGATACAACTAAAATATTATCTGATACACATAGTTGTAAAAGGTAATAAATATAAAGTGAAGAATTACTGATTAACAATTTTTTTTAAATTTATTTATTTAAAGAAATTTCCAACTGTATTAAATAAATACAACAAGTAAATAGGCTTTATATATGATTAGTACACATGGTAGTCCTGAGAAGAAACTACCCACTGGTAGCACTCCAATGTCATATGTTAGAAGGTCTCTTGGCCATCTTCTTTTAAGGCGCCTCGGTGGGTTGTCGGGAATAGATATGGAGGAGAGGTCACGGATATTGTGGGTTTGAGTGGGCAGGGAGTTCGGAATGAAAAGAGGTATATCTGTAACGGGCCAGGTCTTCAACTAATGGGATATTTAGGTCTTTATGGATGATTTTATTAGTAACAAAGTAAGGAGCATTGAGGATTTTACGAAGGAATTTGGACTGCAAGGGTTGGATGCGAGAGGAATTCGATGGTTTAGTATACCCCCATAGCTCAATGCCAGAGGTCCAAATAGGCCTGATAATTGTGATATAAATGAGTTTTTCGTAGTACGTAGGAAGTTTTAAGCGTTTGTCAAGTAAGTGTTTTAGTAATCTGTATCTACGAGCAGTTTCCTGTCGTTTCAGTCTAGTATGAGGATTCCATGTTAGGCGTTTGTCTAGGTGAAATCTTAAGTACCGAATCTGTTCAACAGGAGTAAGTAGGATATTGATAAAGGATACGGTGGGGTAGGAAGTCATAGGCTTACGACGTAGAGTGAAGGTGATTTGATGGGATTTATTTTGATTCTCCAGTTTTGACACAATTCTTCAATGGCTGATATGATTAACAATTTAATATAATTAAATTATTTAAACTAAATCATATGTTTCCAACGAAAATTAATTCACGTTTAATTAGAATACTTCAAATTGAAGTATATCTAGTAGTTTTATAATTGATTTTAAAAGTTGAGGTAAGTGAAATTCGTGTGTTGCCCCACCAGATTTTTTTCTAATGCCTCGAATTTATTTATTAACCCATTCGAGACCGATTGTACAATACCAGTAATGTGCAATTATCAGTTATATTCTGAGTGAGCTAATCGTCTAAATAAGATTTTTCTGGAACTAATGAAATCTGTAAAGTAAAGGAAAACAAAATTAGAGATTGGTCCGTGTACCAATAAATCTAAAAATTATCTGAAGCCTTTCTTAAATGAAAAATAATATGAATACGTATGCAGCAAATTATAATAATAAGTTATTTTTTTCATTATTCAACTTATTTTTAACTTATTACTACTTTTTAAAAATTATCTTCGCATTATAGTTTGTTCTTTATAAATGAAAGCAAAATAACGATTTTGTATTATATAACTATTTTTGAAATTGATGTTTATACATTTACATTTTCCCTTACATTTAGGGATTGTAATCAGGAAAACCGGATCCGGTAATTCGGCGGATCCGGCATCATCTTCATTCACTGGATCCGATTATAGCAATTTTTGGCCAAAAATAGTGCAGTTTAATAAAAAAAAGTACTATAAACGCATTAAATTGGTGTACCTGTGTGGTGGTGTCGTTCGACGCCAAATTACATCATGCTATTTATTCAGTTTAGCATCATTTGTTCGTCTTTCGCGACACAATACATGTGTTTTTGTTTTGTCGGTGCTTCACCTAATGTGTAAGTAAACACATATTATTATCTTGGATATACGCGAGCTATAACATCCTATAAGTTGGCTGTAGAGGAACTTCTGAAACAGCTCTAACATTTTTTTATTTATTTAGAGAAATTGCTCACTCAAGTGTTATGGTACTGAATTATATGAAAAACTGCTTAAAAATTTATTGAAATCTAGGAAGACTGAGCTACGTTACTGCTCACGTCTTCCCATACTACACTTTCTCAGATAGCTCAATCAATTTACTATGTTAATTTATAAAATTCATATAATTATCCTTGCGTAATTACCTGAGATAGGAATTGTGATAACAATAATTTTGAATTATTGAGAATGCTAACAAACAAGTCTTATATTTATGATAGGCATCGTCATATTCTGATGAATATGCCTAATAAATAGCATAATTATCACAAAAATGAGTTACTTATTATAAGTATAAACCTTTAAATTATTGCACTGATAATACGGGTAATTACTACGTTTGCTATAGCATATTATTTGTGCTATTTTGCTAAACCCTTCGAATTTCTACAGGAAATAACTGTAGCAACTCGACGGGATTAGCAAATTAGCACAAAAATATGCTATAGCAAACGTAGTGAGTACCCCTAACATTAGTTTTTCAATAGCATGTAAGTTAGTACTTACATGTAAGTTAGTATAACTTATAATAATAGTAAATATTACCCAAAATCAATTTTAATTTTGGAAAAGGGTGGTAGAAAACAAATAGTCTTTATTTTCAGCAAATAGTAACCAATAGCCGACTGTTTTAGTAGCCATTAAAATTTTACTAGTTACCTAAACTACTAAACATTAATTATTTTGCTCCATATCTAATCCTAAGATAACTTTTATTTTACAAACTTCCTACTATGACTACAATTATACTCGAATAACTCACTAACAGTTCATTTTGGACCGAAAAATGAAAATCAACCTGATTTTGTCAACCTATCCGGATCCGGCCGGATTGTAAATGACACTGGATTGCAATCCCTACTTACATTACACACATGGTGTTCAATCCGTTCTCGCAATAAAAAATTTCCGATGAGCAAGCTACCCACCCGGTTTGAAAATGATCTTAGTTGTGTGAATTCACTCACGAATTGGACGATTTCCAAGATATACATACTTTTCTTCTTAAAAGCGAACAATACAAAGAAAAAAAGAATCGCTCCTGGGGCGGTGTTCGAAAAAAATCGTCGTCTCGAATGGATTTAACCAACAATATACAATATACATGCAAGAAGGTACAGTAAATTCTCGTCTATAATAAGTTAACCAGAAGAGCCACTTTATACCATGTATTTTGACCTTTATACAATTTCTCAAAAGGCTCAACGATTTTGATTAAGACTTGTATATCATGTGAATTAGAGCTTTGAGATTCATGTGGTTCCATTCTGATTGAAATAGTATAACAGGGCTTAAATCCCAATATCTGAAAAATTCTTTCTCTAAAGTAAAATCTTGTAGATTTTATGAAATTGACATATCATCTGATTGGCATTGCTAAATAACAGCTAAATATGAACGAATTCGATAATCAACTAAAGGAGAAAAGAGCAAAAATATTGCAATTTTTGTGTTTTTAAACATGATAACAGTAATATAGATGGATAATACACTGTTCGAAAGCTAATGACTTTTGAAAAAATATTATCTAATACATAATACTGTGAAAGTTAACGACAGTTATGAAAAGCAGATAAAACAAACTGATTATCATAGATAATAATATAATAGATTATTTAATAAAACACATGCTTCTATTAAAACTCAATGTAAATAATTCTTTAACAATCAATTTTCGTTCCGAAATGTGTTTAAAAAATTCTTAAATCAATATAAATAACGGAGGTAAAGTGGAAGTTGTGTGTTGCGCGCACCATATTATTTTTATTTTATATAATATCGGGTGTATATAATGTAATAATAGGTCTTTAAAAACAGTAGGTCCAAGATAACTACGTTGAAAAAATATACTCGATATATTGTTAATTTCGTTTAACGTCACTACTATGGCTAATCGGACGATGCTACATCGGGAGTCATAAATTTCGACTGTTCAGGTTTGATTAGGATAGGGATCTTTAACGAGTACCTAACATTGCACAGGCTCGGGACCACCTTTTAACGTCCCCTCCGAAGGACGGCATAACTAAGGATTTTTTACTCCCATTAAAAATCCTAGGACCACCGCGGGTTTGAACCCGCGACCTTTGTCATCGAAAGCTGTTATGCTAACCACTACGCTATGGGTGGCTCCCTATACTCGATATAAAACTATACATAACCAGTTGTAAAATAAATTTCTCGAGGTGAAATGTAAATTTATTGAAATAAATCCTGCTTTGTGAGCTAAATGAAACTATAACTTGAATAAGATAATTTTTTTTTTTTTTTTGGAGAATATTTTTGTTTTGTTTTTTAATTTAGGGTAGAATTGATCGCGTCCGAGGATTGAAGAAATTCATACCTGTACCACTACAACCCATGAAGGTTCTTGGGCTCAGCACATATAGATTTTCGTACTGTTTCTAGGCCAACGACCGTACAATGAGGTGATTCGGCCGAGATCTCGCTCAGATTTTGGGCACCCACTATAAAGAGTTTGGGTCTGCCCCAGGAGGGTCTCCATACTCAAGGGTCACCCACTAATATTCTGCCTTAGCCGGGATTCGAACCCAGGACCCGGAGAACAGTAGATTTCTGTGACTGAACAACTAGGCCACGTCGTTCCTTTATTTTTAATAATAAACCTTTTTAATCAACGGATAGAATGAATATGACCTTAAGTTACGATTAGGCTGAACAAATATTTAGAAAGAAGTAGGACATAGAAAACTCGCACTGTTAGATGTAACCTTGCTTTATTTTAAATTCGCACAACTTACATATTTAGCTGTTATTTATCAATCCTAACAAGATAATATGGTTATTTTTAAAGAAACTGCAAAGTTAAAGGTACTTTAGAGAAAGGAAATTTAAACTATCGGCATTTAAGCCATGCCAGACTATTTTAATCAGAATGAAACCTACATGATGTTAAAGTCTATCAAATTTTACATCGATGTATTGAGTTTAATCAAAATCGTTAGAGCCATTTTTGAGAAAATCGTAAAAAGGTGCAAAATGCATAGTATAAAGTACATCTTCCGTTCAGCTGATTTTGATGAAAAAGATTTTGTAACGTCTCGGGCGTATATTTGTCTTAAATATGAAATTTCAGTTTCATAGAACTTTTCGTTTCCGCCCGGGAGTTTCCACACGCACAGACCTTTTTGCGGGACTTGGGTATTTGGACTCAGGGGACCCTAAAAGGTGTATTTCCGTTGAAAACTGGAATTCGAAAATTTTCAAGATCGCAATACTTTCCCTTACTATTTATAGTAAGTGAAAGTAAAAAACTATTACAGGCTGAACTAGCTTTGTCAGCATGTTCTTATTGTTATATGTGGAATATAAAAGAATGATTAAAGAATCCTTGAAAATGGCAAAGGCCGAAATGTAGGGAGAAAGTAAAAGGAAACAAAGAAATGTTAAGTGAAAATGGATCATTTTATTTAAAAAGAACCTAGCAATAGATTTGTTCACTCAAACAAATTACAATTATAATACTGTGGCGGTCGTGAAAAACTAGATAACTCGAGCTATATAAAAAATGAGTTAACTTCACGTATAACTCCCTCAGACCTTCTCCTACGTCGCACAGTGGACAATATAACCGATTTAGGTGGACAAAATTCTGAAACTTGTTTATTTTTAACCTTTGCGGTCCTAGATTACGAACAAAATATTATAAAAAATTTCATTTTTTGAAACGATTGGCGAGCGTACAATGGTCAAACATCAAATTTACTTGCTAAAATCTAAAACATTCCTATATTTTAAGTTTGAAGTCCCAGAAAACGAGAAAAATAATACAAAAAAATCGAATTACGGAATTGCTCGGAATTGCTAAAACCTGCTAAAAGATGTATTTTATATCATTTGGGAAACTCTTCAAATTATAGATTGTAAAACTTTTGATTCGGTGTGTTGTTTCTAAAAAAAATTATGTATCTCTCAAAATTTCAAACGGAAAAATTCTTTGTAATTTCTAAAGACTAGAAGGATTTATGAAACAATTTTGGAGTAACTTGGGGGTTATATAGTTTTTCATAATTGAATAAGGACATACATTTACAAATTGCTAAATTAGCTCTACAGGTGAGATTGCAATGAATATTCAATAACGAGTTTGGAAATATAATGTCTTACCTGTCCTTACAATGTCCATTGTTAAATAAAAGCAAAAAGACTTTGCTCTAAATACACCTTGAACACAATAAATGGCCATCGAATAAAGATAATCCCACTGCCGGTTATTAGGCACCTGTGTGAACAGAAATGAATCATTCATTTACTATTTATTTGTAAACACGGAATGGCGGGAAATATTAGTATTAAGGGTCTTGCCAACTAATAATAAAAATGTAAAACTCTGTAATATTCCAAACTTTTGTCCACCTAAATTGGTGATTTTGCCCTCTGTGCGTCTTGTTAAATTGTTTAAAGAAATTTCTTGGTGGAAGGAATTTTAGATTTAAAGAAAGCTGTAATTAATAACTCTATTTTGGTATTAGGAAGAACTTTAAATCGCTCACCTGTAAAATCAAGATTTTGACTTAACCACTTATTCACGACCGCCACAGATAAAAATTAATATAAATATAATGTAATTATTACAATTTGTCTCTATTAGTCTTTAAAGAAGATTAACGAATAAATTTAAACTATTCATGGATAAATTCTAACTGGCCATTGATGAGAGTTCCGAAGCTTGCGCTAATGTTTGTTAGCATTGTTCTTGTATATGGGGCTATTGGATACCTCCATGTCATGTTTCATTTGATCCGAAATTCAGCCTACGTAAACACAAACATACACACAAAACACAAACAAACACGGACGATTTTGCAACTCATTGCAAGTCACTTCTCGGAAATACATGCGTATTATAAAGCCGCATCAATGTAAGCGATGTAATTACGCTGATGAACATTCCATCCACTGCCTAATTAATAAATATGAGCCGTTTATTTCGGATGTGCGTTAATCAGTGATTTCCTGTTGTTCGTGATAGCATGTACAACTCCAAGTTACTTATCAACTAATGAACAAACCCTGATTCCCATGCATGAAATTTTAATAAGGCATCATTTAGTTCGAAGAAATTTGACTGAATTGTATTGGGTTGTTTCACATGAAATGTCCGTTTTTATAGTTTCTGAAATACATAAAGGATCGTACAGGTCTCTGTTGTTTTCTTCCGAATGTTTACATATTTTTAAGTAAATAGTTACTAATCCTCTACTTTTGTATTATAAACATTAGCTTCCCAATCAATTACCCACTTTTTAGTATACCTCCAAATATAAACATGGAAACACGCGATTTTCGAGTAATATTTTTGTACGAGTTTAAACTTGGCCATTCAGCAGCTGAGGCAGCTAGAAATATTTGTAAGGCGTTTGGAAAAGGGAGTGTTAATGAACGGACCATTCGCCGTTGGTTTGCTAAGTTTTCAGCTGGGGATACCGACTTGGAAAACTTGCCCCGAGGAAGGACTCTCAGCACAACTAAATGCCAAGTGCATCTACCGTTTCCAGACATTTAAAGTGTATTAGGAAAGTAAAAAAGCTCCGTTGCCTCCAACAGACTATTATCTGTTCAGGAATTTAGACAACTTCGTCAAAGGAAAACTTTTCGAAAATGATGATCAAGTGAAAAGTGCGTTTGCAGATTTTGTTTCACTTCAATGCTCAGAGTTTTTCAGTTCGGGGATAAAAAACTTGGTGTCACGTTGGGAAAAATGTGTAGAAAAATAAGGTAAATACTTCGAATAAAATTATCTTGGTTTCATATCGTATTTTTAATAAAAATCCTTTACCTTGAAAATGGACATTTCATGTGACACAACCCAATAGGTTTTAATAACACTCCTCTAGTACCTGTCGAACAGATTCGAACCTAGCAATATTTTAAGAGGGTAATTTTATTATAATTATTTTATAATTATTTTTTATTGGCCAATTGCAAAGTTTCATAACTGAAAATAATAACCCAAAATATTATCAAAAGTTGAGTATATATTGGCTTAGGACACTTTTTAAAATAAATGGCTCATATGAACGAATATAGGGTTAAGTTTCCTATTTAGGACTTTAAATTAAAATCTTAAAGGATTCTGTTTTCGAAGAAGAAATAGCTTTATTAGCTTCCTGGCTTTTTCATCGCCTTTTAAGTTTCTCCTTTTTTAATAATTGAAATGGATGAGGAAAAAAAAAGAACTTTCAAGTGTCTATTTTAATATCTTTAGTAGGAAATGGGATTTTAAAATTTAAACAAGAAAAGACAAAAGCAGTATAATCTGATATCGTCTTAATAATGACATTCAAAAGAAATAGTCTTTTAAACAGTTTTTTTCCTTTTTTTATCGTGTTGCTTTAATTTAATTAGAGTGATTCTCGTATAAAATCTGTTTTAGTACCCGCTTGGGATCGCAACGCAGATGTAAATCATCTTGCTGATTAATATTTTACAGAAAAAAAAAAAAAAAAAATGAACTTTGAATCTTTAATTTCTTATTTAATTCATGGACCTGCTTAGTTAGAATATATTCAAAACTAAATATGTCCAATCTGTCTTAGGAACTAGTACAATGATTAACTAATTAATATAATAAAAGTTTTCTTCTCATTGAAACAAGATGTGGTTTAGAAACAATTGACCATTTCAAAGTTGTTAGCATTGATAGCAAATTTAGTTCGTGCAGCACACGAACTTAATCGACGATTTGGACAATTATACAGACTACTGAACAGAAATTCAAAACTATCTATCGAGAACAAACTGTTAATATACAAGACAGTACTAAAACCTATCTGGACCTACGGACTTGAACTGTGGGGGACAGCCAAATTCTCTAACATTAAACGCATTCAATCCTTCCAATCTAAAGTCCTCCGAACAATAGTTAATGCCCCTTATTATGTATCCAACCATACCTTACACCGCGACCTAAATATTCCATTTATTTTAGACCTTATTCCATTAAAATTCTCTAAATTTCATCAGAACCTTATCCATCACCCTAATCCCCTAGCTCAATCCTTATCCAGCTCCACTCATCCTTACCATCCTCCTAGAAGGTTGAAACGGCAGTGGCCTCGAGACCTCTTGTAACATGCATATTGGAGTTCTAGCATTGGCTGGATTCTCCACTCACGTGATGTATGCTTGTGAATTGTATATAGGTATGAGTGACTTTTGTATATACTTTTATTGATTTTGTTTTGTATATATGTATATTGTATTATTATTATATAAATTTATTGTTTTGTATATATCGTGTGAATGTAGTATGAATGTTGTACTTTATCACTATTAAAAATGTCCTAAATTGGACAGATTTACTATTTAATATTACGCAATAAAGAATTGTTTCTATTCTATTCTAAAGTACCTTTATTTATGTTGATATAAAAAAAAAAAAAAAGCCACTTCGCCTTATAAGCATTGATAAATAATGGCTAAATAATTTATACAACAACAAACATAATCATTTTTCTTAAAATGCCAACTGTCAGAGGATACCCTTATAAAACAAATTGGTAATTATACTAAACTATCAATCTCTAAATATAGACATAAGAGAACTAAACATATACTGCTATAAAATTCTTAATTACTCAGTTCCATCATATGATTTTAATAACTATAATTTTGTTTAATTATTTATTTTATTTTTTATTTCTATCTGATTATTTTTTTTTATTTTTTTTTGGTTTCTCTTTTTTTTTTGTTTTCTTTTCTTAGTTTCTTTAAATTTTTACCAACAATAAATACCATTGACGTATAAAATAAATTTTAGCAAATAAGTAGCGCATTGTAACGGATTTCCAATCAATGTTTTTAAAAACTGTGCAGATGTATTCAATATAAATAAAGATTGATATTGTTGTAAAAAAAAAAAATAAAAAATAAAAATGGCTAAATATGCAAGTTAAGCGAATTTGATGAACAACTAAAGGAGAAAAGTGCAAACATATTTTTTTATGCAATTTTTGTGTTTTATAGTAATATAGATGTATAATATACAGTTGGATAGCTAAAGATTTTTGAGAAAATATTATCTGTTCGCGATTACGCGAATTAAAAATAATAATATTTATTTTGATTTATTTTAATTTAAATTTAAATAGGTCGCGCCATGGATACGGCACAGATGTTTAATTCGACTAGCTTTTGTTTTTTTTATATAGTGTCAGTGTGAATTGAGATTCTGTCCCGATTGCATGTGATTGCATGTTTTTGTAGTCCGTGACGATATTTGTAGTGATATTCGGTTCCCGGTCACGATAGAGGGACTCAGTTTCAAGAATTTAGGTTCTCCTAAGTTTTACAAGATAAATCTAGGAGCAGCTGGAGGAGACTGCCGAGCCTGAGCGGGCCAGTTCTAGAAGACACAAGAAGGCGATTAGGTAAGCTGCTGTCTATCTTAAATTTATTTGTAAAACGACTTGGAGATCCCTTATTCTGGGCAGAATCAAAATTTAAAGTTTTTTATTATTATTTTTTTTATCATACAGTCCACAACCAGAAAATTTTTAATTGGTACAATTAGTACCATAATTTATTGGTCCAGACCGAGCCGGATTTTTAGAAATTGGGATTGATCGTTAAATCCGTTTTAGACAATTTCTATTCGTAATCTGGGCAAAAGGGTTGATTTTTTGAGCCCAAGAATCAATAGGAACCGTATCGATAAATCGATATCCGATCGATCTCTTTATCGATATTATATCGAATTAAAACATCTGTTTTTTTTCTTATTATTTGGTAGGTTGCCTTAGTGATTAATTTTAGAAGTTAAATTAAAAATTATTTGCAAACATGTCCGAATCATCTTTAAGAGTACTTATTGCAAAGAAAGAAAAATACTTTAAAAGGATTCAACGTCTATACGACCTTGCTTTAAAAGTTACTAGCCAAGATAAAAAATTACTTGATCAATTTCAAATTTTATATCAATCATTAGATGAAACGGTAGTTGAGTTTGACAAGACGGAATTTAGGATTAATGAAATTCAATGTGAGTCAGATAAAAATTTTACTCCGGAGTTCGACGATGTATTGATAGATATGGTAGGATTGGTTAGGTTAGTAGCTGCGAGGGAATTGACTAACTCGACGGTAGGTCCTAGCGAATCGAGGGGCGGAAAAATGAATGCTGAGCCGGAAAGGAAAGTACAACTCCCTAGAATTGATATTCCTACCTTTAATGGGCGTGCAGATGAATGGCCAGTGTTTCATGAATTGTTTAAAACATTAGTTCACGAAAACGAGGGCTTATCTGAGTTAGAAAAATTACAATATTTAGTCTCAAAATTGAACGGTCCAGCCGCTAGCATTTGTAAAACACTAAAACCAATAGCCAGCAATTATAGGGTAATATGGAAGAGTCTTTTTGATCGTTATAATGATGATCGAAGCTTAGCCGATAGTTATATAGATCAAATTTTTGGATTTAAACCGCTCAAATCAGAGAGCCGAGAAGGTTTGACGATGGTTTTAGATAAATTTTGCGTTTCGATCGGAGCGCTGAAGCAATTAGATTCTATTAATTCTCTTGAGGATTATATTTTTTTGTATATGGGTCTAAGGGTTCTTGATCCGGTTACACGAAGAGAATTTGAGGCCGCTCATAGAAATAAAAATATTCCAGAATATTATGATTTGGTTAAATTTTTAGAAAAACAAATCAAGACAATACCTCTATCAGAAACTTTCCAGCTTCCAAAGCGTAATATACGCACTACTCATTCATTTGTTACAAAATCTGTAACCCCAGACCCCATTCCAGGATCTTGCTGTGAATTTTGTTCCGAGGGTTCGCATACAATTTCAGATTGTGCAAAGTTCTCAAAATTGTCCCCTTGGAATCGCTATAGGCAGATTAAGAATAAGAGACTTTGTCAAAAATGTTTTTCTCAGAACCATAGGTCAAAAGAGTGTAGCATAATTAAAAGTTGTTCGAAATGCGATCTACCTCATCATACTCTCTTGCATTTCGAATTTCAACGCAACAATGCCGATTTAAACGAAGTTAATTCCCCTAAAGACCGAACATCGGATCCGGGTACAAGTCTTTGTTCATTGTATAAAGATAAACATCCTCCTCCCTCACAAACTACAATGCTTCTAGCAACGGTAGTAGGAAATGTCCGAGATAGTTCGGGGCAATTACAAAGGGTACGAATGTTGGTAGATTCAGGAAGTCAGTCTCACTTCATCACTTGGAGCGCATGTCGCCGATTGGGTCTCTCTATTGAGAATATAAAATCCTCTGTTTTGGGTTTTGGAGGCATATCGGAATCGGTTGGGGGCAAAACAATGTTTGTATTGTCATCAATAAGAAATCCTAATGTAATGTATGACATTGATTCGTTCGTTGTTGACAAAATTGTTGATAGAATGCCATCAACCCCGATAGATAGGTCACAAATGGATCATTTTAAAAATTTAGAGCTAGCAGATCCAAATTTTGACACTCCTGGTGCCATTGATGGAATTATTGGTTCGGAGCTTTGTCCAGATTTTCTGGGAGGGCGTCAAGTTCGGGGTTACTCTGAGCAACCGATAGCAATACAAAGTCCGTTTGGATTTGTATTGATGGGAAAAGCGCCAATCATTCAGGGCGTAGAACCTAAGATATCACTCTGTAGTACTGTCGAAACGCCGATAGAAAATTTATTAAAATACTTTTGGGAAATGGAGGAAGTTTCTACTCCTCCAACACCAATCTTAAGTCCTCAAGATGCTAAGTGTGAGGAGATATTTTCCTCGACTCTAAGGAGGCTTGAATCTGGAAGGAATATTGTGCGTTTACCTTTCCATGAAGATCCTTCTGGTTTAGGGATCATAGCCTTAGAAAAACGCTTTAGTCGTTCACAAGAATTTAGGAAAACATATAAGGATGGTATCCTAGATTATTTAAATCAGGGTCATGCATCATTAGTTTCTAATGCAGATTTGAATCCTGAAGGATATTATATCCCACACCGAGGAATATTCAAACCTCAAAGTTTGACCACTCCGAGAGGAAAATCATTGAAAGACATTTTATTTGTCGGACCGAAGTTGCAAATCGATATTACGTCATTATTTATAAATTTTAGAATTTTCGAAGTTGCTCTTGCTGCAGATATCAAGCAGATGTATAGAAAGAGATGGGTAACTCCTGAACATAGGCAATTTCAGAGATTTCTATGGAGATTTTCTCCCGATGAGCCCGTTCAAGTTTATGAACTCAATTGTATAGTTTTCGAGGTGTCGTCCTCTCCCTTCTCAGCTCTGCGTACGGTAGACCAGCTTGTCGAGGACGAGAAAGGAAGTTTCCCGGAGGTCGCAAATTTGATAACCCGTGATATGTATATGGATGACTTGGTCACCTCACTCCCTTCGATACCGGATGCTTTAGATATAAGTCGAAAGGCTCGTGATGGGTTTCAAAGGGGTGGTTTTGAATTAACTAAGTGGGGTTCTAACCTAATTGAATTTCCTTGCTCAAAGTCCAATGAAGAGCCGCGAGAAATGCACGTTGAAAGGTCGAGCAAGTTGGTTATGAACCTAAGGTCAGTCTTATCAGTGGAAAGCTGAAAGTAGCTCCTACAAAATTGTCTATTTCTAGACTGGAATTATGTGCCGCATTACTTCTAATCAACTTAGTGAACACGATTACCAAGACATTGACGCTTCTTCGACCTGTCGATCGTACGATTTATTTTATGGGCTCAGAAATAGGTCTTTGCTGGATCCGTGCTTCTTCAGACAGGTGGCAAACTTTCGTGGCCAATAAGATATTCAAAATTCGGGAACCAACCCCCAATGGTTCTTGGTTTCATATCGATGGAAAGGAAAATCCTGCCGATGGTGTTATCTGTGTGGCCGTAGTTCGGACTTGGTCCGGAAATTATAAGCGGCTGGTCGTGAAGCTATATCCTCTACCATCTCAGTAGGTCCCGGCTCAGTAGTCGTTGTATATATTGTAAATACGTTTGGATTGGATTTGTGTTTATTTGGTTTGTTTAAAAAATAGTTCTAGTTAGGTTATAAACTTAAAAAAAAAAAAAAATGTTATGACTACTTTATTTGATTTTGCTGAAGGTAGGAACCTTCAGGGGCGGGTGTGTGTTCGCGATTACGCGAATTAAAAATAATAATATTTATTTTGATTTATTTTAATTTAAATTTAAATAGGTCGCGCCATGGATACGGCACAGATGTTTAATTCGACTAGCTTTTGTTTTTTTTATATAGTGTCAGTGTGAATTGAGATTCTGTCCCGATTGCATGTGATTGCATGTTTTTGTAGTCCGTGACGATATTTGTAGTGATATTCGGTTCCCGGTCACGATAGAGGGACTCAGTTTCAAGAATTTAGGTTCTCCTAAGTTTTACAAGATAAATCTAGGAGCAGCTGGAGGAGACTGCCGAGCCTGAGCGGGCCCGTTCTAGAAGACACAAGAAGGCGATTAGGTAAGCTGCTGTCTATCTTAAATTTATTTGTAAAACGACTTGGAGATCCCTTATTCTGGGCAGAATCAAAATTTAAAGTTTTTTATTATTATTTTTTTTATCATACAGTCCACAACCAGAAAATTTTTAATTGGTACAATTAGTACCATTATCTAATACAAGGAATTGTGAAAGGTGATGGAGAGTGATGAAAATCTGATAAAACTGATTGTTGTAGATAAAAATATAATTATGTAATAAAATACACGTTTCTATTGTAATTCTATTTCATCAGTTCATTAGTTTATTTTTTACTTTCACTTACTATAAGTATATAGTAAGGGGAAGTATTGCGATCGTGAAAACTTTCGGATTCTAGTTTTCAACGGAAATACACGTTTTAGGGTCCCCTGAGTCCAAATAACCAAGTCCCGCAAAAAGATCTGTGTGTGTGTTTGTGTGTGTGAGTGTGTGTGTGTGTGTGTGTGTGTGTGTGTGTGTGTGTGAGTGTGTGTGTGTGGTAACTATTTTTTTTTATTTATTGAGATATATTACAATTTGTTACAAAATGAACAATAATAATATTGATAAGAGACCACATTCATACCATATATACAGAAAATAATAATAATGGTCAAATTACATAAAATAGAACATAAATAAATTCATATATATATATACAATAAAATAATAATAATAAATAAAAAACAAAACAAATCGAAACAAAAACCTATTATTGAGATAAATAAAAAGTTGGCAAATAAATAAACATCTTACACACAATCATAACCATATACAATATATACAATTGCTAAGGGACCCCAGCAAGCGCTTTTCCCTCCACTTGTGGAGAAAAAAGCGGAATCCAAGAGATCCCAGCGCCTCTATCTCAGCCGCATCACTGGTCTGAGCCAGTGGAGGCTGAGTTAGGGCGCTGTAGCCACAAACATACCGTACATGAGTGGAGGATCTGACCATTGTCAGAACTCCAGTTTAAATGTTTACAATAGGTCTCGTGGCCACTGCCGTTTCAATCTTCGAGGAGGATTGTAGGGATGGGTGGTGCTGGATAGGGATTGCGCTAGAGGGTTAGGATGATGACTAAGGTTCTGATGAAATTTGGAAAATTTGGATGGTACCAGGTCTAAAACAAACGGAATATTAAGGTCATGGTGTAGGGTACAGTTGGTAACGTAATAAGGAGCATTAACTATTGTTCGGAGGACTTTGGATTGGAAGGATTGGATGCGTTTGATGTTAGAAAGTTTAGCTGTCCCCCACAGTTCAAGTCCGTAGGTCCATATAGGTTTCAGTACTGTCTTGTATATTAGTAATTTGTTGTCAACTGTAAGATGAGATTTTCTGTTTAGTAGTCTGTATAACTGGCCGAATCTGCGGTTGAGTTCTTTTCTTTTGAGTCTTGTATGTGGGTTCCACGTCAGTCTTTTGTCTAGTAAAAAGCCGAGATACCGGACTGTGTCTGAGGAAGGAAGCGGTATGGAATTGAAATTAACCGTAGGACAGGATTTGCGTCGAAGGGTGAATGTGACGTGAGTGCATTTGCTTTCGTTCACCTTAATGTGCCAATCATTGCACCAGTCTTCGACAAGGGAAAGGTGCTTTTGGAGATTTAGCGATGCTGCTTCAGGATCGGAATTGGATGATAAAATGGCGGTATCATCAGCAAATGTTGCCAGAAAGGTATCGGGATCGGTAGGGATATCGGCAGTGTAGAGGATGTAGAGGACGGGTCCTAAGACGCTGCCTTGAGGAACACCTGCCTCAACAGTATAATGTTTGGAAAATTCGGAACCACTGCGAACTCGGAAGGAGCGGTTTGATAAATAGGATCGGAGGATTAGGTATAAGGATTGAGGTAAATGGGTTTTGAGCTTAAAGAGCAGTCCCGGGTGCCACACCCGGTCAAAAGCTTGAGCTATGTCCAGAAAGGCACCCGAACAATACTCCTTGCACTCAAGGGCGGAGGAAATGTGGTCTACAACTCGGAGTCCTTGGTGAACCGTGGAATGTTGAGGACGAAATCCAAACTGATGTGAAAGAAAATTGTGAAATTTGGCTAGGATTCGTTTTAATAGGAGTTTTTCGAAGATTTTGGAGAGGATCGGGAGCAGGCTAATAGGTCTGTAAGATGAAGTGCTGTGGGAAGGTTTGCCTGGTTTTAGGAAAAGGATGATAGTTGAATGTTTCCATATGAGAGGGAAATAGGTAGTGCGTAGGATACAGTTATAGAGATATGCAAGAAATGTAATGGCTTTGGGAGGAAGTTGTCTTAAGATCTGAGGAGTAAGGAGGTCGTATCCTGGGGATTTACGGAGAGGAAGCTTTTTAAGAAGATATTTAACCTCAGATGGATTAACTGCTTTAGGTGGTAAGGATAGTGGTATTGGTGACATAAGGAACTCTTCAACTGTTGCAGTATGGGTTGGATTGAGCTCAGGATGAGGAGTGAAAACTTTGGAAAGGTGCTGTGCGAATTCCTCGGCTTTATCCTTGTCGGAAGCAGCCCAGGAACTATCACAGCGCCGGAGAGGGTGGGAAATGGTGTGGGATTTTAGAATTCTCTTCGTGACATTCCATAGGGAATTGTCACGAGTCGAGAGAGAGAAGAGGTAGGAATTGTAGGATTGGGAACGGAATATCGCCAACTCCCGCTTTAATTTTCTGCAAAGAAAGTTGTTAGAGCGGCGATCTTCTGGGTGGCGGGTGCGTTGCCATAATGATCTGGCTCGGCGTTTGGTGTTGATGAGGTCTTTCAGGTGTTGTGGTAAATGGCTTTTGTTAGGAATTCTTTGGGATTGTTTGGGAGAGGAGGCAGTCCAGGCAGCTTGTTGAATCAGGGTTGTAAAGGAATATACAGCATCATCAAGGTCAGAAGGGGTTTTGAGAGGTACTCTGAGGTCAATATCATTGGTAAGGATTTCGCGGAAGAGGTTCCAGTTCACAGGGCCTCTAATAAATGACGGTGGGAAAGGTTTCGGAATAGGAGTTATGGATACATTTAGGATTAATGGACTATGATCAGAGGATAGTTCATCAAGGCGAGTTACGGAATAGTTCAGGGAGCCTAATCCGCAGTGGATGAAGAAGTCGAGGATGTCAGGATTACGGTTAGGATCTGTCGGCCAGTAGGTAGGAGAATCGGGAGGTAGGAGATGAAAGCGTCGGGAGTCGAGTGCAGACTGCAACGTCCGTCCACGAGAATTGGTGGTTCTAGAACCCCACTGTTGATTCTTAGCGTTTAAGTCGGCACCCAAAATGAAGTGATTTCCCAAAGAGTTGAGGAAGGATCCAAATTGGGCAGAGGAAATAGGATGTTTAGGAGGGCAGTATGCTGATGCGATGATGAGCGGAAAGGAAAAGGTTTTGATAACAATGGAAGTTGCTTGTAGGTAATCGTGGGCGGGAAGTGGGTGTAAGTGATGGGTGACGGATCGGCGGACAATGACAGCAGTACCGGCATGGGCTTTGCCGTCTGGATGGTCTGTCCGGTATGTTATGTATTCTGGTATTTTGAAGTACTGTTTAGTGGTTAGTCTAGTTTCAGTAATGAGTGCAACATCAATGTTTTTGTCTTGCAGTACGGCTTTAAGTTCGTCAGTGTGAGTTCTAACACCATTTGCGTTCCAAAGGAGAATGGATAAGGAATTAGGTAAGGTCATTTATGGTTTTTGTAAGGCAGGAATGAGATTTGATACAAGGTTCGTAAGGAGTGATATTAGAGGCATAACAAGGGACTTCATTTCGGAGATAAAGGATGTCATCAAACTGGTAAGGTCTGTGGCGTTTGAAGGAGGAGGAATATGAGAGATTTGTGGTGGATTAGGATTCTTAGGATTGGTTACATTTTGAGAAAGAGGTATATGTGGAATGGATTGAGGTATATTTATTAGTTCCGGCAGGGCCACGGCTTCGGTACTTTGATTCCCACCTCCAAGTAGGTGGGCAAATGATACATTGGCATCAATAAGTTTAGAGGGTTCTCTTCTGGTGCTTGCATGTCTTGTTGTTTCATCCAGTACTTGAGGTTTTTGAAACCTGGTCCTGAGTTTCTTATAGATTTGGCATCCTTTATAGTTAGCCGGGTGGTCCTTGAGGCAGTGAGCACATACAGCGGGTGTTGATTTTGGTTTCGTACATTCCACAGACCTGTGCTGTTCACCGCATTTCACGCAGCGTGGTATGTGATGACAATAAGTTTTAGTATGACCATATGCTTGACAATTATGGCACTGAATTATCTCTCTCTTTGTGTAAGGTTTTTCAACTCTTACACTGGAATAGTACAATCTATTGAGATCATAGATTTTTTCAACTCCTTCAGCTGGTTCCAAATCCACAAAAAGGAGAGGTAGAGGAATTTTATCCTTTTGGACGTTAGTGACTTGCCGCACTTTATAGCCCATCTCCGTTAGTTCTTCTTTAATAGCTTCAACTGGTGTCGAAGGGTGTAAGTTTCTGATTACAACCCTTAAAGCTCTCTCTTGGCGTAGCTGGTAGGTATGGAATTCTGCTTTGGTTTCAGTTAGGTATTTCACTATTTTTCTATATGTCTCGGCAGTAGTAGGAGATATTTTGGTATCATTGGTTCTACTCATACAGTAGTAGCTGGTAGATTCGGTAATTTTGTTCAATTGCGCACACAATAACTGGAAATTTCTAATATTTTTGACAAATATTGGAGGAGGCCGTGGTTCACTGGGTATAGGAGTAGATTCCATGTTTTCTTTTTCATTATGTAAAATCTGAAAAGGATTTGGGGTGAAAAACGGCGATTCGTCAGTCATCCCTTGTGACGATGTGCCAGGTTGTGGTTCAGATTCTGAATTAGTACCTGAAGGGGTTGCTTGTAATCTTTTACTAGTATCACGGCGAGGTCTTTGTTTCGTAGGAGACGGGATTGAACCACTAGATCTAGATCTTTTAGTTGAAGCTTTGGAGGACATTACTTGATGATAATATCGCATTTCATGTAAGGAAAATAATTAAATAATAACCAGATGTGGGGGAAAAAAAATAACTTAAGAAAAGTTAAGCAAGACCAGCCTTGCCTAGCTATTGGCAATCAGCTGATATGAAGAGGTGACTCAGCATTCACTTTACAGTGTAAATTGTAACCCAACTTACCGTTGTTTGCTCCAATATTTACTGTAATTGTTATCCTGAAGCCTGGTGATGTTTTCAAGACTTTTCTGAAGTGATATCCAACTGAAAAAGCAAGAAATCCAAGAGCCGATTTGAAAGATGACCGCTATACTCATGCGCATGCGCAGAACTGGGAACTATTTTTTTAATGCAATTTTTTGTTTTTGAACATAACAGTACTAATATACATGTATGATATACCGTTGGAAAGCTTAAGATTTTAGAAAAAATATTATCTCATACACAAGCTTTTAAAAGTTAATAGAGAGTGATGTAAAGAAGATGAAACTAACTGATTATCCATGCTAAAGGTCACGGGTTCAAACCCGCAGGTGGTCCTAGGATTTTTTAATGGGAGTAAAAAATCCTTAGTTACGCCGTCCTTCGGAGGGGACGTTAAAAGGTGGTCCCGAGCCTGTGCGATGTCAGGTACTCGTTAAAGATCCCTATCCTAATAAAACCTGGGTAGGCAAAATTTAGGACTCCCATTGTAGCATCGTCCGATTAGCCATAGTAGCATAAAGTGACGTTAAATAAATAACCAAAACAAACTAACTGATTATTTAAGATAATAATATAATAGATTTTTTAATGAAACACATGTTTCTATATAAATTCAATTTAATTAATTCTTTAATAGTTTCACGTATTTTTATCTCTAACTGTATTTGAAAATTCTTTCATTGATTTTAAAAATAGAAGTAAGTGAAAGTCGTGTGTTGCCCGCACCAGATTTTTTTATCTTTAAATGTTTTTAAAAATTCTTAAATTGATTTTAACAACGGAGGTAAGTGAAAGTAGTGTGTTGCTCGTACCTGATTTTTTTCCGAATGTACTGACAAAGAAATATATTCAAAATTGTTTACCTACACGTGCGATTAATAAGTTTTTTTTCTGTTTACTAAGGAAAAATAAACAAAGTATAAAACACCTTTTCCTCTTCTTTTAAAAAAAGGCAAATACGAAAGAAAAGACACACGTGTTAAAGTGAAAAACCAAGGGACTTTGAGATGAGAGATATTTGGTAGAGAGGTTTAACTAACCCTGGCACAGGAGTACTTTTTAAAACACGTTACATCCTCTTGCCTTTCAGTAAATGGCTTTAAAATCGTCGTCCCTCCCCCGTCCAGAGATTTGCTACCTCCACTCACCCCTAAAGCACACAGGGGCAGATCCGGAGTGGTGGATGTAGTACACGACTCAGGATTAGCTGGAGAATGCCTAACAACTTTTTAATTGCTAGCTTGCACGGGTAGGGCTTAGAGGGTAGCGTTTTCCGTTTACATAATTTAAACTAACCGAAAGCTTCTTCGATTGATTATATTGAAATATATTATCTCCGTTTATCACTTCACTCACCTTAAAATAAAATATATAGTAAGGGAATGTATAGCGATCGTGAAAATTTTCGCATTCCATTTTTCAACAGAAATACATGTTTTTGGTCCCCTTGTTCAAATATTCGTGCAAAAAGGACTGTGCGTGTGTGTCCGGGTAAGTCTAGAAGTTAAAGGAAAAATCTTATGAAACTTTCCGAGATCTTACACCTACTTTTTCAACAAAATCGAGCAACCAGAATTACCACTTTACATTTTATGCACCTATTTACTCCCTTATTCCTTTTTTTCCCCCTCTAAATTACGTAAAGGTTTAAAAAATAAATGAGTATGTGTTAAGAATTGAAATAGTCTTATGTTTATATCTCTCCATTTGTAATTTTGTTTTATTTTATGATTTATTATGTGCAAGCGCGACAGTCAATTGTTTTATTCAATTCAAATCAGTTGTTGAGTGACCGCTGGGCAGAGTGCATTCTGGGATTTTGAGAGGGAGTTAATGGAGTCACTCGTGAGTGTAGACGGTGTTTAATTAAGTTGGTTGTCGCTGAATGTCGCATTTTTTTCGTATAATCGCAACTCGCACATCATTCTAGAAGATTGCCTCAGAATTGTCGCATGGAGTAGGAGTCGCATAAGGAAAGAAGGGAACATCGCAGACGTGAGAGGGAAGAAAGTCATCACGGAAAGAAAGAATCACCACCTTGCACACACACTATAAACATTATTTTCTTTTGTTTTAAGTAATATTAGCTTGTTCATGTTCTCCCTTTTATTATTTTATTTATTTACCCTCAACAAAATTGCACGGATCGGCAGATAATTCAGCGATTCATATTAATGACCGGGTCGAGGCTGCGAGCAAACGCGTTAGTCGCCCCTCTTCTCAACAGTATGTATTAACTTTATTATAATTTATACTGTTTAATAAAATATTGTTGGGAAGTTTGTTTTTTTATTTACTAGCTAAATTTCTTAGTTTTATGAAGGAACTTAAAGTTATATTCTGCATAACTATTATTCTTCCGAATGTTCTATACGGGTCAGGAATGTGGTCGCTTAGCATCAGATATGAGCATCGCCTTGGGCTGTCGAGAATAAGATTTTGCCTAAAATTGTTTTATCAGAAACAGGGATGAGGCTGTTGGAGAATTTATAAGTCTATACAACGCGGAATTACAGCGCTTGTACTCCTTTACTATAAATGAAGTGGCGGCTGAAATGGGCATGTAGAGGTGTTAGGCTTAAAGATAAGTTAAGCCTTTATTTACAGATATTTACAATTTTTGTTGATACATAAAGTTTATATATATATATATATATATATATATATATATATATATATATATTTTTTTTTATTTTTATTTTAAAACACTTTTAATAATTGATATAAGTAAAAAAAACCAATGTGACCAAATATTGTATACATCGTTTTAAATAAAATTTACTAACATCTATTTTAATAAAATTGCAAAAAAAAAACTTGATTAAATAAAAATTTGTAAGTTTAGATAAATAAATATAAAATGATTTTCTACTGATGTGTAGGCCTCTCCTGAAGGATGATTAGCCTCGATCGACGACCAGCCGTACCTTCTGGGTTATGAGTTCGCTCCTTGTTTTTCAATTTCTTGGCATTTTAATTCCCAATATTATCGATCTTCTGTTTTCCTGTGCCAAGATATTCCTTCTTGTTTCTTAATTTTGTCCGACCATCTTTTGGTTAGGTGTTAGGCTTAGTTATGAACGAATTTTGAACGGACTGATAAGCCGAAGCGTCGATGGGAGGATTGTGTTCATTCTGATTTCGAAGGTGATTTTAGAGGAGATAAAGTGTAATAAATAAACAGTCAGGTACTAGATGTTGACAATAAAAATATTCTTTATTTGCTTGCAACCAATAGTTAAATAGAATGATTGTATAATTAAATTAATTGTAGAGTAACATACAAAAATGAGACGCGATCATCTCGGTGAGTTCTTTAACGGTTATAATTTGATTGAACTGCGTAGTCAAAAATTGAAGCTACCAGCTTGTAACCAATTAATTTCGGCAAGAGAACATTGTAAGAAAACTTCGTGTTGGGCGCCAGGCTATAAGCCATTTTCAATGGTTAATATACAGCCCTAGTCCGGCCTCCACTGAGTCACACCAGTGACGCGGCTGAGAGCGAGGCGCTAGGATCTCTTGGATTCCGCTTTTTCCTCCAAAAGTGGAAGCCCAGCCTGGGGTCCCTATAGCAGTTGTATATATTGTATATAGTTATGTTTGTTTGTATGATGTTTATTTATTTGCCAACTTTTTATTTATCTCAATTATAGGTTGATGTTTTGATTTTTTATATTTATCATTATTTAATTCTATCCATATCATTTATTTGTATTTATTATTTCATTTATTTGTATTTATCTCAATTATAGGTTGTTGTTTCGTTTTTTATTTTGTATATACATTATATTTTATTTAATTTGACTTTATCATTGTATACTGTATATATTGTGTGAATGGGATCTTATATCACTATTACTAATGTTCACATAGAAACAAATTGTAATATATCTCAATAAATAAAAAAAAAATTATAAAGAAAATATACAGAGATCAATAAATAAAACTACTTACATTTGATCCCATGGTAAACAGGTAAACAATAATCAAGAAGAAATAGAGTAACACTATGCTTAATATTATAAGTATAATTATAATTCCTATAATAAGAATAGGCGGTATCAACTAAATGATTACATGTGTGTGTGTGGTGTGGCCAAAGAAAACCAATTTAAGAATTTTTAAATACCGTTAGAGATGAAACCAGTTTAAAGAATTAATCAAATTGATTTTCGACAGAAACATGTATTTTACTAAATAATCTATTATGTTATTATCTAAAAAAATCAGTTAATTTTATCCGCTTTTCATCACTTTCGATTACATTTTACAACATTGTGCATAAAAAAATATGTTTACTAAAATTTTTAGCTTTCCAACGGTATATTATACATATATAACACGGTACTTAACTTTAAAAAAACAAAAATTACATTTAAAAAAACTTTTGCACTTTTCTCTTTGAGTTTATTATCAAATTCATTAAACTTATATATATTTAGCGGTTTTTAATCAATGCTAACAACATGGAATGGTTAATTTTTTCGAATGTACTAAATTGAATATACATTAGAGTACTATAAATAATAATATAATATACATGATATAGCTCATTAAATGTTACAACAATATAGCAAGTTTAATCAAAATCGTGCAAAATGCATGGTATAAAGTACATCTTCCAGTCAGCTGATTTTGATGAAAAAGTTTTTGTACCATTTCGGGCATAAAGTTGTCTTAAATATGAAATTTCAGATTCACAGGACTTTTCGTTTTCTCCCGGGAGTTACCACACACACACACACACAGACCTTTTTGAGGGACTTGGTTATGTAGACTCAGGAGACCCTAAAACGTGTATTTCCGTTGAAAACTGGAATTCTAAAATTTTCACGATCGCAATACTTTACCTTACTATATATTTCATATATAGGTAAGTGGAAGTAAAACCACTAAGAAGTGCACTATCGGCAAGTTCGTAAGTCTCTCCCTGTGTGTCTTCGAGGGTGGGCACTAGAGGGCACACTCCATAGCAATTGTATTGTGATTAATTAATGTAATTGCTTATTGTTACAGGATTCGAACCTTCAGGTTTGCTAAGCCTATTATCATTATTTTTATTATTAATATGGTAGAGTGGTAAATAAATAAACTTTCTCTCCTTAAGAAAGGTCCGAGTGTATTTTTAATAATAATAATTATCCGCTTTCAAGTGAAGAACTTTTGCTGAAAATGGCCCAAAGGCTACTGTTACTATTCGTAATAACAGGACTGGAAAATTTTTTTTAGTGGTCGTTAGGCTTGTGAAGAAAGCCGAAAGGGAAACTTTTGAATTGGGCGAGAGAGTTTCGCAAAGAATTTAAGTGAGCTTCTTCAAGGTCCGGGAAGACATTTCCTGCTCAGTTCGTCTTCACTCAAAATATGAAGTGACTAAACACCTTCATTTAGCTGGAAGGACTTAGTCGCTTTCGATAAGAATAAAGAAACGCTGCAAATTATTAGACAATAGTTTGCTATTTTTAAATAACAATATTAGCTTGTTGTTATTAACTTATTTACATAGCTGTTGATATGCAATTAAAAAATATGAAAAGGAATAAATCAAAGGATAATGACATATCACTACCGCTGATTTCAAAACGCAATATCTCAGCTAGCTGTTAACCAATTTCAATGATTTTCTTATAAGTTTCCTTTATTTTTCTCTTTTCTATAATTATAAAAAATACTAATGAATTTCTTTGAAAATAACCAAGTTACAAGCGTATATAGAAGCCAGATTTCAATTGTTTTCATTTTTCCTTTTTTTTTTTTTTTTTACTTTTACTTTACTGATTTTAAAACTCTATGCATACTTTTCTCTATCGTCTATAATAACTGAGTTATGAGCGTATTTATGTAATTATTCGCGGTTTTTTTTTCGTTCAAAACACTGATAAATTGTTTCTCTATCTTCAAAAATATCTTAGTTATTGAATTAAATCACTTTTAATCACTCTAAAGTACCTATAATTTTGGAGATTTTATAAAATTGACCATATCATCTAATTAGTATTGCTAAAAAACAGTTAAATATATAAGTTGAACGAATTCGATATCCAACTAATGGAGAAAACTGCAAAAATATTTTTTATGGAATTCATAGATGTTTTTATTATATGAACAGTAATATAGACGAATAATATACCGTTTGGAAGCTAAATATTTTAGAAAAAATAATATTATTTTGCACATACAATCGTAAAAGTTTATGGAGGGTGATGAAAAGCTGATAAAACTAACTTTTTGTCGTAGATAATAATCTACGAGATTATTTAATAAAACACATGTCTCTATTGATGTAATTTATTCTTTAAACATTTATTTTTATCTCTGATATTATTAAAAAATTCTTAAGAACAATTTTAATTGTTTTGTTTGATTAAGTATTGCGCGCACCAGATTTTTTTATTATATTTTTTTTTGGGGGGATCATGAATTCTAAAACGCTGCAAATTATTACACAATGGTTTATTATTTCCAAATAACGATATTGGAGTATAACTGTTTATATGGCTGTTGATAGGCAATGAAGTAATATGAAAAGCACTAATTCAAAGCATCATATCATAACACTGCCACTGATTTCAAAACGCAATATCTAAGTTAGTTGTTAACCATATTTAATAATTTTTTTTTTTATTTGGTCCAAATTTGTTTTGGAGAATAGCACTGGGATCTCCTGAGACCCTGATTTGCTATCTACTTGTGAATGGCACAGTTTAGTTTGTCGTTACCGAGTGTATAACGTAAATCATTAGTTCAAGATAATTTTTTTGATGCTAATAAAGTTTCTATTCATTTTCATTGTATTATTGACATGTAATACTTTTTGTTTTTATTTATCGCGCTTTACTGATTCTAAAACTCTATACACACTATAATAATTTTTTTCTTTTCTTTTTTCTCTTTTATATAATTATTAAAAAACAATAATGAATGTTATTTATATTTTCGAAAATAACGTAGTTACAATAGTATATATAAGCGAAATTTCATTTTTTTTCTTTTCTTTTTTCTCTTTTATATAATTATTCGCGGTTTGTTGGTTAAAAAACAATAATGATTTTTTTTTTCTTTGAAAATAACGTAGTTAAATGGGTATACATAAGCCAGATTTTAATTTTTTTTTCTTTTTCCTTTTTTTTTTTATATGATATTATCCTTTGAATTATTGCGTTTCATATTACTTAATCAATACTTATATAAACAGTTATACCCTAATACTGTTATTAGGAAATAATAAACCATTGTGTAATAATTTTCAGCGTTTTTCTTTTATGAGAACCTTCATAACAAAAAACGAATTCCAGAAATCGGTCAATCCGTTCACGCGTGATGCAGATGACCAAGGGAAAAGGCGATTAATTTACATACATAATATATATATATATATATATATATATATATATATATATATTACATTAGCAATTTTATTTATTGTAATTAAACATATTGTATATTTATGTAATTTTGATGTATGTTATGAGATTAATTATTGATTTAAAGAAACCATAAGTGTACTTGCAGATAAAAACTGTTCTTTTTACCAGAAGGTGGCGTTATAGAATAAAATACTATTTTTATCAAATCAAATTCTTCAATGGCAAAAAAAATTCAATTTTAATCAGAAAGTTTCACACCTACACTTCACGAAAAATTATTGGTCGTTTATTTCCCGGGAAATTTAAGATCCCCGTGTGTAATGGAAGCTATTTTAACATCTCTACTTTTAATGTTTTGTTATGGTTCTAATAAATCTGATATCGTAAAAATGTCGTTAACACATGTTTAGGTTTATAGCCCATCGCCCCTTTCGTATTTTAACACAGTTTACAGCTTGAGTGGTCTGCTTACTAGATAGATAGGTAACTGGTTTTTTATTTCTTTAAGAATATTTCAACAACAAAACGAATATTACAATATATAAAAAACATTAGTAGAACTGTGGTCTATTGGACCGTCAGTCCAAAGTCGATCGGCAAAATTTTTTTACAAATTATATAATAGTCAAACACAGGTCACTCACTAATTCTATACAATTTTTAATCGTATTAACTTATAAATAAAACAACAGTACAAAAATAATTATAAAAAATTAATATCACACATTAGAAAGTTTTTTACTTTCACTTACTACATATAGTAAGGAGAAGTATTGCGATCGTGAAAATTTTCGCATTCCAGTTTTCAACGGAAATACACGTTTTAGGGTCCCCTGAGTCCAAATAACCATGTCACCAAAAAGGTCTGTGTGTGTGTGTGTGTGTGTGGTAACTCCCGGGCGGAAACGGTAAGTCCTATGAAACTGAAATTTTATATTCAAGACAAATATACGAACGAGAAGTGACAAAACTTTTTTCATCAAAATAAGCTTTCCAGAAGAGGCACTTTATACTATGCATTTTGCACCTTTTTTCGATTTTCTCGAAAACGGTTTCTGACGATTTTGATTAAACTCCCTATATCGATGTAAAATTTAATGGGCTTTAATATCATGTAGGTTTTATTCTTATTAAAATGGTCTGTCAGGTCTTCAATGCAGATATTTTGAATTTTCTTCCCTAAAGTACCTTTAATTTAGTAGATTCAATAAAAATAACTATATTATCTTGTTAACGCTGATAAAAAACAGGTAAATATATAAATTGAATAAATTCGATACCCAACTAAAGGAGAAAACAGAAAAAATATTTTTTTAATGCAATTTTTCGTTTTTGAACATAAGAGCAGTAATATACTGTATGATATACCATTGGAAAGCTAAAGGTTTAAAAAAAAATATTATCTCATACACAAGCTTTTAAAAGTTAATAGAGAGTGATGAAATGAACATAAAACTAACTGATTATTTTAGACAATAATATAATACATTTTTTAATGAAACACATGTTCCAATAGAAATTCAATTTAATTAATTCCTTAATAGGTTCACGTATTTTTATCTCTAACAAGTTTTTGAAAATTCTTTTATTGATTTTAAAAATGGAGGTAAGTAAAAGTCGTGTGTTGCCCACACCAGATTTTTTTTTATTATAATTAAATTCTGTAATAAGTCTATACCTATAAGACCATGCTATTTTACAAAAATTGTTACTGACAACCAGTTATTGCCATTGAGACATTTTATCACATCGTCAACTTTTTGAGAACTCTTTCTGAAACATTTGTTTTCTAATTTTAGACAGAATCGGACACGCAGTCTGGAAATGAAATGTATTTTCTGTTTATCTTTTATTGCAAAAAGAACACATCACACTATTTGAATAAATTCTGTTATAGTTTAGATAAAGAAGTTCACATCTAACTTTGAATACACATTTTGTGCTTACTAGAACGCTGTAAAATTGATGCTTGTAAAAGAAATTTATATTAGCCTAAATAATACCTTAACTTTAAATAATACTTTATAAAACAGCATTTTCTTTTTTCTCCTTTTTATGATTATTCGCAGATTTTCGGATTCGATTCGGAAAAGACTAATTAATTTCTTTGAAAATAACGTAGTTACAAGGGTATATATAGGCAAGGTTTCAATTTGTTAATTTTTTTTTTATCGCGCTTTATTGATTCTAAAACTCTTTACATACTTATCTCTATCTTAAAAAATTACTAAGTTATGAGTGTATTTATGAGTAAAATTTCATTTTTTTTCTTTTCTTTTTTCTCTTTCATATAATTATTCGCGATTTTTTGGTTAAAAACACTGATACATTTTTTCTCTATCTTCAAAAATAATTTAGCTATTGAATTAAATCACTTTTAATCACTCTAAAGGACCTATCATTTTGTAAATTTTATGAAATCGACCATATCATCTAATTATTATTGCTAAAACACAGATAAATATATAAGTTAAACGAATTCGTACATTTAGGGGAATGGCAAATTATAATTGTATTATGGCAAAATGATTACCAACATTTTTCTACCGTAAATATTTAGCTTTTTTCAGTCAATTTCATAATTTCTTGTGTCCATTTTATACAGTTAATTTAATGAGGTTTTGCTACCAAGAACTTAACATTTTTATTAAATCTTATTGTTGTTTATCCTCTAAAAGTAACTTTATGTTACTGTGCTTAATCCGACGGTGCAGCGAGAGTCCTAAGTTTTGCCTACCCAGGTTTACTTAAGATAGGGATCTTTTACGAGTTCCGCTTATTAAATATTTTAAGAGAGATCTGTGGTACACAAATATAGGACGATCTGCTAGATTTAGACTTGGGACCTTTAGCATAGAAAGCTGTTATGCTAGCCACGACTCCAAAGGTGACCCTTAATGCATTCAACAAGCTTCATCTGCCGGGTTCGAACCTGTGACCTTGGGGATAATAATCTGTAACACCTTGCTGAATGTATCCAGGGTCACCTGTGGAGTAGTGGCTTTCAAAAATGAATTTGACTGAAAAAATATGAATTTGACTGAAAAAATTATAAATTTGATTAAAAAAATTATGAATTTGACTGAAAAAATTATGAATTTGACTGAAAAAGCTATGCGAGACTATTTTTAAAAATAATATTATTTTGTAAGGATCAAATTTAAAATATTCAGTGAGGATAACACACAAGCCGTTTTTAAACGCCCTTGAGAACATTTGACGTTTTCCGTATGATCAATTTAATGGAGGGTGTTAAGATTTGAAATAGTCATATGTTTATATTTCTCCATTTTTAATTTAATTTTTTCAGTTTTGTGATTCATTATGTGCAAGCGTTACAGCCAATTGTTGTATTCAATTCGAATCAGCTGTTGAGTGACCACTGGGGAGTGCATTCTGGGATTGTGAGAGGGTTAATGGATTCACTCACGAGTGTAAACGGTGTTTAAGTTGGTTGTCGCTGAATGTCGCATATTTTTCGTATAATCGCAACTCGCACATCATCCTAGAAGATTGTCTCAGAATTGTCGCATGGAGTAGGAGTCGCAGAAGGAAAGAAAGGGACACTATAAACAGTATTTTGTTTTATTTTAATTAATCTAAGCTTGTTTATGTTCTCTATTTCATCATTTTATTTATTTACCCTCAACAAAATTAGACGGATTGACAGATAATTCAGCGATTCACAACAACGACCAGGTTCAGGCTGCGAGCAAACGCGTTAGTCTCCCATTTTCCCAACAGAGGGTATATTTCTTGCTAGAAACTACAGGTAAGGAGATAAAGCAATTTAAATGAAAAAATATCAATGTACCGATGTCTTTTATACGTTTACCATCAATTTCTTATTCTCACATTCTCAATTTCTCCCTGACTGACCAAAGCAGCATATTGTAGCTAGGCATATCCATAGTATATTGTTTTCCTAGACAGGGATAAATATTTTGAGCTATGTACTTTTTAAAAATTGTTTTGGGTAACGTATTTTTAGCCTAAAAAAATCAACAAACGACTTTCACTTACCTCCATTTTTAAAATCAATTGTAAGAATTTTGAAATACAGTTAGAGATAAAAATGCGTGAAACTATTAAAGAATTAATTAAATTGAATTTATATATTTATTTATTTATTTGATTACAGTTTTAGGTGCCATGTACAACAACAAAGGTTAGAGGCACCGTGATCATAAACTATTTACAGAGTTGGGTACAATTTATTTTTTTTCAGAAAAATGAACAAACTTTCTTGGTTCTTTTGGTCCATTGTTTCCTTATAACTTTGTAGAAGAGGCCATGTTCAGCCTGAACTATACAGTGGGCATTTCATCAGGATGTGTTCCACAGTTAGCTCTAAGTCACAGCGCAGGCATCTCGGCGGAGGTTTCCCTTCAAGCAGGTGCCCATGTTTCAGTCTAGTGTGTCCAATCCTCAATCGTGTTATTATTGATTGCTCCCTGCGTTGTCCAACTATCTGGGGTAGTGGTCGCGAAACTCCGAAGTTTCGCTTTAATTTGTTGTTCTCCGGAACCTTAGACCAAAAGGTGCACCATGCTTCTTTGCATTGCTTCAGTATGGCTGAGTTGAAGTCAGTCCGTATCGTCTTGACGTTGGGAATAGGAAAGATGGAACTTGCTTCTTTTGCGCCTGTGTCAGCCAGTTCATTCCCCGTAATTCCTACGTGGCTTGGCACCCAGAGAAATATAATTTTTCTTTTTGTTTTAAATATTAAATTCGAAATGTGAAATATTAATTGATTTCCTGAATAATGAAAATTTTGGATTCCCTGGAGAGCCGAATAGGAGTCACTGCAAATTATAAACTGACTATGGGCTAAGTCTTCAATTAAAGTCAAAGATAGGTAAAGAGCAAATAGCTCGGACGTGTATACCGAATAAATGGAAGGGAGACTGTACCGAACGGTCTCATTAGGTAAAACGACAACTTTATCTAGATGTTTAGACGCGTCAGTATAAATACAGGTATAATCTTGATAGGTGGCTAAGAGAGCTAGAAAGCTTTGTTTCAAGATTTCTGGAGGATTCGTTGATTTTGATATGGATTTCAAAGAAAAATCGAAGGTTGCTGGGATACTTGTCCAAGGAGGTAAGGGGTTTGGAGTGGAAACGTAAAATTTTGGCAAAGGATGTGTGTCAGATAGTGGAGGGTAGTTTGAAAGGCGGGAGGGTAAGTTATATCGTGAAAAGTCAAAGAAGTCCGGCGTTGTTTTTAAGCGACCGAGAAATTTTAAGAGAAGATAGTGCCTACGGAGCTCCAGGGGCCACTCATCGGCTTCCCACAGTATGCTACTGATAAGACTAGTCCTGAAAGCCCCGGTTGCTCTACGAATCATTGCGTGGTGAACAGGGTCCAACCTACTTAATATTTTTTTGGATGCATCCCCGTAAATTTCGCAAGCGTAATCAGAGACTGGTCTTAACAAGCACCTATATAGTCTCAGCAAAGAGAGATGCTATCGCAGCCAAAGATTGAACCTGAGAGAGTTTTCATAATATTGCATCTTTTAGATAGTATAGCCAAAAGAGCATCAACGTGTAGTCTCCAGGTCAATCTTGAATCAAATGTGACTCCTAAATATTGAATAGAGTCAGCCTTATTCAGACAACGATTCTCAAGGTAGACTGAAAATGGCTGTGCACAATTCCGTATTTTACAGAAATGGACTGCAGTTGATTTCGTGAGGCTAAACCTAAATCCATGACTAGAGGCCCAAGGTTTCCAGATTTTGTAATGTTCCGAGAAGCACATGTTCTCCAAATTTTACGTCGGTAGAGCTGTAGTAAATGAGTACGTCATCCGCGTATAGTGCGACTCTAACGGGCCTTATTATGAAATGTTTTATGTCATTAATGGCAATGTTAAAAAGGGTAGGGCTTAAGACAGACCCTTGTGGTACTCCGTTAGGTAAATCAAAATTTTCAGAAAATGTGGAGCCAGCTCGAACATTGAAATTTTGAATTTATATAGAAACAAGTTTTTATTAAAAATCTATTATATTATTATCTAAAATAATCAGTTTTATCTTCTTTTCATCACTCTCTATTAACTTCTAAAAGCTTGAGTATAAGATAATATTTTTTCTAAAACCTTTAGCTTTCCAACGGTATATCATACATGTATATTACTGCTCCTCTGTCTTTCTCCTTTAGTTGGTTAGCGAATTCATTCAATTTATATATTTACTTGTTTTTAATCAGTGGTAACAAGATAATATAGTTATTTTTATAGAATCGACAAAATTAAAGGTTCTTTAGGAGAAGAAAATTTAATATATCGGCATTTAAGCCCTGTCAGACCATTTTAATCCGAATGAAACCTAAATGATATTAAAGCATATTAAATTTTACATCCATATAGCGAGTTTAATCAAAATCGTCGGAACATTTTTAGAGAAAATCGAAAAAAGGTGCAAATTGCATAGTAAAAAGAGGCTCTTCTGGTAAGCTCATTTTGATGAAAAATATTTTGTAACGTCTCGGGCGTATATTTGTCTTAAATATGAAATTTCAGTTTCATAGGATTTACCGTTTCCGCCTGGGAGTTACCACACACACACACACAGACCTTTTTGTGGGAGTTGGTTATTTGGACTCAGGGGACCCTAAAATGTGTATTTCCGTTGAAAACTGGAATTCGAAAATTTTCACGATCGCATAACTTTCCCTTACTATATATAGTAAGTGAAAGTAAAAAGTAATTCGTTTGATATACTCTAGCTGTTGATGTTGCTTTAGAAATTTAATGGAAAATATATTTTCCTTGATCTATTAGAAGGGCTATTATTAGAAATAATAAACTAAAATGAGTATATGTAAAAGCTGCTCATCGCTTTATAGAGAATTAATTAGTATTCCGCCTCTCCTTTAAAGTCGGACTTGAAGGGACTTGGTGAAGTCACCAAGAAGTTGGAAGGGCTATAAGCGCCGAATCATTTAGCCAGTAGATCCTTCAGAGCGGGGCTTAATCAAATTCAAGTTTATCTTTCTCTAAGTACACTCCAAGCACCGTATGGGACTTGGCTCCGATCCGCGGGGCAAAGCAAATGGATTCTCTTAGCATCAAATCGCCCCATTAGGGATAAGGTAAGTCAGTCCTCTTGCTCCTAGTATCCTTATTAATCCAATAACTTACAATTATCTGATGATTTTAATTTAAACTTATAAAAGTAAACAACAGTCCTATGTTCATCGCATCTAATTTTTACTTTTACCTACATATGAAATTATATAGTAAGGGAAACTATTGCGGTCGAGACTGAGTCCAAACGACCAAGTCCAATGCCTGTGTGTCTGTCCATTTGTGTGTATGTGTGGGGTGCATTCTATATAAGTCTGGCAAGAATGCAAAAAGTCGCACGAAACTAAAATTTTATATTTAAGACATTCTAACTCTGGAAAATCAGACTAAATCATGAAAAATCACATCACATCACCTTTAATCTACGACATGAGACGTATCCTTCAGTTTTCTATGACAACACACAAATCCCACAGACAGACGCAGTACACTACCTTGGTCTGACATTTGACCGTAGAATGAGTTGGGGTCCACATATTAAAAAGAAAAAAATAACCCTCTACCAAAGACCGAGACTTCTTTACTCAATCTTTAAAAACACTCAAAACTGAAACTTAGACAAAAATTAAACACATACACTTACTTACTAAAACCTATTTGGATATACGCATCACTGATGCGTCAGCGAAAAAGACCCATATTAACAAACTTCAAATCTTTCAAGCTAAAACTTTCAGAACAATAACAAAAGCACCATGGTACGTTAGCAACATAACTTTACATACTGACCTTCACATGCCAACCGTCAATGAGCACATACGGACATACTACAAACGGTTCCACGACAAACTACAAGGTCACCCTAACACACTAATCAATGACATGGCGACAACACTTATGCCAGGCAATGCCCACAGAAGACTAAAGAGGAGTTGGATGAGAGACCTTCTCCTTTAGTAATTCACACTAATTTCATGCCAGGAGTAGGTACCGCTGTGTACTGCTCTCCCTCATGCCTATCATGTCATATGTATTATACCATAGCAAACCCACTGATTGTTTATTGTACTATTGACAGGTGTAAATAAAGATGTAAAGTTATAAAGAAAGAAAAAAAAATATTTAAGACAACTATGTGCCCGAGGTGTTACTGCATTTTTTTCGTCAAATTTGGCTGATTAAAATTTTATGATACTTTATACTATTAATTTTGAACCTTTTTAAGATTATCTTTAGAACGGCCCTAACGATTTTGATTAAGCTCGCTATATCTATGTAAAATTTTATGGGCTTTAATATTTCATGTAGGTTTCATTATGATTGTAATAGTAGGCTTGAAAGTCGATATTTAAAATTGTTGTCCTCTAAAGTACCTTTAATTTTGTAGATTTAGAAAAATTACTTTTATCGTCTTATTTATATTGATAAACAGCGGCTAAAAATAAAAATTTCATGACCAACAAAGGAGAAAAAGGAAAAAAAATTAATGTAAGTTTCGGTTTTTTGAACTTAAAAATAATAACATAGATGTATAATATACCGTTGGAAGGCTTAAGATTTTAGAAAAAAATACCATCTTATACACAAAGTTCTAAAATGTAATGCAAAGTGACGAATAGGGCATACATTTATTACGGATAATTATGGGTAACAGTTTGTTATTGCTACAATATTTAATCTAAATCATATGTTTCCAACGAAACTGAGAAAACTTTTTAATAGTTCTCAAATTGATTTTAACTGTAAGTGTAATTCGTGTGTTGCCCGCATCAGATTTTTTTCATATATCCTCAACCTATATCAAACTGAGGATTGAGTATCCTATTAGCCTTATTGTGATCAGTAGGACAAGAAGAGGAGGCCATTACCTGAGGCTGAGCAGCTCGATAGATCGATTCCTATCGAGTAGTTACCTCCCGCTAATCGATATATTAGTTCCAGGAGGGGGATGACTCAGGGGAAGTACCCCCTCCCCTTTATGGCCAGGTTGGAGATCCTCAGGCCAACCCTTAGTGTGCCGAAGGGCCATAATTGTTCTCCAGGTATTATGGCGACTATATTGTCTTTCGGACTTTGTGTTGGGAGCAGTTATTTAGTATGTCTGCTTCATCGACTCTAAGAGTGAGAATGGAATGGGTCATTTTTTACTTTTATTTACTTATATATGAAACATATAGCTAAGTAAAAGTATTGCCGTATCGTGAAAATTTTCGAATTCCAGTTTTAAATAATTATACTAATAATAATAGGCTTGCCGAACCCGAAGGTTCGATGCCGATACCACCAAACTTCGTCTGCACAGACTCGTCCAATGCTCGCCGGTCAAGCCCAAGCCCCCGAGATAAGCCTTAATGCAATCCTCCCATCGACGCTTCGGCCTACCTTTCGGACGCCTACCAGTCGGTTCAGCGAATACCAACTTTCTCGGAATCCGTTCCTCACCGATCCCAACAACTTTACGCGCCCATTTGAGTCTCCGTGATGCTATCAACTCAATTATATTCACAGGGTACAAACTCCGCAATTCCGCGTTGAAACGTTATTAAGGATTTGTTAATTTAAAAATAAAAAAATAAGAAAGTTTAAGTATTTTATTTATAATGTAAAATTGTATATTTACCTTATTTTTTATTTATTTTTTTTTAATGCTAATTAGATAGTATGGTCAATTTTTGGAATATACAAAACAAAGGCACCACCTACCTAGTTTAGAGAAAAAAAAAAAATGGCATAAAAGGCCTGTCAGTCTATTTCAATAAAACGAAACCTACATGATATTAGGGCATATTAAGTTTTCAGAGAGATAGTAGGGTTTAGGCCTAGTTAGGAGCCGATTTTAATAAAATAGTAAAATAATGCATGATGCTTCTGGTGATTTTTTTTTTCTCGTTAGTCGACCACAAAGGCACATTATTGAAAATACTAAAACGGCAGAGTTGTAATAAAAAAGTTGAGGAGTGGAAAAGACACTCCGCCATCCTTAATGCAATCCGGGAAGAGATTCCCCACTTCCTTCCTTACTCAATTTAGGAGGTGCTGAGATGTGCGGAACTTAAAACCGAGAGAGGGAAAGAAAGTCATCGAAATTAAAACTGATAAGTTTTAGCAGAGATATCGCGTTTTGAACTTTTGATTGGTATTATTTATTTAATTTTTTTTTAATAGTATATTTAAATTAGATTATGTCCGTTATTTCCTTTCAAATAATTAAATCTTGCTTGCTTTATCCAAATAGTCAAGCGATAGCGTCTTACAAAGAGCTTACATAACTAAAAATCTGGTGCGGACAACACACGACATTTTAAAACTATAGTTGAAAAATGATCAAAGAATTATATTAAGTTGAATTGGAAATACCAAAAAAAAAAATTAGTTTGCCCTTTTCTGATTTATTTGGTTATTAAATCGTTCAACTTGTATATTTGGCCGTTTTTTTATCAACACTTAAAAAATATATGGTTATTTTTTTTTTTTTTTTTGGTATTTATCAAATTCAAGACACTTTAGAGCAAGAAAATACGAAAATTCGACATTTAAGAACTGTCAGGATATTTTAATCGGAATGGAACCCACGTGATTGAAGCCCCTTAAATTTTACATTGATATAGCGATATTTTAATCATTACAGTTAGAGCTATTTTTAAGAAAATTGTGTAAGAGCTTAAAAATGCAGCATACATCGATTTTGGGAGGAAAATTGCCGTAAGATATCGGACGTATTGTTTTCTAACTATGAAATTTCAGTTTCGTACTCGTGCGAGTTGACCATTTTGATACCGGAGATCCTAAAACGTGTATTTCTGGTGAAAATTGAAATTAAAGAATTTTCATGATCGCAGTATTTTGCCTTAGTTTTATCGGGTTTTCATTACTTCCCGTAAACTTTTACTATAGCATGTATAAGATAATATGTTTTCTAAAATCTTTATTTATACATCTATATTACTGTCCTTAAGTTTAAAAACAAAACATTGCATTAAAAGTATGTTTGCACTTTTCTCCTTTAGCTGAAAATCGAATTCGTTCATCTTTATATTTATCTGTTTTGTAGCAATGCTAATCAGATGATAAGGTCAATTTTATAAAATCTAAAAAAATAAAGGTAGTTTGGGAGAAGAAATTTTGAAATATCGGCATTCAAGCCCTGTCAGACTATTTCCATCAGAATGAAACCTATATCATATTAAAGCCTATCGATATATAGAGTTTAATCAAAATCTCGGGCGTATAGTTGTCTTAAATATGAAATTTCAGTTCCATAGGACTTTCGCGCTGAACTTACCACACACTCAGACCTTGTTGTGGGACATGGTCATTTAGACTCAGGGGACCCTAAAACGTATATTTCCGTTGAAAACTGGAATTCGAAAATTTTCACGATCGCAATACTTTCCCTTACTATATATTTTATATATAGGTAAGTGAAAGTAATAAAACGTTTGCTCTCTACACTATACAATCTCAATTTGCCTGTATATCGACGCTGCACTGTAGATGGTGTTCGGCTAAAGTCGACTAAAACGTAACATGTGACTGGTCATAGTTAATTTTTAGTGTTTTGTATATTGAGTATTTATTGTCATTGTTTTGTTTTTTCTATCTTATATGACAATGAAATCTCTACAATTAATACTCACACTGAGTTCTATTGCTCTCATGAAATAATTGTGAAGAGGCGTTGAGTGTAATCGGTTTACCGAGAGCGGAGCTACGGGACTGTTGACATAGGCTGCAATAACAGGGGCCCTCTCACAACAGTCACTGTTGTTCTTACAATTAGAGCTATTTAGTTGCCTCGATAACAGATGGCGTATGAATCAGCAAGTCTTCATGCGAGTCCCTTCGAGGAATTTTGATGTCAGAAATAATCAGATGTCATTCGAATATGTATTTCTTGATTAAAATTCAATCTGGATTTGTGAATAATTCTCTGTTGTTTTTTGGGAGAGACATAGAGAAGACAGGATATGTGAATATTAAATTATGTTGATGGGTCTCTTTGCGTCACAATGCTACATTAAATAGGGATTGTCCTTTTGATGGGATTGTTGCTACATTAATTAATTTTGTTCTTTAATCTGTTGAGTGTATCACACAATCTTCACCTCCCTTTACGTGAAAGTTGAAAAAAATACACCAGGATATAGGTTGAAAAATGTTTATTTCTTCAATTTCTAGAATTACAAATGTTTATTGAGATATATGACAATTCGTTTTAATATGAACAATAGTAATGGTGATATGAGACCACATTCATATAATATTTACAGAAAATTTATTAAATAAATTCATCTTGACAAGCGTCTTACTTGGGATCCTCACACTAGACTGAAACGACAAGGAACTGCCTGCAGATACCGCTTAATTGATCACGAACGATCTAAACTCCCTATTAAATACAAAATTCTCATTTATATGAACATTATTAGAGCTATCTGGACCTATAACATTGAGCTAAGGGGATCCATTGAACCATCAAACTCCTCCCGCATCCAATCCTTGCAATCCTACGAAAAATCCTCAATGCTCCTTACTTTGTAACTAATAAACTCATCCATAGAGACCTAAATATCCCACAGATTGCAGACTTGGCCCGCGATAGATACACCTCCTTTAATTCCGAACTACCTGCCCACTCAAACCAACTCCCCTTAACCTCTCATGTACATCTATTTCGGATAATTCTCCGAGGTGCCTGAAATGACGGTGGGCTCAGATATTTTATTGTACACGTATTTGTATATCCAGGTGTAAAAACCAACAGAATATATTTAGAGAAAAAAATCTAGTGCGGGCAACACACGACTTTCACTTCGTATTAAAAATAAATTTTATGAATTTTCAATTACAGTTAGAGATACAAATGAGTGAAACCATTAAAGAATTAATTAATTTAAATTTCTATTGATACGTGTGTTTAATTAAAAAATCGAATATATCATTATCGGCTTTTCATCACTATTTCTAACTTTTACAATCTTGTGTATGAGATAATATTGTTTCTAAAATCTTCAGCTTTCCAACGGTATATCATACAAGTATATTACTGCTCTTATGTTCTGAAACAAAAAAATTGGTAAGCGCCCCACACGACTTTCACTTACCTCCGTTATTTATATCAATTAAAGAATTTTTTTTTTAATTTGAAACGAAAATAAATAATTTTAAAGAAATTAATTACATTGATTTTATTAGAAACATGTGTTTTCTTGAATAATCTATACTAATATTATAAAGCTGAAGAGTTTGTTTGTTTATTTGAACGCGCTAATCTCAGAAACTACTGGTTCGAAATGAAAAATTCTTTTTGTGTTGGATAGTCCATTTACCGAGGAAGGTTATAGGCTATAGATAGACCAATAGCAGTGAAGAATCAGTGGAAAATCTGGGAAAAATTAGGGGGTAAAAACCTCGCATCCCAATGATTCCAAAAGATTTACTTCATATTTTTAAAATAATTCAATTTCCCCATAATTTATCTTTTGCTGTAACAATTAATAAATCACAGGGCCAAACATTTGAACACGTAGGAATTGATTTACGCCAGATCGGGGTGCGGAGAAAATCATTATGTTCTTCTGCCACATGAAAATAAAACTAAAAATGTCATTTACGCGGAAGTTCTTTCAAATATATTCTTTTAAAAACTTCTTAATATCGATCATAATAACAGATATTGACGCAGACAAAATCGCTTTAGAATATGTCAAAGAAAAGGTGAAAAGGTGTACCGAGAAAGGATTAAATCTGGTTGACAATATTCCGGTTCTGGGAAACGCCGATGATTTGGTACTGTTCGGGGAAGACACGGAAACTAATAAAATAAAAACCGGTAAAAAAAATAGGACTCCAAATAAATACCGATAAGAAAAAATATATGATTAGTAGCAAAGACGGTGACGATCTTAGTGATATTGATATATCAGGACATACTTTTGAACACGTAGAGAAATTTAAGTATTTAGGTTCAATGATAACGAGAAAAAATCAAGTCGAGGAGAAAATAAAGTCCCGGTTATAGGCGGGAAATGCGTGTTATTATTCAGTTGCGAAATTACTTAGCTCGTGGCTTCTATCTAAAAACTTAAAGGTTAGAAGTTATTAAACTATTATTCTTCCGACGGTCCTTTACGGATGTGAAACGTGGCCGCTTACTTTGAAAGGCGAACAACGGCTAACATTTTCGAAAATAAGGTACAATAGGCAAAATATTTGGTCCGAAGAGAGATTAGGCCACTAGGGTGTAAAGAAGGTTGCGGAGACTATATTTATAACAATCTATATTATTATATAAGTTATGTTTTATTTCAAGAGTCATTTTTAACTTTAATCGTTATTACCTTGAAGCATATACATTTATAAATTTAAATAAATCATAACAATTATTATTTCTTTTGAATTATTCGAGTATAATAATCAGAACTATTATTTTAATCGTTGTGGATGTAATTAGTTGACCGTTGAGAATTACTGGAAGGAATTAGTCCGGTTAATTAGTCATTAGAACTTGAGTTTCCATTCTCCCACCATGCGCCCTGATGATGACCCACAAAAAGGGGGTCGAAACGTTGGCAAACAATAAAATAATTGAAACTATTTAGTTGTTTCATTTAATGCCACCCAGACTAATTCCTTCCAGTATTATTTTAATTATATGTAGGACTTTTATTAGCTATATGCCTATATTTATAAAATATATCAATCAATTTTCTGGTCATCGCAGTATCTAAAAAATGACTATGGTTGTGAAGCTAAAGTTTTTCATGGAGGTTCGCCTTAGTGTCAAGATGTGGAATAAGGCTGGGTTTGAAAATCTTCAACTTACAAGTGGTTGATATTGTAAATTTGACAGGAAGAAGTCTAGATCAGGCTTTAAATAATAACAAAGAGTAGCAGATAGTTGATATTTATTATAGCTACTCTTACTATAAACGCACATAAATTAATACGAAATGCAATATTCGCTAGCAAAGCTGCGGTTTACAGCTAGTCTATTATATTATTATCTACGATTATATAATTCGAGACCTATTTGTTTACCGGTTTTTATTAACACACTTGTATTTAGTTGTATGGTTTCCGTGTCTTCACCTAGCAGTACCAAATCATCGGCATAAGTCCTAAATAAAAAGGTACTTTAGAGAAAGAAAATTTAAAATATCGGCATTTTAGCCCTGTCAGTCTTTTTTAATCAGAATGTAATCTACATCATATTAAAGATCTGTTTTGGAGAAAATCTTAAAAGGTGCAAAATGCATTGTATAAAGTGGCTCTTCTGGCACGCCGATTTTGATAAAAAGTTGCTGAAATATCTAGGGCGTATATTTGTCTCAACTATTTCTTTTTTGCGCTTGATATACCATAAGTTATAAGTTATATTATATAATCTATTATATTATTATCTACGACAATCAGTTTGTTTCATCGGCTTTTCATCACTCTCCGTTAACTTTTACAATAGTATGTATAAGATAATATTTTTGCTAAAATCTTAAGCATTGTGGATATATCTCCACCTATGGCATCTCCTCCACCTACAGCCATATATTAAATTCTCTTAAGTAATACAGCTTCCCATGTCCATCCCACTGTATACATTTTGTTTATTTATTGGTTTATTTATTACTTATTTATGTATACATTTATTTTATATATGTATCTATTTCATTTGTTTATGCACTTAAAAGATTCTTTATGGTTTTACAATTCAATTTATTCATATTTGTAATTATTTTACTATATTGTATCAACTATATGATCTGTTAATGATTGTTATTATTCTTTTTTCTCATAATATTTTCACTTGGTTAATTTTACTGTCTTAATATATGTACAATAATTATTAAAACGTTGGTTGGGAGGTAGTCAGTTTTACTACATATAGTTTATACATTATTATTCTTACTATTGTTTTATATTGTTTTTTACTTCAACGATCTTGTTAAAACATTTTCTAGTGCCATTATGATGTTATTACTATTATAGGTTTAATCTGATTAATTCTGTTTATGTTAATATTACAATTTTACTCATTGGTGTCAGATCCCGTCTAGAAATATGGTACGTATTTTCCATTTTACCCTACCTTTTGTACGTACTTTCCTATCTACCTGCCTATATTCCATATTACCAAATTGTACCTAGTTTCCACTCGCCTACCAGACGGTATTCCACTGTACTCTATTTTTTAATGTTTTTTATTTCATGTAATTTTTTTTCTTATATATTTGTACATTATCTTTTGTCATTATCTGGTCTGTATAGCTCTCATTAGTATTCCTTTATCATTGTAATTAAATTAATTGATTTCTTTACATATCTAGTTCCTTTAATGTTATAATATTGACATTCTATAGCACAATAGTTTTTTTTTTTTTTAAATAGTATTTTTAATCTTATTTTAAATGTATCCTTTTTGTATCTTTTTAGCCCTGATGATGACCCACAATGAGGATCGAAACGTTGGCAAACAACAAAGTAGTTGAAACTATTCAGTTGTTTCATTTAATGACCGCCACCCGGACTAATTCCTTCAGTAAAATCTTTAGCATTCCAACGGTACATTATACATGTGTATGTATGTAGTGTACTTAAGTTTAAAAACCAAAAATTGCAATAAAAAATTATTTAAACTTATATGTTGTCCTCTTTTTTAGCAATGCTAATCAGATGATATGGCCAATTATATTAAATCTACAAAATTGAAGGTACTTTAGGGAAAGAAATTTGGGATTATCGGCATTTAAGACTTGTTAGACTATATCAATAAGAATGACACCTACATGATATTAAAGCCCGTCCAATTTTACATTGATATAGTGAGTTTAATCAAAATCGTTTCACCGTTTTGGAGAAAATCGAAAATAGGTGCAAAATGGATAGTTTAAAGTAGCTCTTCTGTTCAGCTGATTTTGGTGAAAAAGTTGCTGTACCATCTCGGGCTTATAGTTGGCTTAAATATGAAATTTCAGTTGCATAGGACTTTTAGTTACGCGCGGGGGTTACCACACGCAGACCTTTTAGCGGGACCAAGCTCTTTGGGACTCAGGAGACCCTAAAATGTGTATTTTTGTTGAAAACGGGAATTCGAAAATTTTCACGATCGCAATACTTTCCCTTACTATACATTTCATATATAGTAAGGGAAAGTAAAACTAATAGAATATATTATAAAAAAAAAAAAAATGTGGAATAATTCTCAAATAGAATAACGGTAGCGGACATGACCTTCACATTTTCTCCCTTCAACTCTCTGTAGGACTTTTCTTTGTATATTTATTAAAAGTTTCAAGATAATTAACAATAATAATAATATTGTAAGAAAGAGGAAAGGACACAGAAACTGGCTAAATTAAAAGAAAAGAAAATCCCATGCCTTACCTTCTTTAATTTTGCCTGAGTAGTTCGTGCTAGTCAACCATCTTCCAGCCGGCTCAAGGCCTTCCCAACCTAACTGTCTCAATCTTCTTCTCTCTTCAACTTAATTATTTTTATTTATATTTTAGTTAATATCTAAGTTTATTGTCTGATTTGAATTTGGTTAATCTATAATAAGATTAATTAAATTAAATTTATTTGTTAAATGTCCAATCCTGTAAAAATCAAATAAACAACTTCACTTCTGAAGTTCTTCACTTTATTCTACATGAGTCTAGAAAGAATATTTGGAGGAGTGCAGACCGAAGGAAAGTGGAGAAGGCGAGAAATATTTAGATATAACATATGAAACAATTTCATAGCGGATAAGAAGAAAACAACAAAAGTATTTTTCTACCTAAAATTTCTTTTTCCTAAAATAAGAATTTTAATAATAATAAACCGTTGCAAAATTAAAAGTTTAAGAAACAATTGTGTGTTACATTCAATGTTGTAAAACGTAACACACGGTGAAATGGATATAGGTTTAAGTAATTGTCTGAAAATGTTTCCATTAAAATTATATTATTAATTCCTTTATTGGAGGTCACCTGTAGCATGGTGGTTAGCATAACAGCCTTCTATGACCAAGGTCACGGCTTCAAACCTGCCGGTGGTCCTAGGATTTTTTAATGGGAGTAAAAAATCCTTAGTTATGCCGTCCTTCAGAGGAGACGTAAAAAAGTTGTTCTGTTTCAGGACGATTTGAGGTACTCGTTAAAGATCCCAATCCGAATTAAACCTGGATAGGCAAAATTAGGGATATACACTGTAGCATCGTCTGATTAGCCATAGTAGCACAAAATGACGTTAAATAAATAAACAAATAAATTCCCTTTTCACAATAACTTTAAATAAAAGTTTTAAAATGCATTCTAATTTATGATTGAAAATTTCGTGATAAAATGAAAATTATTGATATTAGAGATAAATTGATTTAACAAAAGGTTTTTTTTTAATAATCTATTATGGATTATCTGTGGTACAGTGGTAGCATAAATAGCAGAATAGCATTCTACGCCCATAGTCGCGGGTTCAAACTAAGAAGATGGCTCTAAGGGGATCTAAAGGGATTAAAAAATCCTTGATTGTTCCAACCTTAGAAAGAGATGTAAAAAGTTTATGTATTTGGTTATAATAATAATATTTTGAGATTTTTATTGAGATTTTTTTTTTTATTTCTTTATTTCCAGATCGGCTGCGTGAGCCATACATGGTTTTTTTACATAAAAAAAATTAGTATTACAACTGCTAACAATAGAAAAAGTTGGGGTATAGTCTCATACACAAGACACCCGTAACGATAATACATTTATAATTATTCATGAAGATGGAATAATGAATTAAATTAATAACAGAACGAATGAATAAAATACAAATTAAAGAAAAGAAAAAAAATAAATAAATAAAATTTAAAAAAAAAAATAAATAAAAGTAAAATTGATTTGTCTTTAAAAAACAAAAAAAATAAATAAATAAATAAATAAAAAAAAAAAAAATAAATAATAATAATATATATATATATATATATATATATATATATATATATATATATATATATATAAAGAAATAAATAAAAATAAAAAAAAAATAAATAAAATAATAAATAAAAAAAAAATAATAGACTTACTGAACCCAAAGGTTCGATGTCGATACCACCAAATTCCGCCAACACAGACTGATCTAATGATTACTGTTCAAGCCTCGCTTGATAACGCAATCTTCCCATCGACGCCTCGGCCTACCTTTCGGTTCAGCGAATACCAACTTCCTCGGAATCCGTTTCTCACCGAGCCCAAAACTTTACTCGCGCATTTGAGTCTCCGCGATGCTACTAATTTAATTATACTCACAGGATATAAGCTCCACAATTCCGCGTTTTGTAACATTCTAAACTCCCCAGTGGCTTCATTTCACTTCGGACCAAATATTTTACGCGCTACCTTATTTTCGAAAACCTTAAGCCGTTGTTCATGAATTTGGTTATAAACATTAAAAATTATACACAGGCCATCTGTCTGGTTTGAACCCCCGAACTATGAGGCTGTTGTACGATTTATGCTACAATACTATCATAGATTTAATGAAGGATTAGGGACGTAATATACCCAAGCGCAAAATTACTAAAAGCTATTTTTCGTTTTTTTTTTTTTAAAGAATATCGGATTTGGAAAACATAACTTAAATATAAATATGTAAAAAAAACAGAACCGAGCCGAGAAGATAAATAGTGTGAGATATTGGACGGTTTTTCTCTAAATAAAAAAAACCTAGGCTTACTTGACTAAGTGATTTTGAAAGAACAAAATTAATTGCAGTAATAAAATATATTAATTTCGTTTACAGAGAAATGTAGGGAGATATATCGTTGAGGAACTGCAGATTAAGGGCCAAGCGTAGGGTGCCAACTCCTCCACCAACATCCTCTGATAGATCGCTTCCGTTTGAGTTTTATTTTTACCTGTAACTAACGCTTTATATATATATATATATATATATATATATATATATATATATATATATATATATATATATATATATATAATAAATAATAATAATAATAATAAACGAACCACGTGCAGATATCGCTAACATGGTTAAAAGATGGTTATCATTTTCCTGAAACAGAAGGGTTCCTGTTTGCTATCCAAACAGGAACAAGCAATAGTCACGAATGCATACAGAAAAGATATCTGCGGAGAGGACATAAGAGACCTGTGTCGTTTATGCAAAAAGTCTGTTGAGAGCATACACCAGGTGACTTCGGGTTGTCCCATTCTGGCTGGTAAGGAGTATTTCCAAAGACACAAAAATGCAGCGAAAATTATTCATCAAGCCATCGCATCATGGATGAATCTTCTAAACACCTATTCTCCCTATTACAGATATAGTCCATCACCAATTACTACCGGTCACAAAACTAAAGTTTATTGGGATCCCCCTATCATTACGGACCATAAGGTTTTAAATAATCAGCTTGACGTTTTAGTTATTGATAAAAATAGAAAACTGGAATAGATTATTGAGATAGGTGTCCCATCGTATGATAATATTAAAAAAAAACTGTTTCTAAAAAGAAAAGAAAATAGGAGCCTAAGCAACTCTATAGATTGGAGAGCTGCAGGATATACCCAATCATATTATCCTGTAATGGCCTGATTCCAGAGAGAACGCTAGAATCAATCCAACAGCTAGAGCTAGCTATAAAGATTCTAGCGGAGGTTCAGCGAGCAGTCGTTCTAGGGACAACAACCACTGTTAGAAAATTTTTAAATATGACATAATTAGAGCCTAACCCTTGACTCATTGAGTCCGGGTAGGTGAAAATTTCCAGCGAAAGCTGAGCGAGTGCGAAATTCTAAAATAATAATAATAATATGCTTTCCCTCAAGGCAGTATCCTAGGACCCATTCTCTACACAGTCTATACAGCTGATATCCCAACCCATCCCAACACCTTCCTTTCTACCTATGCTGATGACACTTGTGTGTTATCAGTCAATAACGATCCTAATATTGCCTCTCAAAACTCTTCAATCCCACATCAGAGAGCTTGAGATATGGTGTCAAAATTGGAGAATCAAAATCAATTCCAACAAATCCCACCAAATTACCTTTACCCTTCGTCGTAAACCTATGACATCCTGCCTTACAGTTTTCATTAATAATATTCCGCTTGTTCCAGTTGAACAAATCCGCTACCTAGGACTTCTACTTGACAAACGTCTAACATGGAATCCCCACACAAGACTGAAACGACAAGAAACTGCCAGTCGCTTTCGCTTACTACAACACTTACTAGACAGACGCTCCAACCTTCCACTTATCTACAAAAGGCTCATCTTTATCACCATGATAAGGCCTATCTGTACTTACGGAGTTGAGCTTTGGGGCTCTACTAAACCATCAAATTCTTCCCGTATTCAATCCTTATAATCCAAAATCCTTCGAAAAATCCTCAATGCTCCTTACTTTGTCACAAATAAACTCATCCATAAAGAACATCATATGTTGCTGATTTGGCCCGAACCAGATATCAATCCTTCCATGAAAAACTCCACTCCCACTCTAATCCTCTAGTTTCAATCCTTGCTTCCTCTTCAATTCCTGACAACCCTCCGAGGCGCCTGAAAAGAAGATGAACTCGAGACTTTCTAGTTTAGTTACCTAGTGGAGTGATGCAAATGGGCATTTTCTCTTCATGTTTTTTCCATGTATTTTATTATTACCAACATATTTACTTGTTGTATTACAATATACAGTTGTAAATTTCAATAAAAAAAATATTAAAAAAAAAATATATATGCTTACCGAACCCGAAGTTTCGATGCCGATACCACCGAATTCCGCCTACACAGACCCGTCCAATGTTCACCGTTTAAGCCCAATCCCCGGAGATTAGACGGGCTTGGAAACAATGCATAGTTATCATTCATAGCTTAAGAGATTACATATGAAAGAGGAAGGTTATACTAGTTAAAATGTGGCCACCATCGTACAGGATCGTGTAAGTTGTATTCTGTACTCAAGTTGTATTTAGTTGTATTTAGTACGCAAGAGTTTAGAAACAATGTTACCGAATTGTAACTAAGTTGTTAACCTAAATGGTAAATTGTTTTATATATATAAACTAACATTGTTAATAATTATTGCAAATTTTACACTATTTCATGAAAACACGTGTTCAACTGTAAACTAGATGCAATTTCTATTGAAGCTTAATTAAACTTTTAAAATATATTTTATTTGAAATATAAAATAGTTATAAACCTAATATGATAGGAACCTTTGTTATTTCTGTAGTTTTTTAATACATAAGTAGCACTAAAGTTCTCTTTATATGGGATAATTAAATTTTTCTGATATCTGTGCTTTACTTTAAAATAAAAAATCTGGTGCGGGCAACACACGACTTTCACTTACCTCGATTTTTAAAATCAATGAAAGAATTTTCAAATACAGTTAGAGATAAAAATACATGAAACTATTAAGGAATTAATCAAATTAAATTTCTATAGAAACATGTGTTTCATTAAAAAATCTATTATATTATTATCTAAAATAATTAGATAGTTTTAGGTTCATTTCATCACTCTCTATTAACTTTTAAAAGCTTGTGTATGAGATGGCATTTTCTCTAAAACCTTTAGCTTTCCAACGGTATATCATACATGTATATTACTGCTCTTATGTTCAAAAACGAAAAATTGCATTAAAAAAATATTTTTTCTGTTTCCTCCTTTAGTTGGGTATGGAATTTATTCAATTTATATATTTACCTGTTTTTCATCAGCGTTAACAAGATAATTTAGTTATTATTATTGAATCTACAAAATTAAAGGTACTTTAGAGGAAGAAAATTTAAAATAGGGGCATTTAAGCCCTGTCAGACCATTTTTATCCAAATAAAAACCTACATGATATTAAAGCTCATTAAATTTTACATCGATATAGCGATTTTAATCAAAATCGTCGGAACTGTTTTCGAGAAAATCGAAAAAAGGTGCAAAATGCACGGTATAAAGTGCCTCTTCTGGTAAGCTCATTTTGATGAAAAAAGTTTTGTCACGTCTCGGGCGTATAGTTGTCTTAAATATGAAATTTCAGTTTCATAGGACTTACCGTTTCCGCCCGGGAGTTACCACACACAGACCTTTTTGCAGGACTTGGTTATTTGGACTCAGGGGACCCTTAAACGTGTATTTACGTTGAAAACTGGAATTCGAAAATTTTCACGATCGCAATACTTCCCCTTACTATATATAGTAAGTGAAAGTAAAAACAATCTACTACAGCCATTTGTATTCATGTTGCCACCTATGATTAAATGTAATGATAAATAGAAGTTATAAAATAAACATATTTTCTTGTTAATTGTTAAAATAAAAATTCCGAAGCTATTGAACTCTAAATCGGTCAGAAAGAGATTTTACAAACACAAATGACACGTTATTTAAATTGCACCCGTTCGAAGCAGGGGCGGTCCACTAGTTTACTATAAACTATTTAAATTACATTTAAAAGACAAATTAATTTCCCATAGGAAGCTCATTCAGTGTATAGTGAAACATCTCTTTTCATGAAATAGTATTAAATTTGAAATATTTAATAACCAAGTTACTTTATATATTGTGTTGTGTCACATGAAATGACCGTTTTCAAGGTAAAGGATTTTTATTAGAAATACGATATGAAAACAAGATAATTTTATTCGAAGTATTTACCTTCTTTATCTACACATTTTTCCCAACGTCACGCCAACAATCTGAGCTTTGAAGTGGAACAAAATCTGAAAACGCACATTTCACTTGATCATCATTTTCAAAAAGTTTTCCTTTGACGAAGTTTTCTAAATTCCTGAACAGGAGGTAATCTGTTGGAGACAAGTCGGGAGAATATGGTGGGTGCGGAAGAACTTCGTAGGTCTTGCTGCCGCTTTAAATGTCTGGAAACGGTAGATGCACTTGCATTTAGTTGTGGTGAGAGTCCTTTAACTGTTTGGTAGGGGTTTCCTTCTACTGTATGTTTGAGGACATCGTTGTCTATTACGGACGGAGGTCTTCCTCGGAGCAAGTTTTTCTAGTCGGTATCCCCAGATGAAAAACCAACGGCGAATGGCCCGTTCATTAACACACCCTTCCACAAACGCCTTGCAAATATTTCAGGCGGCCTCAGCTGCTAAATGGCTGAGTTTAAACTCGTACAAAAATATTACTCGAAAATCGCGTGTTTCCATGTTCATATTACTAGGTATACTAGAAAGTGGGTAATTGATTGGGAAGCTAATGTTTATAATAAAAAGGTAGAGGATTAGTAACTGTTTACTTTAAATATGTAAACATTTGGAAGAAAACAAGAGAGACCTGCAAAATCTTTTATGTATTTCAGAAACTATAAAAATGGAGATTTCATGAGAAACAACCCAATAGTTACAATTTAGTGCATAATATTGTTTCTAAAATCTTGCATAATTATTGGAAGAATATAACTTGCACGATCCTGTGCACTTAACTATTATAAACTCCCTCTTTACAAATAACATGTGTTCATATGTTTATGAGCTTACAACGACTTTTTATTAACTTTTACAGTTTATTTTATTATGTTTTATTTTATTATATAAACTATAAAAATATCATTCTGTTCCTTTAGATAGAACGTTAGAATATGCTATCTAGGATGAACGAGTTCTCTTTACGGTTTTGTATTCTTAATTATCATATTATAAAGTAATTTTATAACCATTTAAACTAATAATTATTAACTGAAACCTTATATTTTATTCAAATGTTATAAATTTGGCCCGAACATTCTTCCTCTTCTATTCCTTACAATCCTCTGAGGCTTCTGAAAAGAAGATTGCCTCGAGACCTTCTAGTTTGAATTACCTAGGGGAGTGATGCCAATGGGAATTTTCTCCTCATGTATTTAATCATTACAAGTAAATATTTGTTTGTTTTATAACAAAATACAGTTTTAAATTTCAATAATTGGAGGATTAAATTAAATCCCAAAAAATCACATTTAACCTTCGTCGCAAACCGATAACTTCCTGCCCCCAGTATCCTTTAAAAACATCACCCTTACTCCTGTTGAGCGAATCCAATACATAGGTCTCCATCTTGACAAGCGCCTTACTTGGAATCCTCACACAAGACTGAAACGACAAGAAACTGCTCGAAGATATCGATTACTACAACACTCACTTACTTTGGACACACGTTCAAAACTTCCAGTATATTACAAAAGACTCATTTACATCACTATTATCAGACCTATTTGTAGATATGGAATCGAGCTTTGGAGCTCCACGAAACCATCTAATTCCTCCCGCATCCAGTCCTTACAATCCAAAATCCTTCGCAAAATCCTGAATGCTCCTTATTTTGTCACAAATAAACTCCTCTATAATGACCTAAACATCCCATTTGTTGCAGACATAGCCCGTGATAGTTACTCCTCTTTCCATTCTGAACTTCCTGCCCATACAAACCCACTTGCCTGTAATTTATCTTCCTCAGATATTCCTGATAAATCTCCGAGGCGACTGAAAAGAACGTGGCCTCGGGACCTACTGTCTTAAAATAGTTAGTGAAGTGCTATCACTCAATGGGTAGTTCTTTCTCAAGAAATTTTCATGACTTTTTATTTTCATTCTACATGTTTACTTATTGTATTCTTTAGTACAGTTGTAAATTACTATAAATAAATAAAAAATATTTTAATAAAAATGTTATAAAAGTTGTTTTCCACTTATTTATAGGTTTGTTTGTTTAGTCATTATAATTAATTTGTAATTGTTTGTGTTGTTTTTTTCACTGCACGCCACCCGGCCTTATTTCCTCATGTACATATCCACGGTCATATATTGATATTTACTCTGTAACAAATTTTGTTGGTTATTTATTTTTTTTACTTTCTATACATTTTATACTTCATCAATCTGCCCGTAGGTCAGCAAAAACAAAAAACAAAAACAATTTATCCCTGACTGGAAAATCAGTATATCATAGATATATTTTATATGAAATATGTAGTCTTTATTTATTTATTGAGAAATATTACAATCTGTTTCAGAATGAACAATAGTAATAGAGATATAGGACCACATTCATACAATATGTACAGAAAATAACGATAAAGTCGAATTACATAAAATAGAAAAAAAAAAATCATTTATATGTACAATAAAAGAAAAAAAAAGAAAAAAACAAACAAACAACAACCCATAATTGAGATAAATACAAAGTTGGCAAATAAATAAACATCATACAAACAAGCATAACTATATACAATATATACAACTGCTAAGGGGACCCCAGACTGGGCTTTTCCCTCCTCTTGTGGAGGAAAAAAGCGGAATCCAAGAGATCCCAGCGCCTCTCTCTCAGCCGCATCACTGGTCTTAGCCATTAGAGGCTGATTTACGGCGCAATAGCCACAAACATGCAGTACATGAGTGGAGGATCTGACCAGTGTCAGAACTCCAGTATAACTGTTTACAGAACGTCGCGGGGCCACTGCCGTTTCAATCTTCGTGGAGGAGTGTAGGGGTGGGTGGAGCTGGAGAGGGATTGAGCTAAAGGATTAGGAAGATGAAGAAGGTTCTGATGGAATTTTTAAAATTAAAATAATGTAGTAAAGAAAAGGATTGAGATCGTGAAAAATTCAGAATTCTAATTCTCAACATCATTACGCATTTACAGTGAAAGTCGCGTGTTGCGCGCACCAGATTTCGTTTAATCGAAAAAAAATTAAATTCACTTTAGAAGAAGAAAATATTTTGATTACTTTATTGTTTCAGAAATCAATTCCTATTGTTAGCTGTTTGATGTGGAATGTTTAAAGATATTAAATATAGTAATATTTTAAGTATCTTGGCTTACAACTAGACAAAAGATTAACATAGAACCCACATACAAGACTTAAAAGACAAGAACTCTATCGACGATTCGGACAGTTATACCGACTACTCTAATCTAACCGAAAATCTAAGCTTACAGTTGACAACAAATTATTAATCTACAAGACAATACTGAAGCCTATCTGGACCTACGGACTTGAACTGTGGGGGCCAGCTAAACGTTTTAACATCAAATGCATTCAATCCTTTCTATCCAAAGTCCTCCGAATAATAGTAAATGCTCCTTATTATGTCCAACTATACCTTGCACCACGACCTTAATGTTCCATTTATTTTAGACTTGATTCCATCCAAATTTTCCAAATTCCACCAGAACCTCATTAATCATCCTAATCCTCTGGCGCAATCCACTCATCCATACAACCCTCCTAGAAGGTTGAAACGGCAGTGGTCCCGCGATCTTTTGTAAATATCTATTCTGGAGTTCTGGTTGATTCTCCTCTCATGTGCGGTGTTTGTGGCTGTGGCGCCCTTACTCAGCTTCCGCTGGCTCTGACCAGTGATGCGGCTGAGAGGGAGGCGCTGGGATCCCTCGGATTCTGCTTGTCCTTCCACAAGTGGGGGGAAGGCGGACTTCTTCTGGGGTTCCCCAGCAAATTGTAAATTTTGTATATAAGTATGAGTGTGTTCATGTTTTGTTTATTTCTTTGTTAATCGTAATATTAATTTATAAATTTTGTTATTATATAACTTTATTTATTTTAGTTTCATTTTATGTATTTTGACTTTTCTTTCGTATGTATATATTGTATGTATGTAATCTTATAGCAATATTATTATTGTCCATTGTGACAGATTGTGATATATCCGAATAAACAAATATTTTCAAATTAAATTTTTTTTTTTTTTAACTTAAATTAAATTCTTTTATTGATATTTACAACTGTACAATTTACATAGTACAATAAGTAAATGTGCTAAAAACAGACAGTTGGCTTGGAAAAGACATGAGAAGAATCTACCCAGTGGTAGCACTTCAGTGATTATTTGTTCAGCAGGTCTCGAGGCCACCATCTTTTCAGACGCCTCGGAGGATTATCGGGAATATATGTCGATGAGAGGATGCGGACAAGCGGGTTTGTATGGGTGGGTAATTTGGACTGAAAGGAGGTGTATCTTTTTTGAGCGATTTCTGTAACTAGTGGGATATTCAGGTCTCTATGGATGAGTCTGTTGGTAACAAAGTAAGGAGCGTCTAGGATTTGACGAAGGATTTTGGATTGCAAGGATTGGATGCGGGAGGAATTAGATGGTTTAGTGGAGCCCCATAGCTCTATGCCATAAGTCCAGATAGGTCTAATAATGGTTATATAAATGAGTTTTTTGAAGTAAAGAGGGAGTTTTGATCTTTTGTCAAGTAAGTGTTTTAATAGTCGATATCTACGAGCAGTTTCCTGTCGTTTAAGTCTTGTATGAGGATTCCATGTAGACGTTTGTCAAGATGAAGTCCAAGGTATCGTATTTGTTCTACAGTGATGAGTGGGGAAATTAAAAAATTAAAAAATAAAAAGTAATATTTAAAAACATGAGGTGAGTAAATGTAGTGCTGTGTACGCACCATATTTTACTCTTTCCATGGCCCTTAACAAGTAGGTGACAAATAGGATTGGAGTGTCATTCTATGGTCTTGCTGAGTGTCGAGCTTGAAGTCGCCTTCTCTCGGACAGTGATCAATTCACGTCTCTTCTTCTCGTCCTAGAGTCCTAGCAACTGTCTTCACCATTTTCCTCCTCTTGTTTCATCATATATGGTATATTATTAATATTATTATGGTATGGTATCTTGGTTTTTTAACTGTATGATAGTAAAAATCAATTAATTTAAGATTGTGTTTAGGAGACCGCGACTATGAAAATATAAGGAATAATATCTTTGTTAGGTATATAGCAGATTTCGATATCCAGTTTCTATCTCTTCTGCCAGTCAAAATACTGGAAGAAAAATGGAAAGCTCCAGATTAAACAATAAAGTAATAGAAATTATTATAATAAGAATAACCAAAATAAGAAAAACAGATTTTTATTTTGTTATTTCTTTTGTTTCACCTATTGCACCGTCCTTTCAATATAAAAATTGTGTGAAATCTCTTAAAAAAAAAAAAAAAAAAAAAAAAAATAGAACTCCTTTAAAAACAAACAAATTACAGAATTATAGGTGGATAATCAGGAATCAGTAATTTTTGAAAAAAATTTAATTTTGCCAACGTTTCGGCTCAAGCTTCTGAGCCATCATCAGGGCTACAAACATCAGAACAAAAGAGATACATATTAATATGATAATAAAAATTTTCTTTTGAATGTAAGGACAATGATAACATTTGAAACAAAACAGAAAATATACCAACAAACTTAAATATTATAGATATAAATAATGATTATATGATACATAATCTGATGATGATGAGCATAAAAAAAAATTACAAAACTTTAGACTTTAATATAGAAGGAAAAAAAAAAAAAAAAAAAAAAAAAAAAAAAAAATATATATATATATATATATATATATATATATATTATATAAACGTACCATTACTGAGCCATGTCCAAGCATAAACTGAGGAAAACCATAAACATAGGTAGTATGGGGATGGGTTCATGTAAAAACCCTGAAGGTTTTTCCCCTCTAAGTGTAAATACTACAGCTTATCTTTGTTTTTAAAAAGTTTTACAAAATTGTATAATGGAAAAAACAAAACAATATATCTGTATGTACAATAAGGCTCAACATTTTTTAACAGAAAATTATAAACACTAGAATCTGAGGTATGTAAAAGATCCATGAGGTATATAATAAAAAATAAAATAAAATAAATAACAAAAACCAGAGGTGTTATAAATCAAAAGATAAATATACAGTAAATAAAATATAAATTACACAAGCAATTTGTACAATAAAGTGATAGAGCTATAATTTAAGGAGACGGAAGATGTTGGCATACGAGGGAGAGATTATCTCTTTGTGTTTTATGATTGACGGGTACTCGATCTTTTTCCATATGGATGTGTATAGCTTCGGAGAGGAGTCGCTGTTTGTAGTTAGGTACGGTGGCTAGGATTTCAGGATTATCAAAACCAAAATGATGGTCAAGGGATATAGCGTGTTCGGATAATTTTGAGGAAAATGAGTTACGGTTAGATATTGAGTATTGGTGCTGATAAATTCTTTTTTTGAGATAGTTTTTGGTTTCGCCTATGTAACATGAATTGCAATTTGGGAAAGAGCAGGGAACACGATAAACTAAATTTGATTTTTGTAGGAAAGGGATGGGATCTTTTAGTTTTGAATATAGATTCTTTAATTTGTTACTATGTTTTAAAACTAAACGGAGATGGGGAAAGCTAGAGGATAAGACTATTTTATTTTTTGAGATAGAGATGGGATGTATGGAATGGATCTGTACTGGGGAACTATGACGGTTTGTGGAGAGTGTGTGGGGATGGAGTGAGGGTTTGAAGAAGTTTTAATGAGGTTCTTGATTAATTGGTCAGGAAAATTATTAGATTTTAGGATTTTTTCTAGTCGGGTTAAAATATCAGAATGACAATAAATTCATAATGATAATAAATTCCGAATATCTTGTTACGCCCAGTATTAATAATTAAAAACAAAGTTTTGTTATGAGGTTATTCATTAATTGATTGATTAGATAATCAAGTATATTTCATTAATCCATCAGTCCGACCGTAAATTCCATTTCTCCCTGACTGAGTAAAGGGGTTGATTATAGATAGACTTTTACATGATTTATTTTTCCAGTTTGGGAGAAATGCTTCAGCTAAAACGCTTTTTTTTTCTTCTTTTGTTTTTCTAGTTTTGATCTTAATATTTTTAGTTCACTTTGTAATTGAATAAAATAAAGTAAATTACACAATAGACAGTCCTTGCTTATATATATCTTTATTGAGGTATGTTTGAAGCTTTCGTCATCATAATAACAAATTTTATATTCTTAATTATTTTTTATTTACTAATTTTAACGCCACTTCATACTACTGTAGTGGATCGGACGATGCTACAATGATAATCCTAAATTTTGTCTATACAGGTTAAATTTTTTTAGAAACAATTCTTTATTGAACAATATTACAATCTGTCCAATTTAGGACATTTTTAATAGGGATAAAGTATAACATTCATACTGCATTCACACGATATATACAAAACAATAAATTTATATAATAATAATACAATATAAATAAATACAAAACAAAATCAATAAAAATATATACAAAAGTCACTCATACCTATATACAATTCACAAGCATACAGCACGTGAGTGGAGAATCTAGCCAATGCTAGAACTCCAATATACATTTTACAAGAGGTCTCGAGGCCACTGCCGTTTCAACCTTCTAGGAGGATGGTAAGGATGTGTGGAGCTGGATAAGGATTGAGCTAGGGGATTAGGGTGATGGATAAGGTTCTGATGGAATTTAGAGAATTTTAATGGTATAAGGTCTAAAATAAATGGAATGTTTAGGTCGCGATGTAAGTTATGGTTGGATACATAATAAGGAGCATTAACTATTGTTCGGAGGACTTTTGATTGGAAGGATTAAATGCGTTTGATGTTAGAAAATTTGGCTGTCCCCCACAGTTCAAGTCCGTAGGTCCAGATAGGTTTCAGTACTGTCTTGTATATTAACAGTTTGTTCTCGATAGATAATTTAGAATTTCTGTTCAGTAGTCAGTATAATTGTCCAAATCGTCGATTAAGTTCTTGTCGTTTAAGTCTAGTATGCGGGTTCCAAGTTAGTCTTTTGTCCAGAAGGAAGCCAAGATACCGGACTGTGTCGGAGAAAGGAAGCGGAACGGAGTTAAAGAGAACTGGAGGGCAGGATTGTCTTCGATGGGTGAAGGTGACATGTCTGCATTTGGATTGATTGACTTTGATCCTCCAGTTGTTACACCAGTCTTCAATTTAAGAAAGATGCGTTTGGAGGCCTGTAGATGCAATTTCGGGATCTAAGTGAGAGGATAGGATAGCTGTGTCATCAGCGTACGTTGCTAGGAAGGTATTAGGGCAAAGATGAATATCAGCCGTGTATATATTGTAGAGGATAGGACCAAGGACACTGCCCTGAGGAACACCGGATTCGACTGGATAATAATTGGAATATTCTGCACCACAACGAACTCGGAAGGAGCGGTTTGATAGATAGGATCGGAGGACTAGGTATAAGGATAGGGGTAAATGGTTTTTGAGCTTAAAGAGCAATCCTGGGTGCCACACCCGGTCAAATGCTTGCGTTTGTCCAGAAATGCACCCGAGCAGTACTCCTTGTTCTCAAGGGCAGAGGAAATATGGTCAACGACTCGGAGCCCTTGCTGAACGGTTGAATGTTGGGAACGGAATCCAAATTGATGGGAAGGAATAGTGGGATTCTAATAACGGTAATATTCGTTTGAGGAGGATTTTTTCAAAGATTTTTGAAAGGATTGGGAGTAGGCTGATAGGTCTATATGATGTCGTAGTGTTAGGAGGTTTACCTGGTTTTAGGAAGAGAATTATTGTGGAATGTTTCCATAAGAGAGGAAAATGAGTAGTGCGTAGAATGGAGTTGTAAATATATGTAAGAAATATAAAGGCTTTAGATGGAAGCTGTCTGAGAATCTGAGGAGTGAGGAGATCGTATCCAGGAGATTTACGGAGTGCAAGTTTTCGGAGAAGATATTTGACCTCAGAGGGATTAACTGCTTTAGGAGGTAATGAAAGCGGGATTGGAGACTGAAGGAACTGTTCCACTACTGCAGTGTGGTTTGGATTGGATTCTGGATGAGGTGTGAAGACTTGGGAAACGTATTTGGCAAGTTCCTCGGCTTTGTCTTCATCAGACGCAGCCCAGGAACCATTACTACGACGGAGGGGATGGGAAATATGGTGGGATTTTAGAATTTTCTTGGTGACATTCCACAGGGAATTGTCACAAGCCGAAAGAGAGGAAAGGAAGGAACTAAAGGGTTGGGAACGGAAGGTCGCCAGCTCCCTCTTTAATTGTCTACAATAAAAGTTATAGGAGCGGCGCTCTGTGGGGTGACGGGTGCGTTGCCATAAGGATCTGGATCGGCGTTTGGGTGCGGATGAGGTCTATGAGGTGTTGTGGTAAATGATTTTGGTTATGACTTATGTGGGAGTGCTTGGGAGAGGAGGCAGTCCAAACAGCTTGTTGAATAGCGATGGTGAAGGAGTTTACGGCATCGTCAAGGTCATTCTGGAGTTTTGAGTTTCACTCTGAGGTCAATATCACTGGTCAGGATTTGGCGAAAAAGGTCCCAGTTTACTGGTCCTCTGATAAATGACGGCGGGGTGGGTTTAGGAATAGGAATTACGGATACTTTAAGGAGCAATGGACTATGGTCAGAGGACAGTTCATCAAGGCGAGTCACCGACATGTTTAGGGAGCCTAATCCGCTGTGAATGAAGAAGTCAAGGATGTCAGGATTACGGTTAGGATCAGTTGGCCAGTAGGTAGGGGAGTCAGGAGGCAGGAGGTTGAAACGTCTAGAGCTGAGTGCAGACTGTAAATTCCGCCCACGACAATTCGTGGATATGCAACCCCATTGTTGGTTCTTAGCATTCATGTCTGCACCCAGAATGAAGTGGTTTCCTAAGGAATTGAGGAAGGATTCGAATAGAATGTTGGAGATGGAATGTTTAGGAGGGCAGTACGCTGATGCGAGGGTGATCGGAAAAGTAAAAGTCTTGATTACTACGGCGGTGCATTGTAGGAAATCATAGGAGGGAACTGGGAGTATATGGTGGGAGAGGGACTGGTGCACAATGACAGCAGTACCGGCATGGGCTTTTCCGTCTGGGTGGTCTGTACGGTATGTTACGTATTGAGGTATTTTAAAGAACTGTTTAGTGGTTAGTCTAGTTTCAGTAATAAGTGCTACATCAACGTTTTTGTCTTGCAATAAAGCTGTAAGTTCGTCAGTGTGATTTCTAACACCATTCGCATTCCAAAGGAGAATGGACAAGGAGTTAGGTGTAGTCATTTAAGGATTTTTTAAGGAAGGGATTAAATTTGATACGAGATTAGTAAGTAGTGATATTAGCGGCATAACAAGAGATTTGATTTCAGTGATGAAGGATGTCATCAAACTTGTAAGGTCTGTGACATTTGATGGAGGAGGAATATGAGAAATTTGATGCGGATGAGGTTTTTGAGGGTTGGGTAAATTTTGAGGAATAGGTGGTTGTGGAAGGGGTTCAGGATTTTGAGGTATGCGTTGTTCCGGCAGGGCCTCTTTGTTCTGGTTCCCACCTCCAAGTAGATGGGCAAATGTTACATTGGAATCAATTGTTTTTGAAGGTTGTCTTCTGCTTCTGATCGGTTCAGCTGTTTCATCCAGATTCTGAGGTTTTTGGTATCTGCTTTTGAGGTTCTTGTAGATTTGACATCCCTTGTAGTTAGCCGGGTGGTCCTCGAGGCACAGAGCACATACAGCGGGTGTTGATCTTAATCGTGTACATTCTTCTGATTTATGTTGCTCACCGCATTTCACACAGCGTGGTGTGTGGTGACAGTAAGTTCTCGTATGACCATATGCCTGACAATTATGGCACTGAACTATTTCTTTCTTAGTGTAAGGTTTCTCAACTCTTACACTAGTATAGTACAACCTATTGAGGTCGTAAATTTTTTCAACTCCTGCTGATGGCTCCAAGTCCACGAAGCATAGAGGCAGTGGAATTTTATCTTTTAGGACATTGGTCACTTGCCGCACTTTATAGCCTATCTCCGTCAGTTCTTCTTTGATAGCTGTAACTGGTATCGAAGGGTGTAGGTTTACAGGTTAAATTAGGGTAAGTATCTTTAACGAGTACCTGACGTCGCACTGGATCGGGACCACCTTTTTACGTTCCCTCCGAAGTACAGCATAACTAAGGATTATTTACTCCCATTAAAATATCCTATAGGTGTTTTGCTAGCCACTATACCATAGGTTATCCCGCTATATTACTTATCTACAGTCTCTCTGTAGCATCCGGCTAGTACAGACGTTTATCTAGTGCGCTCTATACTAATTATTGTATTCATTCGTTCTCTAAAAAACTTTTACCGTATAAACTGTTTTTAATTAGTTCTTCATAACGTACATAGTGAAAGACTATCGCATCTGAATTTGACCGTAAACAAAAGAATGCCCCCTGCGGGAAAACCACAACCATGAACGTCGCTATTCCTAGCACATCAAAAATAGAGGATAATCAACCGAAAAGAAAAAGAGATGAGTACCAATATAATGTACCAACTCAAAATTATTTTGATATTTTTTCTGATGAAGAGGAAGAAATTGAAGTCGAAACTAACCAACCGACCCACCTTAAATTTCCACCAGTTGTGGTGAATACAACCTATTCAAATCCAAAAAATATATTATCTCACCTAAAAATAAAAGATATTAACATGAAATACGGAGGTAACAAAACCATATTTTATGTCTATAATACCGAAGATTTTACCACCATAAAAAATGAATTGAAATCGCTTAACCAAGGATTTCATACTTATACCCCGAAACATGAAATAAAACCTAAAGTCGTTCTCAAAGGGATGCCCCCTGAATACCCCATAGAAGATATTTCATCAGATCTTAAAGAGCAAGGATTAGAAATTCATAAAATATTCCAAATGATAAAAAAATCAGATGGAACAGAAACAAAATTACCTTTATCCATAGTTATATTAGAAAACAAAAACCAGCTGACAAAATTAAATAATATAAGATATTGTAACAATGTACATATAAAATGGGAGAAATACAATAGCAAGAAAACATTAACACAATGTTATAAATGCCAAGAGTTTAACCATGTGGCTAGAAATTGCTCTAAGCAACCAAAATGTCTTAAATGCTCAGAAGAGCATTTATCCAAAGAGTGCCCGAATGTAATGACAGAAGGATTTAAACCAAAATGTTCCAACTGTCGTGAAGAACACTTCTCAAATTCTGAAAATTGCCCCGAGCTTCAAAGAAACAAACTGCTACAGCAAAGTAAACAACGGCCCTTGATAAAACCATCAGAACGAATTGTCTATAAAGCAAAACCTACCGAATTTCCAGCGTTACCTAAAACCAACTCTAAATGGTTTGAAAAAACTTTCACGGATACAAAAAATGATACTTCTGATATTAAGCCTAATAATGAGCCTTCTATTATAGAATGCTTTAAAGAAATTAAAAATATATTTAGTTTATTTAATTTAAATAATATAATATCTAAATTTAAATCTATTATGTCTGAGATAAAAAATACTGACGATAGTATGTCAAAAATTTTTATTATAGTAGAAGGCTTAATATCTTTGTTCGATTAATGGTTCATCGGTACCTGACATCGAATAAATTTGACATTATTTATAATATATTGTGTATGTTAAACTATCTAATTTCATGTATTACTCTTATCTCAGTAGTACAATGTTCAATGGTATTACTAATTAAAAACAAACATGCTCCTATGTACAAAACAATTTTACGAAGTAATATCCACAACACGCTCAGTAAATATTGCTTATATAGTCTAATGCTTAAACATCTATCTCAAGCCAGGTATTCACAAAAACAAATACAGCTGTACACTCTTATTCGAATTGTTTTAGTTACACTATACAATTCTCAAAACATCATAGTTCACACATTTCTTTATATTCTTATTTATATTGGTAACTATTTATTTTACGTTAATAGGTACATATGTACACTAAAATATAGTTCGGTCTATATAACTCGCCCATCCTTGCATTCTCGTCGTAAAATCAATTATATTAACCAAAAATTTCCAAAAATTATTATATTAGTTAATAAAAGTTCAAACTGTACTTGTACTCACGATATTTTTACCGGTCTCACTTTCATAAAATCGCTAATGAACTCTTTTACTTTAAATCGAATTCATTATTTTTATAATCCTTATTGCCATTCTTCTCTTAATCCAAACATTAATCAACTTCATTTATACTATCAACTCGAGATTAATTATTCTGTATTCGTTTCTCGTTTATCCTCGTTTCCAGAAGTAAACAAAGCTCAGCTTATTTCATTATATTATCTGACTCCAAATGACATCTTCTGACGATAAAATAAAATTCATGATGTGGAATGCCCAAACGATCAGAGGTAATGATATAGAATTTAAATTATTCTTACAAAATAATACTCCGCACATAATCTCAGTTTGTGAAACTCGACTTTCGAATGAGGACAGATTCTCGGTTCCGGGATACAATATTTATAGGAAAGATCGCAATAGGGCGGGAGGAGGAGTCATGCTTTTAATCCGCTCCGACGTCCAGCACCATTTCATTCAAACCCCCGACTTGGCTTGTACTGAAGCGGTTGCTATAAACACTACAATAGACAATAAATTAATACCGTTATTTCAACGTATATCCCACCAAATAAAATAAATATCGTTGATCTCAATAAACTATTTCTTTTAAATAAATATGTCCTTGTCTTTGGGGATCTTAACGCAAGGCATGTACAATGGAACTGCCACAGCACAAATAAAAATGGAAAAGCCATTTTAAATTTTATTATAAACAATCAAATACAATTACATAACCCGTTTGAACCTACCTATATACCCTCTCAGCGTAATTTTAAACCCAGTATCATTGACCTTGCTCTCACAAAAAATTTACAAAAATTGACTCAACTCATTTCTTTACCGTGTCTTAGTTCGGACCACAACCCCGTCATTTTCCGTATAGATACGTCATTACCTGTTTACCCGTTGACAAAAAAATGTATTTTCAACAAAGCGGACTGGCGTAAGTTCCGGAAGGTACTGGACTCTCAAATATGTGTAAATCCGTCAATTCGTAATGCAAAAGACATTGACAATAATATAACCAAATTAAACGAATGTATTAGACAGGCTATGGTAGAGTCAATTCCACAACAATATTTTCACAATTATCAATATTATAATTTACCTAACCATTTACGAGCATTAATTAAAATAAAAAATAAACTCAGGAAAAAATATCAACGAATTAAAAACCCACAAACTAAATTTATTTACTTCAAATTCAATCATTTTGTGAGATCCCGCATCAGTAAGTGGAAAAACGATAACTGGGCTAGAATTTTAAGCTCTTGCAGGACAGGAGATAAAGTTATCTGGAATATACATAAAAAAATCACAAAACAGCCATCGAAAATTCCTCCACTCAAACACACAAACAGTTTCGCTTATGTTGATAAAGATAAGGCTGAACTACTAGCCAAACACTTCCAAGAGTCTCACGGTATCACTTCAAATTTGGGTACTAAAAACCAAAATAATAAAATTTCAAAATCAGTTCGTGATCATTTTAAAATACCTGTAAGTAGTAACTTTTCCTCTATTTCACCAAAAGAAACTGGCAAAGTAATCAAAGAACTCGCCACAAAGAAAGCATCAGGTGATGACGGTATTCCCTCTTTGGTAATAAAAAATATTAGCAAAAAATCAATATTATACTTAACAAAAATCTACAATTCCATCTTGAGACCCAGATATTTTCTGCTATCTGGAAAACCCACAAAACTATCGCTATTGCAAAACCCAATAAAGACCAGAGAGAAATTTCGAATTACAGACCGATTAGCCTATTAAATATTTTATCTAAAATCTTAGAAAGACTAATATTAACCAGAATAAATCGGCATATTAGACAAAACAAAATCATAATAGACGACCAATTCGGCTTCAGAAAACACCACTCTACTGTTGACCAACTAGCAAGGCTTACTGATTACGTAACCAAAGCTTTTAACGAAAAGAAACATACCGGTATGCTTTTAAAAGATTTAGAAAAGGCTTTTGACACGGTTTGGCATACAGGACTTATTTACAAATTAATTAAATACAACTTCCCTCCCTACCTCATTCATATTATCCATTCATATCTCGACAATAGACGATTTTTTGTTCGTGTAAATAATTCGACATCCAGTATACTCCCTGTAACGGCCGGCCTTCCTCAAGGATCCTGCCTCTCGCCAACTTTATTCAATGTATATATATCCGATTTTCCAAGCCACCCGCACGTAATAAGATCTCTTTACGCTGATGATACAGCCCTATATACATCATCTTATCGCATCGATACCATAGTTAACAGGTTACAGCTAAACTTAAAAAAAAATCAATAAATATTGCAATATGTGGAAATTAAAAATAAATGCAAACAAGTCAGAAGCTATAATCTTTACTAAGCGCAGACCGAATATAAACCATCACCTTTTATTAAACTCAGTCCACATTAACTGGTCTAAATCAGTTAAATACTTAGGCATAACATTAGACAAATCGTTAACTTATACCGAACATATAAATAGAAAATCCGAAAAAACAAAAAAATGTATTTATAAAATGTTCCCATATTTTAATAAAAAATCTAGTTTAAGCACTCAGAATAAACTACTACTATATAAAACAGTCATACGTGCCCAGATATGTTATGCATCGCCCGTCTGGAGCTCGACTTGCAATACCAATTATAAAAAAAAATAGAAACAATACAAAATACATGTATGCGAATCATTAACAACTATCCACGATATACTAAAATTTCAAAAATGCTCTTTGAACTAAATCTCCCAACATTAAAACTGTATATCTACACAGTAACCAAAAACTATTTTGATAAAACCACAGCTTCTGAAAACCCATTAAAACTAGAAATTGGTAATTACAACAAAACATCACTAAAGCGCTACACGCACAAAAGAACCAAACATGTACTTTTAAACTAATATTGTAATTTATATTGTGTAGGTTTTTTTTTTCCTGTTACTTTTCCTACTGTCTTAAACAAAATATTGTATAATCATTTGTAAATTCAAAGGATGATTGAAACTCTGTTATCATGAAAAAAGGTCTACTGAAATCATGAAACCAAACATGTTTGTATTGAGTGTACATTGTAAATATTATGTAAATAAATAAATCTTCTTCTTCTTCTTCTTCTACTTATCTACATTTTTTTTTTCATAACTCGTCACTTTTGGTTATGTTATTTTTAGCATTATTATTATTCATTTACTTTCACTTACCTATATATGAAATATATAGTAAGAAAAAATGTGATTGTAGTAGATAATAATATAATAGATTATTTAATAAAACACATGTTTCTATGGAAATTGAAATTAAATAATTCTTTAAAGATTTATTTTTATCTTTAAATGTATTCGGAAATTCTCAAATTGATTTTAACAACGGAGGTAAGTGAAAGTCCTGTGTTGCGCGCATCATTATTATAATTTTTTTACTTTCACTTACGTATATATGAAATATATAGTAAAGGAAAGTATTGCGATCGTGAAAATTTTCGAATTCCAGTTTTCAACGGAAATACATGTTTTAGGGTCCCCTGAGTCCAAATAACCAAAAAGCTGTGTGTGTGTGGTGAGTCTAGCGCGAAAACTATAAGTAGTATTAAACTAAAATTTCAATTTTAAGATGTTACAACAACTTTTCTATCAAAATCAGCTAACCAGAAGAGCCACTTTATACCATGCATTTAATTTTGTAGGTTTCAACAAATTACCCTCATCATCTTATTAGGACTGGTAAAAAACTGGTGGATGTGTAAGTTTGACGAATTTGATAATCAACCATTCGAGAAAAGCGCATAAATATTTTTTGTGTAATTTCTTGGTTTTTGGAAGATAATAATAGTATTTTTTTTTTTTTTACAACAATATCAATCTTTATTTATATAGCATACAACTGCACAGTTTTTAAAAACATTGATTGGAAATCCCGTACAATGCGCTACTTATTTGCTATTTATTTTGTACATCAATTGTTTTTATTTTTGGTAAAAATTAAAAAAAACCCAACTAAGAAAAGAAAACAAAAAAAAGAGAAACTAAAAAAAAAAAAAGAAATAATCAGATAGAAATAAAAATTAAAATAAATAATTGAAGAAATTTATAGTTATTAAAATCATATGATGGAATTGAGTAATTAGAATATTACAACAGTATATGTTTAGTTCTCTTATGTCTATATTTAGGGGTTGATAGTTTAGTATAATTACCAATTTGTTTTATAATAACAGTAATATAGATGTATAATATATCCAGCTTAATATAATAAAGCTAATGAATTTAGATGAAATAATATTATCTTATACCCAAAGTTGTAAAAGCTAATTTAAAGGATACAATTATTACTGATATTTTTACTTAACAAATTGTATCGCTGTATTATTTAATTCATAACATATGTTTCAAACGAAATACACTTTAAAATTTAAATTTCTTTAATAATTGTTTTTTTTATTTCTTAATTTATTGTAATTTACAACTGTATTAGTAAATACATCAAGTATATTGGCTCATAATATACATGAAAAGACATGAAGAGAATATGCCCATTGGCAACACTCCACTAGGTAATCTGCACTAGAAGGTCTCGAGGCCATCTTCTTTACAGACGCCTAGGAGGATTGTCAGGAATGGTAGAGGAAGCAAGGATTGAAACTAGTGGGTTAATGTGGGAGTGGAGTTTGTCACGGAAGGAATGATACCTCGTACGGGCCAAATCAGCAACATATGGGACATTAGGTCTTTTTGGATGAGTTTGTTGGTGACAAAGTAAGGAGCATTGAGGATTTTGGATTGTAGGGATTGAATAAGGGAAGAATTCGAATGTTTTAGTAGAGCCTCAAAGCTCATCAATAGTTGTTAAATTGATTTTTACAGACGAGGTAAATGATAGTCGTGTGTTGCCCGCGCTAGATTTTTTTTTTTTATCGTATGATCTTAATATTTTTAGTACGTTTTGGTTTGAAATTAAAAATACGTCAAATGTTTTGATGTTGTTTTCCCCTCCATACATACACCCCGTTCTAGACACACACCACCCCTGTTTTGATGTTGTTTTCCCCTCCATACATACACCCCGTTCTAGACACACACCACCCCTGTTTTGATGTTGTTTTCCCCTCCATACATACACCCCGTTCTAGACACACACCACCCCTGTTTTGATGTTGTTTTCCCCTCCATACATACACCCCGTTCTAGACACACACCACCCCTGACTCAGCCCAGCAGACTCACGTACTCCACTGTCAACATCCTGAGGGGGGGAGGTCTTTGGGGTAGGGGGAGCCGAAAATCAATCGGACCCGGTTTCATAAACGGCGTAATGAACTGTAGGGGTTGTCGGCCGAAACATTTGCGAAGACTGCCGAAGATGGCCGAGCCGAAGCTGGCGGCGGGCCCGAGGCGCCAGTTGGTTCCTCGCCGCGCCCGCGACACCATCGCTCTCGTGCACTATCGCCTACTATCGCTCGCTATCTCGCTGTGTACGTACGTCCGTCTGTGTCCATCCTGGTATCTCGTCTCATCCAGTTCAAAGGATTTACAGCATTCTTCCAAGTGATTTTTTTTTTGTTTTTTTCTTTTATTTTTAATTTGATTAATAAATAAAAAATTGAAGAAAATAATAAAATTTATAAAGTTTCTTCGTTATTCATGGTAAGTAATCAAATAATTTTAATTCAAACCCCTTTACCCTAAACCTTTGTATTTATCCAATTTAGAAGAATGTTAATTACATTCAATTAAAGTTCAATATTTTATTTTTCCTTTTTACAATCCTATTTTCATAAATTACAAATATATTAATGCTGACGTTTCGAGGGATTACACACATATCCTCCAGGATATTCTTATATCATAATTATTCCTCATATATTTAATTATATGTTATTTTAATATTAATAAAAGTAATTTTCTTCTTTTGTTTAGTTTCATTTATTTATATTAAATAATTTATTTTAAATTCATAATTTTAGCGTATTTAATTCCATCATAGTAGAATTATTAAAAGCTTTTTAACTAGTAATTGTGTACTTAATTCCTCATACATAAAAAGACACTTTTTTATTTATTTTATAGTTTTTTTTTTTATTTATTGTTATAATTATCACATTATGTAATAATTCAAGATAATTGTTCCGTTACACTGAATTAACAATCTAAGCTTCATTGTCACTCTTTCTCTGTGACATTTTATAGTGAATTTGCATTTTAACATATTTTATTTACTTAAATTGCATAATTAATAATATACTCAGCCTTCGAGTAATTGACTAAATGATAAATGTTCTTGTGACATAGTAATTATAAGCTCTTAAATTAGTAATTTTATACTATTTTTTTAATTTTTATTTTAATGGTAAATGTTACTGTTTTTAGTTTTCTTTATTCATTGATTATAATTATAACGCGTAATTAATTATGACAATTGTTTTATTATACTGAAATATCATTCTAAGCTTAATTGTCACTCTTTATTTAAATTTTAATTCGATTCCTCATACTATGTAATCTTTTTAAAAACTCTCCAGGAAAATTCATCTTCTAACTAAATATTTTTTTTTTTTGGTTAAAACCATACTTAGTACATTTCCCTTCCGTAAAATAAAAAATATTATTTTATTCTTTCAATATAGATATATATGTATTTATTTATATTAATTTATGTCCCATAAGGAACAATGCTAATTTTCACACAACATTGATATATTTTTTTTAAAAGTGTGGTGATTTTTATATGAAAATAATTACGTTAATTGGTTCAACAAAAAAAAATAATGAAATATTATTTTTTTAAATGGTTCTTACGTCTATTGAAATCGTCCTCTAAGTCGGTGACGATTGGTAAAAATTGTATTAATATTTAAAAGAATGATTTATTACAATCTGGTTAGTTATCCTTTAGGCTCTTCATTTATACAAAGTAATTTTATAATTGTATTTATTAAAATTAGATAATTAATATTGAAATCATCAGATAGCGTTATTTACATTTTTTTTAATTATTTTAAGTATTTTAGGTATTTTTATTTTATTTTAGTATAGTTTATTTTTTTATATTGCATAATTAATTTTGAAGTCATAATTTCGTTATTGGTTCCGTCTTAGACGTAACATTAAAATAATCAGAAGCTGTTAAATTAGTTATTATATACTTAAAACTTATTTTATTTTAGTGTCCAAAGGTACTTTTTCAACTTTTTAAATATTTAAATTTCATAATTAATATGTATTTGAACGTTTGGTGTACTCTATCCGCCATTCATTTTTTTAATGACAGATTAATTAAAAGCTCTTTAATTCTTAATTATACTCTAAAACCTTATATTTTAATGTTAAAATGGTACTGGTATACCTTATTATAGTTTGATTTTTTAATTTTATAATATACATTAAACTTCCTATTTTATATGTATGTATTTTATATCAGTTCAGATGTTTTTGTGACGATAAAATTATTAGAATCTCTTCAATTAGTAATTAAATACTAAACATTTATATATGTATTTATTTAAAATTCATAATTCATATTTAAAGCAGCATATCGCGTTATTTGACTTATTTGTTTTTTTTAATTTTAAAAAGGTACTTTTTTATTTACACCTTGTTTTATTTATTTAAATTACATTATTAATATTAAAGTCGTTATTTCGAGTAATTAATTCGATGATAGATGTTTTAGTGAAGGGAAATAATTCTTAAATTGGTAATTATATCATAAAACCTTATATTTTATTTCAATGGTGAAATACTTTTTCATTTATTTGTAGTTTTGTTTGTTTATTGATTGCAATTATCAATTCATTTAATTAATAAAGATAACTATTCTATTATACTGATATATCAAAACAGGCTTAATTGTCACTCTCTATTTGAGTGACATTATTATATTATACTCAACATTTTATAATAAATATAACATATTTTCGATTCGTTATACTAAGTAATCATTTTAAAATTTAAATTTCAACTAAATATTAATTTTCTTTGGAATCCATACTTAAAAGATATTCTCTATTCCCTTAAATTACCTGATATGAAGCATTAAGAATTAATTGACTTATAATAACATAGAGTATATTAATATTGACAATAAAATATAAATACAAATATTGATAATATGGACAAGACACCGAAACTTAGACTTTTGATATTTTTGGATTGTGTTTTAATCAAATAAAATTTATTGGAAGTTAAAAATTGATTATATTTAGGATGTATAGTCGACTGTAGAAATTACAATAGGTGGAATAATGAGGAGTCAGACTTTTTTTAAATATTTTAATTTTGTCGGAGTTTATTCTTGTACATGGCTCAGTAAAGCCCTGATGATGGCTCACAAGCTTGAGTCGAAACGTCGCACAGTGGACAATATGACCGATTTAGGTGGACAAAATTCTGAAACTTTTGGTGTCCCAAATTACGGAAAAAACATTTAAAAAAATTATAACAACTAATTAATTTTTTGACACGAATGACGAGCGTACAGTGGTCAAACATCAAATTTGTTTGCTAAAATCTAAATCTTCCCTATATTTTACTTTTGAAGTCCCAGAATACAGGAAAAATATCACAAAAATCTAATTCATTCATCAAAAATCTATTCTCAATTCATCCACTAGAGACTAGATCCCGTATGTCCAACCTTTATATCCCTTCCCACAGAACAAAAAAATATGAATGCTCCTTTCTGGCCCGTTCTACTAGTCTCTGGAATTCCCTCCCATTAAACATCCGCCATGCTCGATCCCTCTCCACATTCAAACACCTTCTCTTCCAGTACCTTCTAGCATCCCAAAATGACGCTGCTTGACAATGTTAAATTTTTTAGTAGGATTGTATTCAATATTTTTATTTTTTTCCACAAGTATCGAACTATTTTTTCAACTATTTTATCTGGAAGATTTATTTTATTATTATTTTTTTTTTTTTTACATTTTTTTTATTTTATTTTTAAATTGTTTATATTGTGATTATTATGCCTGTTATGTGAAAGAAGACTTCGTTTAGTATCATTGTAGTATATTTTTTTATTTATGTTTAATTGGTTTATTTTTCACTATTTCTTGTCCAGTTTAAGTTACTTTATTATTTCAAAGCTTATGTTATTCTTAAAATACCAAGTAACAAAATAATGTAAACTGTTATTTTTCTTCTTTTTATTATCCATTCAAACTCATTTATTTTTCATTTTGTCCAAACAACTATTTTCTGAAGATATTTTTTTATTTTAATTTTTATTAATTTTATTTTTATATTTTACGTATATATTTACCCATAATTGTAAACATTAGTTAATTATGTTCATTTTGTCTGTTGGCCAGACATACTGTTTATTGTAAACTGTACAAATATGTTATTCTCAAGGGACACAGTCCCAGAATAAAAATCAATTTCTATTCTATTCTATTCTATTCTAATTATGGCTCGGAGTTGCTAAAACTTGCTAATATATGAATTTTATATTATTTAGTAATTCTTGAAATTATAGTAACTTGGGTCTTATATATTTTTTCGTAATTGAATTGGGGCATACATTTACAAATTGCTAAATTAACTCTACAGGTGAGATTGCAATGCATATTCAATAACGAGTTTGGAAATATAGTGTCTTACCTGTCTCAGCAGTGTCCATTGTTAAATTAAACAAAAAGACTTTGCTCTAAATACACCTTGAACACAATAAATGGCCATCGAATGAAGATAATCTCACTGTCGGTTATTAGGCACTTGTGGGAACAGGAATAATTCACTCATTTACTATTTATTTGTAAACACGGTATGGCGGGAAATATTAGTATTAAGGGTCTTGCCAACTAATAATAAAAAGGTGAAAAACTAGAAAATGCTTGACTTTTGTCCACCTAAATTGGTGATTTTGCCCACTGTGCGTCGGCGAAATTAAAATATTTAACAAAAGAGTGACTCCCGATTATTTCCACCTATAAAAAGTATTATTTATAAAAATTAGGAAAATTCCTTTCATAAATTAAAAAAAAATATATATTTGTATATTTTATTAACGCATATTGTTATTTAGGAGAATGACATTCTGACCTAGACGGGTCAATGTTAACGGCGATAAGGGACTCATTTCATACCATATTAATATATTTTTAAAAAATTACAAGATTTTCATTCACTAACAATAAAGTACATCATTATTTTATTTACTGTATTTTTATTTACGTTAAATATTTTTTACTTTCACTTACTATATGTAATAAGGGGAAGTATTGCGATCGTGAAAATTTTCGAGTTCCAGTTTTCAACGGAAATACACGTTTTAGGGTCCCCTGAGTCCAAATAACCAAGTCCCGCAAAAAGGTCTGTGTGTGTGTGTGTGTGTGGTAACTCCCGAGCGGAAACGGTAAGTCCCATGATACTGAAATTTCATATTTAAGACAACTATACGCCCGAGACGTGACAACACTTTTTTCATCAAAATGAGCTTGCCAGAAGAGCCACTTTATACCATGTATTTTGCACCTATTTTCGATTTTCTCGAAAACGGTTCCGACGATTTTGATTAAACTCGCTATATCGATGTAAAATTTAATGGGCTTTAATATCATGTAGGTTTTATTCGGATTAAAATGGTCTGACAGGGCTTAAATGCCGATATTTTAAATTTTCTTCCTCTAAAGTACCTTTAATTTTGTAGATTCAATAATAATAACTAGATTATCTTGTTAACGCTGATGAAAAACAGGTAAATATATAAATTCGATACCTAACTAAAGGAGAAAACAAAAAAAAAATTATTTTTAATGCAATTTTTCGTTTTTGAACATAAGAGCAGTAATATACATGTTACATGATATACATGTAATATAATATGTAATATAATATGTAATATACATGATATACCGTTGGAAAGCTGAACATTTTAGAAAAAATATCATCTCATACACAAGCTTTTAAAAGTTAATAGAGAGTGATGAAATGAACATAAAACTAACTGATTATTTTAGATAATAATATTATAGATTTTTTAATAAAACACATGTTTCTATATAAATTCAATTTAATTAATTCCTTAATAGTTTCACGTATTTTTATCTCTAACTGTTTTTGAAAATTCTTTCATTGGTTTTAAAAATGGAGGTAAGTGAAAGTCGTGTGTTGCCCGCACCAGATTTTCTAATTTTATTTACGTTAAATCTTTTTTTTTCCTCTTACTAATTTTGTGTTTTAGCCAGATATAGCCATTAAACTGTATCAAGTTTTATGTTATTCTTCCTTATCGTGAAAAATGTAGACTACCTCAAAAGTATCTTTAATTTGTAGATTAAAAATAAATTAACCATATCATATTGTTACCAAATTAATTAATAACGGGTAAATATATAATTTAAACGAATTAGATATCCAACAAAAGACAAAAAGACAAAACATATTTTTATAATGATTTTTTTAACACAAGAATAGTAATACGGATGTATAATGTACCGTTGGAAACGTAAATGTTTTAGAATGAAGGTAGGTGATAGTAGTGTGTTGCGCGCGCCAGATATTAAGAATTCTCTGGATATTCTGTTCAACCCTCCTCTAGTTGGACTTCGTGGGCCCTTAGATTGTTACATAAAGCAATTACATAAGAGTTGTTTTAGAAGTGGCTTATCGTTTCCTCTGAGAAGATCGGGCGAGATAGATTGTGCAGAAATGGGGCAATCTTATGATAATTCTTTATCTTGCTTAAGCGTCAATGATCTTTTTATTAACCCGATCACAAACTAGGTTTGTGGTTTTTGCATATACTTCCATGTATATATATATATATATATATATATTATATATATATATATATATATATATATATATATATATATATATATATATATATATATATTATTTTCGGGGTAATCTCCATACAAAAGGAGTTGATTATTACAGCTCATATGTTGAACATATTAACATTATCATAAAAAATACAAAATAAAAACAACTGAAGAATGTTTAAAGACATTATTAATATGAAATAAATAAATTATACTTTTAGAAATTATATACAAAAATGTAAAACAAAACAAACGAAAATCCAACAAAAATAAAAAATTGGACAATTGAGGAATTTAAAGTAATCTGTTAACAAAATATAATTCTTTCAATTTTTATAACATAATACAAATTAGGCTAAACAATGCAAAATAATATTATAAGTTAATGAAAAATTGTAATAACAAAGAAAAAGAAAATAAAAACAAACTTATTTCACTTTACTTTTCCAAAAAATACAAAATAAAAACAACTGAAGACTGTTTACAGACATTATTAATATAAAATAAATAAAGCAGAATTTTGAAATTAGAAACAAAAATGTAAAAAAGAACAAACGGAAAATCAACAAAAATAAAAAATTGAACAATTGATAATCTGTTAACAAATTATAAATCTACACACACCTTAAATATATATATATATATATATATATATATATATATATATATATTTGGTTGATTTATAATGTTCATTATTAATACGAATCATTCTCTTAGTATCCTTTGATAACATCACCCTTACTCCTGTAGAACAAATCCGATATGAATAGAAGATCCGTCTGGATCTTGAAATCCTCGTACAAGACTGAAACGACAAGAAACTGCTCGAAGATATCGATTACTACAACACTTACTAGACAAACGTTCAAAACTTCCATTATATTAGAAAAGACTCATCACTATTATCAGACCTATCTGGACATATGGAATCGAGCGTTGGGGCTCTACTAAACCATCTAATTCCTCCCGCATCCAGTCCTTACAATCCAAAATCCTGAATGCTCCTTATTTTGTTACAAAAATTAACTCCTCCATAATGAGCTAAACATCCCATTTGTTGCAGACATAGCCCGTGATAGATACTCCTCTTTCCATTCTAAACTCCCTGCCCACACAAACCCACTTGTCCGTAATTTATCTTCCTTAGACATCTCTGATGACCCTCCGAGGCGACTGAAAATAAGGTGCCCTCGGGATCTACTGCCTTAAAATAGTGAAGTGCTACCACTAGGTAGTTCTTTCCCAAGGCATTTTCATGACTTTTTTTTTTCATTCTGCATATTTACTCATTATGTTCTTCAATACAGTTGAAAATTACTATTAAAAAAAAATATAGAAAAAATATCATTGTTGATCTGTTTTAGTGCTTAAAATAATTAACCCCGAATTAGCGGTAAAATTTAATTACTCAGAGGAAAGTTAGGATTATAAAAACAGTGGGTTTCCGATATTTTAAAAAAATAAACACTATTTTCAGTTTTATTTTTCTATTTGTTTTAAACAGAAGTTAAATAAACAGTCTTTTGAATGGGTGATTTATTTATGCAATGTTGAATTTTTTTTTGTAATCTTTCATCAGATGTTAAAAAAAAAATAATAATATTTTGTAAATATTCTGTCGCCATGCGGAACCTCTATTATGAAATACTGAATTAAAAATATCAGGATACACATTTAGGAAAAAAAAATCTTTTTTGTAATATTAATGTAATAGATTAACAGGCGAACAAATAGTACTTTAGCTTATTTTCTACAAAATTAAAGTTTTGACATATTTGCATTTTATTCCGAGTAAAATCCAACTCTATATTTTGCTCCGCATTTATATTTTAATAGTATTTATTATATCCATTCCCCCATGAATATTTAAACGCAAATCTCGATTATTTTAAAGGATTATATGGTAGAGTAATTTTTTTTTAATTTATCCTTTATCAATATTCAGAATAATGTCGTTTACTTTCATCACATACAACACATATTTCCTTAGTAATATAATCTCTATCAGCAGTCTTGTGTGTTAATACATCAATTATTTTTCAAGTTAGATACGATTGAAAAGGAATTTTTAATAAAATTATTACATATTGAATACATGTCAATTTTGTTTGACTTTAATTAATTAAATTTCTGGAATACTGGAAACAATACATACAACTAAAATTAGTAATAAAAATATAATTTATACAAAAGAATAACAAATTCAAGGAACTGATATAATAAACGACGTAAAGTTTTAATAGAAAATAACTCAATATATTTTTGTTTATTTATTTATTTAACTTCCATTTATGTTGCCGTGGCTAATCGGACGATGCTATAGGTGGACTCCTAAATTTTTAAAATTTAGCTGACCATTTTACCTAAAATCACTACGAAAAAAAATTGTAATTCAATTGTCTATATAAAATGGTAACTATAACCTCACAACATCTTTAGCACGCCTCTGAACCAAATATTGCACTGACAAATGACAATCAAGTATTCTTTGGTGAACTAATCAACTACTCGAGAACTAATCAAACAATTATATAAATATATATATATATATATATATATATATATATATATATATATATATATAATTATATATATATATATATATACTATATATACTAGCTGTAACCCGCGGCTTTGCTCGCAAATATTTTATTTTGTCTTTATTTAAATTCGCATAAATGCGTTTATGAGTAGTGTCAATAAAACGCATATGATGAAGCTGTTGTTTGTGGATGTGGTAACAAAGAAACTACCAATAAAACACACTTATTTTATGTTTTTCTTACTGTTGTATTTTCTTGGTGGCTTCATCCTTAGCAAACTTCTTTACCATATAGTCAAAATGGTCAACAACTACTCCATCATTATAAGACGTATACATTTTCAAGAAATATAAATATTATATTTTTAACAATTAAATTTATTAAAGTGGTTGTTAATTGAAAATATCCCCATTCGTTGGATCAATGTATATCAATCACATTTATGTTGCAAACGTGACTATATACCACGATTACGTTTCAGCTAAAACATATCGAGTAATTTTAGGTATGCCTACTTCTATTGGATCACTATTGTATATTTAATAGAATTAAATGACAGCTAATTAAACTGAAGTTAGAATTATGGTTGATGATGAAAGTGATTTGGAAACAACTTAACCTGTTACTATAATTAATCTAATATGACTATAAATATCTTGTTTCTAATATCGAAACACATTGAAAAAATATAACAGAAACTACACTTTTTTATCTTTGTTTGCGGTTTGGTGGATTCAATTTGATAAATAAAATAATTTAAATTAAAATTGCTATAAATTACGAAAGATGTTGATAGTGAATATGTTGAATGAGGTTATATAAAAGAAATACAGGTGAATAGCAATGAACTACTCTGTTTATGATAAATAAAAGATTATTATTTCATGTCAGATATCAATTTTATTTACTCAATGTTACAATTACAAAGCAATACCAAGTAGCCATATCCAAATTATTCAACATCGTTTTATATTTTAAACATAACCGTTGTATTTCATCATAACTCCTTTGCAACTCATAACTCATAGTAAATCATTCAAAAAGGTACTTATAATTTTTCTGGAACCGTATAGTAGTATGTATTTTATTATAACTGGAAACTATAATGTGAACGTATATTTTATAAATAATGGCGCATAGAAACAACCTTTGAATTAACAATCACATATGTGAAGATATGAGAAGGTTAGTTGAGAACCAGTGTTGCCACAGTTAAACCAATTCTGTTTTACGTTTTAGAAAAATATATTTTTCAAACCATTTAGAATAGTAATAAAAACTATCCTATCATTTAAGTTGGACCAAATAACAGATACTTACGAAGTTTGATCAAAGTCGGTTCAGTAATTTCAGAGTTTATCGCGACCAACATTGTGACACACATATATATATATATATATATATATATATATATATATATATATATATATAATATATATATATATATATATATTATTTATTTATTTATTTATTAGTGTAAAATGTTGCCAGTTAAGTGGTTAGGTATTGAGACGAATGTACTTATGACGAATGGCATTTATTTGATTTTTAATCCAATTTTCCTCCCGGTATCGTTCCCGATCCTCTTTGATGAGCTTTGAGCCAGAACACGAGAACACTTTGCTTTAGTCTAATCAATTTGCAGATTGCTTTACGGCCAGTTAGATTTTTTTCTCTCTTTCTCTTTTTTTTTTTATTTATTTTCATTTATGTAAGTTGCCTAAAGGGATCCATGAATTTTTATTACATTTTTATTTTTTGTGGGAGGCCCTTAGCAGCGCGTTATAGTCACTGAGATTCCACACAACCATACTCGATGATATTTTATAGGATAGGGTCATCATTCGTCTATTTTTGCGAGTTGCCACCAGTTGTCGGACGGGTCTCACATACCCAGAGAACCTCCTTGTGAATGATTCTTCACACACAGCCACATGAATCCCGCTTAAAAATCTGGTGAACACAATACATGACCGACTTTCATCTATCTTCCTAGTAATTTTTTTTATTTTTATTAATTATATATTAATGAAAATTTTAGAATACGAACATTCACCGAAAATACATGTTTTAGGAGTCCAATTGACTAAGTTTCCCCAATAGGTTTTATGTAGGTCTAGCACGAAAAAGATAAGTTGTGTGAAAATGAAATTTTCGAAGCTTACAGCCTCAGATGTTATAGGAATTTTTCCACCAAAATCAATGAACCAAAAGTGGCACCTTTTTCCAATACTTTGTACTTTTACGTTACTGTATCAATGTAAAATATAATGGGCTTTAATATCATGTTCCTCGGTGTATAAATGGCGATATTTTTTTACTTGCACTTAATAATAATAGGCTTACCGAACCCGAAGGTTCGATGCCGATACCTCCAAACTTCGCCTGCAAAGTCGCCTAAGCCGGTCAAGCCCAAGCCCCCGAGATATGCCTTAATGCATCCTCCCATCGACGCTTCGGCCTACCTTTCGGACGCCTACCAGTCGGTTCAGCGAATACCAACTTTCTCGGAATCCGTTCCTCACCGAGCCCAACAACTTTACGTGCCCATTTGAGTCTCCGCGATGCTTTCAACTCAATTATATTCACTGGGTACAAACACCGCAATTTCGCGTTGTGCAACCTTCTAAACTCCCCAGTGGCTTCATCTCTCTTCGGACCAAATATTTTACGCAGTACCTTATTTTGGAAAACCTTAAGCCGTTGTTTACCCTTCAAAGTAAGCGGCCACGTTTCACATCCGTAAAGAACCGTTGGAAGAATAATAGTTTTACAAATTCTAACCTTTAAGTTTTTAGATAGAAGCCGCGCTAAGTAACTTAGCAACTGAATTATAACACGCATTTCCCACCTTTAACCGGGACTTTATTTCTTCCTGAATTTCATTTTTTCTTGATATCATTGAACCTAAATACTTGAATTTCTCTACGTGATCAAAAGTATGCCCTGAAATATTAATATTCTCAAGATCGCCACCATTTCGGCTACTAATCATATATTTAATTCGAGACCTATTTGTTTACCGGTTTTTATCAACACACTTGTATTTAGTTGTATGGTTTCCGTGTCTTCACCTAGCAGTACCAAATCATCGGCATACCCCAAAACCGGAATCTTGTCACCCATATTTAAGCCTTTATCGGTACACATCACCTTTTCTATGACATATTCTAAAGCTATATTAAACAAACCAGGTGAAAGGGAGTCACCCTGTTTCAAACCCGATCGCACCTCAAATCTCTCGGAGTAATTATGACCGATTCTAACTTTATGAAATGTTTCCGCCAAACACATCTCTACTAGGTTTACTAACTTTCTAGGTATTCCCTGTCCAATCATGATGTTATATAGCTTCTGACGGTTTACTTTCACTTACTAAATATAAGTATTGCGATCGCGAAAATTTTCGAATTCCAGTTATCGACGGAAATACACGTTTAGGGTCTTCTGAGTCCTAATGACCAAGTCCCGAAAAAAGGTCTTTGTGTGTGTGTGTGTGTGTGTGTGGTAAGTCTAGCGCAAACAACTGAAATTTCATATTTAAGACAACTATACGCCCGAGATGTTACAACTTTTTTACTAAAATCGGCTGACCGGAATTCCTACTTTATACAATGCATTTAGCACCTTTTTTACGATTTTCTCAAAAACGGCTCTAACGATTTCGATTAAACTCTCTATATCGATGTAAAATTTAATAGGCTTCAATATCATGTAAGTTTAATTCTGATGTAAATAGTCTGACAGGGCTTAAATGCCGATATATTAAATTTTCTTTATCTAAATTACCTTTAATTTTGTACATTCCAAAAGATTAACCATATCATCTTAATGACACTGATGAAGGAAGGCTGAATATCGACGTTGAGCGAATTTTATAAACAACTAAAGCAGAAAAGTGCAAAAATATTTGTTTATGCAATTTATTTTTTTTGAACACAAGAATGGTAATATAGATGATAATATACCGTTGGATAGCTAAAGATTTTAGAAAAAATGTTATCTGATAAGTGGAATTGCAAAGGGTAATGGAGAGTGATGAAAATCCGATAAAACTAACAGTTTCTTTTTCCTGAAAAAGGAAATTCGTGTTGACCGTGCTGCAACCTGGCGGCTCGTTAATGAAGCACAACGCACGAAATTTGTTTTTGAACATAAGAACAGTAATATATACGTACAATATACCGTTGGAAAGTGAAAGACATTAGAAAATATATCATCTTATACACAACCTGGTAAAATTGAATATAAAGTGATAAAAAGACGATAAAACTAACTGATTATTTTAGATAATAATATTATAGATTTTTTAATAAAACACATGTTTCTATATTAATTCAATTTAATTAATTCCTTAATGGTTTCACTCATTTTTATCTCTAACTGTATTTGAAAATTCTTTAATCTATTTAAAAAACGGGGGTAAGTGAAAGACGTGTGTTACCCGCACCAGATTTTTTTAATAAAACACATGTTTCTATAGAACTTAAATTTAATTTATTCTTTATCAATCTTATTTTTTTTTATTTCTGATCGTATTTGAAAATTGATTAATCGATTTTAACGGTGGTTACTTTTTTTTTAGTTTTTTCCAACAAAACCGAATATAATTCTTTAAAAATTTTCTCAACTGCAGTTTTAGCTAACAGTTCTTAAATTGATTTTAACAAACAAGCGAAAATAGTGTGTTTTGCCCGCACAAGATTTTTTAACAATAAATTAATTTTAAATTTCTTCAAAAATTATCAAAATACTTTTCTAAAAGAATAAGAGAGGAGGAGCGGTGATGCGAAGTCCCAGAAGACAGTAAGCACCCTGGAACCATCAATAATTCACGAGAGAGGATCCGGCCTTGAGAGAGCTTAATTTGACATCGGATAAATTTCTTATCTTTTTCCCAGCCTCCTCACAGTGAATTAGTGTTGACTTAACACGTTGGCCTTCGCTAATTCAATAAAGCTTCTTGATAAGAGTTAATAAATAACTCGTGTTACACCTGTGATCTTTTGTCTAGCATTAAAGCCTCCTACGCCCAAGATCACGTATTCAATCCTGCAGATAGCTCCAGAAGTTAAAAAATTATTAGTTGTGTCGCCCTTCCGATGGAGCGTAAAATGGTTGTCCCGAGCATGTGTGATGCCAGATACTCTTTAAAGTTCAATATCCTAATTATACATGGATAAGCTAAATTTAGTACTCTCGCTGTAGCATCGTATCATCAGCATTGAATAAACTGACGTACCTTTATTCTTTTGTGGCTAATCGGACGATGCTACAGTGGAAGTCCTAAATTTTGTCTATCCAGGTTTGATAAGGATAGGAATCTTTAACCGGTACCTGACATCGCACAGGATCGGGACCACCTTTTACGTCCCCTTATATGTAACCCATACTTTTTTGCTGGTAGATATGTAATTCTAAATTTCGTTTAATACACATATATATATATATATATTTTAATAAGAGTAAACAAAATACATGTAACTTGCAGTCAGTTTATAAAAATTTCTAAACAAGTTCTAGTGAACCAGAATTTCAAATTACCATTCCGTCCAAAAGGTCTGTGTGTGTGTGCATTAATGGTAACAACAACTTTTTCAACAAAATTGGTTCACCAAAGAAGCCACTTTATTTTATTTATTTAACGTCGCTTTACGGTACTTTGTTTAATCTGACGATGCTACAGCGGGAGTCCTAAATGTTTCCCGTCCAAGTTTAATTAGGATAGGATTTATAACGAGTACCTGACATCGCACAGGCTCGGGACAACTTTTTAACGTCTCCTCCGAAGGACAGCACAACTTAAGATTTTTCACTTATATAAAAAAATTCTAGGACCACCTGCAGGTTTGAACCCGTGACCTATGGCATGGGAGGCTGTTATGCCAGCCACCCAGCTACAAGAAATTCACGGTTTTTAGCCTTTTGAAATAGTTTTTTTGGGCGTAATAATCTAGAAGTTTATCGCCCTTAAACTCCTCAGCCTACCTACCTTGAAATAATTAAAAAAAACAAAAACAGTAACAATGGAACATAAGAATTTGATTGTTTATTTATTTATATGCTGTGGCTAATCGGACGATGCTACAGTGGGAGTCCTAAATTTTGCCTATCCAGGTTTTATTAGGATAGGGATCTTTAAGGAGTACCTGACATCGCACAGGCTCGGGACCACCTTTTAACGTCCCCTCCGAAGGACGGCAAAACTAAGGATTTCTTACTACCTGCGGGTTTGAACCCGGGACCTTTGGCATAGGAGGCTGTTATGCTAACCACCCTGCTACTGGTAACTCCACATAAGAAGTAAATAGGAACCTGTACGCGGAACATGCATAAGAAACACTATCTGTTTAAATATATTTGAATATCTCAGGAACTTTGATCATACCAGTCTGATCAAAACGATGTTGCTTACAAGTGAGATTTAATTATCTTTCGAATCATTGTTTATTATGTTTCAGAGATACATAGTTATTTATTTGTTAGAAAACCAATTTCGTGATACATTAGGGGTACTCACTACGTTTGCTATAGCATGCAATTTGTGTTATTTTGCTAAACCCGTCGAGTTTCTACAGTTATTTCCTGTATAAAATTGATGGGTTTAGCACAATAGCACAAATAGCATGCTATAGCAAACGTAGTGAGTACCCCTATAATAGGATTTTTTTAACCACTAAGAGGACGAATTATACCAAACAAACGTTTATTTTATTGCAGATTTAAATGGTAAACGAACCTTCTGGAATTTTTTTAGCTTCACAACCATAGTAATTTTTAGTTACCAGAAAACTGAGTAAAATAATAATTTCATTTATAAATACTAGTAACTATAATGTGAATGTATATTTTATAAATCATTGCAAGTCTTTCAAATGAGTAATTATAATTTTTCTGGAAACGCGTAGTAATGTGTATTTTATTATAACTGGAACCTATGGAGTGAATGTATATTTTATCCCATCCTCGTCGCCAACTAATATGTATTTTATTATAACTGGAAACTATAATGTGAATATATATTTTATAATTAAGAACGCATAGAAACAATCAACACACACTTATATTTGAATTAATATTCACATATGTGAAGATATGGGAAGGTTACTTACTGAAAACCAGTGTTGCCACAGTTAAACAAATTTTGTTTTACGTTTTAGAAAAATATATTTTTCAACCCTTTAGAATAGTAATAAAAACTACCTTATCATTTAAATTGGGCCAAATAACAGATACTTACGAAGTTTGATCAAAGTCGGTTCAGTAATTTCAGAGTTTATTGCCAACAAACATTGTGGCACGAGATTTTTATATATAATTATAAATATATATAAAATAAATGATTATTTTAAAATCTACGCTGCGAAAGTTATAGGTGTTAGTACTTTCGAGGTTAAGACATGGCCGCTGCATAACTTTAAATCAATTTAATTAGCTCGTTCAACAGTTTAAAACTTTCAAACTTTATTTTGGCTTTATCTTTGTTTTACAGTTAATTAAACTTCATTCATCCCCGTTATTGTTTTAAATTATAAACCACAGTTCGTGGCACTAATTCAATGCTAATAACTTGCCTTGCCTATTTACTGTGATTAAGTGTAAGTAGCATAGAATTTGATGGGGAGCGGGCATCAAGATATAACACACTTATAAGTAAATATAATTATATTGGTGTGGTGACTTTTTGGCCTAGATTGTAGGCATTCATGGGGGCTGGGGAAAAACTACTAACCGATGTAACCTAAAAAAATTTATAATAAGAATAAAGGTAATAAATAAATCTGATCCTAGCAACACATGCCATTCACTCACCTCGGTTTTTAAAATTGATTTTAGAACTATTAAATGAAGTTAGAGTTAAAATATAGCTAAGTAAAAGTAAAAACGTTTAATTATAAAGAAAGAAAGAAAGAAAGAAAGTAAATTTTATTCTGGGACCTTCAGTCCCCTAAGAATAACAGAAAAGTACAAAACTTTGGCTTGTGTCTGGCACAGAAACAAAAACATAAAAGAAATACAAACTTAAGATATAATATTATTTAAAAATAAGAATAAATAAAATTAAATAAATAACTACGATTACTTAGTATGCATATATGTTTATAATTATATAATCATTAATGTGTATCTAAAGATATATTAATATTGTGCTTCTTATGGTATAATAAGGTCACCGAGAAAAACAGAAGAAAGAAAGAGAAAGGTGAATATATATCTGAAACATTGTTTACATATTTGTTGTGGTCCTCATTTTAGAATGTGACATGACCACTATTCTAGCGTTTTGTTTACAATTAATCTGTAGATGGATGGTTGAGGAGATGAAGGAACAGTTTGCTTTTAAATGAGGTTAAAGAAGGTGCTTTGCGTATAGAGGTAGGTATGGAATTCCAGAACGATGTGGCACGCAAACTAAATGATTTTTTAAAGGATGATGTTTGATGAAAAGGAATATATAGGTTACTGGACTGGGATCTTGTATTAAACGAATGTACCGATGAACAAGGGATGAGTAGGTCAAGAATGTAGGATGGATTTTTGGTATTGAAAGTACGGAATAGAAAAACTCCCAAGAAATACTTCTTCTTCTCTTCCTCTAACTCCTGTGTAACGTTAAGCCTCGTGTTGCAGCCTCTGCCCATTGAGCCTACTGGTCTCTGTCCCTGGCAAGTCTTCTCATCTCCGGAATGGTACTTCCTTTTGCTGCTCCAAGTTTTCCAATGTAGTCATTATACATAGATCTGGGTCTGCCACGAGGTCGTCCTCCTTCCAAGTACCACCTGGCTTTGTTCCAGCGCGCCACAGACTGATCTGACATCCAAATCCTCACGTACTCTTTTATTCCTGATGCAATCCTTCCTTGTCTTTCCTACTATTCTCCTGAGGAATCTCATTTCAGCAGATGTGATCTTACTCAGATGCTTGCTGAGGGTTGTCCAGCTTTCAACTCCGTACAGCAGCACTGGGAGAAACACAGATTTAAATAACCTCACTTTAGCCTCCCTACTAACTTCCAGCTTGCCTATGATTGTTTTTGAGATCTGGTAGTATAGTCCATTGGCCTTCGTCACTCGATTTAGGACCTCCTGATCTATTTTACCATCACTACTTATAATGGTCCCGAGGTACGTATAATTATTCCTTGTTTCTAGGGGGTTCTCCATCTCATAAAATCACAGGCTTTGTATTTTCTCTTCCAACACTCATCAATTTGCTTTTAGTTGGGGTTTATATGCAGTCCTCTTAACTTCAGTTCCTTTTCCCATTCCACTAATGATGATTGAAGAGCCTCTTGGAGTCAGATATGAGGACTATATCATCGGCATAGATCATGGCTCGTGCCAGCACTGGTATTAGGTTCCAATAGCCCACCACTGCTCTTGGGGTCCTCTTTTTGCATACCTTCCATATCTCCATAAGAAGTTAATTTTTATATATAAGATAACATTTTTTCTATAATCTTTAGCTTTCTATGTACGCATATTATAGTTTATATTATGATTCTTATGTTCGGAAAAAAACAAAACAAATTAACTATACCTATAAAATGTTTTTTCGTTTTCTCCTCTTCTCTAGTTGGCTATCGAATTCAATGCTGATAAAATGATGTGGTTATTTTTATATAATCTATAAAATTAAAGGTGTTTTAAAGAAATGCAATTTAAAAATTCGACATAAAAGTCCTAACAGACTATTTCAATCAAAATGATACCTACATGATATTAAAAGCTATTAAATTTTACATCGATCTAGCGAGTTTAATCGAAATATTTAGAGCCGTTTTTGAGAAAATCGTAAGAACGTGCAAAACGCATGGTATAAAGTGGCTCTTCTGGTCCGCCGATTTTGATGAAAAAGTTGCTGTAACATCTCAGGTATAAGCGCTCTTTGAACATAAAATTGCAGTTTTAAACAAATTATCGTTTTTTCAGCTATACTTATATACACCCATTCACAAACAATCACAAAGACAGACCTTGGTCATTTGAACTCATGAGACCCTAAAACACGTATTTCTTGTGAAAACTGCTTGTGTGTGTAAACCACTATACGCTTGAGATGTTACAGCAATTTTCTCATAAAAATCAGCTAACCAGAAGAGCCACTTTATACTATGCAATTTACACCTTTTTACGATATCCTCCAAAACGATTCTAACGATTTTGATTAAACTCGCTATATTGATACAAAATTTAATAGGCTTTAATATCATGTATGTTTTCATCCTGATTAAAATAGTCTGACAGGGCTTAGATGCCGATATTAAAATTGCTCTCCACTAATCTACCTTTAATTTTGTAGATTCGAAAATGTTAACGATATCATGTAATTAGCATTGGTAAACAACGGCTAAGCATACAAGTTGAACCAAAATATTTGTTATGTTATTTTATTTTTTTTTTTTTTTGATAAGAACAGTAATATAGACGTATAGTATTCCATTGGAAAGCAAAATATTATTTTATACACAAAAATGTAAAAAGTTATTTGAAGTGACAAAACGCGGATAAAACTAAATGAATGTTTCAGACAATAATGTTATCGATTGTTTGTTTGTTTATTCGTTTAACGTCACTTTATGCTACTATGGCTAATCGGACGATGCTACAGTGGGAGTCCTAAATTTTGCCTACCCAGGTTTTATTAGGATAGGGATCTTTAACGAGTACCTGACATCGCACAGGCTCGGGCCCACCTTTTAACGTCCCCTCCGAAGGACGGCATAACTAAGGATTTTTTACTCCCATTAAAAAATCCTAGGGCCACCCGCAGGTTTGAACCCACGACCTTTGGCATAGAAAGCTGTTATGCTAGCAACTACGCTATGGGTGACCCCCTGTAATCGATTGTTTAATGACACTCATGTTATCTATTGAAACTTAATTTAATTACCTTTTTTCGATTTTTTTATTGTTTTAAGATTTCTTAAATTAATTTTTAAAACCGGGGGTACGTGAAAGTCCTGTGTAGCGCTTACCAGATTTTGTTGTATTTATATTTGATACACAAAGCTGTAAAATGTAATAGAGATTGCTGAAAAGAGGATTAAACTAACTGTTTGTAGTAGATAACAATTTTATATTATTTAATCTAAAGCATGTGCTTCCTAAGAAACTGAATATATTTCTTTAAGTCGTTTTGAACTCTTTTTATTAGTTTTAAATTGATTTTGACAACCATTATAAGTGAACGTTGTGTGTTGCCCGCACCAGATATTTTTTTAATGATCAATTGTACTCTCTTTAGTTTAAAAATTGTCGCAAGATAAGTTAGTGAAATCAATTGGCCTATCCGAAACTCAAGTCCTTATCCAAACTAAAAATAAGAAAACGCGATAAGAAATTGAATAATGACATGTTTAAGGTCACGGTTCGAGTCTACCAGATAACAGAGGACTTGTACCATCCTCAGAGTTACAATCATTAATACACAAATTCGGTTTGTTTTACATCTATAATTGTGGGGTTTTGTATTGAGTGTTATGGCGAATATTTGAGAAATGGAACATACATAGCGATTTAACAATTATTGTGTCGGGTCACCTGCTGGGTAGTAGCCACAATAACAGCTTTCTGTACCCAGTGTTTTGAATTTAAACTTGTAAGAGGGTCCTAGGATTTTTTAAACGATGTAAAAAATATTTGGTTATGCCTTCCTTCGGAGAGTAAGTAATTGTAAGGAGGTAACCAAGAAAAAAGAAGTCATGTAATGAGGTATATATGTGGAATCTTAAGATCTTTCCTTATCCGATCCTCGTCCGAATGGAATTATATCCCTTCCTACATCCGTCATTCCGATACTCTTCCGACCTTCAAAACCCGTTTTTTCAAACACTTCCTATCTATTCAATTTTCGAATAACCCCAACTGATTTGAACATATTTTCATAAGCATTGTAAATTTAATTTATTCAACAATGTATATATGAACATATTTTTTTATTTTTTATTCTTGTCCAATTTTAATTCATTACTATTAATTTTTTTGTTTTTCTGTTGTTTTTTTGTTTGTGGTTTTACTCCAAATTCTAATTCAATTTTTCTGTAATTTTATCCTGAAAGGACTTGTCCCAGAGTAAATAAAGAATTTACTATTATTATTAATATATTAAAATTAATTACAATACAATTAAGAAGAAAGATGATGTGTTTACATAATTACAGTAATAGTTACTGACCAACAGTTATTTTACGCTGCCGGATAACAAATAAAAAGACATGGTGTCACCTCTGGAGTAGTGGCTAGCGTACTGGCCTTCTAGGACCCAGGTTTTAACCAGATGACTAAGTTTTTTTGTCTTTGTTGGCGTTAAATATCCTTAGTAATGGCGTTATTTTGATATAACCTAAAATGGTGGTTCCGAGCCTTTTGCTAAATCGATGTAACATTTAATAGGCTTTTGTACCAAGTAGATTTCATTCTAATCAAAATATTCTTCATCTAAAGTATCTTATATTTGAAACATTAACGATATCATTTGTTCAGCAGGATAAAACGGATAAATATACATTTGAACAAAATCAAACTTAAGGAAAAAAGAGTAAACATATTTTTTATTTATAATATATATGTATTGATATTGATGTATCATTGCATACTTTTGAACACGTATAAAAATTCAAGTATTTAGGTTCAATGATAACAAGAAAAAATAAAATCCAGGAAGTAATGAATTCTCGGTTAAAGGTGGGAAATGCGTGTTATTATTCAGTTGCTAAGTTACTTTGCTCGCGGCTTCTGTCTAAAAACATAAAGGTTAGAATTTATAAAACTATTATCCTTCCGACGGTTCTTTACGGATTTGAAACGTGGCCGCTTACTTTGAAGGATGAACAACGGCTTAAGGTTTTCGAAAATAAGGTACTGCGTAAAATATTTGGTCCGAAGATAGATGATGCCACTGGGGAGATTGGAAGGTTGCACAACGCGGAATTGCGGAACTTGTATCCCGTGAATATAATTAAGTTGATAACATCGCGGAGACTCAAATGGGCGAGTAAATTTGTTGGGCTCGATGAGGAGCGGATTCCGAGAAAGTTGGTATTCGCTGAACCGACTGGTAGGCGTCCGAAAGGTAGGCCGAAGCGTCGATAAGAGGATTGCGTTAAGGCTGATCTTAGGGGCTTGGGCTTGAACGGTGAACATTGGACGAGTCTATAGGCGGAATTTGGTGGTATCGGCATCGAACCTTCGGGTTCGCTAAGCCTATTATTATTATTATTATTATATATGTATAATATACTGTTGGAAAGCTAAAGTTGATTTAATATTATCTCAAATAAAAATTATAAAAAAACATGAAATTAAGTGTTTATTATAGACAATTGTTTTTATTTTGGGATTATTTAATCTGAAACACATGTTTACATCGAGACTCATTTTAATTCATTGACGTTTTTTTCAATTTTTTTTTTTTTGGGGGGGGGGAAATTAGTTTACTTTATTTTAGGAAGGGAGGTAAGTGACCGTTGTTCGTTGCGCGCACCAGATTATTTGGTACAGATTTTATAAATATAAATTAGATTTATTTTATTTCTGCAATTGAATGATTTTATATTTATGGCGGAAATCCGAGAAATAACATTTATTTTGAATTTTACAATTTATTCACTCATGTATGAAATGAAATTATGTTTTATATTTATGTTTCAACATTTGTGAAATTATTCAGCCGTAAGTGATAACCTATTGTAACTGAAAGGTACAGAGATATATAATTGAAACATATTATTTAAAATCGATCGTTTGAGATAGGATCATCGGACTCATTTGAAATTGTAGGCTGAAAATTTAAATGTCGAGATAAGGTTGAATCTGATCACGTGTGAGTTAATTTTAATCCGATCAATGGTAGTTACGAAATCCGGGCTACGCTCCAGGGTTAGGAATAGATATTACAGAGTATACCTTCTAGCCAGTTTTCATTCACGTCTACTTTTTGCATTTTATTTACTGTTGAAAAAAAAAAAATCTGGTGCGAGCAACACACGACTTTTACTTACATCCGTTTTAAAACTCGATTAAAGAATTTTCAAATACAGTTAGAGATAAAAATAAGTGAATCCATTAAAAAATAATTTAAATTGAATTTCTATAGAAACATGTGTTTTATTAAAAAATCGATTATATTATCATATAAAATATCAGTTTGTTTTACCTGCTTTTCATCACTCTTTATTAACTTTTACAAGCTTGTGTATTTGATAATATTATTTCTAAAATCTTTAGCTCTCCAACGGTATATTACACATGGTTTACTACTGGTTTGATAATTTGGTTATTTTTATAGAATCTACAAAGTTTAAGGTACTTTAGAGAAGAAAAAAATATCAGCATTTAAGCCCTGTCAGACCATTTTAATCAGAAAAAAACCTACATGATATTAAAGCCCATTAAATTTTACATCGGTATACGGAGTTTAATCAAAATCGTCGGAACCGTTTTCGAGAAAATCGAAAAAAGGTGTAAAATGCATGGTATAAAGTGCCTCTTCTGGTAAGCTCATTTTGATGAAAAAGTTTTTGTAACGTCTCGGGCGTATATTTGTCATAAATGTGAAATTTCAGATTCATAGGACTTTTCGTTTCCGCTCGGGAGTTACCACACACACACACAGACCTTTTTGCGGGACTTGGTCATTTGGACTCAGGGGACCCTAAAATGTGTATTTCCGTTGAAAACTGGAATTCGAAAATTTTCACGATCGCAATACTTTTCCTTACTATATATAGTGAGTGAAAGTAATAAATAAACGGAAGAAAGGGAGATTGAGAAAAGCTAAATATTGGGGTGAAAAATAAGTTTGCAACGTTTTTTTTACTTGATGCGTGATTTCAATAAAAATTACAGATTCTTGTAAATATTTTCTAAAAATCATATCCTGCAATATACCGTGTCGTAAAGTGAGATTTGTCTGTGACCAATACTTAAATTTGGCCATCATTAATATTTGAAGGACGACCCAAGCGATTTTCGTTTTTTAAGTCAAAATTTTCGGTTCTGAATCTTTCAAACTACTTACGGACGGTTCTTTCTTCTAAGTGAACATCACTATACACAAAATGCAGTGGGTTATCCTTTTCGGAAGTAAGAAATTATTTTTTTATTTATTTATTTAAACAAATTTACAACTGTATTAAATCAATACAACAAGTAAATAGGCTTTATATATGATTAGTACACATGGTAGTCCTGAGAAGAAACTACCCATGGTTGGTAGCACTCCAATGTCTAATTTATGTAAGGATATCTCTTGTCCATCTTCTTTTAAGGCACCTTGGTGGATTGCCGGGAATAGATAGAGGAGGAGAGGTCACGGATATTGTGGGTTAGAGTGGGCAGGGAGTTTGGAATGAAAAGAGGTATATCTATAACGGGTCCAAGTCTTCAACTAATGGGATATTTAGGTCTTTATGGATGATTTTATTAGTAACAAAGTAAGGAGCATTGAGGATTTTAAGAAGGATTTTGGACTGCAAGGATTGGATGCGAGAGGAATTCGATGGTTTAGTAGACACCCACAGCTCAATGCCATAGGTCTAAATAGGCCTGATAATTGTTATATAAATGAGTTTTTTGTAGTAAGTAGGAAGTTTTGAGCGTTTATAAAGTGTTGTAGTAATTATATATATATATTACGAGCAGTTTCCTGTCGTTTCAGTCTAGTATGAGGATTCCATGTTAGGCGTTTGTCGAGGTGGAGTCCTATGTACCGGATCTGTTCAACAGGAGTAAATAGGATGTTGTTAAAGGATACGGTGGGACAAGAAGTCATAGGTTTATAGGTGTAGAATGAAGGTGATCTGTTAGGACTTTATTCTCCAGATTTGACACCATTCTTCAATGGCTGATAGATGGTTCTGTAGGATTTGTGATGCAGGAACAGGATCATTAATCACAGACAAGACATATGTGTCATCGGTGTAGGAAGTAAGGATAATGCTTGGATGGAAGAGAATATCAGCTGTATACACCGTGTAAAGGATCGGACCCAGGATACTCCTTGCGGTACACCGGCTGACTGAGTGAATACGGATGAGTAAGAAAGGTTATGGTTAACTTTGAAGGTTCTATCAGAGAGATAGGAACGAATTAATAGGAAGTACGCTGGAGAGAGGAATTAAAGGAGCTTGTATAGCAGACCTGGATGCCAAACTCCATCAAAAAGAAATTATTAAAATGAAAAAAAAAAGACTTTTCTTTAATAAAAAAGGACCTTAAGTAACCCTTTTTAGTTTACCTATATGTGAAATATGTAGTAAGGAAAAGTATTGCGATCGTGAAAATATTTAAATTCCTGTTTTCAATTCAAATGCACGTTTTAAGGTCCCCTGAGTCCAAATGATCAAGTCCCGCAAAAAGGTCTGTGTGTGTGTCTGTGCATCTGTGTGTTTGCAATAAGTCTAGCGCAAAAATGAAAATTCTTACGAAACTTAATTTACATAATTATGACAACTATACACCCAAGATGTTATAGCAACTTTTTTTTTAATATATGCTGACCAGAAGATCTACTTTATACCATGTAGTTTGCACTTTGTATTTTTTTAAAAAACGGTTCAAACAATTTTGATTAAACTCGCTGTACCGAAATAAAATTTAATGGGCTTCAAATTAAAACGGAGGCCCCTTTGAACAGTTACTCTCAATGTTATAATAATAATAAATAAATAGTAATAATAAAAAATAAATCATTAACCTATGATTTAATGAGTTTGAGATATATGTTATGATTTTTTTTTGTTTATTTTGTATTAGCGAACATTTTAGTAAACATTATTTTTTTGTTACTTTTTTTAAAAATTATTTGATGATATTTATTACTGTATTGTACAAAACATTCAGTAAATAGACATGAACAGGACATGTAGAGAAGCTCTGCCGATGGGCTCTGAAAATATTCCAAGCCAGAAGGTCTCGAGGCCATCTTCTTTTCAGACGCCTCGGAGGATTGTCAGGAATGGAATAGGAAGCAAGGATTGAACCTAGTGGGTTAGAGTGGGAGAGGAGTTTGTCATGGAAGGATTGATACCTGTTCTGGGTCAAATCAGCAACATATGGAACCTTAAGGTCTTTATGGATGAATTTATTCGTGACAAAGTAAGGAGCATTGAGGATTTTACGTAGGATTTTAAGGATTGAAGACGGGAAGAATTTGATGGTTTAGTAGAGCCCCAACGCTCATCTCCGTAAGTCCTGATTGGTCTTATAATGGTCATGTAGACCAGCCTTTTGTAGTTATGTGGAAGGTTAGAGCGTCTGTCCAGTAAGTGTTGGAGTAGCCGAAAGCGGCGGGCGGTTTCTTGTCGTTTCAGTCTTGTGTACGGGTTCCAGGTTAGTCGTTTGTCAAGTAGAAGTCCAGAGTAGCGGATCTGTTCCACAGCGGGATGTTACTGAATGTCATTTTAGGGCAGAATGTCATAGGTTTACGTCGTAGGGTAAAGGTAATCTAATTGTCGTAATATATTTTAATTCTCCAATTCTCGACACCATACCTCAAGGTCTCGGATGTGGGATCGGAGAGTTTGAGAGGCAATCGTTGGATTAGTAATTGACTGATAATACACAAGTGTCATCTCCATAAGGAAAGTATTAGGATGTAATGTGACACCAACTATATAAACTATATTTTATGAAAATGGAATTTGATGAAATGAATAAATGAAATTTTATACCTTTTTTTATTATGTAGTTTTTTTTTTCTCTTTATCCAATCCTACGAACTGGTAGCTTAATACTTCTGTACGGCTTACGTAAATAATACATTCTTGTATACCTTACAATGTAAACAAAATATATATATATATATATATATATATAATATATTATATATATATATATATATATATATATTTATATATATATATATATATATATATATATTTGATGATCCTCGATAAATTGAAGGGCCTTGCAGTCATTAGGATACGATGGGGTTTTATCGTGGTTAATGACCGTGCCCTGAGCTGGTTTAATTTAGCGGAATTTGGCCGCGGAGGGAGGGGAAACTGGGATGGAGTGGGGGGGCACGAAATTAGGAAATTAGTGAGGGTGGGGGGGAAGAAATAAAATACTATAAGTGGGGATTGAATCCGGGCAAGGAAATTATAACCTCGGCTGGAGGGAAAATTGCATTATAAATTCACTAATTTGTCGGAGGAAAAGCCCGAGTAAAGTCCCCATCCGACACGGCCATTAACTCCAAAGTCTGGAGTCGGAAGGATAGAAGATAGGATGAGTGTCCTTCTTCTTCAGGATCCGGTGTAGTTATTAAAAATATATATATATATATTTATTATATAACATTTTTTTTTTATTTTCATCAATTTTTACTTTGACTTAGCTACTACATATGAAATATATAGTAAGGGAAAGTTTTCAACGGAAATACACGTTTTAGGATCTCCTGAGTTCAAATAAACAAGTCCCGCAAAATTCTACGTGTGTGTGTGTGTGTGTTGTAAGTCTAGCAAGAAAACGAAATTAAATAGTCTGACAGGGCTTAAATGCCGAGTTTTGGAATTTTATACTCCCAAAGTACCTTTATTACTGTAACTTCGAAAAAAATAAATAACCATATCATCTTGTTAGGATTAATAAAAGTTGGGGGGTCACCCATAGCTTAGTTGCTAGCATAACAGCTTTCTATGCCAAAGGTCGCGGGTTCAAACCTGCGGGTGGCCCTAGGATTTTTTAATGGGAGTAAAAAATCCTTAGTTATGCCGCCCTTCGGAGGGGACGTTAAAAGGTGGTTTCGAGCCTGTGCGATGTCAGGTACTCGTTAAAGATCCCTATCCTAATGAAACCTGGATAGGCAAAATTTAGGACTCCCACTGTAGCATCGTCTGATTAGCCATAGTAGCATAAAGTGACGTTAAACGAATAAACAAACAATAATAAAAGTTGGTAAATATATAAGTTGTACCATTTGATAGCTAACTAAAGGAGAAAAAAGGAAAAAGATCTTTTTAGGTCAATTTATTTTTCCATTAACATAAAAATAGTAAAATAGACGTATAATATACCGTTGGAAAGCTAAATATGTTATTTTATATACAAAGTTGTAAAAGGTAATGTAAATTGTCAAATAGGGCATACAATTATTACCGATAATTATATGTAACGATTTCATATCGCTATATTATTTAATCTAAATTATCTGTTTTCAACGGAACTGAGTAAACTTGTTGACTAAAGTAAACTGAAATTTAAGTTAATTTTATAGTTCTCAAATTGAGTTTGACACCGAAGGTAAATGAAAGTCGTGTGTTGCCCGCACCAGATTTTTTTTTTTATACACTGCGTGATAAACGAGTGTACCTCTGCTTAACATGAAGAGCTTTGATGAAGTAACGCGTAGGGATTTTAACTTTTTCTAAGCCCATAGCAGGTCAATACGCCTTATAAGGGAAATCTATCCTAAATTTTGCGTATCCACTTCATAGAGGCTAGGTGTACCACAAGAGGGTTTCCCTGCCCTGGCTTCAACACACGGTTGTGATGACGTAATAAATATTTAACCTCACCACTGCCGGGTTCGAACCTTCTAGAACCGTAGGCTAATCCCCTACCCAATTCAATAGAGAGGAAATAAAATAAAAGAATTGCCTAGAGAAGAGCCCTCAATAATTAACTGTTGAGGCCACTCCCGACAATACGCACTCCAGTCCCACAATAGTCTGCCCTTTACAATGGAAACTTCCTTTTCCTTTCCTCGTCGTTAATTATTTCAACGATTATTGATTTATTTATTTTATTATTATCTTTAATTGGTAAACTGTATCAACCGTAACTTTTTTAAAATTAGATGAAGAAGATCGTTGGCGGTGCGGCCATTAGAGAGAAACACAAATTAAAACATAGCGCTACTTTTAATTATGTGCCGACTTTTCGGCCTTCATCAGAAGTCTTTAGACGCAGTCTCAGAGTCACTCTGATGAAGGCCCACAAAGTAGGCCGAAACGTCGGCACACCATTAAAATAAGCACTATGTTTTAATGTGTGTTTCTCTCTAAAGACCCCAATCAGCTTCCTCATCTCAACTCCATCATTATACTTTAAAGTTAATAATTTTCATTTTTGCGCAAGCTCTACCATTCTTACAAGATTTCAAACATGTATACTACATTTCATAATAACCTTGTTGGCTATTAAATAATTTATATCGAAACGAAACATAACATTATCTTTTTTATCATGTATTTTATCCTTTTATTATTAACTAGCTGTTGCCCGCGACTTCGTCTGCGTCAATTTCTGTTATCATCATCGCTATTAAGATGTTTTTAAAATAATATATTTTAAAGTAATTTTGCGTAAATGATATTTTGAGTTTTATTTTCTTGTGGCAGAAGAACACGCTGATTTTCTCCGCAACCCTATCTTCACAATGCGACATATAGTTCGCCGTGTAAAAAGCAGTCTTGAAGTAAATCGATTCCTACGTGTTTAAATGTTTGCCTCTGTGATTTAGTAATTGTTACGGCAAAAGATAAACTATCTGGAATTTGAATTATTTTAAAATTAAAAGGTAAATCGTTTGAAATTATTGGGATGCGAGGTTAATTTCCCCCGTTTTTTCTACATTTTCCACTGATTCTGTCTGCTATTGGTCGCAGCGTGATGTTATATAGCCTAAATCCTTCCTCGATAAATGGACTATCCAACACAAAAAGAATTTTTCAATTCGAAACATTAGTTTATGAGATTAGCGCGTTCAAACAAACAAACTTTTCAGCTTCATAATATTAGTGTAGATATATTCTTTTCACTTTATTCTTAGCTAGCTGTTGCCTTCGACTTCGTCTGCCTCAATTTCTGTTATTATAATCGCTATTAAGATGTTTTTAAATGAATATATTTTAAAGTACTTCTGCGTAAATGATATTTTTGGTTTTATTTGGCTTGTGGCAGGTTATTATTTCTTGTGGCAGAAGAACATACTGATTTTCTCCGCAACCAGATCTTGACGTAAATCGATTCCTATGTATTTAAATGTTTGACCCCGTCATTTATCAATTGTTAAAGCAAAAGATAAAATAACGGGAAATTGAATTAATTAAAATTAAATGGTAAATCATTGGGATGCGAAGGTAATATTCCTCGTTTTTTTTTTTTTTTTGTACAGATTTTGCTCTAATTCATTTCTCTTATTGGTCGCAGAGTGATGTTATATAGTCTAAAGCCTTCCTTGATAAATGGACTATCCAACACAAAAACATTTTTCAATTCAAACCAGTAGTTTCTGAGATTAACGCGTTCAAACAAACAAACTCTTTAGCTTTATAATATTAGTATAGATTGGCTAATTGTACCTAATATTGTGGGAATCCTAAATTTTGCCTCTCCTATGCAGGTTATCCTTTAACGATAGGGATCTTAAACGAGTACCTGACATCCTGCTATACCTAAATCGATCATGCCTCTCTCAACGGGTTAGAGTGTGAATGGAGTTTGTCATAAAAGTAGTTATTTGTGTCTGTTTCCGTCGAAGCCAGCGACATACGGGACATTAAAGTCTTTATGGATTATTCCAGACAAAGTAAGGAGCGTTGAAGATTCTACTAAAGATGTTTTTTTAAGACAATCTCATTATCTACATGTATAATATTGAATTCCCTATTCCCTTGGTCTTCGCATCACATGTGAAAGGCTCGACTGAGTTCGCCAAGACATAGTTAAGACAGGACATGGTCTGTCGGCTCAGCTAGTTTACTCATAAACTTAACGAAAAACTTTTATGCTATTATGCCACCTTCTAAAAATGAACGAATGACACTCAGTAATGTAAAATAAAATAATTAAATAATAATTCTAGAAAAAGTGACTTATGTTGTCATCTGAGAAGAGATATTTTCTTTACGGTCAAACATCATCCTAAATATTTTTATTGAGTTAAGTATGTATATTTGTTATTTATGAACTTATTTCAGGTGAAATCAGATTCATTAGTTGAGTTAACTAGGATAATAAGACTGTAAGGACTTACTAGAGACTGCAAGGAACTAACTAAGACTAGAGGACTATCAGTCAACTCTATGAAGACGCTAGGCTAGTTGGTAGCCACACTGACTGGACTATAGGAATCTGCTGAAACTGCAGTTAGTGAGACCTTCATCACCTTATGTTTAATTAGAACCGTATCGGGGGAATAACAGAATACAAAAAATACGGTGCACTCAACACACGACATTCAACTTACATTTGATGTTAAAGGCAATAGAAGAACGATTAATAATGTTAGAGTTGAAAAGAGGTTAAAAAATCCGATGTAAACGTATCTTTTAAATTAAATAATATAACAATAGAAATTTATATATATATATAAAGAATTGAAACAGCCTTATGTTGATATCTCTCCATTTGTAATTTTATTTTATGATTCATTAGGTGCAAGCGCTACAGTCAATTGTTGAATTCAATTCGAATCAGCTGTTAAGTGACCGCTGGGCAGAGTGCATTCTGGGATTGTGGCAGGGAGTGAATGGATCCACTCGCAAGTGTAAACGGTGTTTAATTAAGTTGGTTGTTGCTGAATGTCGCATATTCTCCGTATAATCCTAGAAGATTGTCTCAGAATTGAGACGTTGATTTCCAAAAGGTACTATATCCATTTTAGGAAATTTTACAGGAAGCGCGAAAATCTCTCATTACTATATTATTAAATCAGCTAATTTGGGTCTTTTTGCATTAAAATTTAGAATTATTTTTTTACTATAATAATAATATCATATTAAAGTTATGAAATGAATTTTTTTAGAATGATTTCTAACGAAAATAAATGCGTAATAAGTACATTAAGAATATGACCGTATTTCTAAATCGCGTTTTTTAAGGACTTGAGAGTTCATTAGATAACATCAAATAGAATATTTAGATAAAACTAAATGATAGGAATACAAACATGCAAAAAAATCAATTTCGTAAAAAATGTCCTTTAGTACCTTTTGGAAATCAACGTCTCAATTGTCGCATGGAGTAGGAGTCGAAGAAAGAAAGAAAGGGAATATCGCATACGGGAGAGAGAAGGAAGTCATCTCGGATAGAAAGAATCATCACCATGTACACTATAAACAGTATTTTATTTTATTTTATTTGATATAAGCTTGTTTTTGTTCTCTTTTTTATTATATCGCTCATTTACCTTCAACAAGGTTACACGGGTCGACAGAAAATTCGGCGACTCATAATAACGAGCAAACGCGTTAGTCGCCCCTCTTCCCAACAAATATATATATATATATATATGATTTAGATTATTTAATTTTATGAATAAAATCGGAGGCTAATATAAAGCTTCACCACTCTTTTATTAAATCTTGATACAAAATGTTTCGGCTAAAATGAATGCCATCTTTAGGTGCAAAGAACAATTTCATCTAAGGTGAGTGGGTACTTACACCCAGAAGCTTCGTGTAGATGCCATTTTAGCCGAATCGTTGTTCATCAATATTTAATATAAGAGTGATGAACTTATATATCAGCCTCCAATTTTATTTATGTATATATTTTTTCTTTTTATACGTAATATGTAGTAAGGAAAAGTAATTAAAAAAAGTTTCGATTTCCAGTTTCCACGGAAATACGCGTTCTAAAATCCCCTGAGTCAAAATAACTAAGGCCCGCTAAAAGGTCTGTGTGTGGAGTAAGTCTAGAACGAAAATGAAATATCTTATTTAAGACAACTATGCGCCCGAGATGTTACAGAAACTTTTTCATCAAATTCAGCTAACCAGAAGAGCCACATTATACTAAGCATTTTGCAACTTTTTGATTTCCTCAGAAACGGCTTTGACGATTTTGATTCTACGCGAAATATAGATATAAAATTTAGTGGGGATTTAATTTGATGTAGGTTTCATGCTGATTGAAATAGTCTGCTTGGGCTTAAATGTCGGTATTTTAAAATTTCTTCCTCTAAAGTACGTTTAATGTTGTAGATTCTATAAAAATAACCATATCATCTTTGTAGCATTGATAAAATATAGATAGATATGTAAGTTAAACGATTTCAATTTTCAACTAAAGGAAAAAATAGAAAAAAACAAATTTTGATTTAATTTTTTCTGTATTTGAACAGAAGAGCAGTAACATAGATGTATAATAAAACTGCTGGAAAGATTTTTATTCTAAAGATTTTAGAAAACAAATATTATCTTACAAAACATTTTAAAAGTTAACGGAGAGTGATGAAAAGCCGATAAAACTAACAGTTTGTCGTAGATAATAATATAATAGGTTATTTAATAAAACACATATTGAAACTATATGTAATTAATTCTTTAACAATTTATTTTCATCTTTTAATGAATTTAATAATTGTTCAATTAATTTTAACATCGAAGGTAAGTGAAAGTAGTGTGTAGCGCGCACCAGAATTTTACGAGGAATTAAATATCTTTTGACGGTTGGATATTTAAATATTAAGATCCATCAGGAAGACAAGACAGCTATTTAGGTAGCCGTGGCTGAGAGGAGATCAAAGGGCCGATAGGCTAACTGTCGAGCTGTCACTATCGCGGCTAGATAGATAGGCGGTGATAGTATCTGATAGTGTATGTCTCGACTCTGAGGATAGTTTCTCTTGGTGTCCTTTAGCATCACTTTAATGATCTTTTATTTTTACTTAAATTTAATCATAAAAATATATCTAGTCCCACTAATTGCAATTAATGATAACAAACAGATAATTAATAGAAAGTTGTATATAGTTACCATTGTTTGTATGATTTTTATTTATTTGCTAACTTTGTATTTATCTCAATTATAGGTTTTGTTGTTGTTTTTGTTTTTTTATTATTATTATTATTGTATATATATATATATATATATATATATATATATATATATATATATATATATATATTTTAGCTCTTAAAAAAAATAGTAGGATTATAATATATCGGATTTGGATTGAAAAGTTGATTTCTATCGTGAAATGAGATGAGTATAAAAGGGACTTTAAACCATTTTTTTCAAAACCATTTTCATTTTATCTTTACCACATCTCATTTCTTGATTTTACATAAAATGGTGAGGATAACATTATTATGATAGTGTATTAAGGTTTGTTATTGTGTGTTAATTTTTATTAATTATTACTTTCACTTACCTATATATGAAATATATAGTAACGGAAAGTATTGCGATCGTGGAAAGTTTCGACGGGAATACACGTTTTAGGGTCTCCTCAGTCCAAATGACCAAGTCCCGAAAAAAGGTCTGTCTGTGTGTGTGTGTGTGGTGTGTGTGTGTATGGTACGTCTAGCTCCAAAACCATAACTCGTACGAAACTGAAATTTCATTAAGTCAATAATACGTTCGAGATGTTACAGGAACTTTTTTATTAAAATCGGCCGACCAGAAGGGCCACTTTATACTATGCATTTTGCACCTTTTTACGATTTTCTCAAAAACTCGATATTTTGATGTAAAATGTAGTGGGCTTTAATATCATGTAGGTTTCATTCTGATTGAAATAGCCTGATAGGGTTTAAATGCCGATATTTTAAATTTTCTTCCTCTAAGGTTTGAAAGTCGTGTGTTGCCCGCACCAGATCTTTTACTACAATAATGTATTTTTATTTATTTTAATAACGCTTATGAGTACATAAATCTCTATTTCTGATTATCTCAGACATTTAAAAGGGCCACTTATGTTTTTCTAAAATTGGATATTGAAAGTCGATGCCTATCCAGGGGGAAGGAAACTAGTAAGGAATGGGAAAGTTAAATTTCGTTGTTTCCTGAAATTTCGAGGTTTTTAAGACTTTAAGGACCTTGAGAGCGCTTCGAAATTAAGTAAGAGGATTTGCGAGGCCTTTCAGATCTCAAAGAGTTTCACTCTAACTTAAATTAGAGAGTTTAAAGTAGACGAATTTTCAAAGTAAAAATATTTCATGAAACAAAATCATCGTTACTGAAACGTGTATAACCTTATACGTACACGTTTTGAGCTATTATTACTTTCACTTACCTATGTATGAAATGTATAGTAAGGGAAAGTATTGCGATCGTGAACATTTTCGAGTTCCAGTTTTCAACGAAAATACACGTTTTAGGGTTCCCTGAGTCTGAATCCCCAAGTCCCGTGAAAAGGTCTGTGTTTGTGTGTCCGTTTGTTTGTGGTAAGTCAAGCACGTAAACGGAAAGGTTAACGAAAATGAAATTTTATATTTAAGACAATTATTCTCGAGAGATGTTGCAGCAAGTTTTTCTCTAAAATCAGCTGAGCAGAAGTGGTACTTTATACCATGCATTTTGCACAGTTTTACGATTCACTCACAAACAGCTCTAACAATTTAAATTAATAATATTGCTTTATTGAGAAGTAACACAATCTGCCACTATCTTGGGCAATAAGTATTAGAGATAAAAGAAGTCATTCATTCCATATGTACAGAGTAAAACAAATAAAAAGTAAAATGCCTCAATAACAAAAGAAGAAAAAATAAATAAATAAATAAAAAGAAAATAAAAGAAAAAAAAAAAAAAAAAAAAAAAAGAAGAAAATAATTACAATCTTGGCCACATTCATACCTATATACAATATTTACATACTTCCCCTGGGAACTCCGAATCGAACCTCTGCATCCAGAAATGGATGCCGAGGCACAATGTCAGGAGATCCCAGCGCCTCTCAGTCAGCCGCTTCACCAATCTAGTCAGTGGAGACTGAGTGAGGGCGCTAGAGCCACACACTCTCAGGCATGAGTGGAGAAGTTGGCCATTGCCACCACTCCAGTTGCATATTTATAAGAGATCTCTCGGCCACTGCCGCCTTAACCTACGAGGAGGGTTGTAAGGATGGTTGGTACTTGATAGGGATTTTGCCAGGGGATTAGGAAGGTGAGCAAGTTTCTGGTGGAAAGTTGAGAATTTGGATGGGATCAGATCAAGGACATAAGGGATCTTGAGGTCATGATGTAAGATCTTGTTTGTAACATAATAGGGAGCATTGACTATTGTTCTAAGGACTTTGGACTGAAAGGATTGAATACGTTTGATGTTCGGAAATTCAGTAGTACCCCATAGTTCAATTCCATAGGTCCACATAGGTTTGAGAATTATCTTGTAAACTAATAGTTTGTTTCCAACGGAAAGTTGTGATGTTCTGTTCAGTAGTCTATATAACTGTCCATATCTTCTGTTGAGTTCTTGTCTTTTAAGTCGAGTATGTGGGTTCCAGGTCAGTCTTTTGTCTAGTAGGAAACCCAAATACCGGACTGTGTCGGAACAGGGAAGTGGTATAGAGTTGAAATGAACTTATGGACAGGATTTACGTCGGAGGGTGAAGGTGACGTGCTTACTTTTGGATTGATTGACTTTGATGCGCCAATTGTCGCACCAATGTTCAATCAAGGAGAGGTGTCTTTGGAGATGAAAGATGCTAGTTCTGGGTCTGAATGGGTTGATAGAATGGCAGTATCATCGGCAAAAGATGCTAGGAAGGTATCAGGATCTAAAGGTATATCAGCTGTAAACAAGATATAGAGGACAGGACCTAGTAATTTTAAATTAAACTTCCTATATTGATGTAAAATTTAAGTGGCTTAATTAAAACGTAAGTTTTATTCTGATTGAAATAGTCTCACAAGGCATAAATGGCGATATTTTCTTCCACTAAACTACCTTTAATATTGTACATTCCAAAAGATTAACCATATCATCTTAATGCAATTGATGAAGGACGGTTAAATAGACAAGTTGGAGGAATTTGATGACCTACAAAAGGATAAAATAGCAAAACTATTTTTTAACGTAATTTTTGGCTTAATGATAATAAGAACAGTAACGTTTTAATAATTATGGTAAATATATTAAGACAGTAAAAATAACAAGGTGATAATATTATGAGAAAAAATTAAGTAACAATCATTGACAGATGATACAAGTTGATACAAAGTATTTGTTATAGGTTAATCTGATTACTTCTGTTTATGTTAATATTACAATTTTACTCATTGTTGTCAGATCCCGTCTAGAAATGTGGTACGTATTTTCTATTTTACCCAACCTTTTGTACGCACTTTCCTATCTACCTGCCTATATTCCTTATTACCAAATTGTACCTAGTTTCCACTCGCCTACCAGACGGTACGTTTCTCCACTGTACTCCATCCTTAGTCAGTATCTGCTCTGTATAGCCCTCTCATTATTATACCTTTGTCATTGTAATTTAATTAATTGATTTCTATACACATCTAGTTTCCTTCTATGTTATAATATTGACATTCTCTAGCGCAGTAGTTTTTAAAATAGTATATTTAATATTATTTTAAATGTATCTTTTTAGCCCTGATGATGATCGACCCACAATGGGGGGTCGAAACGTTGGCAAAAAATAAACTTTTGAAACTACTCAATTGTTTCATTCACCGACCAAATCCTTTTAGTAGATATTTAAATAAAATTCATGTGTTGCGTGCACCAGATTTATTAAATATAATTTTTAGTCCTAAAAAAATATAAATTTTGTTATTATATACCTTTATTTATTTTAGTTTCACTGTATGTGATTTGACTTTCCTTTGTATGTATAGATTGTAAATATTGTGTGAATGTAATATTATAGCAATATTATTATTGTCCATTGTGACAGATTGTAATATATCCGAATAAATAAATATATTAAATTAAAAAAAAAAATATTCCTAAAAATGGTTCAATGGCTTTATTAAATAAAACATATAACTTAAGATTCTTATTAGAATAATAAGCATGGTTAAGAAATTGCGAGAAGCTACTCGGAGAGGGAAAAAAAAATGCGGACAACTAGAATGTAAGGGCTGTTATTCGAGCTTTGAGGGGACATCAGTCTCGGCGGAAACGGGAACATATTTCCCAGGCATCTGCTCTAAGTCTTCTGCGAGGAGACTAAAAGCCGGAAAACTCTGGGCGAGGAAATATGGAAACTAAGAGTGGATGGGGAAATAAGCTAAAAGCCCCAGATGGTATTTTTATTACCGTGTCACTCCGTTTGTTTTCGCGCTGTGGGGTCATCTCTCTCAGGGCATCAAGTAATTTTATATCCATTTTTTTTTTGCTTAAATGGGTATCTCATTTTTTTCGTAAAAAAAAAAAAAAAAAAAAGCAATTTCAATTTTAAATGTCAACGAGTGATATGAGATATATTTTAACGCTAATATTACAGGAGAGTGCTGTTTCGAGGAATGAGCCGCCTTCCTTGACGTGTTACTCTAATACGATTCTCAGCTAAGGGAGGCACAAATGAAAATAAAAATCTGGTGCTCGCAACATTCGGCTTAAACGTACCTCTGTTATTAATATCAATTTGAGAATTTAGAAACGCAAATAAATCATAAAAGAATTATTTACATTTGATTTTTATTGAAAGATGTGTTTTATTAAATAATATGTTATAATATTATCTATGAAATTCAGTAAGTTTTTTTCATCACTTCGTGCTTAAACTACTTGGAGCGTCCGGCGATGACAGCGCAATCCATGGCCAAGCAATGAAACAAATACATCAAAAAATATTTTTTCAGTTTTCTCTTTAGTTGGATATCGAATTCGCTTAACTTATATATGTACCTGTTTTTTTTATCAATGGTAATGAGATGATATGATTATTTTTATACAATATACAAAATTAAAGGTACCTTAAAGAAAGAAAATTTAAAATATCTGCATTTAAGCCCTAATATACTATTTCAATCAGAATAAAACCTACACGATATTAAAGCATATTAAATTTTACATCGATATTGCGAGTTTAATCAAAATGGTTAAAAAAAAACAACGTAAAAAGGTGCAAGTGCATGGTATAAAGTGGCTCTTTGGTTGGCCGATTTTTATGAAAAATATTTTTTAATGTCACGGGCGTATATTATCTTAAATATGAAATTTCAGTTTAATAGGACTTTCCGTTTACGCGCGTGAGTTACCACACATTCACACACACACACAGACCTATTTGCGGGACTTGGTCATTTGGACTCAGGGGACTCTAATGTGTATTTCCGTCAAAAACTGACATTCGAAAATTTTCACGATCGCAATATTTTCTCTTACTATATATTTTTTATATATAGGTAAGTGAAAGTAAAACGTTGAATAATGTTTCAAGTATTATATTCAGTTTCGTTGGAAACGTATGTTTTAGATTAAATAATATTACAATATAATATTATTATGTTCTTTGTATTACCTTCTATAACTTTTTATATAAGACTAGATGACCCGGCAGACGATGTCCTGTCTGAACTATGTCTTAGCGAAAAAAGACAAGCCGTACATGCGTGATGTGGTGACCAATGAAAAAGGTAATTCATTTTTATTTCCGTGTGTGTTGCTATTTTTTGACCGGCTGCTTTTCTAAGGCAGCGGTAGCTTCAAAAACTAGCTTACTTACTATATTTAGTCAATATATAAACTATATTTAATGAAACCATGGATCTCCTTTCCAAAGGTATCGTGTTTACCAATCCAATAGGTGGCATGCAGGGTAAGATTAAAGCAAACAAGATTCAATTAATACATTACTATAATTATTAATTTACACATATAAATTATATTAATCACATTGCCTAGAACTCTGATTGAGAATACTGAGGGACATTTTACTACCTTTGCCATACAATATTACAAATAACGATATACCTTTGAAACACTTAACCGGCTGGCGAAGGTGAAATCAGTCTTAGGTCCCCTTTCTTGGCATCATCCTCCAGCTGCTCTCAGAACCCCGACGGCCACCTCCTCTTCTTGTAGGTGGAACCCGACTCACTCTTCTTGAGGATCAAACTTGACTGCCTCTTCGGTTCTCCTCTCTCATTCTCGTCACCTCGGGTGGGCCGAGATGGGAAATACCCCGGTTGGCGGTATAGCCTTTGTGCTATTATTCTTATCTTTACACCCATCCTAATATTCTTGTTGGCCGCCGCTGGGGGGAAACTACCAGAGGTTTCTGGTACCGCTGGGGGCCCATACCGATGGGAAATCTAGGGGGCTAGGTAAACACCTTTTGATGTTTTACCGACAAAGGTTCGTTATCATTAATTGTTTAATATTAAAATTATTTAATTGTGAACTCCCCTCAGTATCCTCAATACATTACAGTGTTAACTCCAGCGCGAAAACTAAAGATTCTATGGAACTAAAATTTCATATGTGAGAGAAGTGTAAGCCCGAGATGTTACAGAAACTTTTTCATCAAAATCAGCTTAACAGAAGAGCCACATTAATCTATGCATTTTGCACCTATTTACGATTTTCTCAAAAACAGCTCTTACGATTTTGATTAAACACTATATATTGATGTAAAATTTAATGGGCTTTAATTTTATTTAGGTTTCATTCTGATTGAAATAGTCTGACAGGGCTTAAATGCCGATATTTTTAATTATCATCCTCTAAACTACCTTTAATTTGATAGATTTCAAATAATTTGGAACATCACCTTATTAGCTTGGATAAATAATAACGGGTAAATATGCAAGTGGAACGAATTTGATAAAAAACTAAAGGAGAAAAGTGCAAATTATTTTTTTATACAATTTTTTGTTTTTGAACATTAGGACAGTAATATACCGTTGGAAAGCTGAATATTTAAAAAAAAATAGTATCTTATACACAAGGTTCTTCATTTGGTTTATTAACGTTTCGATCCCACGTCAGAAACATAGGATCCTTTTCAAAAAAAAAAAAAAAAAAAAAATATATATATATATATATATATATATATGTTTTTTTTTTTTTTTCTGAAATTTATCAGATGTCAGGTCTTTATGATTATGATGACTGCTTTATTGCTTCATAGTTCTTTGTTTTGAAAACCAAACGCCTAAACTTTTGAAGATGACAGGAAAAAAGTTTATAAAGTTGTTTTTTTTTTTTTATTAAAGTCAGCAATATTTTTTATGGTAGACCTAGCAGAAGTAATGAAATCTATTATAAATGTTTTTGGTTTATTATTTTCATTTATGAAATACCTTAATCAATTAATCATTCACCGTTTTAAAACTAATCAACGGATATCAACAACGAGGTGTCAAGCTCATCGCCTGATACCCTTTTATTTTGGTGCTAAATGAAAAACACTGAAAATTATTGTATTAGGTTGTTTCACATGTAATGTCCGTTTTTATAGTTTCTGAAATACACAAAGGATTTTGCAGGTCTCTGTTGTTTTCTTCCGAATTTTAACATATTTAAAGTAAACAGTTACTAATCATCCACCTTTGTATTATAAACATTAGCTTCCAAATCAATTACATACTTTTTAGTATACCTCCAAATATGAACATGGAAACACGCGATTTTCGAGTAATATTTTTGTACGAGTTCAAACTCGGCCATTCAGCAGATGAGGCCGCTAGAAATATTCGCAAGGCGTTTGGGGAAGGGAGTGTTAATGAACGGACCATTCGCCGTTGGGTGCATGGGTACCTCATGATCTCACTGAGCGGCAGCAAGACCCCATGTTTCAAAGCATACCGTGCAAAGATTGAAAGAACTGGGTGGGCTACGAAGTTCTTCCGCACCCACCATATTCTCCCGACTTGTCTCCAACAGATAACTACCTGTTCAGAAATTTAGACAACTACGTCAAAGGAAAACTTTTTGAAAATGATGATCAAGTGAAAAGTGCGTTTTCAATTCAAAGCTCACAGTTTTTCAGTTCGGGGATAAAAAAAGTTGGTGTCCCGTTAGGAAAAATGTGTAGAAAAAGAAGGTAAATACTTCGAATAAAATTATCTTGTTTTCATATCGTTTTTTTAATAAAAATCCTTTACCTTGAAAACGGACATTTCCTGTGACACAACCCAGTACAATGGTTTATTATTTCCATATAACTATATTAGGATATATCTGTTTATAGACAGTAAATCAATATGAAAAGCCATAAATAATTCTAAGGAAAATGACTAAAGATACTCTTTCACTAATGCTAACTTCAAAACTCTGCTAGTTCTGAACCGATTTTAATGATTTTTTTTTATCGCGTTATAGGAATGAATATTACGAAAATGTTTTTAATAATTAGTCACGCTTTTCTGGTTGTAAAAATGTATACATTTTTTTTTTTCTGTCTTCAAAAATAACTTAGCTTTCGTGGTCTATTACAAAGATTCACATCTGAAGGTAATAAAGCAAAAAATCTGCTATACAAAAGTTTTGTGAAGGCGTACCCGAGTTTCTCGCATGGGTTTGAAAATTCCTATTTTACTTTACAAGTTTGTTATATGTATTATAAACTAAGTTAATATCGAATGTTTTTTTTAAAAGACGACCGTGTTACTCGCTAATTAATTTGGATGTACATAGAGATTAAAGTTCTTAACAAGACGCTAGAGAGAAGTTGATGTAGGAGAACTACAGTGTTGGGGGAACTTATAGGAGGAAGAGGAGCAGAAAACACGGAGCGCTCAAAGTTCCATGAATTATAAAACCAAACTTAGAAATGGGCTTCTCTGAATTATCAAGCGCTGAATTCTCCATCATTACCCACCCTCATTTAGGTTGAAATTAACTTTTTTTTTTCATGAAGTGTCTGGTTTAATAAATTTTATAAAAATAAAAAACTTTAGTTTCTTTTCTTTTTTAATTTTTTTTTTGGAAGTTTTTCTTAATATATACATTTAAAAGAGAACACGCTGCCTTCCAATCCTCACCCAATCACTTTATTTCATAAGCTTTTTATCAGTTTTTCATATTTGTCGACGTTTCGGGGCTGTTTCCCTATTTTCAAGACTTTTTTTTTATTTATTTATTTTATTTTTTTCCATTATATAATTACTATATCATATTTCACCCTTAATTTTATTTCATAACACACTGCTATTTATCCATATTGGTGTTCATTGGCTCACTGAGCCACAATCATTAGCGAGTAACACGGTCGTCTTTTTAAAAAAAAAAATTTGATATTAACTTAGTTTATAATACATATAACAAACTTGTAAAGTAAAATAGGAATTTTCAAACCCATGCGAGAAACTCGGGTACGCCTTCACAAAACTTTTGTATAGCAGATTTTTTGCTTTATTACCTTCAGTGGTGAATCTTTGTAATAGACCACGAAAGCTAAGTTATTTTTGAAGACAGAAAAAAAAATGTATACATTTTTACAACCAGAAAAGTGTGACTAATTATTAAAAACATTTTCGTAATATTTATTCCTATAACGCGATAAAAAAAAATCATTAAAATCGGTTCAGAACTAGCAGAGTTTTGAAGTTAGCAGTAGTGAAAGACTATCTTTAGTCATTTTCCTTAGAATTATTTATGGCTTTTCATATTGATTTACTGTCTATAAACAGATATATCCTGATATAGTTATATGGAAATAATAAACCATTGTACTGGGTTGTGTCACATGAAATGTCCGTTTCAAGGTAAAGGATGTTTATTAAAAAAACGGTATGTAAACAAGATAATTTTATTCGAAGTATTTACCTTCTTTTTCTACACATTTTTCCTAACGTGACACCAACTTTTTTTATCCTCGAACGGAAAAACTGTGAGCTTTGAATTGAAAACGCACTTTTCACTTGATCATCATTTTTTTTCATATTTGTCGACGTTTCGGGGCTGTTTCCCCATTTTCAAGACTTTTTTTTTTTTTTTATTCCATGATTGTGGCTCAGTGAGCCAATGAACACCAATATGGATAAATAGCAGTGTGTTATGAAATAAAATGAAGGGTGAAATATGATATAGTAATTATATAATGGAAAAAAATAAAATAAATAAATAAAAAAAAGTCTTGAAAATAGGGAAACAGCCCCGAAACGTCGGCAAATATGAAAAACTGATAAAAAGCTTATGAAATAAAGTGATTGGGTGAGGAATGGAAGGCAGTGTGTGCTCTTTTAAATGTTTATAAAAAACTTTAATATTGTGTGTGAATAATACAATGGATTTTTTCATGTAATTTATAATCCTTTTCCTGTCTCGCTCAAGATATTTCAATTCAATATATTGAATAAAACAATTCAGTCTTGGCTTCCACCTTTACGTCTTCCTTCTTCTTCCAGTGGCGCGATAGGCCGTGTAGGCCCTGGGCCTCGCGGTGTGACGTCCAGGGAGATCACACTCACGTTTCTTGATGTATTTTATAGGGTAGGATCTCCTACGCCTAATTTTGTGAGTGGCCATCATTGGACTGACGGGTCTCACATACGGAGAGCGGGGTGGATGTGATGGTTAGCGCGAGTCGCATTAAACACGCGTTGCCTAGCTACCAGATGACCATAACCTTGAAAACTAAAAATAACGAGTTCAACTCTCGGAACCGAAGGGGACATTTATCTCGGCATTAATCCCCCCACCCTTACCTCCTGGTCCGAGAATCCCCCGTATAGCTTACAAAGGCGAGGTAGGGGTAGGGGAAAAAAAAAAAAAAAATTGTCACATACCCTGGGGGGGAAGAGGCTATGAGTGAATTCCCATTTATTAAATGCTTGAAAAAGTTCCTGTGGGAATGAGATTAGAACTCACAACCTTTATCGTAAGAGACAAGCGCGCTAGCCGCTCAGCCACGTGCTTCCACTTTTACATATAGAGAGAAAAATATAGGCCGAAGAAGTCCCAGCGCCTTTTCCTCAGCTACGTCGCTGGCTTAGAGCCAGTGTGAGCTAAGCTAAGGCGCCATAGCCGCAAACGCACTGCACTTAAGAGAAGAATCTGGTCAGTTTGTTTATTTAATTTAACTCGCAAGTGGTCCTAAGATTTTTTAATAGGAGTAAAAAATCCTTAGTTATGCCGTCTTTCGGAGGGGACGTTAAAAGGTGGTCCCGAGCCTGTGCGATTTCAGGTACTCGTTAAAGATCCCTATCCTAATAAAACCTGGATAGGCAAAATTTAGGACTCCCACTGTAGCTTAAACAAAATAACGTAATGCTACTGCGGCTAATCGAAGGTTGATACAGCTAGAGAGTCCTAAGTATTGTCTATCCAGTTGTAATTAGGATAGGGATCATCAACGAGTACCAGTCACAGTACAGCCTCAGTACCACCTTTTTACGTCCCATTCCAAGGACGGAATAACTAAGGATTTTTTACTTCTGTTAAAATATCCTCGGAGCTTCTGCAGGGTTCAACCCGCAACCTTCAATCTGGCCAGTGTCAGAACACTAGTATGAATTCATAATTTACAAAATATTTTCGGCGTCACTGCCGTTTAAATCTTCGAGGAGTTGTTTGTGTGAGTGGAGCTGGGTAGGGATCGTGCTAGATCGGCAGGAATTTGGATGCAATAAGGTATGAAATCAATAGAATATTCAGATCGTGGTGCGAGGTACTTAGTTGGAGACATAATAAGGAGCATTAACAAGTGTTCGGAGGACTTTGAATTGATAGGATTGAATGTGTCTTTCAAAATTAATTAATTAACTATTTTATTACTTTAACTATTTGTAAATCATAAAAATAAAATAATTTAATGATCAGCTATAATAGAGAAAAAAAATGGATAAATATCTTAAGGTAAACTTTTTATTGTTTGTTTATTCATTTAACGTATTTTTAAAAATAAAAGAATAAAATGAATTTGTGTAATAAGTTTGTAGTGTTTTTACTGGAAATTTAAGAAAAACAAAAACAGATTCTAGTTAATTTTCATCACACATTTTGAGCAATTTTGTATAATATGTAAATATTTTTGTACAAGTAAACATGATTTTATAAACACAGAGGATATTAAATTGAAATATTAGAAGCCGCTCAGAATTTATTTTACAACCCAATGTCATAATATTAGTTTTGTTTATTTACTTAACATCACTTTATGCTACTATGTCTGATCGGCTACAGTGGGAGTCCTAAATTTGGCCTATCCAGTTTTAATCACAATTGGGATCTTTAGGGAGTACCTGACTTCGCTCTGGCCCGGGACCAACATTTTACGTCTCATTCCAAGGTGGGAATGGTCAAGGATTTTTCACTCTCTTTTAAAAATTCTGGTACCATCTGCCTTGTTTGAATCCGTGAGTTTGATACCAATAATTAGTTGATAAAATAATATTTAAAAAAATATTCTACAGTCGGAAAGAATTTTTAAATTAAAGCTAGTTACAGTCCTATGCCATTAATATGTTTCTAAGCAAGACTGTTTCTAAAGATAGAACTGCGTTTCTTCCAACAGAATACACTTTAAACAGGTAAATTTATAATTTATACTCGATGCTTTAGAATGTAAAATGGAAATAAACCTTATTATATCCTGCGGCTTTGAAATGATGCCAGATTTGAAATCTTTCTACAGTTTATTTTTCTTAGAGATTGACATTTATGAAACATTCACAGATACTATAAAAGATAAAAATAAACCAGAGAATACTTTAATGATGGGATTATAACATATAGAAAACCATACAAAAGGCAGATTATTTTCAGAAACATAAATGTAAAGAAACCACTTATAATCATTGATATGGTAACATTTGTTTCTTGTTTAGCAATTATACGTAACTTCATGCTACTATGGCTAATCGGACGATGCTACAATGGGAGTCCGAAATTTCGCCTATCCAGGTTTAATTAGGATAGGGATCTTTAACGAGTACCTGACATCGCACAGACTCGGGACTACCATTTTACGTAGGCATACCCAAGGATATTTTAGTCCCATTTCCTTGGACTCGGTTCTGCAGTAGTTATTCTAAAAATATACCAAAAGGTAAATAAGTTTCATGTGTGGCAAACGTCTGTAAGTAGTAGTTTATTAAAAATTATCACATAATTATCTACCTTGAAACACTATATTAATAATGTTATTCTCACCATTTTATTTATTTCTTATACAACATCAATCTTTATTTGCATACAGTACATTTTCACAGTTATAAAGCATTGGTTGGAATTCCATTAGAATGCGCTACTTATTTACTAAATTATATTTTTTACATTAATTATTTTTATTTTTGGTAAAAATTAAAACAAAAAAAAAGTTGCAAATTATTACACAATGGTTTATTATTACCAAATAACAATATTAGGGTATAACTGTTTATATGGCTGTTGAATTGCAATTAAGTAATATGAAAAGCACTAATTCAAAGCATCATATCATAACACTACCACTGATTTCAAATCGCAATACCTAAGCTAGTTGTAAACCAATTTCAATGATTCTTTTTTCATTTAGTGCAAAATTTAATTCTCTATCAAATGGCACTAGAAGCAAAAATTGTTATTTATTTATTTATGTATTAGGAGAAACGGATTTTTTTTATTCGTTATTCGGATTCTACGCATCTTGAAACGTAAGCACTTTTATTTGGTCGATTACAAAGGTTGATTATTGAAAATAATAAACAAAAAAAAACCAAATAACCTATTCGAAACCGTGTGTGCAATGGATTTCCGAAGCTATAAGCTTTCGAACTGTGTGCAATAACATTAATGTGCAATTATCAGTTATTCTGAATAAATTAGTTGTGGAAATAAGATTTTTCTGGAACTAATGAAATCTGTCAAGTACAGGAAAAGAAAATTTGGCATTGGTTTTACTGTGTACAAAAAAATCTATAAATTATCTGAAGCCTTTGTTACATGAAAAATAATATTTAGTACTCTTGAGTTACGTTACTGTATTATCTTCAGACATTTTTCTAAAATTTCTTTCTCGGTTATGTTATTTTTTTCATTATTTAACTTTTTTTTTTACTTTTTATAATTGTCTTCGCATTATATTTATTACTGAAATCCAAATAGCGATTTAATATTATCTACCTATTTTTGAAATAAATGTTTATACATTTTTTAATGATGCATTTTCATTTTTCTTACATTGCATACCCGTTCCTCGCAAAAAAAATTTTCCGAGGAGCGAGCTGCACAATCATGTTATTTGTGTGAATTCACTTACGAATTGAGTGATTTCCTCAGTAAAGATGTTTTGTTTTTTTAAATTAAAAATGAACAATACAAAGATATAAACAATCGGCTTCTCGAATGGGTTAAGAAAAGAGAGAGGAAAAAAAAGAAGAAAAATAAAATAAATAAACAAATTTACAGATATGAAGATCATAAGCTAAGGTTTACTAATTTAGAATTTTCATAACAATATTTATTTAGTTCTCCCATGTTTATATTTAGAAGTTGATAATTTAGTTTAATAACCAATTTGTAAAAGTGATCGTGTTTGTTGGTGTATGAATTCTTGTATTATTGGAATATCCAGTTCTTTGTGAATGGTAGTTATTTTCTTGTTTAACTCACCATTTTATGATAAATTCATAAAAAAAAAAAAAAAAAATAATAATAATAATAAAAAAAGTTTCACTGTCGAAATTTACTCTCAATTTTATATTATCATTTATTATATTTAATACTTTTTTAATTAAGTATGATTAAAAATAAAAGATCTATAATGTGATGCTAATGGACACTAATGGTGTAAACAGAGAAACTATCCTCAGAGCCGAGACATACACTATCAGATACTATCACCGCCTATATATCTAGCCGCGATCGTGACAGGTCGACAGAAAGATTATCGCCTCTTTGATCTCCCTTCAGCTAGTTACTACTACCCAAATAGCTACATCGGTTGGAAGCTGTCTTCTTAACTAATTATGAAACTATATTTAATATTAATTAAGGAAGTTTTAGACGTAAACTTTAATAAATAACCCAGTGATATCGAGAACCTCCTAGGAAGAACGAATTCTGAAAAAGTTCGTATGATCTTAAGCGAGAGGTAGGGCGAAGCACAGTGGAAAATATGACCGATTTAGGTGGACAAAATTTTGAAACGTCCATATTTAACCTTTGGGGTCCAATATTATGGAAAAAAAAATATTAACATTAAATATAAGAAAACATTATAAAAACTAATTAATTTTCAGACTCGATTGGTGAGCGCACAGTGGTCAAACATCAAATTAATTTACTAAAATCTGGAACTTCCCTACATTTTACGTTTGAAGTCCCAGAATACATGATAAATAATACAAAAAATCTAATTATGGCTCTGAGTTGTTGGAAGCTGCTAATAGATTTATTTTATATCATTTGGGAAACTCTTCAAATTATAGATTGGAAAACTTTTGATTCGGAGTGTGCCTTAAAAAAATTATGTATCATCCAAAACGCAAAAAATAGCATAAGTTCTTTGTAATATTTAAAGACATGAAGGATTGATGAAACAAATCCTACAAACGAATCCTTGGGATAGCTTGGGGGTTATATAGTTCTTCGTTATTGAATAGGGGCATACATTTACAAATTGCTAAATTAACTCTACAGGTAGATTGCGATGTATATTCAATAACGATTTTGGAAATATAATGTCTTACCTGTCTCAGCAATGTCCATTGTTAAATAAAAACAAAAAGACTTTGCGCGAAACAAACCTTCAACTCAATAAATGGCCATGGAATAAAGATAATCTCACTGTCGGTTATTAGGCACTTGTGTGAACAGGAATGATCTACTCATTTTCTATTTATTTGTAAACATGGTATGGCAGGAAATATTAGTATTAAGGGTCATGCCAACTAATAATATAAAGGCGAAGCACCGGAAAATTTCAAACTTTTGACATGACTTTTGTCCACCTGAACTGGTGATTTTGTGCCTGATCTCGGCAGCTTGAGTAGCGATTATTGCACGATTCTCTGTAGGCGGCATTTGGTAGTATCGTCATCAAACCTTCGGGTTCGATATATTTATTATTATAAAAAAAATGAAAACGATGCGATATAATATTTACTCATTTAGCCATTATGGTTGTGAATTGTTTATTTAGGTTTGCTAAAGGGTATGGTTTACAGCAAGTATAAACGTAGGCACTTCTTTACCACAGCTGGGTAAATATTTTCGCTAACCTTTGAAGAAATACCCCGACTGTTTACATTTCCTCGGAGCTCGGCTTCTCTTTCGCTGTATACCGCGTCCGCATCCATATTCCATTTTCTATCCCTGATAGTGTGCTCATCTGGAAAGTCAGTTTTGATAAATTTTCGAACCTATAATCAATTTAATTTGTATTATATTTTTTTTACATGGGTACGTCATAGCTAAGGGTAGCAGCGTTTTTTTGTTTTTTTTTTCAATTTTTGTCACCCTGAAAAATTTAACTTTGTAAAACGCTGGAGCCCTGTCGGTGCTGCTTAGATCAATAATCTATCAAATGTTTTAAATCTGAGCCTAAATGTGTTTTTTATTAAAATTTTTATTTTTCTTAAATTTATTGGGTTGTAAAATAAGTTGGTAACCTTTTTTAATATGTCAATTTATTCTTTTCTGTGTTTATGAAATCACGGTTACTTGATCAATAATGTTTACATGTTCCAAAAAAAGGATGAATGGTGCTTTTATGCATCATTTTCAACAGTGACTCCTTATATTTAAGTGGCATTTTTCTTGCTTAAAATGAGAAAAAAAAATTGTTTCGTCATTTAATAATTTTTTATGTTTCTATACACAAGTTTCTATAGAAATTCAATTTAATCAATTCTTTAGTTTTACTTACCTATATATATATATATATATATATATATATATATATATATTATATATATATATATATATATATATATATATATATATATATATATAAAATATGTAGTACCTAAGGGAAATTATTGTGATCGTGAAAATATTCGAATTCCAGTTTTCACCGGAAAAAGGTCCAGTCCTAAAAAAAAGGTCTATATGTGTGTGTCCGTATGTGGTAAGTCTAGGTCGAAAACTAATAGACCTACAAAACTGTAATTTAATATTAAAAAAAAAAAAAACTACACGCCCGAGATGTTACAGCAACATTTTCACTAAAATCGGCTGACCGGAAGTGCTACTTTATACCATCCATTGGGCCTAGGGATTGCAATCCGGATCCGGTAATCCGGCGGATCTGGCATCATTATACGTTAACCGGATCCGGCAATAATATACCGGATCCGGTAATCGGTTCCGATGATAGCAGTTTTTGGCCATAAATAGTGCAGTTTAATAAAAAAAAAAGTACTTAAAATGCGTTACATTTGGTGTACATGTGTGGAGATGTCGTTCGACGCCAAATTACATCACGTCATCAGTTCAGTCCAGTATCATTCGTTCGCCTTCCAGGAGCAGTACATGTATTTTTGTTTTGTCGTTGCTTCACCTGAATGTAAGTTAACAGATATTATTATTTTGGATATACGCGAGCTATAGCATCCTATAAGTTGGCTATAGAGGAATTTCTGAAACAACTCTAACTTTTTTTTTAGAGAAATTGCTCACTCACGTAATGACTCTCTCAAGTGTTATGGTACTGAATTATATGAAACACTGCTTACAAATCTATTGAAATCTAGGAAGACTGAGCTACGTTACTGCTCACTTCATCTTATACTTCACTTTATCAGATAGCTCAATTAATTTATTAAGTTACTTTATACAATCTTATATAATTATCCTTGCGTAATTAACTGAGATGGAAATTGTGATAAACATAATTTTAAATTATTTGAGTATGCTAACAATCACAAACAACTCTCATTATGATAGACATAATCATATTTTGATTAATATGTCTGATGAATGGCATAATTATCACAATAATGAGTTTGTATTAAGAGTATAAATCTTTAAATTATTCTATTGGCAATATTTGTTTTTTAAATAGTATGCAAGTACTAATAACTTTAGTATATATTATCAAAAATTAATTTTGATTTTGGAGAAAAGGTGGCAGAAAACAAATAGTTCTTATTTTCATCAAATAGTAATCAATAGCCGACTGTTTTAACAGCCATTAAAATTATACTAGTTACCTAAAATACTGTACCACTACAACCCATGAAGGGTCTTGGGCTCAGTACATATAGAGATTCGTACTGTTTCTAGGCCAACGACAGTGCAATGAGGTGATTAGGCCTTAATCACGCTCAGCCGCCAGGTTTTTCCCCAATTAATTTGGGTACCCACTTTATAGAGGCTGGGTCTGCCCCAGGAGGGTCTCCATACCCTAGGGTCCCCCCCCCCGACTGAATTAACAGAATAAATAATATTTCTGCCACAGCCGGGATTCGAACCCAGGACCTGGAGCACAGCAGACTAGTGCTCTATCCACTAGACCACGCCGCTCCCATTAGTTACCTAAACTAAACTGAGACGAACTGTTAGTATGTTATTCGAGTATAATTGTAGTCATAATAGGAAGTTAGGATTAGATATGTTATAATGTTAGGATTAGATATGGAGCAAAAAAATTAAAGACTAGTTACCTAAACTAAACTTTAATTTTTTTGCTCCATATCTAATCCTAACATTATAACATATCTAATCCTAACTTCCAATTATGACTACAATTATACTCGAATAACATACTAACAGTTCGTCTTGGACCAAAAAGTGAAAATCAACCTGATTTAGTCATACCATCCGGATCCGTCCGGATTGATGAAATTTGGGACCGGATCCGGCCGGATTGCAATCCCTAATTGGGCCGCTTCTTACGATTTTCTAAAAAAACGGTTCCAAAGATTTTTATTAAACCCGCTTTATCAATGTAAAATTAATTAGGCTTTAATTACATGTAGGTTTCATTCTGATTTAAATATTCTGACAGGGCTTAAATGCTGATATTTCAAAATTGTATTCTCTAAAGTACCTTTAATTTTGTAGATTCAATAAAAATAACCATATCATCTTGTAACCGTTGATAAAAAAACAGGTAAATATATAAGTCAAACGAATTCGATATCCAAATAAAAGAGAATAGTGAAAAAATGTTTTTTTTAATGCAATTTTTTTTTTTGAACATAAGAACAGTAATATGCATGTTTAATATACCGTTGGAAAGCTAAAGACTTCAGAAAAAATTTGAAAATGTAATAGGCTTAAACATGATGTAGGTTTCATTCTGATTAAAATGGTCTGACATTGCTTAAATGCCGATATTTTAAATTTTCTTTCTCTAAAGTACCTTTAATTTTGTTGATTCTATAAAAATAACTATATTATCTTGTTACCACTGATGAAAAACAGCTAAATGTGCAAGTTGAGCGAATTTGAAAAGCAACTAAAGGATAAAACTGAAAAAATATTTTTTTAATACAATTTTTCGTTTTTGAACATAAGAACAGTAATATACATGAATGGTATACCATTGGAAAGCTAAAGATTTGAAAAAAAATATTATCTTATACACAAGCTTGTAAAAGTTAATAAAGAGTGAGGAGAAGGCGATAAAAATAACTGGTTATTTTAGATAATAATATAAGAGATATTTTAATAAAACACATTTTTCTGTACAAATTCAATTTAATTAACTGTATTTGAAAGTCCTTTAGTCGATATTAAAAACGGAAGTAAGTGAAAGTCGTGTGTTGGTCGCACCAGAATTTTTAACAACACGATAAAAAATTATTTAAAACTCGTATATTTGCGAATGCATACACTAATATTGTCATCTTTAATAATAACCACGAGAGATATTTGCTCCTTACCCCCTCATCCCTCCTGTTACCCCAAAAGCTATCAAACTTGTGATTAGCGGCCATTGTCGCGGTTCGATTGTTACCCCCGGATTGACCAGTTGATTATCCCAGAGCACTAATGTGCTCCTCGCCTCCCCTAATCTAGAGAACTGTTGCTCCGAGGTTATACATCACCTCTCAGCTCTGGATTCATCTCGACGTCTGAGGATCATTAATAATGCCTTCGGAGGGGCTGAAGCATCCGATTGATTGACTTCCAACTCCTCCTTCACTAGATAATGAGTTGCAATCAAATGTCTCTTCCTCATCAATGTCCAATCCAAACACTTATCCTAATGGAGTTCCGAGAGCGTGTGCTCTGGGAGGTTCGAGGTGTCGCGACCTCAGATCAAGTGAAAATACGAAGAATCACAGATGATAAGGAGCAAATTATTTTTTGTTATTTTAAGATATTTAAAGCCATTTTTAATAATAACAATTAATAATGGATACTGTAGAGCTAATTGTCATAGGTTTACGACGATTATTATTACGATTATTATTAAACCATGGTTTACTATTCACTAATTATTACATGGTTCTTCCATCAGAATCTTATTCACCTTCCTTTCTACCTATGCTGATGACACTTGTGTGTTATCTAGTCAACAATGATCCAACTATTGCCTCCCAAACTCTTCAATCCCACATCACAGACCTTGAAGTATGGCGTTAGAAATGGCGGATAAAAATAAATTCCAACGTCTTACTTGGAACCCTCATACAAGACTGAAACGACAAGAAACTGCCCGACGTTTTCGACTACTTCAACACTTACTGGACAAACGATCAAACCTTCCACTTAAGTACAAAAGGCTCATCTACATGACTATCATAAGACCGATATGGACTTACGGAGTAGAGGTTTGGGGCTATACCAAACCACCAAATCCTTCTAGTCTCCAATCCCTCCAATCGAAAATCCTTCGAAAAATCCTCAATGCTCCTTTTTTTGTCACAAATAAAATCATCCTTAAAGACCTTAATGTTCCCTATGTTAATGACCTGGCTCGAACCAGCTGCTGCTCCATTCACACTTTAACCCACTAGTTTCAATCCTTGCTTCCTCTACAATCCGTGATAATCCTCTGAGGCGTCTGAAAAGAAGATGGCCCCGAGACCTTCTAGTTTAGGATAGTCTTTGGAGAGCTGCCAATGGATGGTATCCCTACATGTGAATCATGACAGTATATCTTGCATCAAATTTACTAAATGAATTTTATTATACAGTTGTAAATAACAGTAAAGATATTTTTAAAAAATAAATAAATAACGAAATTAACATGATGGATTAGTACCCCGGATTTTTTTTTTTTTTTTTTTTTTTTTTTTTTTTTTTTTTTATACAAAAGATTTTAAAGATGGGGAAAAAGCCACGAACCGTTGATCATTAAGTTTTACAATACTTTTTTTTGGGAGGAGTGGAGAGGAGAATAAACCCATGTTTTCTACATCCGTGATTACCTTCATTCTTCAACTTTATACTAACATTATCATTTGTATTGATTTGGTTTTGTATAATATTTTTATTGATTTTGTTTTTTATATATGTACATTGTATTATTATTATATAAATTTATTTTTTGTATATATCCTGTGAATGTTGTACTTTATCTATTGGACTGATTGTAATATTAGTCAATAAAGAACTGTTTCTGAATAATAACATTATCAATTTATTTATTTCATCAAGTTTATATTAATTGCCTTCTTAAATATTGATTTGAAGAAGGGAAGTAAGTGGCTTCAACATTCACGGGTCAGCGGAAGTATAAAGCTGAATACAATATCATTTAAATTAATTTCATTCACCCGGGGCTTTGTGAAAGACGCTCCGGCCCTATCTTATAAGATACTTTGACACCGGAGTAGGGAGAGAGAAAGAGAGGGAGAGGGATATCTCTCTTTGAGGGAGCGATATTTGAAGAGCGAGGAGGGAAGAGGGAGAGGCACCAAGTCGTTATTAGGCTCGGCCTTACTTTCCTTAGCCAAAGTCCCTGCTTGAAGGCATAGTCCCTACGGACACTTCCAATCGCCGCACAGTGGACAGTATACCCGATTTAGGTGGACAAAATTCTGAAACCTTTCCATATTTAACCTTTGGGTTCCTAGATTACGGAATAAACTATGAAATTATAAAAACTAATTAATTTCTACACACGATTGGGGAGTACACAGTGTTCAAACATTAAATTTATTTGCTAAAATCTAAAACTTCCCTACATTTTACGTTTCAAGTCCCAGAATACGGGAAAAATCTTATGATGGCTCGTAGTTGCTGAAACCTGCTCATAGATGTATTTTTACTTTCACTTACTATATATAGTAAGGGAAAGTATTGCGATCGTGAAAATTTTCGAATTCCAGTTTTCAACGGAAATACACGTTTTAGGGTCCCCTAATAACAAAGTCCCGCAAAAAGGTCTGTGTGTGTGTGTGTGTGTGTGTGTGTGTGTGTGTGGTAACTCCCGGGAGGAAACGGTAAGTCATATGAAACTGAAATTTCATATTTAAGACAACTATACGCCCGAGACGTGACAAAACTTTTTTCATCAAAATGAGCTTACCAGAAGAGGCACTTTATACCTAGCATTTTGCACCCTTTTTCGATTTTCTCGAAAACGGTTTCGACGATTTTGATTAAACTCGCTATATCGATGTAAAATTTAATGGGCTTTAATATCATGTAATTGGATAAAAATGGTCTGACAGGGCTTAAATGCCGATATTTTAAATTTTCTTCCCCTAAAGTACCTTTTAATTTTGTAGATTCAATAATAATAACTAGATTATCTTGTTAACGCTGATGAAAAACAGGTAAATACATAAATTGAATAAATTCGATACCCAACTAAAGGAGAAAACAGAAAAAATATTTTTTTAATACAATTTTTCGTTTTTGAACATAAGAGCAGTAATATACATGTATGATATACCGTTGGAAAGCTAAAGATTTTAGAAAAAATATCATCTCATACTCAAGCATTTAGAAGTTAATGGAGAGTGATGAAAAAAAGATAAAACTAACTGATTATTTAAGATAATAATATAATAGATTTTTTAATAAAACATATGTTTCTATATAAATTATTAATTCCTTAATAATTTCACGTATTTTTATCTCTAACTATATTTGAAAATTCTTTCATTGATATTAAAAATGGAGGTAAGTGAAAGTCGTGTGTTATCCGCACCAGATTTTATATTATTTGGGATACTCTTCGAATTTTAGATTGTAAAACTTTTGATTCGGAGTGTTGTTTTTGAAAAAAATATGTATCACCCACAATGCAAAAAATAGCAAAAATTCTCTGTAATATTTAAAGACTAGAAGGATTGATAAAACAATTTTGGGGTTACGTGGGGGTTATAAGTTTTTGTTTATTTAATAGGGGCTTACATTTACAAATTTCTAAATTAACTCTACAGGTGAGATTGTAATGTATATTCAATAACGAGTTTGGAAATATAATGTCTTACCTGTCTCAGCAATGTCCATTGTTAAATAAAAGCAAAAAGACTTTGCTCTAAATACATCTTGAACACAATAAATGGCTATCGAATATGGATAATCCCACTGCCGGTTATTAGGCACTTGTGTGAACAGGAATGATTCACTCATTTACTATTTATTTGCAAACTCGGTATGGCGGGAAATATTAGTATTAAAGGTCATGCCAACTAATTATAAAAAGGTGAAGCACTGGAAAATTCCAAACTTTTGTCCACCTAAATTGGTTATGATGTCCAGTGTGCCGTGGCGAAAGTTCACCTCTAGAATACATCCAGCTGTTTGAGGCGACTTGAAGACAATGCTGGGCCTTATTCGAATAATTATTTATCTAAATAACGAGAAACGAATGAAAAATTAATCACTTATGTCACTTTTGCTAACCGGGCAATGCTATAGCGGGAGTCCTAAATAAGGGGTACTCACTACGTTTGCTATAGCATGCTATTTGTGCTATTGTGCTAAACCCATCAATGTTATACAGGAAATAACTGTAGAAACTCGACGGGTTTAGCAAAATAACACAAATAGTATGCTATAGCAAACGTAGTGAGTACCCCTATAATGCTTATCCAGTGCTGCTTTTCTAGGGCAGCGGTGACTCCGAAAAATACATTAATTAGTATATTATATAAAACCATTGAATTTCCTTTCTAAAGGTACCATGTTTATCAATTCACAATTGGATCAGGTGGCATAAAATGTAATTAATTGAGAGTGATGAACTTAGCTTATTTTATTTATTTTTATTAATTTGTAGTAATTTACAACTGTAATAAAGAATACAATAAGTAAATATGTAGAATGAAAATAAAAAGTCATGAAAATATCTTGAGAAAGAACTACCCAGTGGTAGCCCTTCACTATTTTAAGACAGTAGGTCCCGAGGCCACCTTAATTTCAGTCACCTTGGAGGGTTATCAGGGATATCTAAGGAAGATAAATTACGGACAAGTGGGTTTGTATGGGCAGAGAGTTTAGAATGGAAAGAGGAGTATTTATCACGGGCTATTTCTGCAACAAATGGGATGTTTAGTTCATTATTCAGAATTTTGCGAAGGATTTTGGATTGTAAGGATGCGGAGGATTGCTGGATGCGGGAGGAATTAGATGGTTTCGTAGGGCCCCAAAGCTCAATTCCACATGTCCAACTAGGTCTGATAATTGTGATGTAGATGAGTCTTTTGTAATATACTGGAAGTTTTGGACGTTTGTCTAGTAAGTGTTGTAGATCGATTACTACAACATTCTTCGAGCAGTTTCTTGTCGTTTCAGTCTTGTGTGAGGATTCCAAGTAAGGCGCTTGTCAAGATGGAGACCTATCGGTATCGGATTTGTTCTACAAGAGTAAGGGTGATGTTATTAAAGGATACTGGGGGGGCAGGAAGTCATCGGTTTGCGACGAAGGGTAAAGGTGCATTTTACCAACAGAGGCCTTTTCCTTTCATTTTAATACATAGGTTTAAATATAATCTTATTAATATTTTCGTTAGGAATGATGTTACACGTGTATCGAGACTGAAATTTCATATGTAGACGAGGGAGAAGCTACTAATTAATAGAGCCAGGTTTTCAATCGTCACGGAACCAAGGGGCTGTTACGTAACTTGTTAGGCGGAGTTAGAAGTTGAATGTAACATCGGATCTATTTGATAATTAACAGTCGGGATAACTGAGTCTCGTATAGCCGTTCCGTTTCTGACAATAGTTAACTTGTACTGTCAGAACCCGTCTCACAATAATTGACAATTGAATACAGGCACACAATAATGTCTGGAAATTGACGAATAATGTCACTCATGTAACACACGATTTTCACTTACCGCCGTTGTTAATATCGATTAAAGAATTTTCAAATAGAGTTAAAGATAAAAATGTGTGAAACTAATAAACAATTAGTTAAATTGAATTTCTATAGAAACGTGTGTTTTATTAAAAAATCTATTATATTATTATCTACAAAAATCAGTTAGTTTTATCGGCTTTTCATCACTCTCCGTTGGCTTTTACAATTCCCTCGAATAAGATTATACATATTATAGCACAGATAAGATTTTTACATGTAACACTGGAAGGACGGCCATAGTACAACAAATAGGATTAATATTGAAAGTGTATGGAAACTTTTTTGAGCTATCACTAAAAAATGACATTCTGCCTAGTTTTATATTAATGATGAAATAAAAATAAATAAATATTTTTTTTTTATCTAATATTAGTATTAATAATTTGTGCATTAGAAAATTGAAAATAAATAGCTATGCAACATGAAAGTATTAAAGCAAAATAAAAGCATGCTGTATGGAAAATTTTGAGTGAGTGTATATATTTTAATGTTAACTTATTGTGATCAATTCCTACCTCTCCTCTCTCTCGACTCGTGACAATTCCCTGTGGAATGTCACGAAGAGAATCCTGAATACTCACACGATTTCCCATCCTCTCCTGCGCGGTGATAGTTCCTGGGCTGCTTCTGACAAGGATAAGGCCCAGGAATTTGCACAGCACCTTTCCAAAGTTTTCACTCCTCATCCTGAGTTGAATCCAAACCATACTTCAACAGTTGAACAGTTCCTTACTTCGCCAATACCACTCTCCTTACCTCCTAAAGCAGTTAATCCCTCTGAGGTCAAATATCTTCTTAAAAAGCTTCCTCTCCGTAAATCCCCTGGATATGATCTCCTCACGCCTCAGATCTTAAGACAACTTCCACAGAAAGCCATTACATTCCTTACATATCTTTATAACAGTATCCTACGCACTACCTATTTTCCTCTCTTATGGAAACATTCAACTATCATCCTTTTCCTGAAACCAGGCAAACCTTCCAACAGCACGTCATTTTACAGACCTATTAGCCTACTTCCGATCCTCTCAAAAATTTTCGAAAAGCTCCTACTAAAACGAATCCTAGATAAATTTAAAAATTTTCCTTCGCATCAGTTTGGATTTCGTTCTCAACATTCCACAGTTCAGCAAGGACTCCGAGTTGTGGATCACATTTCCTCTGCCCTTGAGTGCAAGGAGTATTGTTCGGGTGCCTTTCTGGACATAGCTCAAGCTTTTGACCGGGTGTGGCACCCGGGACTGCTCTTTAAGCTCAAAACCCATTTACCTCAATCCTTATACCTAATCCTCCGATCCTATTTATCCAACCGCTCCTTCCGAGTTCGCTGTGGTTCCGAATTTTCCGAACAATATACTGTTGAGGCCGGTGTTCCTCAAGGCAGCGTCTTGGGACCCGTCCTCTACATCCTCTACACCGCCGATATCCCTACCGATCCCGATACCTTTCTGGCAACATTTGCTGACGACACAGCCATTTTATCATCCCATTCCGATCCTGAAGTAGCATCTCTAAATCTCCAAAGGCACCTTTCCCTTGTCGAAGACTGGTGTAAGGCTTGGCGAATTAAGGTGAACGAAAGCAAATGTACACACGTCACCTTCACCCTTCGACGTAAATCCTGTCCAACAGTTAAATTCAATTCCATACCGCTTCCTTCCTCAGACACAGTCCGGTACCTTGGCTTTTTACTAGACAAAAGACTGACGTGGAACCCACATACGAGACTTAAAAGGATAGAACTCAACCGCAGATTCGGCCGGTTATACAAATTACTAAACAGAAAATCTCATCTTACAGTCGACAACAAATTACTAATATATAAGACAGTACTGAAACCTATATGGACCTACGGACTTGAACTATGGGGGACAACTAAACATTCTAACATCAAACGTATCCAATCCTTCCAATCCAAAGTCCTCCGAACAATAGTTAATGCTCCTTATTACGTTACCAACTGTACCCTACACCATGACCTTAATATTCCATTTATTTTAGACCTGGTACCATCCAAATTCTCCAAATTCCATAAGAACCTTCTTCATCATCCTAATCCTCTTGCTCAATCGCTTTCCAGCTTCACCCATCCCTACAATCCTCCTCGAAGATTGAAACGGCAGTGGCCCCGCGACGTTTTGTAAACATTTATCTGGAGTTCTGACACTGGTCAGATCCTCCACTCATGTACTGTATGTTTGTGGCTATTCCACTCTGGCTTGGCCTCTACTGGCATACACCAGTGAAGCGCTGAGTGGGAGGCGCTGGGATCTCTTGGATTGCGCTTCTCCCCCCACTTGTGGGGGGAGCAGCCGAGTCTAGGGTTCCTTTGGCTGATTGTATATATTGTATATAGTTAAGTATGCTTGTATGATTTTTATTTATTTCCCAACTTGTATTTATCTCTACTACAGGTTGTTGTTTTGATTTGTTTCTTGTTGCTTTTTTTTTGTATATATTTGAATTTATTTATTTCAGATTTTATGTAAATTGACTTTATCATTATTGGCTGTATATATTGTATGAATGTGTACTACATCTCTATTACTACTGTTCATTATGCAACAAATTGTAATATTTCTCAATAAAAAAAAAAAAAAAAAAAAAAACTTATTGTGATAAACTGTTGAATAATCTCTTAATAAATTATAAACACAATCCATACATAAGCTGTATTTTATTTTGATTAAGCGATCATATAAAGAACAATAATAATGCACGTAGCTGCTTTTATAATAAGCTTAAACTTGACCATCGCACATAAACAAAGCCCCGAATTATTATCAACTTGCACAGCCGATGACAAAGGGCAGCAGAATGCGCTAAGATAACACGCCCAATATTTAGATAAGAGGAGCAGAAATGGCAGAAAGATAAACATGTTGACAGTTTGGGCTAATATTTACATTCGGTTTAGTTTAAGTAACCCCCGGCCTACAATTCGGCTGCTGGATTCCAATAATATGAGAATTTAGAGTGTATCTAAATACATTTCTCTGAAATAACATTTCCTCCCTCAAACATATTCATTAATTTACTCAAACTGGCTCGAACATATTTCGCTAGGGATATTTAAAGTTATTCCTAGCTATCGGTTTGCTTTTAGACTTCATCAATCTGGAGATTATATTTCAAATACTGAGGAGTCAAAAGAATATTGACGGGCGTTTTCTTAATTTTGGGGTGCAAAATACATTTGTAGAGTTTTTCAATATTTAAATTTAATCCTCTAAGTGTTTATAAAATCATAATTACTTGGTCAATAAAGTCTATATATTATACAGAAGGATTATTTATGGTGCTGCGGCTCAACCGAGATTTTTTATCTTTAAGTGGTATTTTGCTGGCTCAAAATGAATGTAAAAAATATATTTTCGTCATTTTATGTTATTTTATTTCCCCCCCCCCAAAAAAAAAAAACAAATTCGCTGCAGAGACGGTCAACAAAATTTGCAGTGCGTATGGCGATGTGATGCCTTAGGAGAAGAAAGCACCGCCCGTAAGTCGTTTGCTCGGTTCAGAACCGAAACTTTTGACTTGGAAGACGCAAAGCGCTCCCGTCGTCTTCAATTGTTGATGATGGCCAAATCCAAGCTTAATTAATCGAAAATATTTATTTTTTGATAAAACAACCAAATCATATAATCGATTAAAAATATTTGTTAATTCATTTAACGTTACTTTATGCTACTGTGGCAAATCGGACGATGGTACAGTAGGAGTCCTAAATTTTGCCTATCCAGGTTTAATTAGTATAGGGATCTTTAACGAGTACCTGACATCGCACAGGCCCGGGAGCACCTTTTAACGTTACCGTCCGAAAGACGGCATAACTAAGGATTTTTTACTCCCGTTAAAAAAACCTAGGGCTAGCTGTGGGTTTGAGCCCGAGACCTTGGACATTGGAAGCTGTTATGCTAACCACCATGCTGCAGGTATCCCCGATTAAAAATATTTATAAGAATCTAAAGTTTTTGTTTTTTTTATAAATCACCAATAAAAAAACGCTAAGAAGTTATTTTAGAACCCAATATAAGTGAACAATATGATATGTAGTGACATGAAGTATTTATTTCAAGCATAAATGTTTGTCACACCTTGTTACTATTCTTTGACTAAGAGATGCTTTACTGCGAAACTAGACGAGGCGTTTTTTTTTTTAAATCGGAGTTATGCGGTCATTCAGAGTCCCGAGCCTGTATAATGTTAGTTACTCGTTAAACATTCATGTCCTAATCAAACCTTTACACGAAGAATATGTAAGAAGTTCAGTACACAGGTACATTTCATTTGTTTGTTTTTTTTTTAATTTTTTTTTCAGTTTTCTTCATTAGTTGGATATCAAATGCGTTCAACTTGGGCTAGACTTACCACACAACCAGAATATTTTGCGGTACTTGGTCATTTGGACTCAGGGAACCCTAAACCGTGTATTTCCGTCGAAAACTGGTATTCGAAAATTTTCACGATCGCAATACTTTCCCTTACTATATATTTCATACATAGGTAAGTGAAAGTAAAAAAAAAAAAAAGATTAGTTAAAATACTTTTATTCATCAGTTTCAACCATGATTCCTTTTCTATATGTGGTATTTTGCTTGCTAAAAATGAAAAAGATAAAAAAAAAAAAAAACCAACCAAGACCTCATATATTAGTATTCTCGGATATTCAGACGGAAGTCTTTAAATTAAATTGCCTAGGCATATATTGCATAAAATTGGCATTGAACCTTTGAGATCGCTAAGACTGTAATTATTATTTGGGAAAGATTCATTAAGGAAAGTTTCATTGAGTGATGCAATATCTATGAGCAGTGCTGCGTTCCAAGTTTTTGAACCGAACTATTAATTAAGCTAATAATAAATCTAATTAAACTAGACAAAGAGAAGGAGGGAGAGAGAAGATTAAAGGCAGAGTTGATTCCATTGAGCGTGACATATTGCTATTTCCGTGGCGGGCACTAAGCCCGTCTTGGCCCGAGTTGTCGCCTTCTATCCTGATCACCTTTAGCATGAGAGTTGAGGAAACGGAAGTTCAAGCTGCATTTTAAATATCTCACTTTATATAATCAAAACATCTGGTGGATCTGCGTCTATTCAAGAGTAAACGAAATTTAAATGCGAGATTTATAAACACTGATTTAACTGGTGTTAGATTACTGGTATCCTTGCTATCCGAAATCCTCCGAAAATCCTAAATGTTCAATTTTTTTTTATTATATAATCTAATCCAAAAACATTCATATTTTTTTTTTAAATAATATAAAATATCATTATAATTATATATATATAATTCTGGTTGATCTAAGCATCACTATATAAAAAATATAATGCGCTTAACACACGACTTTCACTTTTTTAAAATCGATTAAAGAATTTTCAAATACAGTGATAGATATAAATGAGGGAAACCATTAAATAATTAATTAAATTTTATTTCTAAAGAACATGTGTTTTATTTTAAAAAATCTATTATATTATTATCTACAAAAATCAGTTAGTTTTATCTTCATTTCATCACTCTCTATTAAATTTTAAAAGCTTGTGTATAAGATAATATTTTTTATAAAATCTTAAGCTCTCCAACGGTACATTATACATGTAAATTAGTGTGACCGGTTAGGATATTAGTCTTAGTGGGTTGCCCGCACTAGATTTTTTTTTATAAATTGTAAGATTGTTATATTTTCGCTGTAATATATATAAAAAAAAAAAAAACAACAACAAAAACAGTTGTATACGCTGGGCTATCCGTGAAAGAATAGTACTTCCAAGTGACAACTCAAAATTGAGGGTGGTTCTATTGAAATAAATCAGTGGACTGTATAGATTGAAATTAAATAAAAATAATGGAAGCAAACGACGAATCACAATACATTTAATACACTGAAATACATATAAACAAGATAAGAAACAAATTAAGCTAATAAATTTATATAAGATAAAAATTAGCCTAATTATAATTAAACAGCTGTAAGAAAATGTGGAAAACAAAATAAACCTAATTAAAATATTGTATAAAATAGAAGAAACAAACTTAACTTAATTAATGCTTAAAGATGTAAAAAAAATAGTTATCAAATTAAACAGTTTCTTGAATAAGAATTAAGAAATTAAATGTTTCCATTAATGGATAAAGATAGGTTATATTCACGTAAAGATGTACAGTTGAGTGTTGAAGAAAACGACCGCAGGGCGGCTTGAACGAAGTCGTCTTGAGTATTAAAGAAAATTAGCGCAGGGCGGCTTGGACGAAGTTCTCTTGGGTGTTGAAAATGACCGCAAGGTGGCTCTTCCAAGTTCCAAGGGGAACGATGAGAAGATGAAGAAATTCGTTTCCAAACGTTCAAACGTTGAGAGGAATCTTGGGTCTATATACGCCACATCTTCACCGCTCAGACGCTAGCTTAAGACTCGACTGGCCACGAGGCAGTAAAAAAACAATCGAAAACGATCGTCTTCTTTTTCTTTCTCTTCTATTCAAAACTTTTAATTATATTTATAATAACTATTTTAAAACAGATAAAAAATAAAGATTAATACAAAAATGATCTATTGATAAATATCAAGAATTTATATAGTTTAAATTATACAGTTTTCCTTTTTTTTTCCATCAGACCATAACATATGGCGTGAAAAACAGTTATCTATCTATCTATTTCGGACTTGCTGAGAAATGTTGTAATAAGAAAGAATTTTACATTTTATTTCTTTACTTATCATCATATATTAGTATATTATTGAGATCTGTAGGAAACTGCCTCCTTCTCCTCCCTTTTGATATTGCACATGCACTTAAAATTAGAATTTTAGAAGTTATAAATTAGTTGGCTGTTAGTTTGTTGGTAAATATTTGGTCCCGCGTGTTTAGCGGCGGGTCTGTTTACGGCCTAACCTTTTAAACGGCCCGAAATTTCTTTATTTACGCCTTCCAGCTGCTCCTCTTTGCTCCAAGCCATGTGCTCTCACTTCACAGGTATCATTTACATTAAATATTAACACTCACGTTTCCGCCTTTCCCATAATTCGAAACTTTTTATGCCTATGACAGGCTAGGTGTGTATTATAAAAACCCTCCGGTAAATATTTGGAGACTGGTACATTATTTATATTAAAAATATCTCTTAAAACCCACGCAGACACGCACACACACACACAAAATGTACAGAGTTCCTCATAAAGGACTTATCAATTCTCAGAGCAGATACTTGACCTCGAGAGGAACAACAAAGTCCATACCTCTCGTATTCCGATTGTCGACTTTTAGGGAGGAAAATCAAATGTGTTTTTTCCTGCTATCCATGGTTTTCATCAGAAAAACTCGAAATAGTAGATCTACTTGATCCGCCGGTCAAGAAGTCAAGAATTCAAAACCTCAAAATAAGAAAGTGTAGCATAACTACATACCCAATATAAAATTTTAATATTGGGTTGTTTCACATGAAATGTCCGTTTTTATAGTTTCTGAGATACATAAAATATTTTGCAGGTCTCTGTTTTTTTCTTCCGAATGTTTACATATTTAAAGCAAACAGTTACTAATCCTCTACTTTTGTATTATAAACATTAGCTTCCAAATCAATTACTCACTTTTTAGTATACTTCCAAATATGAACTTGGAAACACGCGATTTTCGAGTAATATTTTTGTACGAGTTTAAACTCGGCCATTCAGCAGCTGAGGCCGCTAGAAATATTTGCAAGGCGTTTGTGGAAGGGTGTGTTAATGAACGGGCCATTCGCCGTTGGTTTTTTAGCTGGGGATGCCGACTTGAAAAACATGCCCCGAGGAAGACCTTCGTCCGTAATAGACAACGATGTCATCAAACATACAGTAGAAGGAAACCCCTACCAAACAGTTAAAGGACTCTCAGCACAACTAAATGCAAGTGCATCTACCGTTTCCAGACATTTAAAGTGTATTAGGAAAGTAAAAAAGCTCGATGCATGGGTACCTCATGACCCCATGTTTCAAAACATACCGTGCAAAAATTGAAAGAACTGGGCTACAAAGTTCTTCCGTACCCATCATATTCTCCCGACTTGTCTCCAACAGATTACCACCTGTTCAGGAATTCGGACAACTTCGTCAAAAGAAAACTTTTTGAAAATGATGATCAAGTGAAAATTGCGTTTTCAGATTATGTTTTACTTCGAAGCTCAGAGTTTTTCAGTTCGGAGGTAAAAAAGTGGGTATCACGTTGGGGAAAATGTGTAGAAAAAGAAGTTAAATACTTCGAATAAAATTGTCTTGTTTTCATATCGTATTTTTAATTAAAATCCTTTACCTTGAAAACGGAAATTTCATGTGACACAACTCAATATTTCTCTTTTATCGTATGATTTTATTTTTTTAGATCAGTATTACTTCAGGAAGATTTACTTATTTATTCATATTAAAATAGATGACATACCATAGATGACATTTTACTTTCACTTACTATATATAGTGAGGGAAAGTATTGCGATCATGAAAATTTTCGAAATCCAGTTTTCAACGAAAAGTTCTATGAAACAGAAATTTCATATTTAAGACAACTATACGCCCGAGATGTTACAATAAAATTTTCATCAAAATCGGCTTACCAGAAGAGCTACTTGCACTTTTTTATGATTTTCTCCAAATCGGTTCCAACGGTTTTGATAAAACTGGCTATATCGATGTAAAATTTATCGGGCTTTATAGTAATGTAGGTTTTATTTAGATTAAAATAGTCTGACAGAGCTTAAATGCCGATATTTCTTTTTCTAAAGTACCATTAGTTTTGTAGATTATATGAAAATAACTATGTTATCTTGTTACCACTAATTAAAAACAGGTAAATATATGATTTATATATATATAGTCGATTTGACTAAATTCGATACCCAACTACAGGAATAAAACTGATATAATAAATTTTTTAAAGCAATTTTTTGTTTTTGAACATAAGTACTGTAATATACATGTATTATATATATATATATCGTTAGAAAGATAATGATTTTAGATTGATTTTTTAATTAAATACATGTTTCTATAGAAATTTAATTAAATTAATTATTTGATTGTTTCACTAATTTTAATCTCTTACTGTATTTTAAAATTTTTTAATCGATTATTAATACCTCTGAATTTCGTGTGTTGCCCGCACCAGATTTTTTAAGAGTGATCGTATGAAGTATATACAATGAAGTGTCCTCAGTACGTACAAGTTAGTCACTAATAGTTTGACTATATGCTGTTTCCACTTCACGTAGACTACTAGTTAAGGGTGAATGTTCTATTAAAATACTAAAATCATTGAAATCATATTGTACAGGAAAAGAATCTAACCACAATGTGGCAGTAATTATGTTACAAGCTTTAGTTTTAATTATATTTTGAGTTTCGATTTCCGGCTAAATAAAAACATGTATGTTATGTTATTTATTTTGTACGAAATAAAAAAGGTTTTTATTCTGATGCCTTTTATTATTTGATATGATCCTTCAGTCAGACGAGCTATTACTAAATATATTATTTTATTTTATTTTTTAATTTTTCAGGAAGTTTTTCTTAATATTTCACACTTAAACAAATACACCCTTATAAACTTCGATGTAGACGAATAGCAATAAGCTTTAAATGCCAAATATGTCTGATATATTTAAAAGTGTTTTCTAAAAAGTTTTGATAATGGGGAAAGAACCCCGAAACGTTGAAAAACGATGTAAAAAAATTCTTAAAGAAAATAAATATATAATAAAAGGAAGTTGGGGTGTGCTTGTTTAAGTGTAAAATATATTATAATTAAAAATATAATATAGCTTTAGTTTATATATATATATATATATATTTTATTTATTTTTTATTTTTTTTTTTTTTTTTTTTTTATATATGACTGTTTCTAAACAAAAAATCTTTTTTCTTATGTTACAGATCATCTTCTACCCCACCCTCTGCGTATGAAACAAAAAGGTAAAATTAACTTTTTTATTAAATGAACTAACATTTTTTCAAACTCTGTATTTCACCAGTTCGCCATGAAATCGCGATAGTACTTTCAGTTTTAATTCAACAGAAAATAAAATAAAGGAACATACGAATGATGGAGGTGATTAAGTCTCTTGAAGAAACTATAAGCACTTCAATATTTATTTAACTTAGGAGATACCAAGTCGTCTTTACAGGTGACTCGGAGGATCATCAGGAATTGATGGAGATAAAAGGTTTTAATGTGAGTTTGAGAGAGCTTGGTAATTTGGAATAAAATGCATTATACTATTTGTGAGCCTGTAGTGAATCGGATGTTAATGTTATTATGAATTACATCAGTGATGAAAAAAAATTAAGGCATTTAATTTTTCAGTTAGCAAGGATTGGTTGTGAGAGGAATTTGATGGTTTAATCGAATCATATAGCCAACTCCATATGCTTATGTACGCCTAATGTAGATCCTTGTTTTTTTTTTTATTTTATTTTTTTTTTTTTTATTTTTTATGTGGGAGTTTGTTTGGGGAGTATTTTGTTGTGATTCCATTTTCGAGGGAGAGTTAGAGTAGGATACCGAGGGAAAATAAATTTCTTCTGCGGCTAATATTAGAACTTAGTAATAATGTTGACACAAGAGAGGCGTCAGTATTATTATATCAAACGAAATATTTCATTTTTCATGTATTTTCTTAAACCATTACAGTCTTCACTGCTTAGAATTCCATACTCCCTCTATCCTTAAGAATGGCTGTGCTGCTTTGTGTCCTGCTTCTACCCTTTTCATATTATTTCTATTTTCCGAGATGAAGTTAACATATCGACAGTAAAATTAAAATATATAAAGAAATGCATTTGTCCTTTTCTAAATTTTTGTATGTTTATTTATTGATTTAATGTCACTTTACGGTGCTGTGGCTAATCAGACGATGCTACGGAGGTAGGTCTAAATTTAACTGAATCTATAAAGAGTGTGTGACATCGCACAGGCTCGGGACCATCATTTTACGTTTTCCTCGAAGGGCGTCATAACCAAGGACCTTTTTACTTACTAACCAATGGGCATCCCCACCCCAAGTTAGTCGCGCATGAGAACACCTATAAGACGGCCGAAAACTATTGAGTAAGTTAATAAAAATGTTTCTATTCTTTTTGAATAAATAGATTTCCTTTTTTTGAATTGATGATGAAATATAATATGATATTTTTGAGAATAGGTATTTTTGAAAAATGATACTTTTAAAAAATTATGACGACGCTGCTGATAAGCGGTGAAATAAATTGATATGTAACATAGATATGCATGGTAGGTAACGTATTTATTATAAATAATGTATTATGTGTTGATATTAGTTGTTAAAAATGTATAAATGCCATAAAAACATTAATTGATTACAGAAACGTTGCAATGTCTGGAACGTAAATAAATGTTTTAAAAATATATATCCAAGACTTCTTTTGTAGAACGGCCTAATATTTATCGAACTAAATACTTAAATTTCTCTACGTTTTCAAAAGTATGCTCTGATACATCAATATCACCAATCTCGCCACAGTTTCTCCTACTAACCATATATTTCGTCTTATTGGTGTATATTTTTAGTCCTATTTCTTTACCGGTTTTTATTGACGCACTTGTATTTAGTTGTATAGTTTCCGTGTCTTCATCTAACAGTACCAAAATCAACGGCGTATCCCAGAACCTGAATTCCATCACCTTCACATATTTACACCTTTCTCTGTAGACATCACATTTTCTATGACATATTATAATGGTATATTAAATAAAACAGGCGAAAAGGAGTCACCAACATTTGTTATAAAAAAATTGTTATAGCCCTAATAATTTGAAAATAATAGGGAATGGTGTAGTAACCTGCTGAGTTTTCCCCTTGTGAAGACTTTCCTTCGAAAGTAGAAGTTGCTAACAATCGTTGACCTATCGCGAACATCTGATACAGTCCACAACTCGACTCCATCAAACTTCTTCCTTATCGCCTTCAGTTTCCCCTTTGTTCCAACTAAATCCAAGTCAGCTCAAACGCCGAATCACTAGATAGACTTTTAGACAACGCGGACTCCAATAACGACGGTTCCTGATTAAATTAAACTGATATAATTACTTAGCCCTAACTGAACTCTGGTTGACGGCACAAAGGCCATCTAGTTCGCTAACTTGTTGCACTATCCTTCCAAACTAGTTGCGGCTTCCGGGCAACCCGATACCGCAACTTGAGTTTATGTCATATTACGATAGAGTCGTTTGGCCAAACTCAGTTTAAACTATTAAGACCTTAAATAAGTTTTCCCCGTTTCCTAATATATGATAGCATCAGTTTACCCTGTGTGTTCATTTCAGGTGCTAACTTAATTTCCCAAGAACTAGTAATAGTAAGAAGCTTGGATTAAGTTATTTTTTTTTTAAATAATACATATTACAAAGAAGAAAACATGAAACAAAGAGAATGAAATGAGAAATAGAAGTTTACAACAATGGTAGCAATAATAATAAGAATTTTTTTCCACCCCTACCTCGCCTTTGAAGGCTATACGAGGGTTTCTCGGGCCCCGGGGGTGAGGGCGGGGGATAAATACTCAGCAACCCCTATAATAATAAGATATGTTAATGGTAGAGTTCTGACGCTTGTTAAATCCCATGTCTGTGCCTATGGCGCTCTCACCTAGCTCTCAATGACTCTCTCCAGTGACGGCGGGATAGAGAGAGGTGCTGGGATCTCTTGGATTCTGCGTCCAGGGCTCCCTAGCAGATCGTATATATATATATATATATATATATATAATATATATATATATATATAATATATATATAGGTATGATAGTGTGTTCATTTATTTGTTAACCTTTTATTAATTCATTTATATATTTGGTTATTATATACATTTGTTTATATAATTTTACTTTATCTATGTTAATTCTGTTAATATTTTCTGAATGAGATCTTAAAGATCGTATATTATTGTCCAGTTGAGACAAATTGTAATATATCTAAATAAAAAGTTTGATGGAAAAAAAAAAAAAAAAGTTTCAGAGATTATATAATACTAATAATAATTGTTAGTACAAATGATTGCTTCCGCATGCATGTGTACAGAGAATATTATATTATAGGATAGGGATCTTTATCGAATACCTGACGTCAGGCAGGCTCGGACCAACAATTTACGCGCCCTCCGCAGAAAGGCATAGATTTTTGAAAGATTTTTGAAGCGTAAAATTCTTAAGGCGCGTACCGAGAAAGGTTTAAATATGGGTGATAAGATTCTGGTTTTGGGGTATGCCGATGATCTGGTACTGCTAGGTGAAGGCATGGAAACCATACAAGTGTGTTAATAAAAACCGGTAAAGAAATAGGACTCGAAATAAATACCGATAAGACGAAATATATGATTAGTAGCAGAAACGGTGGCGATCTTAGTGGTATTGATATATCAGGGCATAATTTTGAACAAGTTGGGAAATTCAAGTACTTAGGTTCAATGATAACGAGAAAAAATGAAATCCAGGAAGAAATAAAGTCCCGGTTAAAGGTGGGAAATGCTTGTTATTATTTAGCTGCTAAGTTACTTAGCTCGCGGCTTCTGTCTAAAAACTTAAAGGTTAGAATTTATAAGGCTATTATTCTTCAAACGGTTCTTTATGGATGTGAAACGTGACCGCTTAGTTTGATGGATGAACAACGGCTTAAGGTTTTCGAAAATAAGGTACTGCGTAGAATATTTGGTCCGAAGAGAGATGAGGGCATTGGGGACTTTAGAATGTTGCACAACGCGGAATTGCGGAGCTTGTACCCTGTGAATATAATTGAGTTGATAGCATCGCGGAGACTCAAATGGGCGAGTAAAGTTGTTAGGCTCTGTGAGGATTGCATTCCGAGAAAGTTGGTATTAGCTGATCCGACTGGTAGGCGTCCGAAAGATAGGCCGAAACGTCGATGTGTGGATTGCGTTAAGGCTGATCTCTGTGCAGGCGGAGTTTGGTGGTATCGACATCAAATCTTCGGGTTCGGCAAGCCTATTATTATTATTAAAATTCTTAAGGCACGTTATACGATTTTTGGCTGGGGCAAAAGCTTAGATTTCGTAACCATAATGACGCTACCAACATGCTCCAGACTGGCACATGCGCAGTGGTATATGTATACCTGTCCACTAGAGATATGTTATCGATATCAATTTCCGTGGACGTTCGGTATTTCAGTATTTATTTGAATTAAAATCAGTTGCTATTGAAATGATTAAAGACCTGGTTGATAAACTATGGCTCAGAAGTAAAACCTTGCTGTATACAAAGTTAATATAATGAATATCTTAATTCTATTGATACTGAAATATTGATATATGTAAATATTATTAAAACATTACTTTGCATAAGAATATTTAAACATACGAAACAAGACCATAATGATGTTATTGTTAGTATTTAAATCGTAGTAAAACGAAATTGAAAAAATAATATCTTCATTATATTAACCAAGAAATATGATATTTGAAAATTAAATTAATTGAATATACATTAATTGAATACATATAAAGACCCTACAAAAAATGTTTTTTATTTCTAATTAAAACATTTGTTTTTTTAAAAAAGAGACTAAGGTTATCACTGTGCTGCACATTTATCATGGTTACACCCCTACAGATATTCCAAAATACGTTTCAGATAACTATATAAAAAATACCATATAACCCCCAAGTTATCCCAAGGATTTTTTTGTAGGATTTGTATCATCATTCCTTCTAGTCTTTAAATATTACAAAGAATTTTGGCAATTTTTTGCTATTTGGGTGATACATCATTGTTAACACTCTGAATCAAATGTTTTACAATCTATTAGCAGGTTTCAGCAGCTCCGAGTCATAATAAGATATTTTGTAACATTTTTTCCCGTATTCTGGGACTTCAAACGTAAAATGTAGGGAAGTTTTAGATTTTAGCAAATAAATTTGATGTTTGACCACTGTGCGCTCGCCAATCGTGTCAAAAATTAATTAGTTTTTTATATATATTTTTTTAATATTTTTTTTTTCCTTTTTTCATATAATCCAGTAGTTTAAATATGGGAAAGATTAAGAATTTCGTCCACCTAAATCGGTCATATTTTCCAGTGTACGGCAGTCTCTATGACTGCCAGGAATGTTTTTTCTTTCACTTACCTAAATATGAAATATATAGTTAGGGAAAGTATTGCGATCGTGAAAATTTTCGAATTCCAGTTTTCGACGGAAATACACGTTTTAGGGTATCCTGAGTCCAAATATACTAGACGATAAATCGTACGAAACTTAAATTTCATATTTAAGACAACTATACGCCGAAATGTTACAGCAACTTTTTCATCTAGAAGAGCCACTTTATACCATACATATTTCACCCTTTTATTATTTTCTCAAAAACAGCTTTAACGATTTTTATTAAACTCGCTATGTTGATGTAAAATTTAATAGGGTTTAATATCATGAAAGTTTCATTCTAATTGAAATAGTCTGACAGAGATTAAATGCCGTTATTTTAAATTTTCTTCCTCTAAACTACCTTTAATTTTGTACATTCCAAAAGATTAACCATATCATCTTAATGCAATTGATGAAGGACGGCTAAATATACAAGTTGGACGAATTTGATGATCAACTGAAGGATTTAAGAGCAAACTATTTTTTAACATAATTTTTGTTTTACTGATAATAAGAACAGTAATATAGAAATATAATATACCGTCGGAAAGAGAAATATTTTAGAAAAAAATATTATCTGATACAGAGAGTTGTAAAAAGTAATATAAAGTGAAGAATAGGAAATGAACTTAACAATCTAATATAATTATATTATTTCATCTAATTCATATGTTCTCAGAGAAAATGAATACATGTTTAATTAAAATTATCTTCAAATATTTTTTCACATTGAAGTATATTTGATAGTTTTTAAATTTATTGAAAGGTAAGTGAAAGTCGTGTGTTGCCCGCAGCAGATTTTTTTTTTTACTCTCATTAAAAAATCATATTTTCATCTACCTGGTTCGAACACACGTTTAGGAAATATACGTTTCAGAATACGATTTATATTTCATTCAAGGAAGTAAATATGCCATTTGTATCATCACAGGGGAAGAGCTAGAAATCTATTCTTAACATGATTTATTTAGATTTTTCATTGAAGCTCAAAGGAGGTATCTCTCAGGAAAGAAGAGAGGGAGAGAGAGTGTGTGTGAGAGAGAGAGATAGGGAGAGAGAGAGGTGTAGGAGGAGATCAAAGGAGGTAAGGTCAGAGATGAATGGAAACCTGGCAGGCCTGAACGCCAATTAGTAACATTTCCCATTAGTAACGGTTACTATTTGGAACTGCTCCTATCTGTAACGACTACTAGAGGTAATTAATAGAATGTTGGATGAAAGAGCTGAATTGATTTAGCGATGATCTCCCCGAGACTCCATGCCAAGCCTTCGGGGCCCTTCCGAAAGGTCAGGGTGTAGTCAGCTGGTCTATTCCTGTCCCTTGGCATGGCCGATACGTGAATAGAAACATAACATATTTTAGACTTCACGTCATTAACATACCGCCCTAAAGGTTCATAAGTTTGTTCTTCATTTTCTGTCTAATTGGGGCTTCTTTAGGCATGGTCAAGCTGGCAGACTGACTGAAGTACGCTTTATGTTGGTCTAGAAAGGGTTAGTCATAATATTTATAGGATTGTATATGTATATGCATACATACACTCATTTATGTTAGATACATGTATCTATTTTAATTTATATATTAACATAATAGGAATCGTGAAATTTTTAAGATTTTCCTCCATTGAATGCTGATTATCTCTACTGGATCTTATTTATGACATGGCCTAACGTATGAAAATTACTACTGCATAGTTTTTTTTTTTTTTTTTTTTTTTTTTTTTTTTTTTTTTTTTTTTTTTTTTTTTTTTTGTGGGGGGATTCCAGAACATTAATTTTATCACAGGTTTTTTACTTTCACACAGGGCAAGTGGACACCCCGCAATTTGAATGAGGTGTTATTTATGTTAAACTTCCCACTTTACTAATAACTAGGGCAAGGATCATCATGTAATTAAAAATGCCAAGTATGTATATATATATTGTAAATATGTATTGATTTTGATAAAAATGTGGAAACAATTATGTAAAATTAGTGAGATATGTAAACAGTAAATAGCCTTCTAAAACAGCCTATAATCTCTTTATACTTTCACTTATTATATATAGTAAGGGAAAGTATTGCGATCGTAAATATTTTCTAATTCCAGTTTTCAACGGAAATAGACATTTTAGGTTCCCCTGAGTCCAAATAACCAAGTCCCGCAAAAAGGTCTGTGTGTATGATAACTCCCAGGCGAAAACAGTAAGTCCTATGAAACTGAAATTTCATATTTAAGACAAATATACGCCCGAGACGTTACAAAACCTTTTTCATCAAAACGAGCTTATCAGAAGAGCCACTTTATACCATGCATTTTGCACCTTTTTTCGATTTTCTCAAAAACGGTTACGACGATTTTGATTAAAATCGCTTTATCGATGTAAAATTTAATGGGATTTAATATCATTTAGATTAAAATGGTCAGACAGGGCTTAAATGCCGATATTTTAAATTTTCTACCACTAAAGTATCTTTAATTTTGTATATTATATAAAAATTACTATATTATCTTGTAACCATTGATAATCAACAGCTAAATATGCAAGTTGAGCGTATTTGACAAACAACAAAAGGAGAAACTTGAAAAAATAATTTTTTAATGCAATCTTTTGTTTTTGAACATAAGAACAGTAATATATGCGTATAATGTACAGTTGGAAAGAGAAGGATTATAGAAAAAATATTATCTTATACACAAGCTTGTAAAAGTTAATAAAGATTGATAAAAAGCCGATAAAACTAAGTGATTATTTTAGATAACAATATAATAGAGTTTTTAATAAAACACATGTTTCTATATTAACTTAATTAATTAATTCTTTAATGGGATCACGTGTACCTGGGTGGCTAGCGTAACAGCCTCCCATGCTAAAGGTCACGGGTTCAATCCCGCAGGTGGTCCTAGGATTTTTTAATGGGAGTAAAAAATCCTTAGTTACGCCGTCCTTCGGAGGGGACGTTAAAAGGTGGTCCCGAGCCTGTGCGATGTCAGGTACTCGTTAAAGATCCCTATCCTAATAAAACCTGGATAGGCGAAATTTAGGACTCCCACTGTAGCATCGTCCGATTAGCCATAGTAGCATAAAGTGACGTTAAATAAATAAACAAACAATTCTTTAATGGTTTCACTCATTTTTATTTCTAACTGTATTTGGAAATGCTTCAATCGGTTTTCAAAACGGAGGTAAGTGAAAGTCGTGAGTTGCCCGCACCGGATTTTTTATTTTACCATTTTGTATTTACCAAAATATTTTGTGCTTTATCTGTTAAGACGATGTCTTAACAGAGGTGAGAAAATTTATGTTTGTGGGATGGATGGTCACCACAAAGATATGGTGTCCAAAACAAAATATTTTCGCTGTTATTTACTTCAAAAATAAATCGACCGCTGAATGAGCTATAACGGAGCTGACTCAGAAGACGAGGGAGGTAGTGCTGGCCTCTCTCGGATCCTCTGCCAAGTGAAAATAAATCTTTTGCGGGGGGGCCCCACTTCTATCTCGGGATTTATCGGCCCCAATTAGGGACGGGGTGGGGGCAGTTGTAGGGAGCTTGTTGGGCCCGCGGTCTAATGTCCTACTGAATTAATTTGTTGTGATTCCATCTGCTTGGGAGGGAGGATATCAGGCCAGAATATATTTCTAATATTAGAGCTTAGTAATAATGTTGAAATTTGGCTTAAACACAAGAGATACGTCACCATTAATATATCAAACGAAATGTTTTACTTTTCACGTATTTTCTTAAAACAATATTGTCAACAATCACTAAATAGTTGGAATTTCTAACTCCAACGCCTATAGAAATAGGATCGCCAAATAGAAAAAAGTTTCCAAAATTAAAGATTAACGCATATTAAAAAAATGCTGATTAGACAAAAGAATTATACTAAGAATTAAAGAAAATACATGAAAACCCATAAAAAAATTCTTATTGATATCAATTTAAGAATTTTTAAACAAATTCAGAAACGAAAATAAATTGTCAAAGAATTATTTACGTTGGTTTTTAAAAGAAACTTTTGCTTTATCAAATAATCTATTTACGTTATTATCTACGACAATCAGATTGTTTAATCGGTTTTTCATCACTCTCCGTTAACTTTTTCAATAGTATGTATAAGATAATATTTTTTTTCTGAAATCTTTAGCTATCCAACGGTATATTATACATACATCTATACTACTATTCTTGTGCTCACTGTTTAATGTAACACAAAAATTGCATTAAATCATATTTTTGGCACTTTTTACGCCAAGTTAAAGTATTGCGATCATGAAAATTTTTGAATTCCAGTTTTTAACGGAAATACACATTTTAAGGTACCCTGAATCCAAATAACCAAGTCCCACAAAAAGGTCTGTGTGTGTGTGTGTGTGTGTGTGTGTGGAAACTTCGGGCGGAAACGGTAAGTCCTATGAAACTGAAATTTCATATTTAAGACAAATATACGCCCGAAACGTTACAAAATCTTTTTCATCAAAATGAGCTTACCAGAAGAGGCACTTTATACCATGCATTTTGCACCTTTTATCGATTTTCTCGAATACGGTTCCGACGATTTTGGTTATCGATGTAAAATTTAATAGGCTTAAACATGATGTAGGTTTCATTCTGATTAAAATGGTCTGACATTGTTTAAATGCCGATATTTTAAATTTTCTTTCTCTAAAGTACCTTTAATTTTGTTGATTCTATAATAATAACTATATTATCTTGTTTCCACTGATGAAAAACAGCTATTGTAAATATGCAAGTTAAGCGAATTTGAAAAGCAACTAAAGGATAAAACTGAAAAAATATTTTTTTAATGCAATTTTTTGTTTTTGAACATAAGAGCAGTAATATACATGTGTGATATACCGTTGGAAAACTAAAGATTTTAGAATTATCTTATACTTAAGCTTTTAAAAGTTAATAGAGAGTGATGAAAAGAAGACCAAACTAACAGATTATTTTGGATAATAATATAATAGATTTTTTTATAAAACACATGTTTCTATATAAATTCAATTTAATTAATTCTTTAATGGTTTCAAGTATTTTTATCTCTAACTGTTTTTGAGAATTCTTTTATTGATTTTAAAAATAGAGGTAAGTGAAAGTCGTGTGTTGCCCGCACTAGATTTAAAAAAAATAATATTTCATGATATTATAGGATTTAAAAAAAAATTAATATTTGATGTTATAATCCAATATATATATATATGTGTGTGTGTGTGTGTGTGCTCTCACAAATTTTCACCTATCACTTTTTAAACTGTGTAGCCTAAAAAAAAAAAAAAAAAAATCGGGAGCCGAACTTCTAGAGCGGTATCTAGAAGTTCGGCTCCCGATTTGAGGATGAAATTCTCACAGATTTTAGACGGTAGTATAGATTAAGCCATTGGTTTTTATTTAGTTCTATAAATATTATCATATTATAAACAAGGCATTTATTTATTTAAGCGAGTAAGAGAAATACGACTTATAATAGATAAGATGAGACAATACTGGGTCAAAAGAAATCAGTAGTAGTGTGGTCCCATGTTTGCAATAATTGGAAGAAAAAAAAAAAAAAAAGATGCTGGGTTATATAATTAGAATTCAAACTGTTGAAACCAATATTGTTAAAGTGATGATGGACCTAATAAGGATGTCCACACCTACTCACTTAATATCCTCGTAGCCAATAACTTCCTAATCAAATTATAGAATGTTTACATTTTGGAATACATCTGTCTCCCTTCTCTCTACCTTAACATCATTTAGTTGACAACTGGTGTCTGTGCGGTTTGGTCTACTCTCTGTCCGTTATTTTATAAATAAATTGTTACAGTGTTAATTATTGTTAATTAATTTTACATTATTCAGTTTACTTTTATTTTAAAATAATATTTTATAAAAAAGGTTATATTATAGTGCTTAGTTTATCATTCAGTTGCTATATGAAACTATTCGGGTATCACCTCCATATTAAATTTTTTTTTTTTTTTAATCAAACTTATGTAAGTGTATATTACCTTTCATAAATATATCATTAGTTTATATATATATATATATATATATATATATATATATAGATATATATTTATGTGTCAAAATATAAATAATATGAAAAAGGAAATATTAATTGAAAACTATTATAAATTTTAATCTATTAATAAGGTATGAATATGCATTTCCCCCTAAGAATAATAAATTAAAAATACTCTTTCAACCGTAATTAATCTAAATTGCATTAATTAATAATATGTTTTATAAATACCTGAGAAACGAAAATAGACATCACTGTAGTTCTCTAGAGGCCACCGTTCTCTCAACTGCATCTTTATCTTCTTTTAGATTCAATCTTGTTCGGTTCGGGTCCGTGTCGAGTGGTTAACTTTATTTAGATTGTGTGAAAAATGTGTTATAAATGTGAAAATAATGATTTATTTAAGCTTCTTAATGGCTCTGTCATTTTATTAGTTATTTTCGTTTCGAAATGTGTTTTAAAGAAAAAGACAGGCAATGGTAAATTTGAAGATAGAAGGCCATATTGAGATCTTTCGACATTAAGGTAAGAATTTAAAATTATGCATGATAATAATGTTGTTTTTTTAGGAATTTTCTATAACATAATCTATAACATAAATGACTGTTGACAATGTTAATGACTTATTTGAAATATAATCAATTATATTTAAATTATGATTAATTATGAATTATATACCACTGTTCTTTTGTGTCTAATCTGCATTATTAATTTCCTTTTAGTTATTACTAGGAAAAAGCCAATTAAAAACATAATAATGTATATTAATATAATTTATAGACCATGAAATTTTAACTGTATCATTATCATTATATTTTTCTTTATCATATTAATAAACATATTTATTAGATTTATTGAATATTAAATAGATGATACATTTGGAAACTTGGTTATATAAATATTCGGATATGTATTAAAAATTTTACATTTAAAAATGAAATATTTGAACAGTTCCAAGTAAGAGAATATTTCTGATTATGGGAAAATTAACAAAAAAAAAACTTTAGCCAGAGCTGTGCACTGTATATATTAATTCTCATCTCAAACCCTGTTATAACTGTATATTATTTTATATATTTAAAGATATATTCATTATTGTTTCAATATATAGATTTCAAAAAAAAGTTATCATATTTTTTTAATAAAAAGCCTCCTCTATCAGCTTCCGCCAATAGTCTTGGTGTTTTGCAGATCTGGCAACATTGCTAATAGCGAAATAAAGAACCAACAAAGTCAGAACTAAATACTGTACTAGAATCTTAAAACCTATATAAGTTAATAAATATAAATATAAAAATTATACATTTTATATAAAATATTAACATATTTAGGAGAAAATGTATTAATTTAAAACTTAGTTCAAATTACTGTCTCAATATAAGTGGTGGAACTGGCAACATTGCTAATAGCTAAATTAAAAGCCACCAAAGCCAGCACATTTAACTTATTACATTCATCTCAAACCTTATTATATATTTATTTTAAACAGTTTTTCTAGCATTTTATTAATAAAAGTGTTCGATCTGAATGTTTCATTGATTAAGAAATATAAAATCGTTCTATAAAACATTTACAATTCAGTACTAGATAATTTTAAATATTTCAAAACTAGCGAAATTAAGAATCCGTCAAATGTTGAACTTTTTAACTAGCATCTATTTATTTTAATATGTTGATTTTAAATAATTATTTTATCATTTTAATAATATTCGCTTGATTTAAATATTGTAGTTATAAAGTTATCTTTTTTACTTAGGTAATAAATTAGGGTGATAAACGCCATGTTGAATTCAGTTCAGGTATAAATATTTTTCGTTATTTCTCTTTACAAAATATACAGTGAGAGTAAAAAGTATTCGGAATCCACAACCATTCCGTAATTTACTTGCTTTTAATTTATTTTATATATGTTTTAAAGGTAACCAAATTTATTTAGAACATGTGCAAAAAGTGTCATAAATGTGAAAACAGTGGTTTATTTAAGTTTCTTAATGGCTCTGTCATTTTTTTATTTATTTTCGTTTCGAAATATGTTTTAAAGAAAAAGACAGGCAGTCTTAAAGTTGAAGATAGGAGGCCATATTGAAATCTTTCGACATAAAGGTAAGAATTTAAAATTATGCATGATAATTGTTTTTTTGTTTGTTTTTTTAAGGTATTTCCTTCAACATATTTTATTATATTTCATAAATGACTGTTAAATATCTTAATGACTATTTTTTGAAACATAATCAATTTACTTTCAATATGAATAATTTAATATGTAATGTAAGTTTCATTCTGATTGAAATAGTATGACAGGGCTTAAATGGCGATATTTTTATTTTTCTTATTTTAAAGTACCTTTAACTTAAGAACAGTAATATACATGTATAATATACCGTTGGAATGCTAAAGATTTAAAAAATTATAAAATCTTATACATACCATTGTAAAAGTTAACGGAGAGTGATGAACAGCCGATAAAACAAACTGATTGCCGTAGATAATAATATAATAGATTGTTTGATAACACATGTTTATATTAAAATCCAATGTATATCATTCTTTAACAACTTATTTTCGTTTCCAAATTTATTTAAAAATTCTTAAATTGATATAAATATTAGAGGTAAGTGAAAGTTGTGTGTTGCGCGCGCCAGATTTTTTCGTTTATTTGTTTATTAAATTCACCCAACATTCATATTTAGCTGATATTGATGTGCCCAATTATTTGAAATCTATAAAATTAAAGGTACTTTATAGGTGGAATAGTCAGGAATCAGTCATTTTTTGATTTTTTTTTTTAATTTTGCCAACGTTTCGGCTCAAGCTTGTAAGCCATCATCAGGGCTACAAACATCAAAACAAAAGAGATAAATATTAATTTGATAATTTTCTTTTGAATGTAGTGACAATGATAACATTTGAAATAATACAGAAAATATACCAACATACTTAAATATTATTGATACAAATAATGATAATATGATACATAATCTGATGATGATAAGCATAACAAATTTTACAGAACTTTAGACTTTAATATAGAAGTAAAAAAAAAAAAAAATATATATATTCATAAACGTACCATTACTGAGCCATGTCCAAGCATAGACTGAGGAAATAAACTTGGTCTTTTGTTCTGATGTTTGAAGCCCTGATGATGGCTCACAAGCTTGAGCCGAAACGTTGGCAAAATTAAATTTTTTTTTTCAAAAAATGTCTAATTCCTGACAATTCCACTGATAATAGTTTCTACAGTCGACTATACATCCTCAATATAAAGGTACTTTAAAATAAGAAAATAAAAAATATCGCCATTTAAGCCCTGTCAGACTATTTCAATCAGAATAAAACCTACATCATATAAAACTTATCAAATTTTACATCGATATAGCGAGTTTAATCAAAATCGTTAGAGCCGTTTTTGAGAAAATCGTAAATAGGTGCAAAATGTATGGTATAAAGTGGCTCTTCTGGTTTGCCGATTTTGATGAAAAATTTGTTGTAACATCTCGGGCGTAAAATTGTCTTGAAAATGAATTTTCAGTTTTGTAGGACCTTTCATTTTTGCGCTAAACTTACCACACACAGACCTATTGTGGGAACTTGGTGATTTGGACTCAGGAGACCCTAAAACGCGTACTTCCGTTGAAAACTTGAATTATAAAATTTTCACAATCGCAATACTCCTCCTTACTATATATTTCATATATAGGTAAGTCAAAATAAAATTTAATATTTGGTGTTATTATCAGAACTTTTTTTAGTCCTTTCCCTTTCCCTTGACTTTGTGAACTGTCACAATACAATTTTCACCTGCCTCTTCTCTCACTGTGTAGCGCGGCCTTAGTTTGAAAATCTGGTGCGGGCAACACACGACTTTCACTTACCTCCATTTTTAAAATCAATGAAAGAATTTTCAAATACAGTTAGAGCTAAAAATACGTGAAACTTTTAAAGAATTAATTAAATTAAATTTATATAGAAACATGTGTTTTATTAAAAAATCGATTATATTATTATCTAGAACAATAAGTTAGCTTTATCTTCATTTCATCACTCTCTATTAACTTTTAAAAGCTTGTGTATGAGGTAATATTTATTCTAAAAGCTTTAGCTTTCCAACGGTATATCATACATGTATATTACTGCTCTTATGTTATGAAAAATAAAATAAATAATAAATATTTTTTCAGTTTTCTCCTTTAGTTGCTTCTCAAATTCGCTCAACTTGCATATTTAGCTGTTTTTCATCAGTGGTAACAAGATAATATAGTTATTTTTATAGAATCAACAAAATTAAAGGTACTTTAGAGAAATAAAATTTAAAATAGCGGTATTTAAGCCCTGTCCGACCATTTTAAGCCAAATGAAACCTACATGATGTCAAAGCCCATTAAATTTTACATCAATATAGCGAGTTTAATAAAAATCGTCGGAACCGTTTTTGAGAAAATCGGAATAAAGGTGCAAAATGCATGGTATGAAGTGGCTCTTCTGGTAAGCTCATTTTGATAAAAAAATTTTGTTACGTCTCGGGCGTATAGTTGTCTTAAATATGAAATTTCAGTTTCATAGGACTTACCGTTTCCGCCTGGGAGTAACCACACACACACACACACACACGCAGACCTTTTTGCGGGACTTTGTTATTTGGACTCAGAGGACCCTAAAACGTTTATTTCCGTTAAAAACTGGAATTCGAAAATTTTCACGATCGCAATACTTCCCCTGACTATATATAGTAAGTGAAAGTAAAAAAAAGTAAAAAAAAAACCTTGGATAAATAATTTTTATAACGATTCCCCGAATATGAAAAGCCTCCTAAAAGGTGTTACAAAACCTGATGATACGTTTGCTCGGGGAAATGGATGAGAACCTTACTCACAGGAAGACGGATGAGTCCACTTTTCATAGTTTGGCCAGCGTCCAAAAGTGCTCCTCGGTTCGGAATTAGACGTATTAAATATATTATTTTTCACCGAGGAAAAAGAAATGGGGCTGGAAATAGATGGAGCGGGGTAGGCCCGAAGATCCCCGTGGCTGGGAGGGAGATGGGAAGAGACAAGACAATAAATCCGTAGGGAATGGATGTTCTAGAATAGCCCTTGACAAATGGGAGTTATGCACGTTTGCAATATCTCCTCCCTCTCTTTATCGTTTCCAACATTAGAAATCTTTTATTGTCTCCCTTTATTGTATCGTTCTCATTTTTAAGGAGAAGTTATTGTGTGTATTAAAAGAACCGGACACTTTTATATTTAAAGGGATTTAAAAAAATAAAAACAGCTGTACCTCTACAACTCAGGAAGGTTCCTAGGCTAGTAAATGGAAAGTTCGTACTGTTTATAGAAGTAACAGCTGTACAGTGTGCTACATCGATGACAATATAATCAATAAAGAATAATATTGGGCTGTTTCACATGAAATGTCCGTTTTTATAGTTACTGAAATACATAAAGGATTTTGCAGGTCTCTGTTGTTTTCTTCCGAATGTTTACATATTTAAAGTAAACAGCTACTAATCCTCTACCTTTGTATTATAAACATTAGCTTCCCAATCAATTACCCACTTTTTAGTATACCTCCAAATATGAACATGAAATATTTGCAAGGCGTTTGGGGAAGGGAGTGTTAATGAACGGACCATTCGCCGTTGGTTTGCTAAGTTTGCTGGGGAAACCGACTTGGAAAACTTGCCCCGAAGAAGACCTCCGTCCGTAATAGACAACGATGTCCTCAGCCATACAGTAGAAGGAAATCCCTACCAAACTGTTAAAGGACTCTCAGCACAACCAAATGCAAGTGCATCTACCATTTCCAGACATTTAAAAAGCTCGATACATGGGTACCTCATGATCTCACTGAGCGGCAGCAAGACCCCATGTTGGACCCCGTGCAAAAATTGGAAGAACTGGGCTACGAAGTTCTTCCGAAACCACCATATTTAAATGAAGGTGAATAATTCGAATAAAATTATCTTGTTTTCATATCGTATTATTAATAAAAATCCTTTACCTTGAAAACGGACATTTCATGTGACACAACCCAATATATTAATGGTATAACTGTTTATATAGTTGTTTAAAGGCAATACATTTTTATATTACACAATTAATGAAGTAAATAGTTATATAATACAATGACATGATATACATTTAGAGACACTAAACAATGGCAGCTCTCCATAAAATTACTCAATATATTTTAGCTGTAACGTAATCGTGGTATATAGTCACGTTTGCAACATAAATGTGATTGATATACATTTATCCAACAAATGGGGACATTTTCAATTGAAAACAACTATGATAAATGTAATTGTTAAAAATATAATATTTATATTTCTTGAAAATGTATACGTCTTATAATAATGGAATTGTTGTTGACCATTTTGACTATATGGTAAAGAAGTAGGTTAAGGATGGCTGCACACAAGAAAACACACCAGTAAGGAAAAAAAAAATAATGTGTTTTATTGGTAGTTTCTTTGTGACCACATCCCCTAACAACTGCTCCATCATATTGGTTTTATAGTTACTACTCATAAACGCATTTATGCAATATTTAAATAAAGACAAAATAAAATATTAGCGAAACCGCGGGTTACAGCTTGTAATATATATATATATATATATATATATATATTAGAGATAGATATATTTAAAAATATATTAGAGACAGAAAATAGTTTTATCAATTTCAAAATTGTTAAAACTAATTTCTGCCTCCAATCTTAAATTATAAAAATTATCTAAGAAATAGTTTTTAGCTGACAGACAGTTGCTGAAGAAGGCAGACTAACTTCTTGAGAACCTGCCTCCTGCCCCACCCTACTCCAACTTTAATTAATATCCCACCTAAAGAGTTCACTCTACTTTTATTCTTTTTTTTTTTCTCTCCTTTGTACCTTGAGATAAGTTTTAATCTCGAGAAATAGGGAATAGCTCATTAATGTAATCAAAATTAGCGTTGATGGGGGGGGGAGAGGGGGAGGAAGTTCAAATAAAGAGAGCTTTTCCAAATTTCTAGCGTCAAATTTTGCCTTATATTAAATGAATCTTTAACAAGGAATTACTTGAGTGAAGGTCTCGCTCAAAGCAGCTCGTTTATTGAAGTCGCTTCCTTAATCTTGTAATCGATCCTTCCCAGAATCGACTTTACTTACTCAAGACACTGTAGTATACGAGTATTTATGTCAAGGATAAAGTGTAATTTCATCACTATTATATGATTAATCGATTTAAATATATTTAAAACATAATTTATTTATTTTTATAATGTATTCCTTATAAAAAAATGAAATCCAGGAAGAAATAAAGTCCCGGTTAAAGGTGAGAAATGCGTGTTATTATTCAGTTGCTAAATTACTTAGCTCGCTTTACTTTATTACTTGTCTAAAAACTTAAGGTTAGAATTAATAAAACTATTATTCTCAACGGTTCTTTACGGATGTGAAACGTGGCCGCTTACTTTGAAGAATGAACAACGCTTTAAGGTTTTCGAAATAAGGTATTGCAAAAAATATTTGGTCCGAAGAGAGATTAGGCCACTGGGGAGTTTAGAAGGTTGCACAACGCGGAATTGCGGAACTTGTATTCTGTGAATATAATTGAGCTGATTGCATCGCGGAGGCTCAAATCGGCGAGTGAAGTTGTTGGGCTCGATGACGAGCGGATTGCGAGAAAGTTGGTATTTGCTGATCCGACTGGTAGGCGTCCGAAAGGTAGGCCGAAGCGTAGATGGGAGGATTGCGTTAAGGCTGATCTCGGGGGCTTGGGCTTGAATGGTGAACATTGGACGAGTCTGTGTAGGCGGACTTTGGTGGTATCGGCATCGAACCTTCGGGTTCGCTAAGCCTATTATTATTATTATTATTATTCCTTATAAAAGATGTCGTGGTCTAGAGGATAGAGTACTAATATACTGTTCTCCCGGTCCTAGTTTCGAATTAATTCTTCTGTTATTTATGACGTAGAGTGATACCGGGGTATAGAGATCCTCCTGGGGCACACCCAGCTCTATTAAGTGGTTACCCGAAAATTGTTGAAAAATTTTGCGTCTCAACATGATATAGGCGTGATTCACATCCCTTGAAAGTGTATGGCCTATAAACAGTACTAATCTCTTCCTTCAAGGGTTTTAGAGTTACAAGTTTGTTCTTTTTTTCGTTACAAAACAATAATTCTGGATACATACGGATTATTGTTTTGGAACAAAAACCATACAAACAAATAGAGATAAATTATTGGTTAAATGTTCAATATTAATGATAAATAATTGGTTCTTGATTCTTCCCAGAACGTTTCACTCGTGATTATTTTGAGTCTACGTTTTAGATGTTTTCAGGATTCACTGCGCTATATTAAATTAAATAAAAGTTATTATTATAAAATTGTATACCAATTAAAAATTCAGTATTAGTACAAACCAACGTTTCATAAACGTCTAAATTTTTCAAACAGTTCATGTATTTTTTTTATGCCATCTTTTGTTTTTGAACATAAGAACAGTTATAAAAACAATTGACGATCGAACTAAACTTAAAAAAATTTCCTACAAATTGACACAATTCCTGACGGAACATGGAGGAGCCAGAAGCTATTTATTTCGATTCAAACTAACAGACGACAAAATCTGTAAGTGTGACGGTAAAAGCGAACAGACATCCGACCATCTTTTATTCGATTGCAGTAAACTGGATAAACATAGACACAAACTGATCTCAACAGTCCTACTTAACGGAGACCAATGGCCGCCTTCCAAGTGTGACCTTCTTACAAAATATTTTTCAAAATTTGATGAATTTGTGGACCGGGTGGACTATGCAGAATTAGAGAAATAGCAACAACAGGCAATGACTCGTTATTAATTTTATTTCATTTAATTTCACTGTTACTAATACTAGTCAATTAGTTAGTTAGTTTGTATTATTTCGTTAAGTAGTTATAACAAATGAATTATTTATTATTTGTTACTGGTTTATTTGTTTAGTCAATTAGTTAGTATTATTTTGTTAATAATTAATTTATCAGTTTATATTTATTAGTTTTATTTAACTTATTTGATTTTTTATGTAACTTAATGTTCTGTAACATAATTTATATTATGTAATAAAAATACGCGTTGTATCGCAAGATGGTACGCGTAGAAATAAATGCACCCATTGCAGGGTTACTGTAATGAGGAAAACCGTAACAGTTATCTTATACACAAGCTTTTAAAAGTTAATAAAGAGTGATGAAAAGCCGATAATACTAACTGAATATTTTAGATGATAATATAATAGACCTTTTTATAAAACACACGTTTCTATAGAAATTCAATTTAATTAATTCTTTAATGGTTTCACTCATTTCTATCTCTGACTGTGTTTGAAAATTTTTCAACCGATTTTAAAAACGGAGGTAAGTGAAAATCCTGTGTTACCCGCACCAGAATTTTTGCTTTACCACAATGGATGCTCTGCATAAAACACTGAAAATTGTGTAAAGTGGGTCTCATTTTTCGTTGCTGGCTCACGGACTATACGGCAAGTATCGTCATATCAGTTGGTTTTAGTGAAAAATAAATTTATTTAATTTAATTTTTCTTGTAAATTTGTTCAAATTTATGTGAATTATTCTATCTGTTCTTGAAATGAAGAAGAAGTGATTATATCCTTTGACTCCTCGTCAAACATGGCAATTACTCTCCCCACCATGACTGGACTCCCACGACCCCAGAACTCACCTCCTCCCACCTCCCACCTCCTGGTTACCCCTGCTCTCCTGATGGGCGATGATGGAGGAAGCCATCAAGGAGAGGTGGAATTTATGCGGCCAGTGCTGCAGAGCTCAGCCACCTGTGGCTCCTATATTAGGGGCCTCCTCTCGTCAACTCATAATCCTTTCCTCTTCTGGGCCATTTAGTGAAACAACGTAGTGATAAAAAAAAAAAAAAAAAAATCTGGTGCTCTCAACATAAGAGTTTTACTTACTCCGGTAGCTAAAATCCATTAATGATATTTTAAATTTCCTTCCACTAAAGTATCTTTAATTTTGTTGATTCTATAAAAAATAACTATATTATCTTGTAAGAAAACATGAAATCCAGGAAGAAATAAAGTCCCGGTTAAAGGTGGGAAATGCGTGTTATTATTCAGTTGCTAAGTTACTTAGTTTGCGGCTTCTATCTAAAATCTTAAAGGTTAGAATTTATAAAACTATTATTTTTCCAACGGTTCTTTACGGATGTGAAACGTGGCCGCTTACTTTGAAGGATGAACAACGCCTTAGGGTTTTCGAAAATAAAGTATTGCGTAAAATATTTGGTCCGAAGAGAGATGAGGCCACTGGGGAGTTTAGAAGGTTGCACAGCGCGGAATTGCGGAACTTGTATCCTGTGAATATAAATGACCTGGTTGCATCGCGGAGACTCATATGGGCTAGTAAAGTTGTTGGGCTCGATGACGAGCGGATTCCGAGAAAGTTGGTATTTGCTGATCCGACTGGTAGGCGTTCGAAAGGTAGGCCGAAGCGTAGATGGGAGGATTGCGTTAAGGCTGATCTTCGGAGCTTGGGCTTGATTGGTGAACATTGGACGAGTCTGTGTAGGCAGAATTTGGTGGTATCGGCATCTAACCTTCGGGTTCGCTAAGCCTATTATTATTATTATTATCTTGTAACCATTGATAATTAACAGCTAAATATGCAAGTTGAGCGAATTTGATGAACAACAAACGGAGATAACTGAAAAAAATATTTTTTTAATGCAATCGTTTGTTTTTGAACGTATAATTGACTTATAATATACCCTTGGAAAGCTAAATATTTTAGAAAAAATATTATCTTATACACATGCTTGTAAAATTTAATAAAGATTGATAAAAAACCGATAAAACTAACTGATTATTATAGATAACAATATAATAAGGTTTCAATAAAACACATGTTTCTATATTAATTCAATTTAATTAATTCTTTAATGGTTTCACTCATTTTTATTTCTAACCGTATTTGAAAATGCTTTAATCGATTTTTAAAACAGAGGTAAGTGAAAGTCGTGTATTTCCCGCGCCAGATTTTTTTTTTTATCACAATACAAAAATCGTTATATTTTAAACATTAAAAATACAAAAACAACAAACTTTTTAATCGGTGTAAGGAAACCAGTTTGAAAAGGCTTTTTCAAATCTAAAACTATGTGGATTGGGTCTTAGTATCGACCAAATTCACCCCTCCTTGATATTTTCTCGTATTTTTACAAGAGTTTCTTGATATATATCTTGCGGGTAGTTTTATTCTCCAAGTGGATTCATCAGGCTTTTTTTTTTTTTTTTTTTTTTTTTTTTGTACTTTTTTAAAAATAATTTAATTGACGGATTATTTAATTTGCTTAACAGAAAGTCAGCCTGCACAAAACGCTTGACATAAATCTTAATAACAGTTGGATTTACTGTCTCCGCTTGAGGTAGACATTGTGATTAAACTTTGCTTTAATTTTGACTTTTGTTCTTTGTTCGATTTGTGAGACCATACACACATTGATGCACTTGCTGCGGAGGTAAGTATACTAAAATTGGAACGACATTAGCCTAGTCGTGAACATTAAAATAAAACATATAAATAAGAATTCGCCAAAATAGAAAGTAGGTAAAGCAAACGAAACCTTGAAAACACATCAGTCAATCCCTCTTCGACGACAGCCAGAATGACGCTCAGTTCTTGGAGCGGGTGAAGAAGAGAGGGAGGTTGGAGGAAGGTGGGGATGATTAACTACATCCGTCCTCAAGAAAGGGCTGTTAATCTAAAATTTATGAGGAGGCGGTGGTGGGGAGAATCTCATCGACTCTTCTCTCTCCAAAAAGTACATTAATGACTTGATTGATGATTTTCTACCACCTACTCTACTAGTCCTTACTCCATCGGTTTGTAATCTTGGGTCTTCCTTATCAGATATGTATACTGCGCTTCATTCTTCATATATTTTACAAATATATTTTACTGATATTTAGCGATCTTCTTTTCCGTAATTTACATGTAAATGTACTACTGAATTACATCAACCAGAAGTAGTTAGGATTTGTTATTTATTACTTTCACTTACTATATATAGTAAAAAGTATTACTTGAACTAAAGAATACCATGAACTAAAGATAAAAAATATTATCTCATACACAAGCTTTTAAAAGTTAATAGAGAGTGATGAAAAGAAGATAAAACGAACTGATTATTTTAGATAATAATATAATAGATCTTTTAATAAAACACATGTTTCTATTGAAATTCCATTTAATTAATTGATTTTAAAAACGGAGGTAAGTGAAAGTCGTGTGTTGCCCGTACCTGATTTTTTTTCTTTCACTTGCCTATGTAAAATATTTTTCGTATTCTAGTTTCAATGGGAATACGCGTTTTAGGTTTCCCTGTGTAAAAATGACCAATTTTCGCAAAAAGGTCTGAGTGTGTCTGTCGTAAGTCTAGCGCTAAATCGAAAAGTCTTAACAAAACTGAAATATCATATTAAAGACAACAATACGCCCGAAATGTTACTTTTTCTCTAAAAAACGGCTGCCCTTAAGTGCCGCTTTAAACCCTGCATTTAGTACCTTTTTACGATTTGGATTAAACTTTATATATTGATGTAAAATTTAATGTGCTATAATATCATGTAGGTTTAGATCTGATTGAAATAGTCTTAGAGGACTTAAATCCCGACATTTTAAATTTTCTTCTTCTTAAGTACCTTTGATTTTGTAGAATCTATAAAAATAACTATATCGTCAATTTATTACTGATAAATATATAATTTGTACGAATACGATATCCAACTAAAAGAGGACCAAAAATATTTTATATGCAATTCCAGTGTTTTTGAACATAAAAACAGTAATATAGACGTAAAATATACCGTCAAAATCGAAAGCTAAAGATTTTAGAAAAATTATTATATTATACACGAATTTGTAAAAGTTATGTAAAAGTTGGAGAGTGATGAAAAGCCGATAAAACTAACTGATTGTCATAAATAATAATATAATAGATTATTTAATAAAACACACGTTTCAAACTGAAATTCAATGTGATTAATTCTTTAACAATGTATTACTTTCACTTACCTATATATCTGTGGCGGTCGTGAATAAGTGGTTAAGTCAAAATCTTTTATTTTACAGGTGAGCGACTTAAACTTTACGTAATACCCAAAATAGAGTTATAACATACAGCTATCTTTCCACCTGAAATTTCTTCCTTCAAGAAATTTTTTTAACCAGTTGAATACGACGGTGGGAGACGGTCTGAGGGAGCGATACGTGGAGTTAACTCATTTTTGATATAACTCGAGTTATCCAGTCTTTCACGACCGCCACAGATATTAAATATATAGTAAGGAAAAGTATTGCGATCGTGAAAATCTTCAAATTAGATTTTTCATTGAAAACACATGTTTTAGGGTTTCCTGAGTCCAAATTACTAGTAGGTCTAGCGCAAAAACGAATAGTCGTATGAATCTTTTTTTTTTTTATATATTGTATTGACATTTACAACTGTATATTATAATAAATCAAGTAAATATGCTGATAAAAGATAGTGTACATGAAAAATATGAAGAGAAACTGCCCATTAGCAGCACTCTGTATGAATCTTAAATTTTTATATTAAAGACAACTATACGCTCGAGATGGTTACAGCAATATTTTCATCAAAACTAGGCAACTTTTTTAGAATGTGTAAACATTATTGAAGAAGTAAACATGATTTTATAAACACTGAAAGCATTAAATTGAAATATTGAAAAACGCTATGAACTTATTTTCCAACCCGATAGATTATTAAGTAAGTCATTCTGATGCTCATCGCCTGAATAAGTCAGCTGTTCAACTAGCCTAAGGTTTTATTTTATATTACCTCGCTGGCCAGGGTTTGCATCATCCGATTCGATTATTAATAAAATCGATATCTATCGAACTATAAATGTTTCAATAGTAAAACGGAATTACTTCTAGGATGAGCGCGGAAGGCATGGAGTCCATTAGATAGGTTTCCTTAGATAGATTGGTCTTAGCGGTAACTAATTCATCGAGGGTCGTTATGGATACCGGGGACACAAGAGACACACCTGAATATTTCAGCCAACTAAATGCATTATTCCACAGCCTCACCTGGTCTCGGGCTGTGTCGATCGATATTCTTTGAATAATATATCAGGAAATAATTAAAACCGGCTGGCCTAATCACATCTTAAAATTTAAGGAACGCTTTAAACTATTATTATTTCATATTCGTAGTTATCGACCAAAAATGAAAATACTTGACATGGCTCACTGGCCCTGATGATGGCTCACATGTTTGAGCCGAAAAGTCAGCAAAATTTAAATATTTTTCACATGACTTACGCTTTATATTTATCAAAGCTGACAAGTTGATGTGCCTAATTTTTGAAATCTATAAAATTAAAGGTACTTTAGTTCATGAAAATTTAAAATATCCGCATTTAAGCCCTGTAGGACTATTTTAATCAGAATAAAACCTACATCATATTAAAGCTTATCAAATTTTACATTGATATAGCGTGTTTAATCAAAATCGTTAGTGCAGTTTTTGATAAAATCGTAAAAAGGTGCAAAATGTATGGTATAAAGTGGCTCTTCTGGTTAGCTGATTTTGATGAAAAAGGTTTTGTAACATCTCGGGCGTATAGTTGTCTTAAATATGGAATTTCAGTTTCATAGGACTTTTAGTTTACGCGCAGGAGTTACCACACACGGACACACACACCCTCTGACCTTTTTGCGGGACTTGGTTATTTAGACTCAGGGGACCCTAAAACGTGTATTTCCGTTAAAAGCTGGAATTCTAAAATCTTCACGATCGCAATACTTCCCCTTACTATATATAGTAAGTGAAAGTTATAGATAAATAATTTTTTTTTTTTTTATTCGTATATATTACAATTTGTCATAATAGACAATAATAATAGTGCTACAGGATCTCACTCATACAATATTTACAATATAAACAAAAGGAAAGTCAAAGTACATAAAATAAAATAAAAATAAATAAACGTATACAATAACAAAATTTATAGACAAAATAAATACAAATAAATGAAGTTAACAAATAAATAAACAAAACATGTCACATTCATACCTATGTACAATATTTACAATCAGCTCGGGAACCCCAGACGGGGCTTGTCCCCCCACTTATGGAAGGACAAGCAGAGTCCAAAGGATCCCACCAGCGCCTCCCTCTCAGCCGCATCACTGGTGAGAGCCAGCGGAAGCTAAGTAAGGGCGCCACAGCCACAATCACACCGCACATGAGAGGAGAATCTGACCAGTGTCAGAACTCCAGAATAGGTGTTTACAATATGTCTCGGGGCCACTGCCGTTTCAACCTTCTAGGAGGGTCGTATGGATGAGTGGAGCTGGATAGGGATTGTGCTAGAGGATTAGGATGATGAATGAGGTTCTGGTGGAATTTGGAAAATTTAGATGGAATCAGGTCTGAAATAAATGGAACATTAAGGTCGTGGTGTAAGGTATAATTGGAGACATAATAAGGAGCATTTACTATTGTTCGGAGGACTTTGGATTGAAAGGATTGAATGCGTTTGATGTTAGAACGTTTGGCTGTTCCCCACAGTTCAAGTCCGTAGGTCCACATTGGCTTCAGTATTGTCTTGTAAAGTAATAATTTGTTGTCAACTGTAAGCTTAGATTTTCTGTTTAGTAGTCTGTATAACTGTCCGAATCGTCTGTTGAGTTCTTTTCGTTTAAGTCTTGTATGTGGGTTCCACGTCAATCTTTAGTCTAGTAGTAAGCCAAGATACCGGACTGTGTCTGAGGAAGGAAGCGGTATGGAATTGAAATGAACCATTGGACAGGATTGGCGTCGAAGGGTGAAGGTGACGTGGGTGCATTTGCTTTCATTAACCTTAATACGCCAAGCATTACACCAGTCCTCGATAAGACAAAGGTGTCTTTGCAGGATTAAGGATGCTATTTCAGGATCGGAATTGGATGATAGGATGGCGGTGTCATCTGCAAATGTTGCCAGAAAGGTGTCAGGATGATTAGGAATATCAGCAGTGTAAAGGATGTAGAGGACGGGTCCCAAGACGCTGCCTTGAGGAACACCGGCCTCAATGGGATAAAAGTTAGAAAATTCTACACCACAGCGAACTCGGAAGGAGCGGTTTGAGAGATAGGATCGTAGAATGAGGTATAGAGACTGGGGTAAATGCGTTTTAAGCTTGAAGAGTAATCCGGTGTGCCATACCCGGTCAAAAGCTTGCGCTATGTCCAGAAACGCACCAGAACAATACTCTTTGCATTCAAGGGCTGAGGAAATATGGTCTACAACTCGGAGTCCTTGTTGAACAGTGGAATGATGAGCACGGAAACCAAACTGATGGGAAGGAAGATTTTGTGATTCTAATATAGGCAGGATTCGTTTTAGAAGGAGTTTTTCAAACACTTTTGAGAGGATGGGGAGTAGACTAATAGGTCTGTAGGATGAAGTGTTGCTGGAAGGTTTACCTGGTTTTAGGAAGAGAATGATTGTGGAATGTTTCCACAAGAGAGGAAAATAGGTGGTGCGTAGGATGCAGTTGTAGATATAGGTAAGGAATATAATAGCTTTCTGCGGAAGTTGACGGAGGATCTGGGGGGTAAGGAGATCATGTCCAGGAGATTTACGGAGGGTCAGTTTCTGGAGAAGATATTTAACCTCAGAGGGATTAATAGCTTTAGGAGGTAGGGAAAGAGGTATTGGTGACAAAAGGAAGTCTTGTACTGCTGCGGTATGATTGCTTTGGGATTCCGGGTGAGGAGTGAATACTTTGGAGAGGTGTGTGGCGAATTCCTCGGCTTTATCTTCATCAGACGCAGCCCAGGAGTCGTCACCACGCCGGAGAGGATGGGAAACTTGATGGGATTTTAAAATCAGTAAGTGAAAGTAATATAAAAAAATAAAAATAGAAAAGATAACTATATGCTTAGGATGTTACAGTAAATATTTCACAAGAATGCTGTGAAATAGTCTAATAGTAGTTATTTGCAAAATATATGGTAATTTTATTTTTTTTTTTATTTTTTTTTTTTATTGCGTGATTTCAAAGATAAGGGCTGTATGTTAGTGAAAGCAATATTTCTTGAGACCTCAAACTTGTCTAACATTACACGGCTCTAGCTTTTTATGATAACAATATTGAACTAATATATATATATATATATATATATATATATATATATATATATATATATATACAAGCTGTAACCCGCGGCTTTGTTCGCGAATATTTTATTTTGTCATTATTTGAATTTGCCTAAATGCGTTTAATAGTAAAGCGCATATGATAGAGCAGCTTTTATTTTTTTCTTACTGGTGTGTTTCTTGGTGGTTGCACCCTCAACCAACTTCTACAGCATAGTCAAAACGGTCAACAACTACTCCATTATTATAAGACGTATACATTTTAAAGAAATATAAATATTATAATTTATAATATATAAATATAAATATATTAGACTTGGTTATTTGGACTCAGGGGACCCTAAAACGTGTATTTCCGTTGAAAACTGGAATTCGAAAATTTTCTAGATCGCAATACTTTCCCTTACTATATATTTTTATATATAGCTAAATGGAAGTAAAAATGAAGAAATAACTCTTTCAGGTTTACGAGAATAACTTTCTACGACAAAAAAAATTTCCGAAGTCGGATGAGCCCACAGGGCAATTTAGAACCGGAAAAAATGATGTAACACATAATCAGTGAACGGAACCCTATGACGTAGCAAATATTTTATCATGAGACATTTCATAACCCTGGCCATGTGATACAGATAATTATTCAAAGATATTTGGATTTATTAAAACCGTTTAGAAATAGGAATATTTTTCTTCTTTGTCCTATTGGTTCATTATTTTCAATAATAAATCTTTGTAATCGACCAAAAAAAAAATAAAAAAGCTAAGCCTGCGTGACTAGGTATTCGCTAAAGTTCTATATCGTAGTTATATATATATATATATATATATATATATATATATATATATATATATATATATATATATAATATATATATATATATATATATATATGTATAGCATCGTCCGATTTGCCATATTAGCATGAAGTGGAGTTAAATTTATTACAAAAATTGGTAATGTTCCTTATCAGACGATGCTACAATGGGAGTCATAAACTTTTCCTATCCACGTTTAATAAGGGAAGGGATGTATCACAAGTACCTGGTACCCTACATTCTGAACTATTTGCGGTCCTCCCCATAAAAAATCCTAGGGCCAACCAGCTGTCAAGTTTAAATTCGCAACCTCGAGTAAAGAAAGCTCTGATTTAATTATAAGCCATTTGACCCCTTTCCTGTAATTTTAACAATGTCAAAAAAACAAATACATACAATTAAAACTAAACAAAGGTATTACTATGTTGGGTGGCATAAAGGGTAATAAAATTATTTTACTTAACATATACATATATTTATAACGGAGTACATATTATTATACATAAACACTTGGTACAGTAAGGCATTGTTATTATCGAGAATACTGAGGTTCCGATTTACCCCAGGTACTCCGCTCTCCCGGCATTAGCAGTGGAGGGGTCTATTTTTTGTATAGCCCTACTAAGAAACGTTTTTGCTTTAAGCCCGGAAACCGTTCTATTTGAAATGATTCTAAATTATTTCTATTCCTCCCAATATTCTCGATACATAGCAGTATGTACACTTACTATGTTACGGCCGATACTTTTCTAAGGCATCAGTGACTCCGAAACTGTTTTAATTAATATAAAAATTTTCTGTTATTATTTTATAAAACTATTAGATTTCTTTTCTTAAGGTATCATGTTTATCAATTCTTTATTGGGATCAGGTGGCATAAAGCGGAGTAAAGTAATTAACTTATAATACGCATTTATTTATAAAATAGTATATATTATTACACAAGAAAACATGGTAGAGTGAGGCATTGTTCATTATCGAGAATACTGAGGTTTGTTCAGATTTACCATATAATATCACATGAAAAAGGTACCTTCGGACATAATTGCAAAAATCTTCCCTGGCTTGACACCCGACGTGGCTGGACTTCCGCTTCCTATCCTGTCCGGGCTAAGACTCCCCAGGCAGAGGGCTATCCCTGCTCTAGGAGTGGAGGAGTGTATTTTTTGCATAGCCCTTCATGGAAACCTTCCTCTTTGTAGCCTGGAAACAGTTATATTTTATACTATCACTTCTAATCGTCGCAATGATTAAAATTATTTCTATTTCCTGCCAGTATTCTCGATACATTCGTCGTGAACCTACGACATCCTGCCCAACAGTGCCTTTAATAATATTCCGCTAGCCCCGGTTGAACAGATTCGCTATCTAGGACTCCTACTTGACAAACGTCTTACTTGGAATCGTCACACAAGACTGAAACGCCGAGAAACTGCCCAACGCTTTCGCATACTTCAACACTTACTGGACAGACGCTCTAACCTTCCACTTAACTACAAAAGGCTCATCTATATTACCATCATAAGGCCTATCTGGACGTACGGAGTTGAGCTTTGGGGCTCTACTAAACCATCAAATTCTTCCCGTATTCAATCCCTACAATCCAAAATCCTTCGAAAAATTCTCAACGCTCCATACTTTGTCACTAACTAACTCATCCATTAAGATCTTAATGTCCGATATGTTGCTGATTTGGCCCGTACGAGGTATCATTCCTTCCATGACAAACTCCACTCCCACATTAAACCACTAGTTTCAATCCTTGCTCCCTCTTCCATTCCTGACAATCCTCCAAGGCGTCAGAACAGAAGATGGCCCTAGTGTAGATTACCTAGTGGAGTGTTGCCGATGGACATATTCTCTTCATATCTTTTCATGTATATTATCTATATTATGAGCAAATTTAATGATGTATTTATTAATACAGTTGTAAATTTCAATAAATTAATAATAAAAATAAAAATGTATCCTCGATACATAGCGCACTTTAACTTGTTAGTTATAATTATTGAAGAAAGAGAAAGGAAACACGAGAAGCCTACGCCCATTTTCCCAGTTGCCCCAATGTTATAACTTCCATTATGAACCGCCGTTAAATAGACCGAGAAGAGGAGTGGCCATAAGCGACACCTTAACACTCTCGACCACCTCCTGGACAAACAGCCCCGAGGACAGTTAATATACTCCTGGAGTGCCCTCAGATCGGGAGGGGAGGAGAACTGAGGACACTCCGGATGACCCTCGAAGAAGAACAATATAAGAAGATATGAAGACACAAAGATATAAGAGGACAAGACAGATACACGGACAATCACAGCTCTGCAATCTCTATTGTCCCATTGCCTCCCCCTCACAAGGTCTCTATATTGCTCTTTCTCCACTCGGTTATATCTTTATAATGCTTCCTCTGTTGCCACCATTCTTCTTCTATTGTACTTAACTTACCTTCTCTCTTAATAAATATCACCACTCTAGTATTATATACATAATATATAAGATATTTGGTTTAGGCTACGTTTGAGAATTTTATTGTTCTCATATTCATTATAATTTGGGACAAAATAGGATCTTTTATAACCTGTATGGATATTACAAACTTGAAAAACAAAACAATTTTCTACTAAATACTGTGTATACATTTTAATACCTTTTTTTTTTACTGATTCTCAGAACATATCGTCTCCTAAATACATACATTTTTTTACTGAACCTCGGGAACCTTACAAAAAATGAATAATATTTATTTAAAAGCGTTGCAGAAAAAGATGAGATTGTCTCTAAAATGTTTGAGAATTGAATAGCAAGATTGACTTACGAGTAAGACCTAGGGCAGTTCCTACAGATGAGCCCGTAACGCGATAATCTCTCACACCAAAGGTTGTGAGTTCGAATCCCAGTCCCGGAGAGACTTGGATTTTCAAGCGTTTAAATTAATGGGATCCACTCACAGCCCCACAGCCTACAGTCACAAAAAAAACCGCTTCGACCGATGAGCCTACTCTTCAAAATTCATCACGAAACGCGAGTGTATTCTCACAGCATAATACACCGCGCGGCCAAGGGCCTACATGGCCTGTTGCGCCCCTTGAAGGATGAAAGAATAATTCCTACTTATTTTTCCTACATGCCTTCTTGGTATCCTTCCCTCCCTTATCACTTCATACTTCGCTCTTGTCACGCGATCCTCCAGCATTCTGGCCAAACCATCTCAGTTGATTTTCTTCAGTAGTATTCTCATCCGATCGCACATCGAGATTAGATCTTATTGTGTTATTTCTATTTTTTTTTTTTTTTTTACCTTCCGCTTTCCTTAAACAGCGTACAACAAGAGCATAAAGTTGGCATTCCTGCTTGGTTTTGAGGATTCGACATATGTCAGTATTAGCAAGAATGTTTTTTTTTTAGGGAAAGTATTGCGATCGTGAAAATTTTCGAGCTCCGGTTTTCAACGGAAATACACGTTTTAGGGTCTCCTGAGTCCAAATAACCAAATCCCGCAAAAAGGTTTGTGTGTGTGTGGTAACTCCCGGGCGGAAACGGACTTACCTATAAAACTGAAATTTCATATTTAAGACAACTATACGCCCGAGACGTGACAAAACTTTTTTCATCAAAATGAGCTTACCAGAAGAGGCCCTTTATACCATGCATTTTGCACCTTTATTCCGATTTTCTCAAAAACGGTTCCGACGATTTTTATTAAACTCGCTTTTTCATATATTATTATTAATATTAAGTTATTATTAAGTACATTGGAGACCTCTTTTTTGCCTTGAAATCCTCTCTTGATAGAGGAAGATTGGAGGCAGCTACCTAGTACTCAGTCCACTCAGTGTTGCTAATTTAGGTGTGCGCCTAAATATTTAAAATACCTAATTTATATGATCTTTTCTCTCTCCCGTTCTGTTGACATGTCCAATTTCGTTTTCTCTTTTTCCAACCGCCATAACTGAAATTATCTTCAGATATAATACACCATGGTGTTACAACTTTCAAGTGTGGCGCCGGGCGTGCCGCCGGGAGAAGTAAGATAGATGGGCGGGTGACAGCGCGGTGATAGTGATAGTGTACAGCAGATGGCCGACTCTAGATATTGATGACAGCACTGGCATCCATCACTTGTCCTCCCTTGTTGCAGATAGCGGCACGCCCAACTCCGTCTGCTCGGCTCATTCAATTTCTGGCTTATGTCGTGGAAGAAATTTATGTGTATGTCCTCAGGATGTAGAGCTTTGTTGGTTGTTACCCAGTGTCATCGATGGTTATGTAAACATAATTAGTTTTAGTATATGAGGAGCATATAATAAGATTCATATTTAACGCCTTGTTGTGAACCTTTAAAATTTGGTGCGCGCAAAACAAGACTTTCACTTACCTCTGATGTACAAATAATTTAGAATGTTTAAGAGAATGGAAGTTGAAAAAAAAAAAAAATGTTTCATTTGAAATATTTATCTTAGATGAAATAATATATATTTATATATATTTTTTTATTTATCAATTTATTGAAATTTACAACTGTATTAGTAAATTCATCAAGTAAATTGGCTAATAATACAGATAATATAAGACATGAAGTGAATATGCCCGTTAGCAGCACTCCACTAGGTAATCTACACTAGACCATCTTCTTTTTAGACGCCTCGAAAAAAAAAAAAAAAATTGTCTAATTCTTTTTTGTTATGTTTATATCAGTCTTGAGAAGGAACTTATATAAGAAGAAGAGTTTTATTTATTTTTTTTTTTTAAATATTTTTATTGTATTGTATAAGTTTGTTTATGTTTTGTTTATTTATTTGTCAACTTAGTATTTATTTAATTTATAAATTTTGTTATTATATATCATTATTTATTTTAGTTTCATTTTATATAATTTGACTTCCGTTTTGTTAAATATATATATATATAATTATAGATGAATCGTCTTTTCCCTTGGTTATCGCACCACGCGTGAACGGCTTGACTGATTTCTCATTTTGTTTTTATGTTTACATTAGTCTGGAAAAGTTTCTTATGAAAGAAAAAAGATAAACATTACTTGGGTAAATAGGTTTTTTTTTGTTATTAATTTCCTTAGGTAATCTCTTTATTTACATATCTAAAAATGAATCCCCCTTTTCCTAAGCCATCGCATCACGCGTGAACGGCTTTATTGAAGAAATTGAATCAGCTATAATTTCTGTATTCACAACTGCATTTTTTTAAATTACATAGTAAGGAGAAATATTGCGATGGTGAAAATTTCACAGGAATTTAAATTTTAAAGTCCTCTGAAATAAATAATCAACTAATTTTATTATCCGTGAAATCAGAAGATGATCTACAAAAACCTATCAAATATACCATATTATTAATGTCTTATGCTTTTTTAATCATTTCCATAAAAAAAAAAAAAAAAAAAAAAAAAAATCAAATAAAATAAAATCAATGAATACTAAACGGAAAGATTTAAAACTTATTTCAAATAGTTGTGTGAAATGATAAACAGTGTCAAGCACCAGATATTCAACCAAGGTACAAGTTTTGATAGTATACGAGATAGGCTGATAGTATCACAAACACATGATTTAAGCGTATTCTTCTCAATAAAGACAGACTAAACTTTTTTCGAAACAAATATTTACTTTTCATGTTTCGATCCTGACAAGGCATTGGATCTGATCAGGCTGCTTTGCCTTCTGGCTAGTGACGGGTGGTTTAAACTGTTTACAATAAAACCGGCGGACTTCAGTCTCAAAAGTTTTACTTCTGGCTGTTGTTAAAAATATTCATCGAGCCATATAGGAATTGTAAACAGGCATAGCGTAACCAAAAACTATTTGAATAGTTCATAGTATAGGCTATTCTTCTATGAAAGTACAAAACAAATAGAACCACCGTATCCTTCTTTTAAATTAGGCATACATAAGCATAATGTGTATTACAATAATAATAATTCTTTATTTATTCTGGGATGAGTCCCTTAAGAATAATATTACAGGAAATAAAGAATGGTCTTAAGACTAGAGTCTTGGAGTAAAATAATTAAAAATATAAATGTAAGTAAAAATAACCATAGAATTAAATTAATAAAATGAAAAAATCTGGTGCGGGCAACACACGACTTTCACTTACCACCATTTTTAAACTCAATGAAAGAATTTTCAAATACACTAAAAGATAAAAATACGTGAAACTAATAAAGAATTAATTAAATTGAATTTATATAGAAACATGTGTTTTATTAAAAAATCTATTGCATTATTATCTAAAATAATTAGTTCTATCTGCTTTTCATCACTCTTTATTAACTTTTACAAGCTCTTGTGTATTAGATACTATTTTTTTTTTCTAAAATCAAAGATTTCCAACGGTATATTATAAGTGTATATTACTGTTGCTATGTTCAGAATCAAAAAATTGCATTAAAAAAATATTTTTTCTGTTTTCCTTTAGTTGGGTATCGAGTTTATTCAATTTATACATTTACCAGTTTTTCATCAGCGTTAACAAGACAATCTAGTTATTATTATTGAATCTACAAAATTAAAGGTACTTTAGGGGAAGAACATTTAAAATATCGGCATTTAAGCCCTGTCAGACCATTTTTATCTAAATAAAACCTACATGATATTAAAGCCCATTAAATTTTACATTGATATAGCGAGTTTAATCAAAATCGTCGGAACCGTTTTTGAGAAAATCGAAAAAAGGTGCAAAATGCATGGTATAAGGTGCCTCTTCTGGTAGGCTCATTTTGATGAAAAAAGTTTTGTCACGTCTCGGGCGTATAGTTGACTTAAATATGAAATTTCAGTTTCATAGGACTTACCGTTTCCGCCCGGGAGCTACCACAGACACACACACACACACAGACCTTTTTGCGGGACTTGGTTATTTGGACTCAGGGGACCCTAAAACGTGTATTTCCGTTGAAAACTGGAATTCGAAAATTTTCACGATCGCAATACTTCCCCTTACTATATATAGTAAGTGAAAGTAATAAATTAAATTAAATTTCTATAGAAACATGTGTTTGATTCAAAAATCTATTATATTATTATCTAAAATAATCAGTTAGTTTTATGTTCATTTCATCACTCTCTATTAACTTTTAAAAGCTTGTGTATGAGATGATAATTTTTCTAAAATCTTTAGCTTTCCAACGATATATCATACATGTATATTACTGCTCTTATGTTCAAAAACGAAAAATTGCATTAAAAAAATTTTTTTCTGTTTTTCCTTTAGTTGGGTATCGAGTTTATTCAATTTATACATTTACCAGTTTTTCATCAGCGTTAACAAGACAATCTAGTTATTATTATTGAATCTACAAAATTAAAGGTACTTTAGGGGAAGAACATTTAAAATATCGGCATTTAAGCCCTGTCAGACCATTTTTATCTAAATAAAACCTACATGATATTAAAGCCCATTAAATTTTACATTGATATAGCGAGTTTAATCAAAATCGTCGGAACCGTTTTTGAGAAAATCGAAAAAAGGTGCAAAATGCATGGTATAAGGTGCCTCTTCTGGTAGGCTCATTTTGATGAAAAAAGTTTTGTCACGTCTCGGGCGTATAGTTGACTTAAATATGAAATTTCAGTTTCATAGGACTTACCGTTTCCGCCAGGGAGCTACCACAGACACACACACACACACAGACCTTTTTGCGGGACTTGGTTATTTGGACTCAGGGGACCCTAAAACGTGTATTTCCGTTGAAAAACTGGAATTCGAAAATTTTCACGATCGCAATACTTCCCCTTACTATATATAGTAAGTGAAAGTAATAAATTAAATTAAATTTCTATAGAAACATGTGTTTGATTCAAAAATCTATTATATTATTATCTAAAATAATCAGTTAGTTTTTGTTCATTTCATCACTCTCTATTAACTTTTAAAAGCTTGTGTATGAGATGATAATTTTTCTAAAATCTTTAGCTTTCCAACGATATATCATACATGTATATTACTGCTCTTATGTTCAAAAACGAAAAATTGCATTAAAAAAATATTTTTTCTGTTTTCTCCTTTAGTTGGGTATCGAGTTTATTCAATTTATACATTTACCAGTTTTTCATCAGCGTTAACAAGACAATCTAGTTATTATTATTGAATCTACAAAATTAAAGGTACTTTAGGGGAAGAACATTTAAAATATCGGCATTTAAGCCCTGTCAGACCATTTTTATCAAAATAAAACCTACATGATATTAAAGCCCATTAAATTTTACATTGATATAGCGAGTTTAATCAAAATCGTCGGAACTGTTTTTGAGAAAATCGAAAAAAGGTGCAAAATGCATGGTATAAAGTGCCTCTTCTGGTAGGCTCATTTTGATGAAAAAAGTTTTGTCACGTCTCGGGCGTATTAGTTGTCATAAATATGAAATTTCAGTTTCATAGGACTTACCGTTTCCGCCCGGGAGCTACCACAGACACACACACACACAGACCTTTTTGCGGGACTTGGTTATTTGGACTCAGGGGACCCTAAAACGTGTATTTCCGTTGAAAACTGGAATTCGAAAATTTTCACGATCGCAATACTTCCCCTTACTATATATAGTAAGTGAAAGTAAAAATAAAATAACTCAAAAGACAACTTCTAATATAATGTAAAAACAAGAAAAAAAAATATATATATTATATATCATTATATATATTATATTATATATATATTATATATATATATATATATATACATATATATATATATATATATATATATATATATATATATATATATATATAATATATCGGGATTGGATAACTTGGTAGAGGAAGGATGCTAGGAAGTACTTACGGCGGAAGGGAAGGTAAAGCCACTTTAACTCTTAACCACGGTTATCATTTATTAATTTAATTATAACCTTCATTAAGATAGAACGAAAAAAAACATGAGCTGCCTCTCAGAATAAGGACCATTATATGTTAGTTTAATAAGAAAGTTTCCGGAAGGTCTAATTTATGAAAACTAAAATCGATTTTTGAAATGCACGTTAAGGGTATTTTGAGTATAAAAGACCAAGCCACGCAAATTGCTGTGTGCGTGTTTGTTTGTGTGTTGTAAGCCTAGCATAATAACGAACATTTGTACGAAACTGAAATTTCAAATTTAAGATAACAATAGAGGTAGAGATAACTTTGGGTCTCAACGAAACCATCAAATTCTTCCCGTATCCAATTCTTACAATCCAAAATCCTCAACGCTCCTTACTTTGTCATAAATAAACTCATAAATAAAGACCTTAACATCCCATATGTTGCTGATTTGGCCCGAACCAGGTATCAATCCTTCCGTGACAATCTCCACTCCCACATTAACCCTCTAGTTTCAATCCTTGCTTCCTCTTCAATTCCTGACAATCCTCCGAGGCGTCTGAAAAGAAGATGCCCTCGAGTTCTTCTAGTTTAGTTACCTAGTGGAGTGATGCCAATGGGCATTTTCTCTTCATGTTTTTTTTTCATGTATTTTATCATTACCAACATATTTAGTTGTTGTATTACAAAATACAGTTGTAAATTTCAATAAAAATAAAAAAGATACCTATATGCTTTGGATGTTACAGTAAATATTTCACAAGAATGCTGTGAAATAGTCTAATGTAGTAATTTGCAAAATATATGGCAATATGTTTTTTTTTTTTTTTTTTTTTTTGTATTATAAGGGCGGTATGTTAGTGAAAGCAATATTTCCAGAGACCTCAAACTTGTCTAACCTTACACGGCTCCTGTCTTTTATGCATTAACAATATTAATATATATATATATATATATATATATATGGTATAAAATATTAGTTTCCATTAGCTAGGAGAGAAGCCATGATGATGAGACCAGCGCATGGCTGCTAAGGATGGGTTTGGTATGGCCGAAGGGACTGCTTAAAATTCATACCTCACTAGCCGCGGTCAGCTGATTTGCATACAAATGGTTGCCCAGTCTTCCTCTAAAAGGCCTCTACCGCATTTTATTCTTTTAATTTCGTTTTAGATAGGGGTTGAAGCTAACCAGGTAATGCCTATTATGTCTAATTTAAGGCAATGTGATCTCTTGTCATGATTCTTAGCCCGCAAAAACATTTATTTTATACTTGGATTTTTTACATTCAAACGTCCTTTGTTTTTTTGATGAATTTTTTAAAATGTAAACAAAATAATATATTTAATTAAGGGCTGTGAATAAGGTAATAATCTCTTTTAATTCTAATCATATTTACTCATGAATATGTTAAAATTCATAAGTGATTTGAACCCAGGATCTTGGGCATAGAAGGCTGTTATGTTAGCCAGTACACCACAGGTGACCGCAACATTTTTTTATTGCTCATAGGAAACTTAATATATCAAAACGGAAATTTTACCTGCTTATAGATAAATTTTGAAAATATTTATTTATTCGGATATATTACAATCTGTCACTATGGACAATAATAATATTGCTATAAGATTACATTCATACAATATTTACAATATATACATACAAAAAAAAGTGAAATTACATAAAATGAAACTAAAATAAATAAAGGTATATAATAACAAAATTTATAAATTAAATAAATATTACGGTTAAGAAATAAATAAACAAAACATGAACACACTCATACTTATATACAAAATTTACAATTTGCTGGGGAACCCCGGAAGGAGTCCGCCTTCCCTCCCCCCCTCCCTCCCCCCACTTGTGGAAGGACAAGCATATCCCAGCGCCTCTCTCTCTCAGCTGCATCATTGGTCGGTGCCAGAGGAAGCTGAGTGAGGACGCCACAGCCACAAACACACCGCTAATGAGAGGAGACACATCTGACCAGTGTCAGAACTTCAGAATAGATATTTACAAAAGGTCGCGGGGCCACTGCCGTTTCAACCTTCTAGGAGGGTTGTATGGATGAGTGGAGCTGGATAGGGATCGTGCTCGAGGATTAGGATGGTGAATGAGGTTGTGATGGAATTTGGAAAATTTGGATGCAATCAGGTCTAAGATAAATGAAATATTAAGGTCGTGGTGCAAGGTATAGTTGGTGACATAATGAGGAGCATTTACTATTATTCGGAGGGCTTTGAATTGAAAGGATTGAATGCGTTTGATGTTAGAACGTTTAGCTGTCCCCCACAGTTCAAGTCCGTAGGTCCAGATAGGCTTCAGTATTGTCTTGTAGATTAATAATTTGTTTTCAACTGTAAGGTTAGATTTTCGGTTGAGTAGTCGGTATAACTGTCCGAGTCGTCGGTTGAGTTCTTGTCTTTTAAGTCTTGTATGTGGGTTCCATGTCAACCTTTTGTCTAGTTATAGATAAATTAAAAATATTTATATACATAATTACAATAAACAATGATTTGTTAATTATATTCGTAATGATTTCGGATTTCCTTAAAATCAATAATATAATTTTGCTCAGACACTATTTGAACATGTAGTAGAAGGTAGTAAGAATTTTAGAAAAATATACAAAAACCTACTCAAAAAATAAATCATAATAATATGTAAATAAATTTTAAAAATAAGAAAAATAATTATGGATGAAAAATATAAAAAGAATAAACAGATAAATACACTAAAAACAAATTAATACACATACATTTACACACATGCCTACATATATGTAAATAATATTTTTCAAATTAAATTTATCAATTGAGACGTTGATTTCCAAAAGGTACTATATCCATTCTAGGAACATTTTACAGGAAGCGCGAAAATTTCTCATTACTATATTATTAAAATAGCTAATTTGGGTCTTTTCGCATTAAAATCCAGGATTGTTTTTTTACTGTATTAATAACATCTTATTAAAGCTATGAAATGAAATATTTTAGTATGATTCGGAACGAAACTAAATATGTAATTAGTACTTTTAGAAAATGATCGCATTTCTAAATCGTGTTTTTTAGGACTTGAGAGTTCATTAGATAAAATCAAATACAAGATTTGGATAAAACTAAATTATGAGAATACAAATATGTAAACAAATCAATTTCGTAAAAAATATCCTTTAGTACCTTTTGGAAATCAACGTCTCAATTGCCTGATCAAATAGTATAAAATTCCTTATGAACTTGAAAATTAATGATTTGTCATTTTCGTGTATACCTTGTTTAATAGAGTCTCATTTTCATAACCTATTTCTTTTATCAGTGGGTTTGAGCTTGTATTTTTTTAAATTTTGTTTATTCGTTTAACGTCACTTTATGCTACTATGGCTAATCGGGCGATTCTACACTGGGAGTCCTAAATTTTTCCTATCCAGGTTTTATTAAGATAGGGATCTTTAACCAGTACCTGACAACGCACAGGCTCGGGAACACCTTTCAACGTCCCCTCCGAAGGACGGCATAACTAAGAATTTTCTTACTCCCATTAAAAAATCCTAGGGCCATCCGCAGGTTTGAACCCGCGACTTTTTATTTATTTTTTTAAATATGTCCCTGTTTAGGAGAAAACTTGATCTTGTATAGAGGGGAGTTGCAAGTCTGCTTTCATTGTGAAGGGGTAGTTATTTATTATTCGCGTGCAAAGATTCTGAATTCGATGGAGTTTTTTTTATAGTTAGTGAGGCAGCTGGAACTCCTACTTATTTGTTTCTCTCTAGGAATCACTATTATTGAAATATAATTATAGAAGACTTTTATGCCAGCCACTACACCGCAGGTGACCTCCTAAGGGTAGTATGAAACTATATATAATTATAACTGAACTCTTGAAACAGGAAATGGTAAAATAATGGACAAGCTCTCTCATCAGTCAGCTACAACCTAGTTTTTTTTTTTTTGTAGTTGTATTAATTAACACTTTTAACTTTCAAAACTCGGCTTAAAAATCCTTTTCCTGACACTTGAAACATAATTATTGTTGTCACATCATTATAATTCATTTTATAATCCTTTGAAGCAGGAAATTCCTCTCGAGTGTTCTTCAGCCTGATAATTGTCTTCCACTAATGAGCGTTCCTCTTAATTAGGAATACAAATAATCAGCTAAATTAATAACTTCAATTATTTTTACTAGGGAATAAAAAAAAAAAAAAAAAAGTATACCTCTAAAACTAAAATAAGGATCCTGGGTTCAGTAGACAGTAACTATCTTACTGTTTCTAGGCCAACGAACAAGCAAGAAAGTGATTCGCCCGAGATCAAATCTAGCAATAGTAAGACCGTCATACCGTGTTTAAAATAAATAGTAAATGAGTGAATCATTCCTGTTCGCACTAGTGCCTCATAACTGGCAGTGGGATTATCTTTATTCGATGGCCATTTATTGTGTTCAAGGTGTGTTTAGCGCAGTCTTTTTGCTTTTATTTAACAATGTACATTGTTGAGTCAGGTAAGACATAATATTTCCATACTAATTATTAAATATACATTGAAATCTACCTGTAGAGTAGATACTCCGAATCAAAAGTTTTATATACAACAATAGGCTTACCGAACCCGAAGGTTCGATGCCGATACCACCAAACTTCGCCTGCACAGACTCGTCCAATGTTCACCGGTCAAGCCCAAGCCCCTGAGATCAACCTTAACGCAATCCTCCCATCGACGCTTCGGCCTACCTTTTGGACGCCTACCAGTCGGTTCAGCGAATACCAACTTTCTCGGAATCCGTTCCTCACCAAGCCCAACAACTTTACGCGCCCATTTAAGTCTTCGCGATGCTATTAACTCAATTATATTCACAGGGTACAAACTCCGCATTTCCGCGTTGTGCAACCTTCTGAACTCCCCAGTGGCCTCATCTCTCTTCGGACCAACTATTTTACGCAGTACCTTATTTATGAATCAAAAGTTTTACAATCTATAATTTGAAGAGTTTTCTAAATGATACATCTATAAAATAAATCTTTCAGTAGGTTTAAGCCACTCTGAGTCATTATTAGATTTTTTGCATTATTTTTCACATATTCTGGAACTTCAAGCGTAAAATGAAGGGAAGTTTAAGATTTTAGCAAATAAACTTGATTTTTGATCACTGTGCGCTCGCCAACCGTGTCAAAAATCAATTATTTTTTATAATTTTATTATATTTTTTTCCGTAATCTGCTACCCCATAGGTTAAATATTGATAACTTTCAGAATTTTGTTTGCCAAAATTGGTCATATTTTTCAGTGTTAATTTATTTAATCCATTAAATTAAGTTTTTTCTTAATTGTAGTTTATTTGACTGCACTCCTAACTAACATCTCTTACATATACTTAATTAAAATCTTACTTGAATAGTTTATCAAAGTCCAAGGAAGTTTCCTCAGTGACTGAAGGTTGTGCAATTTACCTCATTTAAAAAATAATATTTTCTAGAATTTTTACTTTTACTTATCTATATATGAAATATATAGTGAGGGAAATTATTGCGATCGTGAAAATTTTAGGATTTTAGGAAAAAATAGACGTTTTAGGATACTCTGAGTCCAAATGTCCAAGTCCCGCAAAACGACCTGTGTGTGTGTGTGTGTGTGTGTGTGTTGTGTGTGGTAAGTCTAGCACGAAAACGAAAAGTCGTACAATTCTGAAACATCATATTTAAGACAACTATATGACCGAGATGTTACAGTAACTTTTTCAAAATCGGCTGACCAGAAAAGCCATTTTTTGCATGCCATGAAGCACCATGCGTATCGCACTTTTTTCGGATTTTCTCTAAAACGGCTTTAATGATTTTCATTAAACTCGCTATATCGATGTAAAATTTAATTAGGTTTAATATCATGTAGATTGAAATTAGTCTGACAGAGCTTAAATGCCGATAGTTTAATTTTCTTCTCTGTACTATTTATTTTGTAGCTTTGAATAAATTAGTCATATCAGTTTGTTATCATTGATTAACCATGTCATCTTAATAATATTGATAAAGGACGGCTATATATACAAGTTGGACGAGTCTGATGACTAACTAAAGGATAAAAGAGCAAAACTATTCTTTTTTGTAATTTTTTTTTTTTTTTGTGGTAATAACAACAGTACTATAGACATATAATATACCGTTGTAAAGAGAAAGATTTTAGAAAAAATATTATCTACTACACAAAGTTGTGAATGATAATAAAAACTAACGAATGGGGAATAAACTTATTACCAATTAACAATTGCATATAGTTATTTAATCTAAATCCTATGTTTCCAACGAAAATGAATACACGTTTTATTAAAATCCACTTAAAATATTTTCAAATTGAAGTATATTTATTAGTTTTTAAATTGATTTTAACAGTCGAGTTAAGTGAAAGTCGTGTGTTGCTTGAACCAGATTTTTCAAAATTAAAATTGTCGCAGTTTGAAACTGTTGTTTAAAAATTATGTTTTGAACTTAAACTAAATTTTGTTAGTTTTTGTCCTGACCCTGTTCTATCGGCTGTGACGATGGCCACCAATCCATCCCACATGAAAGGATCTTAATTTAGAAAATTGATCCCCGTCTCTTGTGAGCTTGCTGTGGCGCGCCGTTGGGAGGTCACTCCAAGCGAAAAGTAATTAAAAAAAAACTGCAAATAATTAAGCAAAGGTTTATTTTTTTATCCATAACAGTAATTTCCAACTAGTGGCCCGCGAGAAACTATTGGAAAACTTTTTTAAATTACCTTAATAAACAACCCTTAAAAGCCTTGGCTTATAACAAAAATAACTAACGCATTGCACAGGCTCATTAAATCGCGTGCGATAAATGAAATTAAATAGATAGCTATATTTTATTTTGAAATTTTATTAATTCGCTGAGAAATAATGTTTGGCGAATTGTGGTCAGTTCATAGAGCCTGAGTATAGCATATAACATCTTGGGATATCTTAAAAGTTTATTTTTACCGCGGTCACATAATCGTTAATCCATTATTTCAACAACAAAAGTTTTATGTTACTCAGATGCGCATTAGAATTTTCCATTTATTTATTTATTGATATTTACAACTGTGTTGATTAATACATCTAGTAAATAAGCTGTTAGTTAGAACACATGAAGAGAAACTGCCCATTGCCAGCACTCCAATATAGGTAAATAGGTAATCTAAATTAGAAGGTCTCGAGGCAATCTTCTTTTCAGACCCCTCGAAGGATTATCAGGAATGGAAGAGAAAGTTAGGATTGAAACTAGTGGGTTGGAGTGGGAGTGGAGTTTGTCATGGAAGGATTGATACCTGGTTCGGGCCAAATCAGCTACATAAGGAATATTAAGGTCTTTATGGATAGGTTTATTCGTGACGAATTAAGGAGCGTTGAGGATTTTTCGATGGATTTTGCATTGTAAGGATTGTAGACGGGAAGAATTTGATGGTTTAGTGGAGCTCCAAAACTCAACTCCGTAAAGACCTGTTCGACATTGCTAGATGGTGGAGTGGAATGTTCGGAATCCAAACTGGTGGTCTGGGATTATGTGATAAGGTTTTAAGATTAGGTACAGTCGTTCGAGAATGAGTTTCCCCAGGATTTTACCCAGAATAGGTAAAAAAGAGATAGCACTGTAGGAAGAAGGGTTTTCTTGCGGATTTTTGGGTTTAGGGATCATTGTAACGATAGATAATTTCCAGGGATTAGGAAAGTATGTAGTATGGAGTTGTAATTGTAGGTGAGGAATAGGATGGCTTTTCTAGGAAGTTGTTTTAGGATATGGGCAGTGATTAGATCGTGTCCAGGAGCTTTACGGGAAGGTAATCTTTGGATTATGTTTCATATTTCTGAATTCTGAAATATTTTAGGAGGAAGTGCCATCGGGAGAGAAATATCCATACCTCAAATGTGATGGTGATGCGGATTAAGGATATCAGGATGCTGATTGTAAAGCGCCTTAGAATTAATGCAATAATTTGGAATAGGCACTATAATATATAATTTTATAAAAGATTTAGGTTTTTTAACCTATTTACTTGTTTATTTTTTAATTGAAATTTAAATATTGTTTTTAACTCTATGTAAGGAGATGTTTTAGTATGTTTTGGTTTGAAATTAAATATTAACTTAGTAATTTTCGAAAATAACTTCCTTACTTACTTACTGGCGGGCGCTACGGTCCAACAAGGACCCGGGCCTCCTCAAGAACTTCAAGCCAGTCGTTCCTGTCCCTCCATCCCCTCACTCCAAGCAACTTGAGGTCCTCCTCGACGTCGTCCAACCATCTCACTCTTGGCCTTCCTCTGTGTCTTTTTCCTCCAATGTTTCCATAAAGTTGTAGTCTTGGAATCCTAGTTTCTGGCATCCTTTCTACATGTCCGAGCCATCTTAGGCGGGCTTTTTTCACAAAAGATACCAGGTCTGGTTTCCCATACATCGTTCGGAGCTCACTATTCTTTCTTATTCGCCAAGAGTCATTTTCTTTAATTGGCCCAAATATCTTCCTGAGTATTTTTCTCTCCCAAACATTGAGTCTCCTCTCGCTTTCCTTTGTTAATACCCAGGATTCGCTGCCATAAGTAACTCTGGGTTTCAGTATTGTTTCATGTATCATCACCTTGGCATCCCTTGAAAGATTTTTGAACTTTAGTATTGTTTGTAGGGCGAAAAGGCACTTGTTACCTGCCGACAGCCTCGCATTAACTTCATCTTTCGTATTATTATCATGAGTAATAACAGAACCTAGGTACTTGAAGGTATCTGTACTTTTAAAACGGCGTTCGCCAATCTGCAGGTTGTGGTATTCCAGTAGATGGTTCCTGGATGATCCCATATGTCTTGTTTTTTCTTCATTAACCTGAAGGCCCTCTTCTGCCGCTTCCCTTTCAAACTCTTTAAAAAATAACTGAAATTTTCTAATTTATGGGGGTCATACGTTACTTCGTCTCTCAGATTTTTGCTCTTTTCAGTAGGAATTCGCTTGAGTTCAGCCTGGAAAACATCACTAGACTTCAAGAAAACCACAGCAGTGAATATTGGAGAAATATCGGTAAGCAAAGTTATAATTTACTTTGTACAATCACGAAAAGTGAAAGGAGGGTCACTGATCAGCTGATCGCCGCTAGCTCGGCAAGCTCGGGCTTGCTTTTCTTTAACTTATCTCTCTTTTATTATTCTTCCTTCTCATTCTCATTTCATTATTTATCTATTATTATTATTTTTTTTTTTTTATATATTTTTTTTATTTTTTTTTTATTTTTTTTTTTTTTTAAATGAGATATTTTCATCAAGTTATGTTCTCAAAAGCTACAAGTAAAAGATCTAGATCTGCAGGTTCAAACTCGTCTCCTACGAAACAGAGACCTCGCCGAGAAAATAATAAAAAGATGATTCCACCAGCGACCGCTTCAGCTACCTCTTTAGGATCTGAACCACAGCCCAGCACATCATCACAAGGAATGACTGATGAATCGCCGTTCTTTACACCGAACCCATTTCAGATCCTCCAAAATCAAAATGAAAAAGAATCCATGGAATCTTCTCCTATACCCAGGGAACCACAACCTCCACCAATTTTTGTTAAAAATATTAAAAATTTTCAACTACTTTGTGCGCATTTAAACAAATTAACCGATCCTAATAGTTATTCATGTATAAGTAGAACCAGTGATACTAAAATATCCCCGACTACTGCCGAAAGCTACAGAAAAATAGTAAAATATCTGAGTGAGACCAAAGCTGATTTTCATACCTATCAGTTGCGCCAGGAGAGAGCTTTAAGGGTTGTAATTAGAAACCTACACCCTTCGACACCAGTGACAGCTATCAAAGAAGAACTGACGGAGATAGGCTATAAAGTGCGGCAAGTCACCAATGTCCTAAAAGATAAAATTCCAATGCCTCTATTCTTCGTGGACTTGGAACCATCAGCAGGAGTTGAAAAAGTTTACGACCTCAATAGATTGTACTATACTAGTGTAAGAGTTGAGAAACCTTACACTAAGAAAGAAATAGTGCAGTGCCATAATTGTCAGGCATATGGTCATACGAGAACTTACTGCCACCACACACCACGCTGTGTGAAATGCGGTGAGCAACATAAATCAGAAGAATGCACAAGATCAAGATCAACACCCGCTGTATGTGCTCTGTGCCTCGAGGACCACCCGGCTAACTACAAGGGATGTCAAATCTACAAGAACCTCAAAAGCAGAAACCAAAAACCTCAGAATCAGGATGAAACAGCTGAGCTGATCAGAAGCAGAAGACAACCTTCAAAAACAATTGATTCCAATGTAACATTTGCCCATCTACTTGGAGGTGGGAACCATAACAAAGAGACCCTGCCGGAACAACGCATACTTCAAAATCCTGAACCCATTCCACAACCACATATTTCTCAAAATTTAACAAACCATCAAAAACCTCATCCGAATCAAATTTCTCATATTCCTCCTCCATCAAATGTCACAGACCTTACAAGTTTGATGACATCCTTCATCACTGAAATCAAATCCCTTGTTATGCCGCTAATATCACTACTTACTAATCTCGTATCAAATTTAATCCCATCCTTAAAAAAAACCTTAAATGACTACACCTAACTCCTTATCCATTCTCCTTTGGAATGCGAATGGTGTTAGAAATCACACTGACGAACTTACAGCTTTATTGCAAGACAAAAACGTTGATGTAGCACTTATTACTGAAACTAGATTAACCACTAAACAGTTCTTTAAAATACCTCAATACGCAACATACCGTACGGACCACCCAGACGGAAAAGCCCATGCCGGTACTGCTGTCATTGTGCACCAGTCCCTCTCCCACCACATACTCCCACTCCCCTCCTATGATTTCCTACAATGCACCGCCATAGTAATCAAGACTTTTTCTTTTCCGATCACCCTCGCATCAGCGTACTGCCCTCCTAAACATTCCATTTCCAACATTCTATTCGAATCCTTCCTCAATTCCTTAGGAAACCACTTCATTCTGGGTGCAGACATGAATGCTAAGAACCAACAATGGGGTTCCAGATCCACGAATTGTCGTGGGCGGAATTTACAGTCTGCACTCAACTCTAGACGTTTCAACCTCCTGCCTCCTGATTCCCCTACCTACTGGCCAACTGATCCTAACCGTAATCCTGACATCCTTGACTTCTTCATCCACAGCGGATTAGGCTCCCTAAACATGTCGGTGACTCGCCTTGATGAACTGTCCTCTGACCATAGTCTATTGCTCCTTAAAGTATCCCTAACTCCTATTCCTAAACCCACCCCACCGTCATTTATCAGAGGACCAGTAAACTGGGACCTTTTTCGCCAAATCCTGACCAGTGATATTGACCTCGGAGTGAAACTCAAAACTCCAGATGACCTTGACGATGCCGTAAACTCCTTCACCATCGCTATTCAACAAGCTGTTTGGACTGCCTCCTCTCCCAAGCACTCCCAGATAAGTCATAACCAAAATCATTTACCACAACACCTCATAGACCTCATCCGCACCAAACGACGATCCAGATCCTTATGGCAACGCACCCGTCACCCCACAGATCGCCGCTCCTATAACTTTTATTGTAGACAATTAAAGAGGGAGCTGGCGATATTCCATTCCCAATCCTTTAGTTCCTTCCTGTCTTCTCTTTCAGCTTGTGACAATTCCCTATGGAATGTCACTAAGAAAATTCTAAAATCCCACCATATTTCCCATCCCCTCCGTCGTAGTAATGGCTCCTGGGCTGCGTCTGATGAAGACAAAGCCGAGGAACTTGCCAAATACGTTTCCGAAGTCTTCACACCTCATCCGGAATCCCATCCAAACCACACTGCAGTGGTGGAAGAGTTCCTTCAGTCTCCAATCCCGCTTTCATTACCTCCTAAAGCAGTTAATCCCTCCGAGGTCAAATATCTTCTCCGAAAACTTGCACTCCGTAAATCTCCTGGATACGATCTCCTCACTCCTCAGATTCTCAGACAGCTTCCATCTAAAGCCGTTATATTTCTTACATATATTTACAACTCCATTCTACGCACTACTCATTTTCCTCTCTTATGGAAACATTCCACTATAATTCTCTTCCTAAAACCAGGTAAACCTCCTAACACAACGACATCATATAGACCTATCAGCCTACTCCCAATCCTTTCAAAAATCTTTGAAAAAATCCTCCTCATACGAATATTACCTTTATTAGAATCCCACACTATTCCTTCCCATCAGTTTGGATTCCGTTCCCAACATTCAACCGTTCAGCAAGGGCTCCGAGTCGTTGACCATATTTCCTCTGCCCTTGAGAACAAGGAGTACTGCTCGGGTGCATTTCTGGACATAACGCAAGCATTTGACCGGGTGTGGCACCCGGGATTACTCTTTAAGCTCAAAAATCATTTACCCCAATCCCTATACCTAGTCCTCCGATCCTATCTATCAAACCGCTCCTTCCGAGTTCGCTGTGGTGCAGAATATTCCAATTATTATCCAGTCGAATCCGGTGTTCCTCAGGGCAGTGTCCTTGGTCCTTTCCTTTACAATATATACACGGCTGATATTCCTGTTTGCCCTAATACCTTCCTAGCAACGTACGCTGATGACACAGCTATCCTATCCTCTCACTTAGATCCCGAAATTGCATCTATAGGCCTCCAAATGCACCTTTCTCAAATTGAAGACTGGTGTAACAACTGGAGAATCAAAGTTAATCAATCTAAATGCAAACATGTCACCTTTACCCTTCGAAGACAATCCTGCCCTCCAGTTCTCTTTAACTCCGTTCCGCTTCCTTTCTCCGACACAGTCCGGTATCTTGGCTTCCTTCTGGACAAAAGACTAACTTGGAACCCGCATACTAGACTTAAACGACAAGAACTTAATCGACGATTTGGACAATTATACAGACTACTGAACAGAAATTCTAAATTATCTATCGAGAACAAACTGCTAATATACAAGACAGTACTGAAACCTATCTGGACCTACGGACTTGAACTGTGGGGGACAGCCAAATTTTCTAACATCAAACGCATTCAATCCTTCCAATCAAAAGTCCTCCGAACAATAGTTAATGCTCCTTATTATGTATCCAACCATACCTTACACCACGACCTAAATATTCCATTTATTTTAGACCTTATACCATTAAAATTCTCTAAATTCCATCAGAACCTTATCCATCACCCTAATCCCCTAGCTCAATCCTTATCCAGCTCCACACATCCTTACCATCCTCCTAGAAGGTTGAAACGGCAGTGGCCTCGAGACCTCTTGTAAAATGTATATTGGAGTTCTAGCATTGGCTAAATTCTCCACTCACGTGCTGTATGCTTGTGAATTGTATATAGGTATGAATGACTTTTGTATATATTTTATTGATTTTGTTTTGTATATATGTATATTGTATTATTATTATATAAATTTATTGTTTTGTATATATCGTGTGAATGTAGTATGAATGTTGTACTTCATCACTATTAAAAATGTCCTAAATTGGACAGATTGTAATATTGCACAATAAAGAATTGTTTTGAAAAAAAAAAAAAAAAAAAATTTATGGGATCTTTGCCATTGTACTGTTTGGATGAAGGGGCCCGCTTAAAAAGGCACCACTTATCTATAAAATTATGTATCTAGGGATACCAGCCTTCTATGTCCGAGTTTGCCTTTCCTGGGTGTTCGTCTTACCATCTGGATGTGCAAGATTTGGGAAAATTCTTCTGACGATTATTTAATTGTGGACCTTTAAATGTTAACAATAAATAGTTAAACACCGATTATTCCATCTTTACTCGCATTATTTCCCACCTACTTCTATTTTTTTTTCATCAGTGAAAACGGCATATCTTAATAAACCTTACGAGAATAAAACAGTTTACATAATTAACCTTGATGGTAGGGCAGTATTCACGCCATGACAGTAGGATCAGTTTTGGTTAGGTTGCTAAATTACTAACCAATGTTGGCAGGCTGTACAATACACGTAGCTGTTTCAGGGCCTGCTATCTTGGAATGGATCCTGCAATCTTCTTTAGGGTGTTATTTTAAGCAACATTAAAAATCTATTTTTTTTAAATAATTTATTTTAAGTAATTTACAACATTATTTTTTAAAACATCTGGTGCGGACTTTCACTTACCTCGACTGTTAAAATCAATTTAAAAACTATTAAATATACTTCAATTTGAAGAATATTTAAAGTTGATTTTAATAAAACGTGTATTTGTTTCCTTAGAAAGATATGATTTAGATTAAATAATATAACTATATTAAAATGTTAATCAGTAATAAGTTTATTTCCCGTTCTTTATAATACCTTTTACAACATTGTGTATCAGATAATATTTTTCTAAAATCTTTCTCTTTCCAACAGTATATTATACTTACGTATATATTACTGTTGTTATTATCAAAAACTCAAAAATTATATCAAAAAGTATGTTTGCACTTTCCTCTAGTAAATGTTGTACTAATCGTTTTCTACGAGCCGTTTCTAATATATATATTTTATCATTATTAATAAATAGAAAATGTTCTTTGTTAGTTTTTGTATGATATATTTTAATTCATTTTCTTTTTGTTACAGGTTAGTGGCTTCTACATGACTTTGACCTATAGATTTCAGAGAACAGGTATTCATTCATACCATTCATTTTATAAGCTTTAATAATAACAGACTTAGCTAAACAGAAAATTCTCTTTACTTGCTTTCAATATCTTATTAGTACTATAAATGTAAAAATTCAACGGTGAATGTCAGCATTCACATAGTGGCTTGGCGTATGTCCAAAACAATATCTACTAAATACCCTTTTTTTTTACCGTTCAAGTTCGACATTCACATTCACATGCATTAATAGTAAACATTGAACATGTCCGAAATTTATTTATTCTTCTCCATAATTTAATTTGACATGTTGAGTTTAACTCAGAACTGCCTATTGGTTGTGGCTCGAACCATTTGATATAACTTTTGCAGAATCGTTAAAGTTTGTTTACCTTGATTGTGATGGTTTTGCTTCCAATGTGTAGTTTCATGCGCTTTGGGTTTTTTATACTTTATGTTGGCTGACGCACTTTTAGATTGCCATCCCACCATACTCCATACCCTCCGGGGGATCGCCATGGCACCAGATACTCCATACCCTCACCTTGATCGCCATGCCAACATACTCCATACTCACCTCGATCGCCATGAAACCATACTCCATACCCTCCGGTAGATCGCCAGGACACCATATTATATACCTTCTAGTAGATCACCAGGGCCACATACTCCATACTCTCACCTCGATCCCCACACCATATTCTATATACTCACCCCAATCCCCCCACCGTACTCCATACCCTCCGGTAGATCGCCAGGACACCATACTCCACGAACTCACCTCCATCCCCACACCATACTCTACATACCCTCATTTCTATTCCCCAGACCATACTCCGTACCTTCACCTTGATCCCCATTCCATACTCCATACCCTCATACTCATCTCATCTCATCTCATACTCTATACCCTCATCTCGATCACCATAGCATATACTCCACTCACTCACCTCGCCACGACTCATAACCTCCAGTAGATAGGACGTAACCCGAGCCGCTGGTCATACCCTTGCTATTTATACCGGATGAGCTGATAGCTGGAGCCCTCTCTCCCTCTCTCTCGACCTAATAATAGAAGCCATTTCCTGGGCTTGTCGACCCTCGTCTAGGCTCGGTGACGCTTTGAAACGCTTGCAGCTGCTCGAGAAGTTTGCCCTGTGGTTTACCGTTCTCACCAGCTGCCCACTCTGATTCATTGTCACTTAGCGTTGATTAGGTTTTCACTCTCTTAATGGGACGCCTCTTCAAACATTTATTTTTAAACTGAAGCTAGTATTAGAGTTATATTTTACTCAGTTTAGTTTATTCCTGATATAGAAATAGGTTTTATTTTTTTTCTAAAAATTTAAGTTTGTATAAAATTTCAATAAATTAGACATGACAGTTGTGAGAAGATAATTAGCGATGATATCAAAACAATTGAAAAAGTTTATAATAAATTAAATTTAAAAGTAAAAATTTATTTATTTTACCAAAATTTCGCCCTAAATTTTAGGTCACCTCCTGGGCGATTGAAATGAAAGTAGACGTATGTAAGCGTTTACACCAAGCTTTGGTCTAGCTCCCGTGGAGAAACGTTCAATTGCTATTGGATTTTTAAAATGATTTTGAGCGATTAAATATCGTTTCGCTATATTTCTTTTTTTAAATTGTTTTATTGAAAAATAATACAATTGCCACTATCTAGGGGAATAAGTATTAAAGCTAAAAGAAACCAGGCTAAAACAAAAAATAAAATAAGTAAACTTAAAAAACAAATGGAAAGAAAAATAAAATAAAGTAAATAAAATGTTGGCCACATTTATATCAATATACAATATTTACATACTGCCCCTGGAAACTCCGAATCGAACCCCTACACCCCAAGTCTCGCCAGTGGACTGAGTAAGGGCGCTCGAGCTACTATTAGGAAAAAATAAATAAATTAACTTTTTTTTTTTTATGCCTTTTGTTTCTGTCTTTTTAGGTGTAAAATTCACCCACGAATTGGATTAGATTACACTATTTATGTTAACGATTTGTGACAATTAGAAACGATTCTCTCAAAACGTTAAAGCGAATAAGAAAAAACATAGCTTAGTAATTTTAGATTTTTTTAAGGTTTTGTTTTATAATATTTCTCCTTATCTTACTATTGTAAATAATTGTTAATATTAATAATAATAATTGTTTTAGACTTTTGGCCAGACATATTATGTATTTCGCGCTGGACTTACCACAAACCACAACCACACAGACCTTTTTGCAGGACTTGGTTATTTGGACTCAAGGGACCCTAAAACGTGTATTCCCGTTGAAAACTGGAATTCGAAAATTTTCACGATCACAATACTTTCTCGTACTATATATTTCATACATAGTGAGTGCTATGTTTTTGACTGGCTGATTTCTAAGGCAGCCGTGGCTTCAAAAACTAGCTTCCTTGATATATTTAATCCATATATAAACTATATTTAATGAAACCATTGGATTTCCTTTCCAAAGGTATCGGGTTTACCGATCCCAGTAGGTGGCATACAGGGTGAGATTAAATTCAACAACTTTCGCTAAAGACATTATTTTTAAGTTATACATTTACAATTCGTTAAACTATGTCTGAGAATAGAAACGATGACGATCTTGGTCCTGATATTGATATATCAGGGCATAATTTTGAAGAAGTGTAGAAATTTTAGTACTTAGGTTCAATGATAACGAGAAAAAATGAAATCCAGAAGGAAATAAAGTCTCGGGTAAAGGCGGGAAATGCGTGTTATTATTTCAGTTGCTAAATTACTTAGCTCGTGGCTTCTGTCTAAAAACTTAAAGGTTAGAATTTATAAAACTATTATTCTTCCGACGGTTCTTTACGGATGTAAAACGTGGCCGCTTACTTTGAAGGATGATCAACGGCATAAGGTTTTCGAATATACTGCGTAAAATATTTGGTCTGAAGAGAGATGAGGCCACTGGGGAGTTTAGAAGGTTGCACAACGCGGAATTGCGGAGCTTTACCCTGTGGTTATAAACGAGTTGATAGCATCGCGGAGACTCAAATGGGCGCGTAAAGTTGTTGGGTTCGGTGAGGAACGGATTCCGAGAAAGTTGGTACTCGCTGAACCGACTGGAATGCGTCCGAAAGGTAGGCCGAAGTGTTGATGGGAGGATTGCGTTAAGGCTAATCTCGGGAGTTAGGGCTTGAACGATGATCATTGGACGAGTCTGTGTAGACGGTATTTGGTCGTATCGACATCGAACCTTCGGTTCGGTAGGCCTGTTATTAATATTATTATTATTATTGTTATGCCTGAGAATATGAGGATTTTTATAGTTGACCTTGCCAATAAATATTACAATTAAAAAATCTGGTGCGGACAACACACGACTTTCACTTACCTCCATTTTCAAAATCAATGAATGAATTTTTAAATACGTGAAACTATTAAAGAATTAACTAAATTGAATTCATATAGAAACATGTGTTTTATTAAAAAATCTATTGTATTATTTATTATCTAAAATAATTAGTTCTATCTGCTTTTCATAAATCTTTATTGACTTTTACAAGCTCTTGTGTATTAGATAATATTTTTTTTCTAAAACCTTTAGCTTTCCAACGGTATATTACAAGCGTATATTACTGTTGCTATTTTCAAAATAAAAAAATTGCATTAAAAAAATATTTTTTGTTTTCTCCTTTAGTTGTTTTCTAAATTCGCACAACTTACATATTTAGCTGTTATTTATCAATGCTATTTAGATAATTTGGTTATTTTTATAGAATCTACAAAATTAAAGGTGCTTTAGGGAAAGAAAATTTAAAATATGGTCATTCAAGCCCTGTCAGACCATTTTAATTAGAATGAAACCTACATGACGTTTAAGCCTATTAAATTTTACATTGATGTAGCCAGTTTAATCAAAATTAGGTGCAAAAATGCAATGTATTAAGTGGCTCTTCTGGTAAGCTCATTTTGATGAAAAAGGTTTTGTAACGTCTCGGGCGTATAATTCTCTTAAATATGAAATTTCAGTTTCATAGGACTTACCGTTTCCTTCGGCAGTTACCATACACACACACACACACACACACAGACCTTTTTGCGGGACTTGGTTATTTGGACTCAGGGGTCCTAAAACCTGTATTTCCGTTGAAAACTGGAATTCGAAAATTTTACGATCGCAATACTTTCCTTATATATATAGTAAGTGAAAGTAAAAATACCTTTAAAACACTTAGTCGGCTGGCGAAGACGAAATCAGTCTTAGGCGCTCCTCCTAGGGTTCATCTTCAGCTGCTCTCTGATTCTTCTTATGTCGTGGATGGAACTTGACCGACCTCTTCTCTTGCTGGACTTCAGCCTCCGTGGCTGGAATCCGACTCCCTCTTCTTGAAAACAAACTTGACATTATTGAGGATAGAACCCGACTGCCTCTTCGAATCTCCTTTCTCGGACGGGGGCATATATGGGAAGCCCAACCTTTGTCCAGCCTAGTTGCTGGGGTCTAGAATGTACCAGGTGTACCGCGGGTGGGCAGCCCTCGGACAATCCAAGGGGGTTTGTGAAATGCCTTTTGAATTTTGCCGACAAAGCTTATTATATTTATTTAATTAATATAATAATTATCCATACCTGTTGTATTCCCCTCAGTATCCTCAATACATTACAATAGGTAATTGAAAGTAAAAAATAAAAACACTTAGCCGTGATAGAACGCCTTGCCTCTCTTTCTTAAATTACTAAGGAAATAACTAGATGTTTTTAAAAAAGCAAGCCTTTGAGAGAAGTAGCTTCGGGGAAGAAGGGTTTAAAGGCAAGGGCTGGAGGTAGTAAAAAAGGCTAGCTGGAATTTTATTATTCCAGGGCTTCCGGAACTCATTCCAGGATAATAAAAATTCCGTGCGTGACTGGTGATAAACATTATAATCTGTCATTAAAATTGCTTTACTCTTTCGACAATGAAATCATGGGATATTTTTATGGCTCTTTTAATAAATTTTCATTATTTTTTCTCTCAAAATAAAGTAATAGAAGAGAGTAATAAAAGTAAATGAAAAAGAAAGAAAAAACTCAAAATGATGGTTTATTATTCCATAATAGTAATTTATGTACCAATAAAACTTGTTATGCTCACACTTTTGTTATCACATAGACTTTTCTTTATTAGAAATACCCCAAAAAAGATCAAATAACGGTTTGATATTTTCAAATTATTACCTCTGCAACCCCTGCGTTATGTAAACTTCATATTTTATAGTTTTCAACGGAAATGCACGTTTTCGGGTCCTCTGAGTCAAATTGACAAAGCCCCTCAAAAAGTTCTATGTGTGTGTGTGTTTGGTAAGTCTAGAATGAAAACGAAACTGAAATGTCACATTTGAGATAACGATACGCTCGAAATGTTACAGAAACGTTTTCCTCAAAATCAGCTTTTTGTTTTTCTTAACCTCTGGTTTTATTATTTTACATAATATAAAATATATACATGAGAGAAGTTGGTTGAGGGTGCAGTCAATTTATTACACAATTAAGCGTAAACTTAATTTATTGGTGTCGACGTTTCGGCCTAAATTATAGGCCTTCTTCTGGGCTATAAGAAAAACAAAAAACAAATATCATATAGGTTTCATTCTGATTGAAATATTCTGGCTAGGCTTAAATGTTGATATTTTAATTTTTTTTCTTTAAAGTACCTTTAATATTGTAGGTAAAATAATTTATTATTTATAATATGTTTTAAAAAAATAAAACAGTCTGGCACCAGGGACTGCTTTACAAACTCCGTCAATTCCTCACCCCTACATATTTCCTATTAATGCGTTCCTACCTTATTGGCAGAACATTTAAGGTTAACCATAACTTTTCCTACCATCCATATTTTCCCAACTGCTGGAGTGCCTCAAGGTCCTATCCTCTACTCCCTTTATACAGCTGGCATTCCACTCCATCCTCATTCTGTCCTCAATAATTATGCTGATGACACGTGTGTCTTATCCGTCCATAATGATCCATCTACAACATCCCAAACCCTTCAGTCTCACATCAGCCATTGAAGAATGGTGTCAAAATTGGAGGATTAAAATAAACCCCACAAATCCCACCAAATCACCTTTACCCTTCGTCGCAAACCGATGAGTTCCTGCCCCCCAGTCTCCTTTAATAACATTACCCTTACTCCTGTTGAGCAAATCCGATACCTAGGTCTCCATCTTGACAAGCGCCTTACTTGGAATCCTCACAAAATACTGAAACGACAAGAAACTGCTGGAAGATATCGATTACTACAACACTTACTAGACAAACGTTCAAAACTTCCAGTATATTACAAAAGACTCATTTACATCACTATTATCAGACCTATTTGGCCATATGGAATCGAGCTTTGGGGCTCTACTAAACCATCTAATTCCTCCCGCATCCAGTCCTTACAATCCAAAATCCTTCGCAAAATCCTGAATGCTCCTTATTTTGTTACAAATCAACTTATTCATAATGACCTTAACACCCCATTTGTTGCGGACATAGCCCGTGATAGATACTCCTCTTTTCATTCTAAACTCCCTGCCCATACAAATCCACTTGTCCGTAATTTATCTTCCTCAGATATCCCTGATAACCCTCTAAGGCGACTGAAAAGAAGGTGGTCTCGTGACCTACTGAGTTAAAATACTTAGTGAAGTTGTGGTTCTTTCTCAAGACATTTTCATTTTTTTTTTTTCATTCCTTATATTTACTTATTGTGTTCTTTAATACAGTTGTAAATTACTATAAATAAATAAATAAAAAAATAAAACATATCATTTTATGAGCATTGATAAAAAAACTAAATTTGCAACTTGAACGGATTAGCTTTCAAACTAAAGGAGAAAATAGCCATATAACGTTGCAATGTATTTTTTTTTTAATGTAAAAACATTAGTATAGATGTATTGTATAGAATTTGATACCTAATGATTTCAGAAAAAAATAACATAAACTAAATTTTAAGAGCTAATGGAGGTTGTTGAACAATAAGTTAATTGTTCTAGATAATCATATAATGTATTATTTGATAAAACACACGTTTTATTTCTATCGAAATCCAATTTAGTTTATTCGTTATCTAACATATGGAATACGCATAAAAGACTGAAACGACAGGAACTGCCCGCCGCTTTCGCTTATATCATCACTTACTTGACAGACGATCTAACCTCCAATTTAACTACAAAAGCCTCATCTTCATGACCATCATAAGGACTTTCTAGACTTACGGAGTTGAGCTTTGGGACTCTGCTAAACCATCTAATTCTGCCTGTGTTCAATCCGAAATCCTTCGAAAAATCCTCAATGCTCCTTACTTTGCCACGAATAAAGACATGTATAAATATTTTAATATTCAATGTGTTTCTGCTTTGGCCCGAACCCGGTATCAATCTTTTCATGACAAACTCCATTCCCATTCAAACCAACTATTTCAACCGAAATTTCAATCCTTCCTTCCTCTTCCATTCCTGACAATACTCCGAGACTCCTGAAAGCAAGATGGCCTCGAGACATTGTGGTTTAGAATGTCTAGTGGAGAGCTGTCAATGGGCATTTATTTCAATTTATATTCAAGGGGTTTTAATAGCTGATTTACTTGGTGTACTAACTAATACAGTTTTAAATTTGAATAAATAATAATTTAAAAAAAATTAATTCGTTAACCTTTTTAATTTTATCTACCTATATATTTCATCTCTAACTAATAATAATAATAGGCTTACCGAACCCGAAGGTTCGATGCCGATACCACCAAACTTCGCCTGCACAGACTCGTCCAATGTTCGCCGGTCAAGCCCGAGCCCCCGAGATCAGCTTTAACGCAATCCTCCCATCGCCGCTTCGGCCTACCTTTCGGACGCCTACCAGTCGGATCAGCAAATACCAACTTTCTCGGAATCCGTTCCTCACCGAGCCCATTCGAGTCTCCGCGACGCTATAATATTTTACGCAGTACCTTATTTTCGAAAACCTTAAGCCGTTGTTCATTCCTCAAAGTAAGCGGCAACGTTTCACATCCGTAAAAAACCATCGGAAGAATAATAGTATTATACATTCAAACCTTTAAGTTTTTAGATAGAAGCTGTGAGCTAAGTAACTTAGCAACTGAATAATAACACGCATTTCTCACCTTTTACAGGGACTTAATTTCTTCCTGGATTTCATTTTTTCTTGTTATCATTGAACCTAAATACTTGAATTTCTCTATTTGTTCAAAAGTATGCCCTGATATATCAATATCACCAAGATCGCCACCGTTTTTGCTACTTTTTCGTCTCTTACTATATTTTTTTTTTTTTTGTTTTTTATATTTTATTGAAATTTACAACTGTATAGGAATACATCAAGTAAATGTGCTGATTAAAGATAGTGTACTTGAAAAACCTGAAGAGAAACTGCTCATTGGCAGCACTCTAGTAATTAATCTAAACAAGAAGGTCTCGAGGCCATCTTCTTTTCAGACGCCTCGGAGGATTGTCGGGAATTGAAGAGGAAGCAAGGATTGAAACTAGTGGGTTAGAGTGGGATTGGAGTTTGTCATGGAAGGATTGATACCTGGTTCGGGCCAAATCAGCTACAAAGGGAATATTAAGGTCTTTATGGATAAGCTTATTCGTGACAAAATAAGGAGCGTTTAGGATTTTTCTAAGGATTTTGGATTGTAAGGATTGGATACGGGAAGAATTTGATGGTTTAGTGGAGCCCCATAGCTCAACTCCGTAAGTCCAGATAGGTCTTATGATGGTCATGTAGATGAGTCTTTTGTAGTCAAGTGAAAGGTTAGAGCGTTTGTCTAGTAAGTGTTGAAGTAACCGAAAGCGGCGAGCAGTTTCTTGTCGTTTCAGTCTAGTGTGCGGATTCCATGTTAAACGTTTGTCAAGTAGAAGCCCTAGGTAGCGGATCTGTTCAACTGGAACGAGCGGAATGTTATTAAAGGATACTGTAGGGCAGGATGTCATAGGTTTACGACGTAGGGTGAAGGTAATTTGGTGGGATTTGTTGGAATTTATTTTAATTCTCCAATTCTGACACCATACCTCAAGGTCTCTGATATGGGATTGGAGATTTTGAGAGGCAACAGTGGGATCATTATTGACTGATAATACACAAGTATCATCTGCATAAGTAGAAAGGATAGTATTAGGATGTGATGGGATATCAGCTGTATAAACTGTATAAAGAATGGGTCCTAGGATACTGCCTTGAGGAACACCAGCAGACTGGGTAAAAATTGTTGAATAGGAACTATTGTTGTTGATTCTGAAGGATCTGTCAGAAAGGTAGGACTGGATAATGAGGAAGTAAGTAGGAGGCAGGAATTTACGGAGTTTGTAAAGCAGTCCCGGGTGCCAGACTCGGTCAAAGGCCTGTTCCACGTCGAGAAAGACTCCCGTGCAGTACAATCCGCGCTCCAATGTAGACGAGACAACATCCACCACACGATGGCATTGCTGGATAGTGGAGTGGGATGTTCGGAATCCAAACTGGTGGTTTGGGATTATGTGGTTTAATTCTAGGATTGGGTATAGGCGTTTAAGGATGAGTCTTTCCAGAATTTTACCCATTATAGGTAAAAGAGAGATAGGACGGTAGGAAGAGGGAAGTTAACCTAAGTTTGGGTTTAGGTATCATTTTAACGATGGATAATTTCCAAGGATTAGGAAAGTATGTCGTACGGAGTATGGAGTTGTAGATGTAGGTGAGGAGTAGGATGGCTTTTCTCGGAAGTTGTTTTAGGATATGGGCAGTAATAAGATCATGTCCAGGTGCTTTCCGGGAAGGTAATCTTTGGATTATGTTTGATATTTCAGAAGGATGGAATGCTTTAGGAGGAAGAGCCATCTGGAGGGGAATATCCAGCTCTGCTTCAATACATTCGAGGTGATTGGGATTAAGGATATCGGGATGCGGATTGTAAATTTTAAAGAGATGCTGTGCGAATATCTGGGACTTTTCTTCTTCAGATCTAGTCCAGGATTGGGATTCAGTAAGGAGGGGATGATTAAAATCTTTAAAATTTAGGAGCTTCTTAGTGGTCCTCCACAGTGATTTGTCGGTAGTACTAAGGTTTTCAGTCATGTTAAGTAAGTTTTGAATTTTAAATGTCCTAATTTCAGATTTCAGTTTGTTAGTCAGTTGGGTATAATAAGTTTTGTCTGCAGGGTACCTAGTCCTATGCCACTTTGATCTTGCTCGGCGCTTTTCTCTTATTAAGGTACGAATGTGCTGTGGCAGATTAGTTTGTTGAGAGATGTTAATATTGGTGGTTGTTGTGTTATCGTATATACTGCTAGCTATTGAGTCAGTCAGTTGTTCTATGGCTCTGTCGATATCGTGTTTAGTTTTTAGTGGGAGTTTTAAGTCCATTTTGGAGTCCAAGTCCGATCGAAATCTGTCCCAGTTTACTCGTCCATTTATTAATTTAGGAGGTGAAGGTTTAGGGACAAAACTCGAATGCAAGGAGAGCAGAACTGGACTGTGGTCAGATGAGAGTTCATTTAAGGACTTGACTATTGCTTGGGAGGTGGGAAATTGAGATGAGACAAATATATCCAGGATGTCGGGACGTTTTTTGGAGGATGTTGGCCAGTAAGTGGGAGTCATGGGCGAAAGGATAGAATAACTATTTGAGGTTGAGACGCTAGAGAGGATATTACCACGGGTATTGGATGTTCGACAACCCCACCGTTGGTGTTTAACGTTGAAGTCTCCTCCAGCAATGAAGCGGGGTCCAAGAGATTGGAAGAAGGAATTAAGATGGCTATAGGAAATGGAGTTGCCAGGTGGACAGTATACAGCTGACAGAGTTATTTGGAAAGGACGAGTTGAAATGATTACAGAGGTTGATTGTATGGCGTCAGTGGGAGTTGAAGGAACTAGGGAATGGGGTATGGATTTATGGATTAGAATGCAAGAACCAGCATGTGCAGTGTTGTCTGGGTGGTCTGATCTGTAAGTAAAGTAGTCCCGTATGTAAAAACGTGACCGTTGTGTGAAGTGCGTTTCAGTCAGTAATGCTATGTCTATGTTGTTGTCATGTAAAAATAAGTCCAATTCATCACGGTGGTTATGCAAGCCATTAGCATTCCACAGAATGATGGCAAGGGGCTTTACACTCATCGTGAGAGATTGAATGGGATTTCGGTGAGGAGTCTATTGAGTAGGGAGATGAGAGGTCTGATGGTTTCTTGAAGGCTGAGGAGGAAGGAGTTTAAGATGGAATATATGTCATGTTCATTCGGATTAGGAAAGGGATGTATTTCAGTAGCTTGTGGAGTATAATTTGTATTTGTGGGCTGTACCCGTCGTGGGGTACGAGGAATTTCATTCAGTGAAGACTGAGGAGGGGGATTTGGTTTCATTTCATGTACGATAGGGCGGGATGGAGCTTGTTGTGGCTGTTCTGGTGGTAATTTGACCCGTAATGGTAAGTGATGGGAAGGAATTGGTTGGTTCGGTGCTTCAGGTTGAGATTGGGAGTTCTGGGATCTGGGATGGGATTTCGGAGGCGCCTGACGTCTGGGCTGTGGTTTCTTAGTGATGGTGTCGGAGAATGATTTCTTCGGAGCTGAAGGGGTTTGAACCTTGTTTAGAGGTGTAGGTTGGTGAGCGTCGTGTGCTTGGTTCTGTTTAAGTTCGGGGAAATTCGCCGAGTCGTCCACAGGAACCTGAGTGATACTCGTCTGTTCTGCGCTTCTTGAAGGTAGATTAAGCATTCTTTGCCTGAAGATATTTTTGTAGACCTCGCAACCTTTGTAGCTTGCAGGGTGTGCTCCACCACAAAGAGCACATTTCGCCGGCTCACTTGGTGTTTTCTGACAGGCGTCTGAGGGGTGGGCACCGGCGCATTTTACGCAGCGAGCCTGATGGAAACAATATGACTTGGTGTGCCCCAAGTTTTGACACTTTGCACACTGCACTATTATTGTTTTTTGCCTTGGCTGCTCAAAACGGATAACAGAATATAACAGTCTTGTCACTTGGAATATATCCGGATTATTCTGAGCTGGCTCCAAATCGACAAAAAATAATGGAAGTGGGTATTTTTCGGATGGGTGTAAGACGCAAGAAATATGTCTCACGTAGTGTCCTATCTCTTCCAGACCTTGTTTAATTGCATCGGTGGGAGTTGTTGAGTGAAGTCCCCTCAAGACCACCCTGTATGTTTTTTCCTGCCTCAATTGGTAGCAGTGGAAGTCATAGTTTTTGGAGGTGAGATAAGTTACAAGTTTTTTATAGTTTTCTTTCGAGTTTGTGTTGATTTTTATGTCATTTAGTCGGGAGTAACATCTAAAATTTGTCTGCCCGATTAATTTGGCGATTTCTTGGCCGAATAACATGAAATTATTGATGTTACTGACGAAGATTGGAGGTGGCTCTGGGTCAGAAAACCCTTGAGGTCCTGATACTGTTGAGGAGTTTCCTGAAACTGGTTTGTTAGTAGTAGATGGTGCAGTTGAGGCTGACCGCGTGGCGGAGGTAGCTGGGGCCGATGAGGTTGACGGCGCAGCTGATATAGAGGGCTCTGTGAGATCAGTTTTGTTGGCTGCAGTGGTACTGCGGGTTTTTGGAGGTGAGTTCATTTGATTCGATGGCTGCTTAGTTTTGGCTGCTTTGTTTTTTTTTTTGTTTGGCGAATCCCCGAGTCCGGGATTTGAGTTCCTTTGTCTTTTGTGACGCGTCCTCTGAAAGTATTGTGAATCTGACTCACTTATTTCAGAAAAGGGCGTCTCTTCTGCCGAGTCGTCACAAGAAGTATTTATGTCGAGATCCATGATAGCAACATATGAAATATAGAGAAGAAAATGTATTTATACTTTTACGACTAAATAATAAAATGAAAATGTACCTAAACACACAAAGAAAAGAACAAAAAAAAAAAAATATATATATATATAACTAATAAAAATATTTACAATAATATATACAAAAAATAAATAAATAAAGGGCATAATTAATTAATAAGAACTAGGAAAATTAAAAAAAGTCTTATAGAAGGAAAAAAAAATAGTCTTTGAGAAGGCAAACAAAAATATATAAACAAAGTCTTCGTTTACGAACTCGTAGCTGTCAACAGTCCTGACCGAGACCTTATAAACACGATAAGGTGTACAGAAGGGATTTATCCCCTCCTCTTATCTAGTCCAGGCGGCCCTCAGTCTATTACGTGCGTTATTAAAATAAGTGCACTCACCTCTCTATTTGCGATTGTTAATGTGTTAAATGGGTGAACAACTCACTAAGCACAAATTTTGAAGGCTGGTACATCAGTAACAACGAGATGACAAGGTAAGAATCACAGAGCGATACATAAGTTAAACTTTAGTAGCGGCCATGTTGCATATCACTCTTACTATATTTGAAAATTCTTAAATTGATTTTAACACCGGACCTAAGTGGAAGTGCGTTGCGCTCACCAGATTTTTTTGATTTTTTAAATAGGCTGAGTAAGTTGGAAGGGTAGAGATACAAGATATCAAGTTGTAAAACAAGCCCCAGACTGCTTAGCCATTGAGAGCAGGTAGTGACCACCAATCTCCAGTAGCCGGACACTAATAACGTCGTTATTATTGTTTTTGGTTGGGACTGGCTGAGGTTCTTGCCTGAGCCAGACCTCTCTAATGACCAGTCCCCGAGGCTACCAGCTCCAAAAACTGGAACCCTCATCAAATTCTATCTTCATCCTGCCCCCTCATAAAACGGCTATGGGCTCCTTCTTCATGCCCACTGATTCACTGCCCTCGGTAATAACGACTACATTTGTTACTGGCCAATCTATTATCCGTATTTTTCTGACCAAAAAAAAAAAGAAGGTCACTTTTTATTTTATTTTTTTATTTATTTGTATTTAGGGCAATCTCCATACAAATAGAGCTGGCTGGCACAGCACAATTGATAAATTTATCACCAGCAAACATACATTATTAATTACAATTTGAATAAATATTTAAAACAAATACAATTAAACTCATATACAGCAATTAGCATAAAGGTGCTGCTATCTTTATGATTAATTTCATCCAGCATATACATAAATAACATAAATTAAATATAAGAACATCAATAAATAATGCAAAAATAATAGTACTAAAGCAAATACTAAATCCCCACAAATTACTAACAAGTCCCGAAACATTTAAGAATGATAAACATTCTGAGAAAGATGTTGAAATCTTATTTTAAGATTAAAAATAGTAACTTGTATTATATTATATAAAATTAAAATATTTTTATTTTTGTTTTCCGTTTCTGCCAATGATTAAATATAATGAATATAAGTTACAAATTAAACTTATTTTCTTGTTAATTATACTTTTCTATCTCCTTCCCCGAACACCTCATTTCAATTTCACACGTACTAAGCAGCGACGAGTCCATTAGTTTTAATAATAAAATAAATTATTTTTACTTTCACTTACATATATATGATATATATAGTAAGGGGAAGTATTGCGATCGTGAAGATTTTCGAATTCCAGTTTTCTACAGAAATACACGTTTTAGTTTCCCCTGAGTCCAAATGACCAAGTCCCGCAAAAAGGCCCGTGTCTGTGTGTGTCCCCGTGTGTGGTGACTCCCAGGCGAAAACAAAAAGTCCTATGAAACTGAAATTTCATAATTAAGACAAATATACGGCCGAGACAAACAACACTTTATACCATGCATTTTTTCATCTTTTTACGATTTTCTTGAAAACGGCTCTAACGATTTTGGTTAAACTCGCTATATCGGAGTTAAATAGGACGGGCTTTAATATCATGTAGGTTTTATTATGATTGAAATAGTTTGACAAGGCTTAAATGCCAATATTTTAAACTTACTTCCTCGAAAGTACCTTTAATATTGTAGATTATTTAAAAATAACCATATTATCTTGTTACCACTGATGAAAAATAGGTAAATATATATGTTTAACGAATTCGTTATCCAACTAAAGAAGAAAACTGAAAAAAATATTTTGTAATGCATTTTCTTTGGTTTTGAACATAAGAACACTTATATACATGTATAATATAATACCGTTGGAAAGCTAAAGATTTTAGAAAAATATTATCTTTTACACAAGCTTGTAAAGGTTAATTAAGAGTGATGAAAAGTCGAAAAAACCAACTGATTATTTTAGATAATAATATAATAGATTTTTTTTATAAAAAACACATGTTTCTATATAAATTCAATTTAATTAATTCTTAAATGTATTCATTCATTTTTAAATGTATTTAAAAAATCTGGTGCGGGCAACACACGACTTTCACTTACCTCCATTTTTAAAGTCAATCAAAGAATTTTCAAATACAGTTTGAGATAAAAATACTGTGAAACTATTAAAGAATTAATTAAATTGAATTTATATAGAAACGTGTGTTTTATTAAAATATCATTATATTTATTATCTAAAATAATCAGTTAGTTTTATCTTCTTTTCATCACTCTCTATTAACTTTTAAATGCTTGTGTATAAAATAATATTTTTCTAAAATCTTTAGCTTTCCAACGGTATATCATATGTGTATATTACTGTTCTCATGTTCAAAAACAAAAGTTGCATTAAAAAAATATTTTTTCTGTTTTCTCCTCTGGTTGGCTATGGAATTCATTCAATTTATGTATTTACCTGTTTTTTATCAGCGGTGACAAGATAATATAGTTATTTTTATAGAATAAAAAAAATTAAAGGTACTTTAGAGAAAGAAAATTTAAAATATCGGCATTTAAACCCTGTCAGACCATTTTATCCAAATGAATCCTAAATGATATTAAAGCACATTAATTTTACATCGATATAGCGAGTTTAATCAAAATCGTCTGAACCATTTTTGAGAAAATCGAAGAAAGATACAAATCGCATGGTATAAAGTGGCTCTTCTGGTAAGCTCATTTTGATGAAAAAGGTTTTATAACGTTTCGGGAGTATTTTTGTTTTAAATATGAATTTCAGTTACATAGGACGTACCGTTTCAGCCCGGGAGTAACCACAGACCTTTTTGCGGGACTTGGTTATTTGGAATCAGGGGACCCTAAAATGTGTATTTCTGTTGAAAACTGGAATTCGAAAATTTTCACGATCGCAATAGTATATATAGTAAGTGTATATTATAGTATATTAAACGGTTTTTAAAACGGAGGTAAGTGAAAGTCGTGTGTTGTTCGCACCAGCTTTTCACTATTGTTATTTATGAATACATGGCCTAACTCTCATAATGTATTGTGCACTGATTAGCTTCGGATGTATACAGGAGTGTAGCAGAAGGCTCCCTCCTCGTCACAGATCAAGATATGTAGATGCGGTGTGCTCGGGGGAGTGAGGTGAGAATTGGATCTCAACGCCTGATGAGAATATTATGTAAATGTACTCCTTCCCATCTCCACTCAGGGTGAACAAACAATAATAGCTTCTGTGAATTAGGCGATTCCCTAAAGCAAATAGAATCTTGGTCTCGGAACCAACTTCTATTGGAGTTTGTAGCACCTGGAATTATGTCGGCATTCGACTCTCTTTCCTTTCTGCCGTCACAATCAGTGGCAGTTCAATTCTCTGGATAATAATCTTAAGATACGCATTTAACATTGACACTTCTGTTTCAACTTACACTTACATGCGCGTTGTTACGTCACCGTTGTGAATTAGTGTTAATGCTCATTACTTTGTAAAATTTGTAATTTTACGTTTTTCCCGAATATGGAGACCCTCCTGGGGCAGATCCAGCCTCTATTAAGTGGGTACCCAATAACATTGGGAAAAAAAACCTGGCGGCTGAGCGTGATCTCTGCCAAATCACCTCATCGCACTGCCGTTGACCTAGAAACAGAACTAATCTCTATATGTACTGAGCCCAAGACTCTTCTATGGTTATAGTGGCACAGTTTTTTTTTTTTTTTTTTTTACGTTTCAATATGCGTAGATCACACCAGACTGAAAAGACAAGAAACTCCTCGCAGATACCGATTTTTACAACACTTACTTGACAAACGCTCAAAGCTTCCAATCTACTACAAAAAAATAATTTACATAGCCATTATTAGACCTATTTGGACATATGGTATTGAGCTATGGGGATCCACCAAGCCATCAAATTCCTCCCGCATCCAATCCTTGCAATCCAAAATCCTCCGTATTTTGTCACTAATAAAACTATCCATAAATACCTGAATATTCCGTTAGTTGTAGAATTAGCCAGAACTAGATATACCTCCTTTAATTCCTAACTACCAGCCCACTCAAACCCGCTTGTCCGTATCCTCTCATTTCCATATATTCCTGTTAATCCTCGGAGGCGCCTGAAAAGACGATGGCCTCGAGACCTGCTAATGACATAAGCATTGAAGTGCTACCGCTGGGTAGCTTCTTCATAAGACTTTATTAAGCAAATTGTTACTTTTTTTTCACATTTACTTGTTGTATTTTTTCCTATACAGTTGTAAATATCAATTAATAAATAAATAATAAAAAAAATATGTGTAAAATCCGAATAAAGAATAAAATAAAATCCACCGTTAACTTTTTTTTTTTTAAATTCTCCACAAAAATACTATTCCATGCAAAGATGATCGTAACACCTTGACGTTGATATCCGCTGGTTAGTTTTCAAAAGGCGGCCGATTGAACATGATTTAATTCAATAACTCAGTTATTTTTGAAAGCAGTAAAAAAAAAAAAATATATTAGTGTTTTTAAGCAAAAAACCGCGAATAATTATAAAAAAGAGATAAAAGAAAAAGAATACAAATTGGAATTTTACACATAAATACGCTCATAACTCAGTCATTTTTGACGATAGAGAAAAGTATGTATAGAGTTTTAGAATTAGTAGAGTGGGCTAAAAAAAAAAAAAAAAAAAAATCCATATGTATATTCAAGAAACGACCTATAATATGTGTAATTCTACTAAAAATTGATTATTATTGAAGAGAAAAATCGGAAAGATTTTCGAGATCAAGACAACGCGATGAACAAAGAGCAAAAAAAAAAAAATGATCATACATGGTTAAGCCTCAACTCATAAGAGATGTGATTAAATTTTCGACCAAATGAAAAAATAATCATTGAAATAGGTTAACAACTAGCTGAGATGATAGCTTTTGAAATCAGCGCCAGTGATATGATATTGTCCTTTGAATTATTGCTTTTCATATTACTTAATCAATACCTATGTAATCAGTTATACCCTAATATTATTATTTGGAAATAAGAAACCATTTTGTAAAAATTTTCAGCGTTTTTATTTATGTACTGACAATATATATTCTAACATTACGCACATGGTGTTTTTATTTACTACCCAGTAACGAAGTCAAAAGAAGTGCCCTGTCTCATATATCGGAGTCACAACACTTATGTTTCATATATATATATATTTATATATATTATATATATATATATAATAAGATAAAATATTCGATCGTTAAAAATTAACGAATCCGATTTCTCACAGAAAATACGTGTTTTAGGATCTTTATAGTCTAAATGACTAAGTCCAAAGAAGTTATGTTCATTTGAAATGTGTAACTAGTGAAAAACTATAACATGTACAGAATTTAAATTTAAAAGAATAAAAAATAAAAAAGTAGGATTTCAAATGAATTGACTAATACAAGAAGGGGAGTAGGAACAAGGGAAGTATTGTGAAGCCCGCACTAGATTTTTGCTATTTTCCCGTCGGTTTCTATTTCCCCGAATGGACTCAAATGTAGTGTAAAATACTCGGTGAGAGAGGAGGGAGGTGAAATAAAGGGCCTCCTCTCGCCCTACTTGCCGCGCCAGCCACCCCCCACAGACCGCCGCACGACAAACAATTTTCCGGACAAGATGCTCCAAGCCGCACGGTCGACTGCTCACTCCCTCCTTGGTCTGTATCCTCCATGAGGTCGATGGCGACATCTTCCGGATGGCTTCCTCCTCGTCTCTTGCAAGAATGTTGTAATCCTCAATGTTCCTAGCTTGGGGTCGAGGAGTCAATTATCTTTTTGCTGCCCAGTAAAAGTTATCAAGAACTGATCCTAACCTTCCAGGTCTAATAGAGATAAGAAACGCTGGAAATTATTACACGATGGTTTATTATTTCCAAATAACAGTATTAGGGTATAACTGTTTACATAGGTATTGATTAAGTAATATGAAAAGCGATAATTGAAAGGATAATATAATATAACTACCACTGATTAAAAAACGTAATATCTCAGCTAGTTTTTAACCAATTTTAATGATTCTTTTTTCATTTTATCAAATTTAATTCTCTATCAAATGGAAAATGGATTTATTTATTTATTAATTAGGATAAATCTTTCTTTTCTCTTTTTACAATTAATTGCGGTTTTTTTGGTTAAAAAAACAATAATGATTTTTATCTTCAAAAATAACATAGTTACAAGCGTATATTAAGTGAGATTTAAATTTTTTTCATTTGGCCTCTCTTTTTTTTTTTTTTTTTTTTTTCAATGCGCTCTACTGATTTTATAACTCTATACATACTTTTCTCTATCGTCAAAAATTACTGAGTTATGAGCGTATTTATGTGTAAAATTTAAATTTTATTCTTTTCTTTTTTCTCTTTTATATAATTTTTCGCGGTTTTTTGTTTAAAAAACAGTGATACATTTTTTCTCTATCATCAAAAATAACAGAGTTATTGAACTAAATCACGTTTAATCAGCCGTCATTTCAAAACTGACAAGCTGATATCAACGTCTAAGTGTTAGTATAATCGTTGCATGGACTAGTATTTTTGTAAAAAAAAAAATGGTCCAGTAGTGTCGGAGAAATGCCGCGAAAAGTGACAAAATGACCGATTGAGAGGGACAAAATTCAGATACTTGTCTATATTTTACGTTTGAAGTCCCATAATACACTAAAATAATACAAAAAATCTAATTATAAACCTTTGAGGTCCCAGATTAAAAAAAAAATAATAAGAAAAAAATATAAAACTAATTAATTTTTTGACACGATTGGCGAGCGTAAAGTAGTCAAACACCAAATTTATTTACTAAAATCTAAAACTTCCCTATATTTTACGTTTGAAGTCCCAGAATACGGAAAAAAATAATACAAAAAATGTAATTATGGCTCGGAGTTGCTAAAACCTGCTAATAGATGTATTTTATATCATTTAGGAAATTCTTAAAATTATAGATTGTAAAACTTTTGATTCGGAGTGTTGTGTCTGAAAAAAATTATGTGTCACCCAAAACGCAAAACTTCTTTGTAATATCTAAAGACTAGAAAGATTGATGAAACAAATCCTACAAGCAAATCCTTGGGGTAACTTGGGGGCTATATAGTTCTTCGTTATTGAATAGGAGCATACATTTACCAATTTCTAAATTAACTCTACAGATGAGATATGCAATGTATATTCAACCTGTTTCAGCAATGTCCATTGTTAAATAAAAGCAAAAATACTTTGCTCTAAATAAACCTTGAACACAATAAATGACCATCGAATAAAGAAAATCCCACTGCCGGTTATTAGGCAATTGTGCGAACAAGAATGATTCATTCATTTACTATTTATTTATAAACACCGTATGGCGGGAAATATTAGTATTATGGGTCTTGCCAACTAATAATAAAAAGGTGAAGCACTGGAAAATTCAAAAAATTCGACTTGACTTTTGTCCACCTAAATTGGGGATTTAGCCCACTGTGCGGCGGACAAACGGATTTTTTTTATTCGTTGTTCGGATTCTACGCATCTTGAAACGTAAGCTCTCAAATTTTGAGCAGAGGTCAATTTTTTTTTTTTTTTTTTTTTTTTTTTTGGTCGACTACAAAGGTTGATTTTTGAAAATAATAAACCAAAAGATTATAGGTACTAACGATACGTATCAGTTATAACACCGTAAATAAAGCTCGTACCCAAAAATAAATCTGTGATAGTAATTAGGAAAATCACTTCATAACTCTCTATGAACCATTCCTAGCATATCCCCACAGCTATATGTAGGGCACTATATAGTTAAGCCTAGTAATTCCGTCCTTCAGAGGAGACGTGAGAAGGTGGTCCCTGTGTGATGTCAGTTACTCATTATAGATCCCTATTCTAATTATTCTTGGGTAGTCTTAATTTAGGACTCTCACTGTAGCATCGTCCGATTAGCCGCATTAGCATGGATTAACATTGACCAAAAAAACCCAATTTTTCATATTAAGAACTTATTTAATTGCCATTAAATTGATTTTAACAAGAGAAGTAAGTGATAGTCGTGTGTTGCAAGCACCAGATTTTGCTTTATGTACACCATTTCCACGAGGTTTATAACCGCCATATTAAGAAGCCTAGGACGTGGAGCACTCCATAGCGATACCTCCATCTTACTTGAAGTGGCCCCTGAGGACCTGGATCCTGATTGGTCAAGATAAAGCTGCCTTTCCTCAGATAGGTCCTGGAGAGGGGGTATGCACCTGTACAGGTGTGTCCTCCCCCTCCCCCCACCTTGCTCCTCCGTCCTGTAGATGGCGTCCGGTTGACTTCCGATTGCTGAAAAGAACAGTTATAACTTACAATAATAATAGCATAGACATAGCAAATAAATGTATTTAAAAAAATCTGGTGCAGGCAACACACGACTTTCACTTACCTCAGTTTTTAAAATCGATTAGAGAATTTTCAAATACAGTTAGAGATAAAAATGAGCGAAACTATTAATACCGATAAGAAGAAATATATGATTAGTAGCAGAAATGGTGGCGATCTTGATAATATTGTTATATCAGGTCATACTTTTGAACACGTAGAGAAATTCAAGTATTTAGGTTCAATGATAACAAGAAAATATGAAATACAGGAAAAAATAAAGTCCCGGTAAAGGTGCGAAATGCGTGTTATTCTTAAGTTGCTAAATTACTCAGCTCGCGGCTTGTGTAAAAAAACTTAAAGGTTAGAATTTATAAAACTATTACTCTTCCGACGGTTCTTTACGGGTGAGAAACGTGGCCGCTTACTTTGAAAGATGAACAACGGCTTAAGGTTTTCGAAAATAAGGTACTGCGTAAAATATTCGATTCGAAGAGAGATGAGGCCACTGGGGAGTTTTGAAGGTTGTACAACGCGAAATTGTGGAGTTTGTTCCCTGTGAATATAATTGAGTTGATAGCATCGCGGAGACTAAAATGGGCGCGAAAAGTGTTGTGCTCGATGAGGAGCGGATTCCGAGAAAGTTGGTATTCGCTGAACCGAATGGTAGGGGTCCGAAAGGTAGGCCGAAGCGTCGATGGGAGGATTGCATCAAGGCTGATCTCGGGGGCTTGGGCTTGACCGGCGAACATTGGACGAGTCTGTGCAGGTGAAGTTTGGTGGTATCGACATCGAACCTTCGGGTTCGGTAAGTCTATTATTATTATTGTTGCGCGAACCAGATTTTTATGTTTAGCAATGTCCCTCTCGCCGATAAATATGACATGGTATGTGAATTTCTTGTTAGTCTTTTAACAATTAGGGAACAAAAATCCATATTGAGGGATTGGCTAGTTCCAATGCGCATGTTTCTGACTTCATTACAGGGTATAAATCGTTTGAAAACGCCCCTCGTTTTGGATTTAACATTTCTACTCACTCATATACTTTTGAGAAGTTGAAAAAACTTTGAACTGGGTGCTAACGAGTAGAGTTAACATATCCTCGACTCCAGTCGTCGGAGTAACTTCCTAAGGACTTTCCCCTTTTGAGTAACTTTTCTGATCCTGGAATTCGTTCATCAAGATTATTCCGCTAAAGGAAAACTTGGTTTGATTTCAAGTATCAAGTTAGCAAAGCGACTTTTGAGATATTAATTCAAGAGCACCCAATTAGGCTTTAGAAATCTATGTAACATGAAATCTATGGTTCAAAAAATACCTCGCAAACTTTTATACCAGTAATAAATACGAGTAAGGAAATCTGGTTTACGCAACACATGACTTAGACTTACATATATTGTCAAAATCAATTTAAGAAATTTTAATTAATGTTATAGATGAGAAAAATGATAAAGAATTACATTCAGTTTTGATAGTAATGTGTATTTCATTTAAAAAACTAGCGGACCGTATCCTGCTTTGCACAGGTGAAATTTTAATGAGGTGCCAAATTATGTTTAAAAATTCTCTGTCTGATCGATTAAAGAGTTTATTGATTTGGGAGTTTTAGTTTATCCTAACGAAAAAGGCAATTAGAAAAAAAATATTTCTATTTATTAAAGTATATTCATATTATATTCAATCGTCGGCAGATTCGGAAAACATAAATCATACTTAGTTAAGTTTATTCGTTTTTTATTTTAATGCAAAGCACAGATAACGGAAAATTTAACTTTCCCAAATAAATATAACTTGATTGCTCTATATGTATTCAAAAACTACAGAAAACAAAAACGGTTTATATTTAATTCGTTTCATTGCTATTTTATACCTCAAATAAACTATTTAAATTACATTTTAAAAGTGAAATTGTGATTTCATGGTTACACTGGAGCCTTTCTTGACGTACAACATGCCTTTGACCGAGTTTGACGCCCAGGGCTGCTCTACATACTTCGCCAATTCCTCTCTCCTACGTACTTATTATTCATCCGATCCTACCTCACTGATAGAACCTTTAAAGTAAGTCATAACCTTTCCTACTCTTCCATATTTCCTCAGTCCGCCGGTGTACCTCAGGGTAGTATTCTGGGCCCAATCTTTATACCATACATACAGCTGATATTCCAATCCATCCTGGTACTGTCCTCACAACCTACGCAGATGACACTTGTGTGTTATCCGTTAATAATGACCCATCTGTTGCTTCCAGAACCCTTCAGTCTCACATTTCTTCCATTTAAGAATGGTGTCACAGATATACAGGTATGAGTGGGGGCACTACCCTACCGGTCCCGCCGGTAGATAACTCCTCTGGCCAGTTATACAATGTTTTTAATAATTTAAACAATCTCATTCAGCCCCTCTTCGGTCTTCTTCAACAACTCTCTCAAACTACCCTTGCCCTTAGACAAATATATGCCCATTAATCAGATGACTGTAGGCTCCATATCTATCATACTATGGAACGCAAACGGACTTAATCAACATAGGACAGAACTAGACATATATTTACACGAGAAACGAATTGACATAGCACTAATCACTGAAACACATTTTACACCAAAATCCAAATTTTACATTCATAATTACAAAATCTATAGAACTGACCATCCAGACAATACTTCACACGGAGGCAACAATATTCTCATCAGATCAACACTAAAACACCATCCTTTGCAATTACCCATATCACCTGACATACAAGCTACAGCCATTTCACTATTCTCTGAACATCACAACATTACTCTTGCTGCTGTTTATTGCCCTCCGAGATATGTCCTGACTTCCACGATGTTTAGTAACTTCTTCAAACGTCTCGGCAGATGCTTTGTCGCAGGTGGCGATTATAATGCTAAAGACCCGTCTTGGGGATCTAGATTATCAACCCCAAGAGGAAGAAATCTCAGGTATGTCCTTCACGAACTTTCATTAGACACGATATCACCACACTCACCTACTTACTGGCCAACATCTAGACGTAAGACACCCGATTTACTTGATTTTTTCATAACTAAAGGACTCCGCACTACACCTCACACAATAAGTACGAGCACAGATCTTTTCTCTGATCATTCTCTTTTGCATTTAGAACTATTTGAAGAACCACTTGTAGCTAAGAAACATATATCTCTCACAAATGGCATAATGGATTGGGATGCGTTCAGGAACTGTCTAAATACTGTTCTCTCCATTACTTTGGCTATTAAAAATGAAGAAGAGCTTGAGGATGCTGTAGAATGCTTCACACAGAAGCTACAAGACGCTGCATGGTCCTCATCAATTCCCAGACGAGGAAAACATGAAAAGCTACCAATTTATCCACAGTACATAAGGGATTTGATCAGAGCAAAAAGAAGAGCCCGGAAAATATGGCAGACAGACCATCAGACAAACAAATTTACAACCGACTCAACAACGAACTCAAACGACAAATTGCAAAATTTAAAAGAACAACTTCTGACTTCAATCTATAACGCGATACTGAGGACAACCAAATTCCCGCTTCAATGGAAATACTCACATATTACAATGATTCACAAGACCAACAAGGACAAAAATACTCCCTCATCATACCGACCAATAAGCTTACTTCCGCTATGCTCCAAAATTTTCGAACATCTACTACATAAAAGACTTCTTGATGTACTAACTAACAACGACATCGTACCAGATCATCAATTTGGATTTAGAAGACATCACTCGACATTGCACCAACTACACAGAGTGACGGACTACATATCCACCGCACTAGAGCAGAAGTTATACACTACTGGCGTATTTCTCGACGTTGCTCAAGCCTTCGACAGAGTTTGGCACCAGGGGCTTCTCTTCAAACTCAAGACTATTCTTCCACCTACTTACTACCTCATTAGTCATTCTTTCCTTTCTCACAGATTTTTCTCCGTTCGACAGGGATCAGAGCTATCTGCCATGAGATCTATCGCAGCAGGAGTACCCCAAGGTGCAGTGCTCGCTCCATTACTCTACATTATTTACACTCATGACATACCTTACAGCCCTAATATTCTAACAGCGACTTATGCCGACGACGCAGCGATCTTAACAAAACATAAAATTGCAACCCACGCCTCAGAGATCCTACAACAACATCTAGTAAAATTACATGACTGGTTCAAACTCTGGAAAATCCGATTGAATAATGACAAATCACACCATATCACCTTTACTCTTCGACATGACACGAGTCCTCCCTTTTTCTTAGACAACACACAAATTCCACAGACGGACCCTGTACATTATCTTGGTTTGACGTTTGACAGAAAAATGACTTGGGGCCCGCATATTAACAAAAAAAAGAAAATCCTTAACCAAAGACTGAGACTTCTTTACTCACTCTTTTCAAAACACTCGAAACTAAAACTTCGACAGAATTTAAACACCTATACTTACCTACTGAAACCTATTCGGACTTACGCATCACAGATATATGGGACAGCTAAAAAGACCCACATTAACAAACTTCAAATCTTTCAAGCTTAAACGTTTAGAACAATTACAAAAGCACCATGGTACGTTAGCAACATATCTTTACATACTGACCTTAAGATTCCTACTGTCAATGAGCACATACGGACACACTACAAACGTTTCCACGACAAACTACAAGGTCACCCTAACACAATAATCAATGACATGGCCACAACACTCATGCCAGGAAATGCCTACAGAAGGCTGAAGAGTAGATGGCTGAGAGACCTTCTCCCTTAGTAACTCACACTAATTTCATGCCAGGAGTAGGTACCGCTGGGTGCTGCTCTCCCTCATGCCTATCACGCCATGCTTCTTAATATTGTATTATTATTATGTTCATTGTATTATTTACAGGTGTGAATAAAGAATTAAAGTTAAAAAAAAAAAAAAAAAAAAGAATGGTGTCAAAAGTGGAGAATTAAAATCAACCCTACTAAATCCCATCAAATTACCTTCACCCTTCATCGAAAACCTATGTCCGCCTGTCCCACTATTTCCTTTGACAATATTCCACTCATCTCAGTTGAACAGATCCGGTGCCTAGGACTCTGTCGAGACAGACGTCTTACTTGGAATCCTCACACTAGACTGAAACGACAAGAAACAGCTCGTAGATACCTTTTACTACAACACTTACTGGAAAAACGATCAAAACTTTCCACATACTACAAAAAACTAATTTATATTACCATCATTAGGCCTATTTGGACATATGGGATTGAGTTATGGGGATCCACCAAACCATCCAATTCTTCCCGCATTCCATCCAAATTCCTCCGAAAGATCCTAAACGCCCCTTACTTTGTCACCAATTAAATAATCCATAAGGACCTAAATATCCCATTAGTCGCAGATCTAGCCCGAACTATATATTCCTCCTTTTATTCCAAATTAGCCGTCCACTCCAACCCACTCGTCCGCAAACTCTCATCTCCTATTCCTATTCATCTTCCTAGGCGGCTGAAAAGACGATGGCCTCGAGACCTTTTTAGCTGAATAAACTTTGAAGTGCTACCACCGGGTAGTTTCTTCACATGCCTGTATCACGCCCACTTGATCTATTAGCACATTTACTAATGTATTTTATTTTATAATACAGTTGTAAATTTCTTTTAAATAAAAAAAATATATATATATTTTATGGAATCTCTTTTATTTTACAGTAAAACATCTGTTTTCATGTAATAGTAATACATTTGAAATAATTATTAACAATGTTAGTTTGTAGATTTTAAACACAATTTGGTACGTAATATTGTTTCTAAAGACTTGCATACTGAATGGAAGAATCTAAACTGCATGATCATGTACGACGGTTATAACTGCTCTGTGTAACAATAAAATATGTTCATAAGTTTATAGGCTTATTACAACTTTATATTAACTTGCAATTTCTTTTATTGCACAATAACTTTTATAAAATCTTGCTCTTTCCATCGGTATATAATACGTCTATAATATTACTTATATTTTAGAAATAATTTGTTGATAGCTTGGTTACAAAAAACTTATTTTTCCTGTTCCTGAATTGCAGGGTATGTTACTAAAAAACCTTCAGGAAAGAACTCCCTTAATGATAGTGGAAGCACGATCAAAATCCCGTTTAGGAGTTAGCGGAAACGGAGTTTTCGCAATTTTTATGATTTTCTTAAAAATGGCTATAATAATTTTGACTAAACTACTCTATATCGATGACATTAAAAGACATTAGTATCAGATAAATTACATTCCGATTGAAATAGTCTGACAGTGCTTTCATGCCGAATTGTTTTATTTTCTTCCTCTATAATTCTCTTAATTCTGTAGGTTCCAAAAAATAAACAATTTTATTTTAATAATATTAATAAAATATGGCTAAATATACATGTTGACTGACTCTGATATCCAACTAGAATAAAAAAGAGGAAGAATATATGTGTGTATATGTGTACATATATATATATATCTTATTTTATTTTTATTTTTTCCAACCTAAGAATTTATTAGAAAGGCGAATATTTTATTAAAAATGTTACAAAGTTGTAAAAGGTAATGTAAAGTGACGTACATGGGATAAACTTATGTTATTTTACATAACAAGTTTATGTTTTTATATTATTTAATCTAAAACATGTGTTTCCAACGAAACAATATAATTCTTTAAAATATTTTCAACTTTATTTCACAGTTCACAAATTAATTTTATTAACCGAGGTAAGAGAAAATCGTCTGTTGTGCACACCAGATTTTTTCCTATAGGGATCTTGTAAAATTGTATCGTTTATTTGTGAGATTTTTGTGTCCCTGAGTAGTCAATAAAGTACGATCGTTCTCGGATGAAATACAAGAAATACGATTTGTTGCCCTTATATCCTGGAGATGGCCCTAATCCTTAAAGTTGCCCCCTCGGACTCACCCCCTCAAGATATCCTGGGAGCCGAGATGTCCTGATCCTCCCCAGGGATCCTCCGATGGCAGCTCCTGCCCCTTCTGTCTTTTCCTCCTATCCCTTATCCCTTTTTATCTTCAGGTATTATCCCTTTAGAACTCTTCCTTCCCAGTACTTATTGTCCTGGTTATACCGCTTGAAATATTACGCATTAAATTATAGATGTATTTGACTGTTTTCCACGGCTTCACCTGCTAAAATTTCAATTTAATTTTATATTAATTCATAATAAGGGAAAATATAACACCTATATGCTATAACACTTGGACAAATGTGCGAAAATGTTAATAGTAGCTTGGGAAAGCAAAGATGAATTTGCACCGAAGGAAGCCGATTTATGAAATAAATATCCTTTCGTGAAAATTTTCGAATTCCAGTTTTCAACGAAACACGCGTTTTAGGGTCCCCTGAGTCTAAATGTCTAGCCCGAAAAAGAAAAGTCGTATGAAACTGAAATCTCATATTTAAGACAACTGTACGCCCGAGATGTACAGCAACGTTTTCATAAAAATCAGCTGATCAGAAGAGCCATTTTATACCATGCATTTTGCACTTTTTTATGATTTTCTCAAAAGCGGCTATAATGATTATGATTATATCCATGTAAAATATGATGGGATTTGATATGATGGAGGTTTCATTCTGATTGAAATAGTATGACAGGGCTTAAATGCTATTAGTTTAAATTCTCTTCCTCTAAAGTATCTATAATTTTGTAGATTTAAAAGCAAATTACCATATCATCTTTTTAGATGAGGAAGTGATTAAAAAGAGACACACCCTTAAAACAAGTGCTATTTTAATTATGTGCCGACGTATCGGCCTACATTGAGGTCCTTCATCAGGGTTGACTCTGAGACGGTGTAAGGAAGTCTTCGGACACCGTCTCATAGTCAACCCAATGTAGGTCGAAACGTCGGCACATAATTAAAATAGCACTTATTTTAATGTGTGTTTCTATTAAGTAAATGTAATAATATTCTACTAAGTAAATAACCGTTTCTATGTTTCTATTAATATTGCTACATTATTTAATTTAAATCATCTGTTTCGAGCGAAACTGGATAAACATTTTATTCAAATTACCTTTATTTTTTTTTAATTTAAATTGATTTAATATTCCTCAAATTGGTTGTGTGTTGCCCGCACCAGATTTTTTTTTTTTTTTTGGATTCCAATTTCTGTAAATGTCATCCTCAGTTTATCATCTAGCTCTGTTGATGTTGCTCGGATCAAAGTTTTGATGAATTTCCCATATCATAAATCTGATGAAGAATATTTTATAACATCGCTCGCAAGGAATGGAAAAAGTCACATTTTGCTGCATTTATTAAGTTTTGGGCATTATGACCCGTTATACAAAAAAGATTAATTATTGTTGCTCTGGTTTGAAAATTTGGAATTATTTTCGTTTATAACATTTGTCGCTTACCTTTCAGGAACCATATTTGGTGGGATGAGCGCCGTTGTAACAAAAAAAATTACTTTCGTTTTATATCGAAATCACTCAAGTTATATATTCACCCGTTTTTTTTTTCAATGCTAACAAGTTGATATGGTTAATTTATTCAAATCTACGAAATGGAAGGAGATTCAGAGGAAGAAATTTTAAACTTTCGGCATTTAATCGTAAATTTAGAAAATTGTAAACAATTGCAAAATGCATGTTTGTTTATTTATTTAACGTCACTTTATGCTACTATGGCTAATCGGACGATACTACAGTGGAAGTCCTAAATTTTGCCTATCTAGATTTTATTAGGATAGGGATCTTTAACGAGTACCTGACATCGCACAGGCTCGGGACCACCTTTTAACGTCCACTCCAAAGGACGGCATAACTAAGGTTTTTTACTCCCATTAAAAAATCCTAGGACCACCTGCGGGTTTGTACGTGACCTTTGGCATAGGAGGCTGTTATGCTAACCACCTAGCTACAAGTGATCCCGCAAAATGCATGGTATGAAATAGATCGTCCGGTCCGCCGATTTTAAAGAAAGATTTGCTGTAACATCTTGGGCGTACAGTTAAACTTTCAGTTTCTTACGACTTTTAGTTTTGGCGCTAGACTTACCACACACGCTTACACAGAACTTTTTGCGGGACTTTGTTGGATTTGGACACTAAAACGTGTATTATCGCAATAATTTTCATTACTATATATTTCATATATAGGTAAGTGAAAGTAAAAATATATGAATTAACCTAAAATCGACCCCTTGTCAAAATGAGCTGGTTTCTGGGCACTTAAAGGTTTAATTAAATAAAAATACGGTAATATATAAAAAAAAATGGTTAAAATGAGAAAAATCTTATGATTTATAAAAATACATAAAAATACTAATAACTTCTAATTTAAATGAATTAGGAGTTATTAGTTTGACATAAAATAATCAATTGGATAAAAAACATAATTTACAATGAGCCTACCTCAAATAAAGAATTGTTTAACAGTCCTTTGATTAATACATTTAACTAACATAACAGAGATATAACCGCCCTTGGTGAAATATTTACATATGATAATGAAATCAAGAAGAATAAAATTCTTAATTTTACACCTCCGCTGGTCGGAGACTCTTTGGTCCAAGGGAAAAAGAGTAAGGAAGCAACTTACTAGAGTGGAACACATTCGCTTCCTTCCGTTTTTTGTTAGATTTGGAAATCCGTTTTCTGATTTTGAGTGGCCCTATTCTGACTTGGTCCAGCTTCCTCCTGTTCAAACTATTGCCATTCGTTACATAGACCAAATCTCCTTCTTCAAACTCATGATCAATTCTTTTCTGGTCTACTCTGCTCTTGTTCCGTTCAAAACTTCTTCGTGAGTTCTTGAACGCTTCTGCTCTATCGGTCTGTAATTTATGTTTCCTTTTCAACTCTTTTGGAACAATTTCAATGGCACGCCCATCTACAATTAATAATGAAGTTAAAAAATGATTGATTTTAATTATCTGCGAGTCATGCTCCTCGAACTCTGGTCCATACCAAGATCTTTCTTTAATACTACGGGTAGGCGACGATTCTAGTGAATCCACCAAACGGTGTCTTGATCGAAAAAAAAAAAATGATGGTTGAAAAGGACGCTTCAAGATAAACAATAAAAAAACGCTTGCTTCTCGGTAAATGGTTCGAACGGAACTCTGTAGAGGGCACTACGGGAACTGTTATCTAAATAATTACTACACTATTCCTCAATACTGTATATATGTATAATCTATATACATAAAAATCTCTTGTCACAATGTTTCTTCGCGATAAACTCTGAAATTACTGAACCGACTTAAATCAAACTTCGTATGTATCTGTTATTTGGTCCAACTTAAATGATAGGATAGTTTTTATTACTATTCTTAATGGTTAAAAAATATATTTTTCTAAAACGTAAAACAAAATTTGTTTAACTGTGGCAACATTGTTTCCCAGTAAGTAACCTTCCTATATATTCACATATGTGATTATTAATTCAAATATAAGTGTGTGTTGATTGTTTCTATGCGTCGTTATTTATAAAATATACATTCACATTATAGTTTCCAGTTATAATAAAATACATATTATTATACGTTTCCAGAAAAATTATAAGTACTTATTTGAATGACTTTCTATGAGTTATGAGTTGCAAAAGTGTTATGACGATGCACAAGGGTTATGTTTAAAAGATAAAACGATGTTATTGAATAATTTGGATGTGGCTACATGGTACTGGTATGTAATTGTAACATTGAGTAAATAAAATTGATATCTGACATGAAATAATAATCTTTTATTTATCATAAACAGAATAGCTCATTGCTATTCACCTGTATTTCTTTTATATAACCTCATTCAACATAGTCACTATCAACATCTTTCGTAATTTGTAGCAATTTTAATTTAGATTATTTTATTTATCAAATTGAAATTCACCAAACCGCAAACAAAGATAAAGAAGTGTAGTTTTTTTTCTATTTTTTCAATGTGTCTCGGTATTAGAAAAAAGATGTTAATAGTTAATAATATTAGATTAATTACAGTAATAGGTTAAGTTGTTTTTAAATCACTTTCCTCATAAACAATAATTCTAAGTTTAGTCCAATAAGTTGCCATTTTATTCTGTTAAATATACAATAGCGATCCGGTAGAAGTAGGCATACCCAAAATTACTCAATATATTTTAGCTGTAACGTAATCGTGGCATATAGTCACGTTTGCAACATAAATGTGATTGATATACATTGAGTGTGAATATTTTCACTTGAAAACAACTTTGATAAATGTAATTGTTTAAAATATAATATTTATATTTCTTGAAAATTTATACGTCTTATAATGATGGAGTAGTTGTTGACCGTTTTGACTATGTGGTAAGTTTGTTCAGGGTGAAGCCACTAAGAAAATACAACAGTAAGAAAAACATAAAATAAGTGTGTTTTATTGGTAGTTCCTTTGTCACTACTCATAAACGATTCATGCAACTTAAAATAATGACAAAATAAAATATTCGCGAGCAAAGCCGCGGATTAAAGATAGTATAAAATATATTTTCCTCGCTTCAGAAATTAATTTAAATTTTCAATTCTAATAAATTTCAAATACAAAAAAAAAAATATAATGTTCAATCTCAAACAATATTACTTAGAGAAAAAACAAATTACTGATGTTATAATGCCTAAAATTTAGTTGATTAAAACACAACGTAATAACTTTCGGTTCACCATCTTCGTATAAAATACATTTCCCAATGCAGTTTACAACAAATAACACAAGAACGGATGAAGGGGTACTAAAAGGAAACAAAATATCAACGAGGAGATGAAACAAACGGATAAAAGAGATCCTGAAAGCTTATTTTGATGTTTGATGCGAAGCGTGTGGTCCTTAGAGGTGGCGCCCGAACAGACAGATCAAAGCTCTGTCAACAGCAACATCCATCCAAAGGCTCTTCTCCTCTCCTTCTTTCGGCGTTCTTTTGGACTCGGCTATTGTAATCCCAGGTGTCGGGGAAAGAGTTTACATGGTTCTATGAACTGGAGGGTATAGAAACCTGAAATTGTGTTCATAATACTAGTCAAATAAGAAATATGTCGGTCTCCTGTAGTGTAGTGGCTAACATAATAGTGGAGCGCCCAGGGGTTTAGACCTCGGAAAATGGTTACAGTGTTTTGTTTTTTTTTGTTTGAGGTGCCTATTTGGCCATGAAAAACTCTTATTTTCACTCTAATCCACTAATTTTTATCCTACCATCCTCTTCGAATCCTGATAATTCTCCGAGGGGTCTGAAAAGAAGATGGCCCCGAGACTTTCTAGTTTACAATTTTTTTAGAGTGCATGGATAGCGTCTCTACATATTTTTCATGTCAGTTTACTATCTCCATCACATTTACTTGATGTATATAATTAAGTTGTAAATATCAATATTTATGTTTAAATAAAATAAAATTGGAGTTTCTTTCAGATCGCTGGATATCTGCCAAAGTCGGCTGGCTATCTTCCTATAGGCACTCGTTTTTCGTCCGGTACTAAAACATCTTAGGACTATCTTCCGGGTTTTAACCCTGATGTCTGTTATAGGGGGGTGCCTGGGGCGTAAACGTCATACAAACCTCGGACTTTCGTTACAGTGGATGAAAAAATAAATAAAAAATTAGAACGTTTAGCTAATAACATAAATACAAAAGTTTACCTATTGAAAATTTGTGCTTTTGATAAAAAAAAAATGGATAATTATGTTCTAAAAGAGTTTTCTCGTTTTTCGCCAATTTTTTTTTTTTTTGTTTAATACATATGGAAGTATTTAACAAAAAAAAAATTGGCAAAAACGAGAAAACTCTTTTCTAACATAATTATGGTTACTAGCATAGAAGTGCCTCATTCTATGATGATAATCACTATAAAGTAAATTATCAAATATTTAATAAGGTTTTATTTGAGTGGTAAAAGACATTTGTATGTTCAATATGCATCGATATGGAAGTATTTTACAAAAAAAAAAAATTTTGGCGAAAAACGAGAAAACTCTTTTCTAACATAATTATGGTTACTAGCATGGAAGTGGTTCAATCTATGATGATAATCATTATAAAGTAAATTATCAATTATTCAATTAGCTCTATTGAAAATTTGTGCTTTTGGTTTTAAAAAAAAATGGATAATTATGTTAGAAAAGAGTTTTCGCGTTTTTCGCCAATTTTTTCTTTTTTTTGTTAAATACTTCCATATTGATGCATATTGAACATACAAATGTCTTTTACCACTAAATAAGAGCTTATTAAATAATTGATAATTTACTTTATAATGATTATCATCATAGAATGAGGTACTTCTATGCTAGTAACCATAATTATGTTAGAAAAGAGTGATTTCTGGTTTTTCGCAAATGTTTTTTTTTTACATACCTCTATATCGATGAATATAGAACATACAAATTTCTTTCACCCCTCAAATGAAAGCTTTTTAAATATTTGATGATTTACTTTATAACGATTATCCTCATAGGATGAGCCGTTTCCATGATAGTAACCATAATAATGTTAGAAAACAGTGATGTTTCGTGATATCCCTTATTTGAATAGCCGCTGTTGTGTATATACCTTTTGGTAATAGATATTTGGTGGAGAGGAACATATGAGAGGAGGTTATAGAGTGTGGGATGTTTTTAGATATCATGGTTAAATTGTAATGTGTAAAATAAAGTGTTGTTAATAAAGCTGAAATCTTACATTTAAAAAAGTGTTGGTCAAACCTTCCTCTGAACTACAAAAGGCTCATCTATATGACTATTATAAGACCAATCTGGTCTTACGGAGTAGAGCTTTGGGGCTCTACTAAACCATCAAATTCTTCCCGCATCCAATCCTTACAATCCAAAATCCTTGGTAAAATCCTCAACACTCCTTACTTTGTCACGAATAAACCTATCCATAAAGACCTTAATGTTCCCTATGTTACTGATTTGGCCCGGACCAGGTATCAATCCTTTCATGACAAACGCCATTCGCACTCTAACCCACTAGTTTCAATCCTTTCTCCCTCATCAATTCCTGATAATCCTCCGAGGCGTCTGAATAGAAGATGGCTCCGAGATTTTCTAGTTTAGAATATTTTTAGAGTGCTTCCAATGGGAAGCTTCTCTACATGTATTGGGTTGATGCAAAATTAATGCAGGTTTTTAGTAGGTATTGTAAATACGCCATATCTTTACTTTAACCATATATATTTAATCAAAATAATTTCCATCTGAATCAATGCACTTTTGCCAACGTTCAACAAGCTTTCTTATTCCACCAGAAAAAAAATCCGAATCCCTGGACTCATTGAAATCACGAAAAGAATTTTCAATGTGGTCCTGGTTTTGAAAATTTTTCTCCCTCAAAAAGTTGTCCAGATGCCTGAAAAAGTGGAAGTCTGTAGGAGAGAGGTCAGGTGAATAAGGCGGATGTTGGAGAACTTCGTAGCCCAACTCGTGCAGTCGTCGAAGCGTTGGTTGTGCAACGTGTGGTCTGGCGTTACTACTGGCACCCACTTGGCCAACTTTTTTACCTTACCAATTGCTTCCAAGTGGCGTACAACTGTGGATTGGTTCACACCGAGTTCCGCCGCCATTTCTCGTGTGGTTTTGGTTGGGTCTTCTTCCACTTTTGACCTCAGCTGGTCGTTGTCCAGAGCAAGATGACGGTCCCGACCTTCCTTGTCTTCGAGGTCGAAATCTCCTCTGCGAAACTTCTGGAACCAACGCTGCACCGTGCACTCATTAATAGCCCCCTGACCCCACACTTCATTAATATTACGAGCCGTTTGCGCAGCGCTGCGCCCTAATTTAAATTCGTAAAAATAAATTTGACGAAAATCGCACTTTGACATTTTCGATTCAAGACCTTTGAACACACTGAACAAAACGATTTTACTAAACAAATTCATGGTGAAAGAGAGGGTATTAGATAAGGTTTGTTTTGGTATAATAATGATCAATGTTAGGATTAGCTTTGTTTACACAATTGGAATTAAGATATTGCAATAGAGGAAACCTGCATTAATTTCGCATCAGCCCAATATATCAAGCCATTGTTATGTATAACACATCACATTTACCTGATGTATTTTTGTTAATACCGTTGTAAATACCAATAAAATGATTAAAAAAAAAAATTAAGTGTTGTTAAGAAAGTTGAAATCTTACAGCCACCATTTTCTAATTCATCCATTTTAAGTTGACAGACGTGTATATTTCGCCTTATACTATAACTTGCAAAGTTTACCGAAAATTTGTTTGTGCTTTTAATTTATTAATTATTTAATTGAAGAAAGATACAAAATTAATACTCTAGCATTTTTTTTTTTTAATTTATCCGTCGAATTTGACTTGAATATCTATGTATATAAAATCATCTTTTGGAAAAACCTGTGTTTATGAAGAGCTGTAGAGACTTTGGACAGGCGGTAAAACGTGAACGGGGAGGATAGTGCGTAAGTCAGCAACGACAAAAGCAACTCATTTCATCAAAATTTTTAGTATCTTTTATCCAAAGCATCTATCTTAGTGAAACAAAAAATACACGTCTGCCAACTCAAAATGGATGAATTACAAAATGGCGGCCATTCAAAAAGGGAATATCACTCTTTTCTAACATAATTATGGTTACTATCATGGAAAAAGCTCGTTCTATGAGGATAATCGTTAAAAAGTAAATCATCAAATATGTAAATAGCTTTCATTTGAGGGGTGAAAGACATTTGTATGTTCAATATGCATCGATGTAGAGGCATTACAAAAAATAAATAATTTGGCGAAAAACGAGAAAACTCTTTTAGAACATAATTATCCAATTTTTTTAAAATCAAAAGCAGAAATTTTCAATAGGTTAACTTCTTTATTTATGTTATTAGCTAAACGTTCCAATTTTTTATTATTTTTTTCATCTACTGTAACGAAATATTGTATGATTTTTACGCTCCAGGCACCCCCCTATAACAGACATCTGGGTTAAAACTCGGAAGATAGTCCTAGGATGTTTTAGTACCGGACGAAAAACGAGTGCCTATAGGAAGATAGCCAATCGACTTTGAAAAATATCCAGCGATTTAGAAAATCTTATTTTACTTAAACATATTTATTGATATTTACAACAGTATTATATACATCAAGTAAATGCGATAGGCATATGTAAACTGACATCAAATACATGTAGAGAAGCTACCCATTGGCAGCACAGCAGAAAATCTCGGGGCCATCTTCTTTTCAGACGCCTCGGAGGATTATCAGGAATCAAAGAGGATGAAACTATAAAAACTAGTGGATTAGAGTGGAAATGGAGTTTTTCGTGGAATATTGATACCTGGTTCGGACTAATTCAGTATCATATGGAACATTAAGGTCTTTATGGATGAGCTTATTCGTGACAAAGTAAGGTGCGTTAAGGATTTTACGAAGGATTTTGGATTGAAAGGATTGGATATGAGAGGAATTCGATGGTTTAGTAAAGCCCCATAGCTCTACTTCGTAAGTCATATAAATAAGTCTCTTGTAATTAAGTGGAAGGTTGGAGCGTTTGTCCAGTAAGTGTTGAAGTTGTCGGAAACGTCGGGCAGTTTCTTGTCGTTTTAGTCTTGTATGAGGATTCCAAGTTAGACGTTTGTCAAGGTGGAGTTCAAGGTACCGAATCTGTTCAACAGGGGCTAGTGGACTGTTATTAAAGGATAAGGAAGTCATTGGTTTACGACGAAGGGTAAAGGTTATTTGTGGGATTAAAATGCTTATAAAAACCAGAATACAAATGATAATTACATGCTTAAAAATCTGGTGCGGGCAACTCACGACTTTCACTTACCTCGATTTTTAAAATCTATGAAAGAATTTTTAAATACAGTTAGAGATAAAAATACGTGAAAACTATTAAGGAATAAATCAAATTAAATTTATATAGAAACATGTGTTCCATTAAAAAATCTATTATATTATTATCTAAAATAATCAGTTAGTTTTATGTTCATTTCATCACTCTCTATTAACTTTTAAAAGCTTGTGTATGAGATGATATTTTTTCTAAAATCTTTAGCTTTCCAACGGTATATCATACATGTACATTACTGCTCTTATGTTCAAAAACGAAAAATTGCATTAAAAAAATATTTTTTCTTTTTTCTCCTTTAGTTGGGTATCGAATTTATTCAATTTATATATTTACCTGTTTTTCATCAGCGTTAACAAGATAATCTAGTTATTATTATTGAATCTACAAAATTAAAGGTACTTTAGGGGAAGAAAATTTAAAATATCGGCATTTAAGCCCTGTCAAACCATTTTTATCCAAATAAACCTACATGATATTACAGCCCATTGAATTTTACATCGATATAGCGAGTTTAATCAAAATCGTCAGAACCGTTTTCGAGAAAATTGAAAAAAAGTGCAAATTGCATTGTATAAAGTGCCTCTTCTGGTAAGCTCATTTTGATGAAAAAAGTTTTGTCACGTCTCGGGCGTATAGTTGTCTTAAATATGAAATTTCAGTTTCATAGGACTTACCGTTTCCGCCCGGGAGTTACCACACACACACACACACAGACCTTTTTGCGGGACAGTTATTTGGACTCAGGGGACCCTAAAACGTGTATTTCCGTTGAAAACTGGAATTCGAAAATTGTCACGATCGCAATACATCCCCTTACTATATATAGTAAGTGAAAGTAAAAATGCCACTTATTCGGAACGAAATGGAGAATAAAACAATGATAATGATTCTCCATTATTATTTGAAAATAATATGAATAACGAGTTCTATCTATCTTAAAGAGTAGCCCTTAGGACCTCGATTGTCTGGCGCAGGGTGGGCGTGGTACAAACCATTATTGAAATACCTATGGCAGAATGGACAAAGTTCGTTTGCATTGAAAGTGCGCAAATAACAATAACAAAAAAAATTAATAATACTAGGCCTACCGAACCAGTAGGTTCGATGCCGATACCACTAAATACCGCCTTTACAAATTCGTCCAATGTTCACCGTTCAAGCCCAAGCCCACGAGATCAGCCTTAACAAAATTCTTTCCATCGACGCTTTGGCCTACCTTTTGGACGCCTTCCAGTCGGTTCAGCGAATAGCAACTTTTTGGGAATCCGTTCATCACCGGGCCCAACAACTTTACTCGCCCATTTCAGTCTCCACAACGCTATCACCTCAATTATATTGTAATGTATTGAGGATACTGAGGGGAGTTCATAATTAAATAATTTTAATATTAAACTATTAATGATAACGAACCTTTGTCGGCAAAACATCAAAAGGTGTTTACCTAGCCCCCTAGATTTCCCATCGGTATGGGCCCCCAGCGGTACCAGAAACCTCTGGTAATTTCCCCCAGCGGCGGCCAACAAGAATATTAAAGTATTGGTGGAAAGATAAGAATAATAGCACAAAGGCTATACCGCCAACCGGTACTTCCCATCTCGGCCCACCCGATACCGAAGAGTTAGTCAAGTTTTATCCTCAAGAGGAGTGAGTCGGGTTCCACCTACAAGAAGAGGAGGTGGCCGTCGGTGTTCTGAGAGCAGCTGGAGGATGATGCCGAGAAAGGGGACCTAAGACTGTTTTCACCTTCGCCAGCCGGTTAAGGGTTTCAAAGGTATATCGTTATTTGTAATATTGTATGGCAAAGGTAGTAAAATGTCCCTCAGTATTCTCAATCAGAGTTCTAGGCAATGGGTTAATATAACTTATATGTGTAAATTAATAATTATAGTAATGTATTAATTGAATCTTGTTTACTTTAATCTTACCCTGTATGCCACCTATTGGATTGGTAAACACGATACCTTTGGAAAGGAGATCCAATGGTATCATTAAATATAGTTTATCTATTGACTAAATATAGTAAGTAAGCTAGTTTTTGAAGCTACCGCTGCCTTAGAAAAGCAGCCGGTCAAAAACATAGCAATATCCACAGGGTACAATTTCCGCTATTCCGCGTCGTGCAAACTTCAAAACTCTACAGTCGCCTCATATCTCTTTGGATCAAATGTTTTACAAAGTACTTCATTTCCGAAAACCTTAATGCTTAGTTCATCCTTCAAAGTAAGTGACCACGTTTCAAATCCGTAAAGAACCGTCGGAAGAATAACACTAATGAGAAATTGCACGCATTTCTCACCTTTAACCAGGACATTATTTTCTCCTAGATTTCCTTACATCTCGTTATCACTGAACCTAAGTACTTAGATTTTTCTACGTGTTCAAAAGTATACCCTGATATATCAATATCAACAAGATCGTCACCGTTTCTACTACAAATCTTATGTTTCGTCTTATCAGTATTTATTTCGAGTCCTATTTCTTTACTGGTTTTTATTAAAGCACCTGTATTTAGTTTTTTGTTTCCGTGTCTTCCCCAGCAGTACCAAATCATCGTCGTATCCCAGAACCGAAATTTTATCACCCAAATTTAAACCTTTTTCGGTACACGTCACTTTTCCTATGACGTAATCTAAGGATATATTAAATAAAATAGGTAAAGGGAGTCACCTTGTTTCAAACCCGATTGCACCTCAAATCTCTCGGAGTAATTATGACCGATTGTAAGTTTATGGAATGTTTCCGACAAACACATCTCTACTAGATTTACTAACTTACTAGGTATTCCTGTTCAATCATGATGTTATATGATGTTTATGTCTCAACAATAAAAAAATATATACGTTATTTACAGTTAGTATTGTTGCTGATTGTTACTCACAATGTGGACCAACAAACGTTGGCAGACAATAAATAATTAAAAATATTTAACTGTTTCTTTTACTGGCCGTCACCCAGACTAATTTCCTCCAGTTATTATTTTAATAAGTCATAAGTTCCGAAAATAGTTGAGCTCACACTAAAAGGAAGCGGTGTTAGGCAAAGGCGAGTTCTACTTGAAGACGGAATATTCCCTTTGAGGTTGGGCTCAGGAAGAGCTTTATCCCGGGCAGTCTACACCAAAACGCAGCTCATGCATTTTAAAAAATGACGACTAGGAATAAGAAATGTTTGTGCCGCTTCCTATAAAACCGAAGCCGAAAACAGTTTACCATCTGACAGACTCTGTGATTACAAGAGGTATTACCGCAAGCCGTGGCACAGCCGAATCGACAAAGGACTCCTGCAAAATTAAGGAGGGCGGAGTGAGGTCCTAGCAATAAACCATCTCTTTTCCCACCTGCTCCCTCCCCCGCAGGATTAAGGACATCTTCTGTCGGGAAAAAGAATAAATAATAAGGATAAGGCCTCCTCCCCCACCTTCCTCTCAAGTAAACAAATTAAATTCTGAGGGGTGATTATTTTTTTATTCTTCATTTTTTTTTTCTCGTTATTTAGTCCTCGAGTTACAAGGGAAAGAAGAGTTATAGGACTCTCAAACACTATCGATTGACTTTTTTTTTTCCTTTACGGAAATTCGGAATGTTTGCTAAATGTTTTAAATAAATTAAAGGCTGGAAGGCGGCACCGAGAACCGCTGTTTGCCGAATTGAGTCCAGTTCACACCATCCATACTGAGTTAATTGTCGCCAAAGAAATGATAAAATACACAAAAAAATCTGGTGCGCGCAACACACGACTTTCACTTAACTCGAATGTTAAAATCATTTTAAAAAACAATTAACTATACTTCAATTTGAAAAATATTCTGAGTTTATTTTCATAAAACGTATATAGCTTTTTTCAGTCAAATTCATAATTTTTTCAGTCAATTTCATAATTTTTTCAATCGAATTCATAATTTTTTCAGTCAAATTCATAATTTTTTCAGTCAAATTCATAATTTTTTCAGTCAAATTCATAATTTTTTCAATCAAATTCATAATTTTTTCAGTCAATTTCATAATTTCTTGTACCCATATTATACAGTTCATTGAATGAGGTTTTGCAATCAAGAACTTAACATTTTATTAAATCTTGTTCTTGTTTATCCATTTAACGTCACTTTATGTTACTGTGCTTAATCCGACGGTGCCGCGGGAGTCTTGAGATTTGCCTATTCAGGTTTACTTAAGATAGGGATCTTTCACGAGTTACACTTTTTAAATCTTTTAAGGGTCACTTGTGGAGCACAAATATAGGGCGATCTGCTGGTTTTGGACTTGCGACCTTAAGCATATGAAGGCTGTTATGCTAGCCACTACTCCACAGGTGACCCTCAATGTTCCAAAAATCCACAGGTGTTTGAACATGCCGGTTTTGAACACGTGACCTTGGGCATATTGATATTTAACACCTTGCTGAATGCATCCAGGGTCACCTGTGGAGTAGTGGCTAGCATAACAGGCCCCTTTTAAAGGACGAAATAACCAAGGATTTTTAATCCCTAAAAGCAAATATAGGGCCATCTGCTGGTTTTGAACTTGCGACCTTAATCATAGAGAGCTGTTATGGCTAGTCACTACTCCACAGGTGAACCTTTATGCATTCTAAAAGGTGTTAAGGACTAATATGTCCAAGGTCAGGGGTTCAAACCCGGCAGATTCAAACACCTTGTTGAATGCATCGAGGGTCACCTGTGGTGCAGTGGCTAGCATAACATCCTTCTATCCACTAGGACTTGCGACCTTAAGCATATAAGGCTGTTATGCTAGCCACTACTCCACAGGTGACCCTCAATGTTCCAAAAATCCACAGGTGTTTGAATCTGCCAGGTTTAAACACGTGACCTTGGGCATATTGATCTTTAACACCTGGCTGAATGCATCCAGGTCACCTGTGGAGTAGTGGCTAGCATAACAGCCTCTTTTAAAGGACGAAATAACCAAGGATTTTTACTCCCTAAAACCAATATAGGGCCATCTGCCAGGTATGGACTCGCTATTTAGTGGATAGAAGGATGTTATGCTAGCCACTTCACCACAGGTGACCCTCGATGCATTCAACAAGGTGTTTAAATCTGCAGGGTTTGAACCCCTGACCTTGGACATATTAGTGCTTAACACCTTTTAGAATGCATAAAGGTTCACCTGTGGAGTAGTGGCTAGCCATAACAGCTCTCTATGATTAAGGTTCATGCCTGGCAGATGGTCCAATTTTGCTTTCAGGAGTAAAAATAATTGGTTATTTCGTCCTTTAAAAGAGGATGTTATGCTAGCACTACTCCACAGATGACCCTGGATGCATTCAGCAAGGCGTTCAAGATCAATACGCCCAAGGTCACGTGTTTAAACCCGGCAGATTCAAACACCTGTGGATTTTTGGAACATTGAGGGTCACCTGTGGAGTAGTGGCTAGCATAACAGCCTTCTATGCTTAAGGTCGCATGTCCAAAACCAGCAGATCACCCTATATTTGTGCTCCACGAGTGACCCTTAAAAGATTTAAAAAGTGTAACTCGTGAAAGATCAGTATCTTAAGTAAACCTGGATAGGCAAAACTTAAACTAGGCAAGTAAACTAGGCAAGATTCCCGCTGCACCGTCGGATTAAGCACAGTAACATAAAGTAACGTTTAATGGATAAACAAGAACAAGATTTAATAAAAATGTTAAGTTCTTGATTGCAAAACCTCATTAAATTGACTGTATAAAATGGGTACAAGAAATTATGAAATTGACTGAAAAAATTATGAATTTGATTGAAAAAATTATGAATTTGACTGAAAAAATTATGAATTTGACTGAAAAAATTATGAATTTGACTGAAAAAATTATGAATTCGATTGAAAAAATTATGAATTTGACTGAAAAAATTATGAATTTGACTGAAAAAAGCTATATTCATTTTCGTTTACAACATTTTATTTGAATTAAATAATGTAACTATATTAAATTGTAAATCAGTAATAAGTTTATTCCCTATTCATCACTTTATGTCACCTTTTACAACTCTGTCTATCAGATAATTTTTTCTAAAATCTTTCTCTTTCCAAATTACATCAAAAAAATATGTTTACTGTTTTATCCTTCAATAGGTCATCAATTTTATCCAACCTGTACATTTAGCCCTCCTTCATCAATGCAATTAAGATGATATGGTTAATTTTTTGAAATGTACAAAATTAAAGGTAGTTTAGAGGAAGAAAATTCAAAATATCGACATTTTAGCCCTGTCTTACTAATCAGACATTAATCAGAATTAAACTCACGTGATATTAAAAAAAAAAAAAAAAAAAAAAAAAAAAAAAAAAAAAAAAAAAAAAAAAAAAAAAAAAAACCTGTACCACTACAACCCATGAAGGGTCTTGGGTTCAGTACATATAGAGATTCGTACTGTTTCTAGGCCAGCGGCAGTGCAATGAGGTGATTAGGCGTTGATCACGCTCAGCCGCCAGGTTTTTCCCCAATTAATTTGGGTACCCACTTTATAGAGGCTGGGTCTGCCCCAGGAGGGTCTCCATACCCTAGGGTCGCCCCCCGACCGAATTAACAGAATAAATAATATTCTGCCACAGTCGGGATTCGAACCCAGGACCCGGAGCACAGCAGACTAGCGATCCACTAGACCACGCCGCTCCCCTCGTGATATTAAAGCTCATTAAATTTTACATCGATATAGCGAGTTTAATCAAAATCGTTAGAGCTGTTTTTGAGAAAATCGTAAAAAGGTACATAATACATGGTATAAAGTTGCTCTTCTAGTTAGCTGATTTTGATGAAAAAGTTGCTGTTACATCTCGGGCATATAGGTGTATTAAATATGAAATTTCAGTTCCGTGCGACTTTTCGCTTTTGCGCTAGACGTACCACACACACACACACACACCACTCGGACACGGACCCACAGACTATTTTTGGGGACTTGTCCATTTGGACTCAGTTGAAAACTCAAATTCGAAAATTTTAACGATGGCAATACTTTCCCTTACTACACATTTCATATATTGGTAAGTGAAAGAAAAAAAAGCTTGAAAAATGATCCTTTAGGAAAATCTGGTACGCCTAGCACAATAATTATGCTTGGATTCGATTCCTGAATAAATTTAAGAAATTCTATATCGGGACAATGTATTATATATTAAATAATCAAACAATATCAATTATTTTCTATAACAACCATATAGTTTTCAATCCCTATCCATTACCTGATAAAACTTATTATATAAGATAACATTTGTTTTTCTAAAATATATTAAATATGCTCTCCAACGGTGTATAATAGATCTATATTACCACTTTTATGTAAAAAAAAAAAAATTTAATTTGTGTATTTAGCCTTTTTTTATCATTGTCAACAAGGTGAAATGCTTATTTATTGGAATCTACAAAATTAAAGGTACTTTAGAAGAACAAATTTTGTGAATTATTTTAGCTAAGCCGAACGAACTATTTTAATTTATTATATATAACGCATGTATCCCATCTCTACGACGAGTTTAAGTTGATATCCCCCACATTTCGGAGACAACATTTCCTTGGACCATTTCTTTATTAAATCATTAACTCCCACCATCCATTTTACGTCTACAGTCTCCTGGTATTTAAATCCTCAACCCATCACCAGGATAAAAGATCCCGCATGCCCGACCTCCAAACTCCTTTCCACAGAACCAAAAAATACGATTGCACATTTTTAGCCCGCTCCACTGCCTTAATATTATTCCTCCTTTAAAAATTCGTCATGCTCCTTCCCTATCATCATTTAAACCCCTCCTCTTTCAATCCTTCCAGTCCGACGTAAGCTAATTTTTATTATGCCAACTTATGTGAGGTGATTTCTGTATCAACTTTAATGAGTTGTAAAAGAGATGTCAGTATGACCTTTTTTTTTTTCTTCTTTCTTTTGTCATTTGAATGTAGTAATATATTGTTTTTGGCCATTTTTTTTATTTTGTTCATTAATGTTATTCTTTGTTTGTAAAAGTTGTTGTAACAGTTCATTCATATGAAATTATAGTAATATGAAATTTTATTTTCTTACGAATTATTGTTTATGAGCTTGACTTACAAGACATTCTCGCGCACATAGACTATTTCGCGGGACTGGCTCATCTGGAGTCTGTGGATTCTAAACAGTGTATTTTTATTTGAAACGGGAATTTCAAAATTTTTCCCATCTCCTATACATTTTTTTACTTTATTTTGTATATAGTAAAAGAAAAAATTTTAAAGAAGAAAAGAAAGGATTTTACATGAGCCTCGACTTAGCCGCCAGAATTTGGTATGCACTTCACTTCCAAGCACTCCGGGAGAAGACAAACTAAACCTCTTAGAGAGAAGAGACAATCTACGTGCATCTTACGGTGGCCTGAACTGAGAGCTGGAGGCTGGAGGTGTCTGAGAGAGTGGAAGTAGCCACTCAGTCCCGAGTCGAGGCCTAACTGAGATTGAAGGGAGTTGTTTCTCAGTGCCAGGGTTTGGAACCTTTATTAAAGACTCCAAGCACCGTTTGTACAATATGAGGCAATTTTATTGTAAACTTGACAGACGATGATCTGTCTTCACTTTGACCAAGGGTAAAGAGGATTATATATATATATATATATATATATATATATATATATATATATATATATATATATATATATATATTATATATAAACTGTTAATAATTTTTCTACTGTTTCTATGTTCCTTATAAAGAAACAATTTTATTTGTAAAACGTTTCAAAAATTTATTGTCCTAATATTCATGCCTTATAAGAGTGTATCAACACAAATATAGCTGCACTTCAATTTAAAAAAAAACCTAATAAACCAGATCAAACTGCCCTCACTACTCATTTCAGAAAACAGAACGTACGAAATAAACGTTTTAGGGTCCCCTGAGTCCAAATAACCATGTCCCGCAAAAAGGTATGTTGTGTGTGTGTGTGTGTGTGTGTGTGTGTGTGTGTGTGTGTGTGTGTGTCCGTGTCTGTGTGTGGTAACTCTAGCGCAAAAACGAAAAGTCGTACTGAACTGAAATTTCATATTTAAGATTACTATACACCCGAGATGTTACAGCAACTTTTTCACTAAAATCGGCTGACCGGAAGTCATACTTTAACCCATGCATTTAGCACCTTTTTACTATTTTCTCAAAAACGGCTCTAACGATTTTCATTAAACTCACTATTTCAAGGTAAAATTTAATGGGCTTTAATATCATGTAGGTTTCATTCTGGTTGAAATAGTCTGATGGGGCTTGAATGCAGATATTTTAAATTATCTTCTTCTGAAGTACCTTTAATTTTGTAGATTCTATAAAAATAACCATATCATCTTATTACTGTTGATAAAATACTTGTAAATATATAAGCTGAGCGAATTCGATATTCACTATAGGAGAAAACTGAAAAAATATTTTTTAATGCACTTGTTTCATCGCCTGGCCGCTGGATGGCACTGTCATATAATTATTAGTTTCCTGACATATAATTATTAGTCCTGACATATAATTATTAGTTTAATATTACATTATTTTAAAATTTAAATTATTTTTTATTCATACTGTCTCTCTTTTGTAATGACTATATTCTTTTTTTATATATTACCTATACTCTTAACTATGTTTTTAATATATTACCGTCATATATCAACTCAAAATTGTTAATATTTAAAATTTTAATTGTTCACATATTTTCCTTTATCATTTTTTTCATTTACTTAGTCTCTCTTTATATATTCTCATTACAATATTATCATCTCAATTATGTTTACTTCCATACTTTATAACTATCATCTTAATTTTGTTTATTTCCATACTTTATAACTGTCACCTTATTTCCATACTTTATAATTGTCATCTTATTATCATTTTACATTTAATATTATTTATGTTCCCATAATTTATTACTGTCTTATTATTATATACCTAACGCATTATTAAGTCTATAATTACATTGGTTGTTATCTTGTTTCTTTTAGCCCTGATGAAGGCCCACATTGTAGGCCGAAACGTCGGCACATAATTAAAATAACACTTATTTTAAATGTGTGTTTTTAATTTATGACCGCACCCCAAACATCTTCCTCATCTAATTTCCCAACGGTCAACAAAACTCCATCATTATAAATTAATATAAATAACAGAGGTAAGTGAAAGTCGTGTGTTGCGCGGACAAGATTTTTTCGTATAGTGATATTGTTTAATATAATTAATATAATGTTAATTTAACTAAAGAAGTGGAAGATGTTTAAAGTAATATTGAATAGATTGGATCCCCCGGTGCTGAGAAGGCTGCATTGAAGCTATACATTCATTAAATATCTGCTCCCCTCAGAGCTACAATGGAAGCTCCTTCGGCTGGGTTCGGGTCTGTATTGTTAGGTTTAGAGGAGGGAACCATGGTACTAAACCCGAACCTAAACCACCATGGTATTACTCCAACCATGGTACAACCAACCCACCCTTACTAATTTTATCAGGTTCGCTGAGAGCTTAACTGGGCATTGGAACTCTCAGAGGCAATTGTATTATAGAGATATTTGTGGCTAAATCTATTACTTGTTCAACAAGATCTTTAGTGCTTCATTGATCCGATTTTCAAAATAAATTTATTGATAGGTAGACGGATAAATTTTTATTGTATAGCTTATATTATTAAATCCTAAATGACATGATAATACACTAAAAAAAAATAGTCAAATAAATTCAAAATATTCATAAAGTATTATAATTAATATTCATATATATTGCACTCTAATTTAAGATCATAACAATTTTTAGCATTAATGAAAATAAATAAAATTGCAAACTTCTTAAATCCAATATCTCTATATCAATTGTAAACTTTTGATAACTTTTTTACTACAATTTTGCTTTTGCTTATAATAAAAATCTGGTGCGGGTAACAAACGACTTTCAATTAGCTCCGTTTTAAAATCAATTGAAGAATTTTCAAATACAGTTAGAGATGAAAATGAGTGGAACCATTAAAGAATGATTTAAATTGAATTTATATAGAAACATGTGGTTTTATTTAAAAATCTATTATATTACTATATAAAATAATCAGTTAGTTTTATCGGCTTTTCATCACTAGTTATTAACTTTTAGAAGCTTGTGTATCAGATAATATTTTTTTCCAAAATCTTTAGCTTTCCAACGGTATATTATACATGTATATTACTGTTCTTAAGTTCAAAAAATAAAAATTGCATTAAAAAAATATTTTTGCAGATTTCTCCTTTAGCTGGGCATCGAATTCGTTCAACTTATATATTTCCCTGTTTTTTAGCAAAGCTAATTAGATGATATGGTCGATTTTGTAAATGTTTTAAAATTAAAGGTACTTTAGAGGAAGAAATTTTAAAATATTGGCATTTAGGCCATGTCAGACTATTTCAATCAGAATGAAACCTACATGATATTAAAGCCTATTATATTTTATATCAATATATTTAGTATGATCAAAATCATTAGAGCCGTTTTGAAGAAAATCATAAAAAGGTGCAAAATGCATGGTTTTAAAGTGGCTCTTCTGGTTAGCTTATTTTGATAAAAAAGTTTATGTAACATCTCGGGCCTATAGTTGTCTTAAATATGAAATTGCACTTTCGTTTTTGCGCAAGACTTACCACAAACACACGGACAGAGACACAAACACACATACACTTTTGTGAGGCTTGGTTATTTAGACTCGGGGGACCCTAAAACGTGTATTTCCGTTTGAAACTAGAATTGGAAAATTTTCACGATCGCAATACTTTCCCTTACTATATATTTCATATATCGGTAAGTGAAAGTAAAAATATAAACAAATAATTTCAACTTTATTATCACTTTCTCCGTCTTTATTTTACTAATTTTTTTTTTTTTATTTTTTTTTTTTTTTTTTTTTTTGAGATATATTACAATTTGTTACAAAATGAACAATAATAATATTGATAAGAGACCACATTCATACTATATATACAGAAAATAATAATAATGGTCAAATTTCATAAAATATAACATAAATTCAAATATATACAATAAAATAATAATAATAAATAAAAAACAAAACAAATCAAAACATAAACCTATTATTGAGATAAATTTTTTACTAATTAAGAACAATAATTGAATAGTTTTACATAAAATAATAAATTTTAGATCTTTTAGATAAAATAATATGCAATAAAAGTCTCACATTATTATGTCGTAATATTGTATCATTTTACAGTTATTTTAGTAATGGCTTTGTGTAACAAAAATAGATTTTGCAATTAGTCAGTACTGTTTAAATTTATGGTATTTTTAATTGCAAGTTATTTTCGATAATAACGTCATGCATAAACTGCTGCTGGGAGGTTTTAAGTGCACGGCAATCCCATAACAAATGTGTTATACGGTCACTAAATAATATATGACACATTTAAATAAGTCTCCCGTTTAATTTATTAATTTCTATTCGTCTGTATATTCAAATATTATGTAATTTAAATACCTATTTACGTACTATGATCAGTAAACAGAAATTTATATTGTTTTCTCAATAAACTTACAAAAAAAAAAAATAAATAAATAAAATACTGTTTTATTACAACAAAATTAATAGGTAATACTCATATGCTTACAATAATTATTTATTTATTGTGTCTAAACGAATATTTTATATTATGTTCCTTAAATATGTATTGTCTTAATAAAAACGAAGTATGTAACTATAACAAACGTAATAAAAGCAAGTAACTATCTTGAGATTAGTTGTCAATAAGAACCAATAACTATAAATCTATGTAATAAAACACTAGAGTGCGTCTGACCGTTTAGAACCGCTAAACCTTCAGATACGTTGGTAATTGCTTTTAAGTTTATATCTATTGTTTGTTGGTTTATTTATTTAAATAACATCACTTTTGCTCGCCGTTTTAGGCTACTTCAACACTTACAAGACAAACGGTCAAACCATCCTCTAAACTACAATAGACTCATCTACATGACTATTATAAGACCAATCTGGACTTACGGAGCAGAGCTTTGGGGCTTTACTAAACCATCAAATTCTTCCCGCATCCAATCCTTACAATCCAAAATCCTTGGTAAAATCCTCAACGCTCCTTACTTTGTCACGAATAAACTTATCCATAAAGAACTTAATGTTCCCTATGATTTGGCCCGAATCAGGTATCAATCCTTTCGTGACAAACTCCATTCTCACTCTAACCCACGAGTTTCAATCCTTTCGTCCTCCTCGATTCCGGAAAATCCTCGGAGGCGCCTGAAAAGAAAATGCCCCCGGGACCTTCTAGTTTAGAATATTTTAGAGTTCTTCCAATGGGAAGCTTCTCTACATGTATCATGTCATTGTATTATATAACTATCACATTTGCTTGATGTATTTTTTTTGTTAATACAGTTACAAATACCAATAAAATGCAAAAAAACAACATCACTTTATGCTACAGTGGGAGTCCTGAGTTTTTGCCTATCTAGTTCTAATTAGAATAAGAATCTTTAAGAAGTACTAGACATCTCATAGGCTGGGAACATTTTTTTACGCCATCTCCGAAGGACAGCATAACTAAAGATTTTAAACTTTTATTTAACGGACTACCTAGCACGTTTGAATAAACGACATTGGGCATAGCTTTTATGCTAGCCACTACGCAACAGGCGACCGACTCCTTCCTTTTAAGTTCGTCCATACCTTAGAGTAAATAAACTTCCACATCAACCTAAGCATAATATTTATAATTGAACTATTTTATGTATATAACTAAAAACATTTATTTATATACTTCCTTTTTTTTTTTTACAGGTGAGTCATTTTTTGTTAGTTCTCCTTTAGAGGTACGTATTTGAAGATATAAATTATATATAAAAAATTAAATAAGAAACTTTTTTTTTTAAATATTTTTCTAATTTTTTAAGTAAACCAAATTTTCTCATGACTTTTTAACATGATAATATAAATATATTACTATTTAGGAAGAATTAAAAGGGATAGAGTATGAAATAATATAAGCCGGAATATTTGTTGTGTTCGTAAAAGTCACTATAACCTTCCTTTTTATCATAATATCAATAATTATCGGCTATATTATGCTAATTACTGAACAATACGTATTTCCTTATTATTCCTCTGGGAATTTTAATTGATTGATTTTCATTTTACATTCAATTTTCTACTCTTAAAAGAATAATTTAATATCTAAAACACATTTCGTTTATACTTTGAACAATCATAAAACAAAAGTACGTGTTGTGAAATTTGAGCGGTGGTTTGCTATGGGGCTCAGGTATGGGGATATTTGAATTTACCAGAAGTAGAAAGGGTACAAAAATATTTCATAAAAAGGCTCTTTTATCTCCCACAGAACACGCCTGATTACATATTATATTTAGAAACTGCCACCTCTCCCCTCTACAGTTATACCTTAAAATTACATCTAAAATATATCCGTAAAGTATTAGAAAGCCACCCTGCAGTAGATTAACGAATTTCTTAACACAAGTTGTAATAGAAAAAAAGATATCATGGTATATGCAAATAATGAAAATAGGTGACCAGCTACAAATAGAAATTAATAAAGAAACCATTAAAAAAATGAATCCGGACTACCTCATTAATAAAATGGAAACAAAAATCCGAACAGAAATGATATCCGCAGCCAGCAATAGCCAATTTCATATGTTATATGCAAAACTTGATCCTGAAATAGCTATTTCCTACATCCACCACGACAACCTTAGTCTTTATAATAAATCTCTGATATTTAAAGCAAGAGGAGAACTGATGGGACTTAATTGTCAGCCATGGAGGAGGGATAGGATATCTACCTGTGCTATGTGCAACCTAAATGTGCCAGAGGATACCTACCACGTTTTGGCAATATGTCCTGTCTTAAAGGAGTTCAGGATGAAATACTTGGGAAAATATAAGTTAACTCCAGAAGAGGTAATAGATAGACTAAATGGGTTAGATTGGGTTAAATTTGCAGCATATTTAAATAAATCATTAAAATACAGAAATTTTTTGGTACAGCATTTTAATTATTAAATTTTTACAATCAATAGAAACAAATCATAACATTACTAAAAATATAAATTATTATCAAAACTGAAAAAAAGAAAAGAAAAAGGGGCAACTCGACAGACGGCTTAACGCCATTGTCTTGTGGGCTTTGATCTCAAAAAATGTATATATATGTTATTACTATTTTTTATATTATGTAAATAAAGCATTTATTCATTCATTCATTCAAATTTGTTTGTCATCATCAACTAAGATTTCTTTTTTTTTTTTTTTTTATCAATTTATCAAATATATTTATATCGTCCCTCCCATGGCAAACTGACGAATGTAAAAAATTGTTTTTTTTTTTTTTTGTTACTATGCTATTGCATAGGGCAGGACACGCCTTGTGGTAAATCGTTGAATCTCTAACCCCATCAGGAACGCGGGAAACTACTTGAGGAAAATCCTTTTTTTGGAAAAAGGCTGTTTTGGACTCAACATAATAGAATTTTTTTAGCTTCCTGAATAGTATCGATTTTACTTTCACTTACCTATAAATGAAATATATAGTAAGGAAAGTATTCCGATCTTGACAATGTTCGAATTCCAGTTTTCAACGGAAATACACATTTTAGAGTCCCCTGAGTCCAAATAACCAAGTCCCGCAGAAAGGTCTGTGTGTAGTAACTCCGAAGCAAACACGAAAAGTCCTATGGAACTGAAATTTCATATTTCAGACAACTATACGTCCGAGATGTTACAGAAACTTTTTCATCAAAATCAGCTGACCGAAAGATCTACTTTATACCATGCATTTTAGATTTTCTCGAAAACGGCTCTAACGATTTTGATTAAACTTTATATATCGTTCTACAATTTGAAGGGATTAAATATGATGTAGGTTTCATTCTGATTTAAATAGTCTGACAGGGCTTAAATGCCGATATTTTTACTTTTCTTCCTCTAAGGTACCTTTAATTTTGTAGATTTAAAAAAATTTGGAACGCTATATTTTTAGCATTGATAAATAACGGGTAAATATGCAAGTTTGCAAGAGCGAATTTAATAAACAACTAAAAAATGTTTAGAAAAAATACTATCTAATAAACGCCGATAAAACAAACTGATTGTCGTAGATAATAATATAATAGCTTATTTAGTAAAACTCATGTTTTTATTAAAATCCAATATAAATAATTCTGTAACAATTTATTTTCGTTTATAAATTTGAAAATTCTTGAATTGATATAAATAATTGAGGTAAGTGAAAGTCGTGTGATGGGCGTTCCAGATTTTTTACATTCGTTAGTTTGACCTTTTAGGGACCATATTTTAAATCACTTTTAAAAAATATGTAACTAAAGATAGTGATTAAATAAATAACATTTAAGCTGTAATAGATCTTTTGTTTCCTTCAGGAACACTTTTTATTTAAATTCTAGAAAGGTTAAAAGGAACTGTTATAGACCAAATTCCATTTTTATATTAAAATATGAGTTTATTACAATGTCTAAACCAAATGCATGGAGTTCCAAGAAGAAATGCTGCGAAAAAACTTAATTTGATTGAAAACATTCCAGAAATCAATTAACTCAACTAAGATGTTTACAACGACTTGAAAAATTATTATTTGGTTAAAACCATTAATCGATATCTTCACGGTGATTCAAGCCGTGATGAGGGGGAGGGGGGCGAATGAGAAGTCACGAAATGTGGAAAAAAATTATAGAAGGCAGTGGGATCTGCTTTAGTATAGAAATATATTTTTTTTTTTTTTTTTGTATTTAGGTTTTTACAATATTTTATTTGACTTTTAAAATAACCGAGTTATAAGTAACATTTAATTTTTTTTTATTGTTGTGGATGTAATTAGTTGACCGTTGAGAATTACTGGAAGGAATTAGTCCGGGTGGCGGTCATTAAATGAAACAACTAAATAGTTTCAACTATTTTATTGTTTGCCAACGTTTCGACCCCCTTTGTGGGTCATCATCAGGACTAAAAAGATACAAAAGAATATAATTTCAATGACATTACATACAATATTATATAACCTATTTAGCTAGAGAACGTCGGTATTGAAAAAATAACAGAAGAACTGTATATGTAAAAAAAAAACAAAAAAAAAAAAAAAACTTAATTAAAATACAATGACCATATTACAATAATGAAAGTGTTATACAGAAAAAATAAAAATGTTCATTAAACAAAATCTACACAGGTATCAATAATTTACATGAAATATGAAATATAAAAATATGAAGTAGAGTGGAGATACGTACCACATGGTGGGAGAATGGAAACTAGGTAGATGGGGGGTAGGTAGGATGGAAAATACGTAGGAAAAGGTAGAATGGAAAATACGTACTGATTTATGGACAGGGTCTGACAACAATGACTAAAATTCTTAATACTACCATACAAAGAATCAATGAAATTTAACTTATGATTATAATAATGATACAGGATAAAAAATTATAATTTAATTCTTGAAATATCACCTATATAATAGTAAAAACAGTGATGGAAGATGTATATGGAGAAAAACTGACTGTACCTCCCAACTTAATTATCCCTAATTCTGTTTAAGGTATCCAAAGATAACAGGGTGGAAAAAAATAATAATAATGGAACATTGTAAAATACATTAATTGACAAATCTTACAGGTTGATAAAAAAGTTAAATAAACATAAATACAAGTTGGAATAAATTGAATAGTGAAGACATTTAGAAAATTTTAAATACATAAACAAAACAAAATAAATACATATATAGAATTATATGGATACCTAAAATAGATTTAAAAAATATAAATAAAAACCAACAAACAATAATAATGAAAAACAAAACAATATATATGGTGGGATAGACAGAGAAAATATGCTACTTAATAGAGTTTAATATGTGGCTATATGTGGAGGAAATGCATTGTTTATCGGTTTTGTGGTTAACAGGATTGGATTGGAGGTGGATGTGGACGGATTCAGCGATTAGTCTTTTCTTATGGTTAGGAACATAATCTAAAATGGAGCAGTCGTCAAAGTTAAAGGAATGATTGAAATGTATGGAGTGTTCAGAAAGTTTTGAGGCTAGAGGGTTTCGAGAGGATACGGAGAGTTTATGTTGCGATATTCTGGTTTTTAGGTAATTTTTGGTTTCTCCTACATAGGATACATCACAATCTGAACATGAAATTTTATAAACAATATTGGAACGATATATAGGAGTGATCGGGTCTTTTGTATTGGTAAAAAGGTTAGAAAGCTTGTTCTGGGTCTTTAGTCCTAGTTTTAAGGAAGGTAAGGAAAATTTAAGGATTTTTTTTATATTTTCAGAAAGGTGCGGAATGTAAGGTAGGGATCTATATAAAAATATCATGGGTGAATCATATATGGGTTAATTCGGCTAAGTACAACGCACCTTCCTCGAAACTTAGTAAATTCCTTCTACCTTCACTTAAAATACTTAGCCGAACTAACCCCTATGACATTAACAATTCCATTTACCTCCGAGAACAGTTACTATCATTGCATATTCCCCCCAACTACATTCTAACATCCTTTGACGCCGAAAGCCTATTTACCAATATCCCCATTGATAAAGTTATCCAACTAGTAGAAAAACACTGGAACATCATTGAACCCCACACCACACTCAATCTTCTTTCATATTTAGAATCACTAAAACTTTGTTGTAAAACCGGATATCTCACTTTTCAGAACAAATTTTACAATCAGATCTCGGGACTTGCAATGGGTAACTGTCTCGCTCCTGACCTCTCTAATATCGTACTAAATGACTTACTCGACTCTATAACCGCAACCTATAAAAATGAAATTATATTCATTAAAAAGTACGTGGACGACCTCTTCCTTATAATAAACCCAGACAAAATCCCCGATATCCTAAAATCGTTTAATTCATATGATCCACGCCTCCGTTTTACCGTAGAAAGAGAAAACAACTTGACAATTCCCTTTTTAGACTTACTTATCACTAGAAACACTGACGGTTCTATTTCAACTGACTGGTACACCAAATCCACCTATTCCGGTAGACTGCTCAACTTCTTCTCCCAACACCCATATCATCAGAAATTAAATGTTGCCAAGAATCTCGTCCACCGTTGCCTATCCTTGTCTGATCCAAAGTACCATCCTAATAATATCGAACGTATTAAAAAAATACTAACCTTAAACAGCTTCCCAAAAAAAGTCATTAAAAACCTTATAGATTCTTATAACACAAAAAACCACCGTTACTTCCCCTACAATTCCCGACCATGATTCACCCATGATATTTTTATATAGATCCCTACCTTACATTCCGCACCTTTCTGAAAATATAAAAAAAATCCTTAAATTTTCCTTACCTTCCTTAAAACTAGGACTAAAGACCCAGAACAAGCTTTCTAACCTTTTTACCAATACAAAAGACCCGATCACTCCTATATATCGTTCCAATATTGTTTATAAAATTTCATGTTCAGATTGTGATGTATCCTATGTAGGAGAAACCAAAAATTACCTAAAAACCAGAATATCGCAACATAAACTCTCCGTATCCTCTCGAAACCCTCTAGCCTCAAAACTTTCTGAACACTCCATACATTTCAATCATTCCTTTAACTTTGACGACTGCTCCATTTTAGATTATGTTCCTAACCATAAGAAAAGACTAATCGCTGAATCCGTCCACATCCACCTCCAATCCAATCCTGTTAACCACAAAACCGATAAACAATGCATTTCCTCCACATATAGCCACATATTAAACTCTATTAAGTAGCATATTTTCTCTGTCTATCCCACCATGTATATTGTTTTGTTTTTCATTATTATTGTTTGTTGGTTTTTATTTATATTTTTTAAATCTATTTTAGGTATCCATATAATTCTATATATGTATTTATTTTGTTTTGTTTATGTATTTAAAATTTTCTAAATGTCTTCACTATTCAATTTATTCCAACTTGTATTTATGTTTATTTAACTTTTTTATCAACCTGTAAGATTTGTCAATTAATGTATTTTACAATGTTCCATTATTATTATTTTTTTCCACCCTGTTATCTTTGGATACCTTAAACAGAATTAGGGATAATTAAGTTGGGAGGTACAGTCAGTTTTTCTCCATATACATCTTCCATCACTGTTTTTACTATTATATAGGTGATATTTCAAGAATTAAATTATAATTTTTTATCCTGTATCATTATTATAATCATAAGTTAAATTTCATTGATTCTTTGTATGGTAGTATTAAGAATTTTAGTCATTGTTGTCAGACCCTGTCCATAAATCAGTACGTATTTTCCATTCTACCTTTTCCTACGTATTTTCCATCCTACCTACCCCCCATCTACCTAGTTTCCATTCTCCCACCATGTGGTACGTATCTCCACTCTACTTCATATTTTTATATTTCATATTTCATGTAAATTATTGATACCTGTGTAGATTTTGTTTAATGAACATTTTTATTTTTTCTGTATAACACTTTCATTATTGTAATATGGTCATTGTATTTTAATTAAGTTTTTTTTTTTTTTTTTTTTTTTACATATACAGTTCTTCTGTTATTTTTTCAATACCGACGTTCTCTAGCTAAATAGGTTATATAATATTGTATGTAATGTCATTGAAATTATATTCTTTTGTATCTTTTTAGCCCTGATGATGACCCACAAAGGGGGTCGAAACGTTGGCAAACAATAAAATAGTTGAAACTATTTAGTTGTTTCATTTAATGACCGCCACCCGGACTAATTCCTTCCATTAATTTTTTTTTTTTTTAAAAAAAACGCCCCGTAATTTTGGACAAAAGCTGTGGACGGTGTACAACGATTTTTTTATTATTTCTTATTTGTTTCTACGCATCATGATTTTTTCATTACGATTATCAAAAACAATAAACAAAAATCTTGTGCGGGCAACACACGCCAACAAAAAAATTGCATAAAAAATATATTTTTTCAGTTTTCTCCTTTAGTTGGGTATCAAATTCATTCAATTTATATATTTACCTGTTTGATATCAGTGGTAACAAGTTATAGTTATTTTTATTGAATCGACAAGATTAAAGGTACTTTAGAGAAAGAATATTTAAAATATCGGCATTTAAGCCCTGTCAAACCATTTTAATCCAAATGAAACCTAAATGACATTAAAGCCCATTAAATTTTACATCGAAATAGCGAGTTTAAACAAAATCGTCATAACCGTTTTCGAGAAAATAAAAAAAAAAGGTACAAAATGCATAGTATAAAATAGCTCTTCTGGTAAGCCGATTTTGATGAAAAATATTTTGTAACGTCTCGGGGGTATATTTGTCTTAATTATGAAATTTTAGTTTCATAGGACTTACAGTTTCCGCCCGGGAGTTACCACACACACACACACACACACACACACACACACACACACACACACACACACACACACACAGAACTTTTTTCGGGAATTGGTTATTTGGACTCAGGGGACCCTAAAATGTGTATTTCCGTTGAAAACTGGAATTCGAAAATTTTCACGATCGTAATACTTTCCCTTACTATATATAGTAAGTGAAAGTAAAAATGGGAGTAGTGTTATGTGAGCAGATATTTTTTTTCCTTTTAAGACCTTACAAATTTCATTTTTCATTTTATAATAAAACCAGATGGTGGTTGAGAATTAAATATACAGGTTAGAAACATTGAGCCTGGTCCGTAACAGATCTATCTCAGATGGAGCCTTTGCTAGAATGTTCGCTCACCGAGAATAGTCTTGGCAGTCTTTGCACTGACAACCTTTGGATAATCTGGCGCGACAGTCTGCTATGGGAGTTGGCTTCATATCTAACTTCCTAACTGCTCATCAAGGAGCTGCTAATTATTGCAATCACGTCTTGCGAAAATTTCTCGGACCCCTCGAGGCTGTACGGTATAAAATTCCATTGTAATATTCAAAAATAAACTCATTTTTACTTTCACTTACCTATATATGAAATAATTATCTTTTAATAATAACTAAATAGAATAACTTAATAACTAAAAATAATAAAAAAATAAATACAGATAATGTAAATAATAAAGGTGAAAATATTTGTTGATATTTTTACTTTCACTTACCTATATATGATATATGTAGTAAGGGAAAGTATTGCGATCATGAAAATTTTCGAATTCCAGTTTTCAACGGAAATACACGTTTTAGGATCCCCTGAGTCCAAATAACCAAGTCCCGCAAGAAGGTCTGTGTGTGTGTGTGTGTGGTAACTCCAGCGCCAAAACAGAAAGTCCCATTTTCATCAAAATTGCCTAACCATAAGAGCCACTTTATACCATGCATTTTGCACCTATATACGATTTTCTCAAAAAACGGCTACAACGATTTTGATTAAAATCGCTGTTAGAGTAAAATTAGATGGGCTTTAATATCATGTAGGTTTCATTCTAATTGAAATAGTCTGACAGAGCTTAAATGCCAAAATTTAAAAATTTCTTTCTCTAAAGTACCATTAATTTTGTAAATTTCAAAAAAATTGGAACATCATCTTATTAGCATTGATAAATAATGGGTAAATATGCAAGTTGAGCGAATTTGATAAACAACTAAAGGAGAAAAGTGGAAACATATTTGCTTATGCAATTTTCGTGTTTTTGAACACAAGAATAGTAATATAGATGTATAAATGTATTCAAAAATTCTTAAATTGATTTTAACAACGAGGGTAAGTGAAAATCGTGTGTTTAGCTACCAGATTGTTTATCAATGCTAAAAGGCTAATGAAAAATTAAGATACTTTAGAAGAAGACCATTTAAAACAAAACGAAACAAACATGATATTAAAGCCCATTAAATTTGACATCAATAGAGTAAGTTTTATCAAAACTGTTTATCTCCAGACTTTTGAGAAAATCATAAAAAGGTTCAAAATGGTTGGACGATTTCGATAATAAAAAAATTCTTTAACATTTCAGGCATATAGGCTCCTAGAATATCAAACTCAGGTTTTATGGTTTTAATACCACACTTCTTTATGGCTTGGCATACCACACGCACATACCCACAATAATGTTTTTGCGATACTCAATCATTTGGACTTAAAAGACCTTAATTCATTTATTTCAGTTGTTAAGTTTAATTATAAAATTTTCACGATCGCAATATATTTCTTTACTGGATACATCATGGTAGGTAAGTAAAAGTAAAGAGTAGATGTTTGTGGAAGTCGAAATTTTTTCCTATCCAGGGATCTTTAACGCGTACCTCACATCGCCCAGTCTCAGGACCACTATTTTACGTCCCCACCAAAGAACGCCATTTCCAACGATGTTTCATTCAAATTTAAAAATGCTATGGTCATCTGCCATTTTTGAATCCGTAACCTTGGTACTCTAAGGCTGTTATGATAGCTACTATACCACAGGTGACCCTCAGAACTGGTTGTAAAGTTGTTTTTCTTTAACCTTTAGGTGGACTGAATTGTGGGTTATAACGTCAGCACGATTACTTGGTCTTCTTATCTGTTCCAATGACCTCATCCCCTAATCAACTTATATCGTTTTATTCACTTATTCATATATATATATATATATATATATATATATATATAAATGAAAAAGAACTTATCCTCGTTCGAAAGCTCGTCAAAACACATTATAATATTTGTAATTTTTCGATTTGTAACGCCCCAGATACATAAATTCGAAGCGTTATTTTTGAACATTCTTTTTATAAGATGCCGCGGGTCTAGGGACATCGCTGAGCGCGGAGCCAGTGCCTTGTAAATCGGAGAAACGGCGGAATAAATTATCTCTATTTCGGTGGAAGTCTCCGCTCCCGCTTCCTGCGATTTGGGAAGTGTATAAATCTGAGGCCTCGACAGTCAGAGAGTGAGTTAGTAGCGGCAACCTCTGCCAACTCAGTAGTACCTCTAACGGATCGGCCACTGTCGAGTCGGGAATCAGAAATCATTTTAATATTTGTATAATACGGTTTTCTGGGTATATTGTGCTGTGCGGTGACTGGCTATATCAGTATAATTCCAGGTCTCCTTGAAGAGCTAACTAGAAGAACTGTAACTGCAAGAGTGAAGATCTCTTAGAACTAGGGATTGCAATCCGGCGTCATTTTCAATCCGGTCCCAAATTTCATCGATCCGGATGGCTCGACAAAATCTGGTTGATTTTCACTTTTCGGTCCAAGACGAACTGTTAGTGAGTTATTCGAGTATAATTGTACTCATAATAGGAAGTTTATAAAATAAAAGTTATGTTAGGATTAGATATGGAGCTAAAAAATTAAAGTTTAGTAGTTTAGGTAATTTGCTAAAAATAAAGACTATTTGTTTTTACACCCTTTTTCCAAAATCAAAATTTATTTTTGATAATATAAACTAAAGTAATTAGTATTTACATACTATTTGAAAAACAAATATTGTCAGTAGAATGATTTAAAGATTTATACTTCTAATACGAACTCATTATTGTGATAATTATGCCATTTATTAGACATATTCATCAAAATATGGCGATTTATATCATAAATATAAGACTAAATATATAATTGTTAGTATTCTAAAAAAATTTAAAATTATTGTTATCTCAATTTCTATCTGATAATTTCGCAAGGATAATGATATAAGATTTTATAATTTTATAACTTAATAAATTAATTGAGCTATCTGAGAAAGTGAAGTAAGGGAAGACGTGAGCAGTATCGTAGCTCAGCCTTCCTAGATTTCAATAGATTTGTAAGCAGTTTTTCATATAACTCAGTAGTTTAACACTTGAGTAAGTCAGTACAGCCAACTATAGCTCGCGTATATCCAAGATAATAATATCTGTTTATTTACATTTAGGTGAAGCACCGACAAAACAATAAACACAGTTTTGTCTCGCCAAAGGCGAACGAATGATGCTGAACTGATTCGGCGACACCACCACACATGTACACCAAATGTAACGCATTTAATGTACTTTTTTTTTTATTAAACTTCACTATTTTTCGCTAAAAATGGCTATAATCGGATCCGGTTAACGTATGATGATGCCGGATTACCGCATCCGGTTTTCCGGATTGCAATCCCTACTTAGAACCCTAGAGGCAAGATGCTTATGTAGGGAGGTGGGCTTATATCTCAAGAGGCAATATGGCGGACAGTCCTGATGACGCAGGAGGCCCTTGGTCCTTGTTGTTGCCTATGGCTGTGCTTGATCTAGGCATACGTTTCCCATCCCATTAAAATTAATTTTCAAATTATGTTTATGAAAAATATTTGCGATGCCTTGGCTTGTAATAAGAATCACTCACGCATTCTACAGAAAATTTAAATTGTGCGTGGTAACTGATACTTGCTATGTTGACGTCAAATTTAATTGTCTCTGATATGATGTAAGTTTTATTCTGGTTGAGACAGTCTAACAGGGCTTATAAACCAATATTTAAAATTGTCTTCATCTATAGTACCTCCAATTTAGTATATTTTATAAAAATAACTATATCATATTTTTATCATTTATAAGAAACGGATTAATATATAAGTTAACGGATTTGATAAAACTAAAGGTGAAAAGAACAAAAATATTTTTTATACAATTTTTGTGTTTTTGAACATAAAAACAGTAATATAAAAGTTGGATAGCTAAAGACTTTAGCAAAATATTATCTCATAGACATAATTGTAATACGTAACGGGGAATGATGAAAAGCCGATAACACTAACTGATTGTCGTAGATATAATATATTAGTAAATTTAATAAAAAAACCCTATGACCCATTCTTTATTCAGTTTATACAGCTGATATCCCATCACATCCTAATACTTTCCTTTCTACTTATGCAGATGAGACTTGTGTATTATCAGTCAATAATGATCCCACTGTTGCCTCTCAAAATCTCCAATCCCACATCAGAGAACTTGAGGTATGGTGTCAGAAATGGAGAATTAAAATGAATTCCAACAAATCCCACCAAATTACCTTCGCCCTACATCATAAACCTATGACATCCTGCCCTATAGTATCCTTTAATAACTTATCCTTTAATTCCGCTCGTTCCAGTTGAACAGATCCGCTACCTAGGGCTTCTACTTGACAAACGTTTAACATGGAATCCGCACACTAGACTGAAACGACAAGAAACTGCTCGCCGCTTTCGGTTACTTCAACACTTACTAGACAAACGCTCTAAACTTTCACTTAACTACAAAAGACTCATCTACATGACCATCATAAGACCTATCTGGACTTACGGAGTTGAGCTATGGGGCTCCACTACACCATCAAATTCTTCCCGTATCCAATCCTTGCAATCCAAAATCCTTCGAAAAATCCTAAACGCTCCTTATTTTGTCACGAATAAGCTTATCCATAAAGACTTTAATATTCCCTTTGTAGCTGATTTGGCCCGAACCAGGTATCAATCCTTCCATGACAAACTCCAATCCCACTCTAACCCACTAGTTTCAATCCTTGCTTCCTCTTCAATTCCCGACAATCCTCCGAGGGGTCTGAAAAGAAGATGGCCTCGAGACCTTCTTGTTTAGATTAATTACTAGAGTGCTGCCAATGGGCAGTTTCTCTTCAGGTTTTTCATGTACACTATCTTTAATCAGCACATTTACTTGATGTATTCCTATACAGTTGTAAATTTCAATAAAATGTAATAAAAAAATATAAAATAAAGAACATGTTTCAATTGAAAATCAATGTAATTAATTAGTTAACATATTTTTTATCTCTGAAAGTATTTAAATTTTTTTAAAAATTTATTTTGACAAGGAGTTAAGTGTAGCGCTCACCAGATTTTTTGTAATAATTTTAAAGTCCGAATATATAGTAAAAAAAAAAAATAAATGGAAATAAAACATAGTAAATTTCTCATTAATATTTTATTTCTACGATCCTGAAGTTATTAAAATATTTCAGAGGTAGAAAACCGAAACGTAAAGTAATGTCTTTGATTTTAAATAAATGTTTTTTTGGAAGGAATATAAAATCAGCCCAATTCTTTTCTAACTTAGTAAATATCATGTACGAATCAAAAACAGCGCTTTTAACTGCATTCAAACCAGCACTTTTCTTTGTTTTATAGGCCGTCCCAACACCCCAACGTTATTTTATTAAATTATTATTTTTAAACAAATATTAAATTATGAATGATTTGGTTACTGTTACATATCAAACGAATTTTCTCGTTTTTCTTTTTCATCGAAAGTGTTGTTCCGCGAATATTATATCCCATATTTCGTAATGCCACCCTGAATAAATCATTGAAAGGCAAAATCTCTCCGTTGTTATCCGCTTCGTGAATTTTTCTATATTCGGACAGATTTTTCTCTACAAACGTTACATACACTCCCTGAATTGAAGCATGACAAGACGTCAATTTTTTTTTTTTTAAGTCGATAAGTAATTATAAATTTGGAGCCCGCAACACACGATATTCAAAATATATTAATTTGTTTTAAACGTTATGGTTATATCTCAATGCTGTAATTAAATAATTTACTTTTACACATACATACTTATATATAGTAAAGTATTTTGTATTTTTTTGTTTTTTATTTAAATCTTTTCCTTGAACACTTCATAATAATCGTTTTATTCATTTATATTATATTCCATACCCTTAATTTTATGGGATCACTTGTAGCTAGGTGGTTAGCATAACAGCCTCCTATGCCAAAGGTCACATGTTCGAACCCGCAGGTGGTCCTAGGATTTTTTAATGACAATAAAAAATCCTTAGTTATGCCGTCCTTCAAAAGATCCTTATCCTAATTAAACCAGGTTAGGCAAAATTTAGGACTCCCACTGCAACATCGTTCGATTAGCCATAGTAGCATTAAGTGACGTTAAATAAATCAACAAACAAACAAACCTTAATTTTATACTACATGAATGGTAAAATGATAATATTTGTTACGAAATGAAACAAGTTATTGTATTTGGACCCTTAAGTACAAAAGAATGTGAAAACAAATAATGAAGAAACTGTATTAAACCATGAAAAGAAATAATAATAATATTAAAAATAAATATAAAAGCGAAAAAAAACAATAAAGCCAACAAGAATTATCTACTCTGCCCATCTCTTGTCAGAGAGTAGATAATTCCATGTTTTTAATGAATTTATGTAAGTCTGTCTACAGTTTAGAAAAAAAAATTCCGTCTCAGGCCAATTTCAGTTTTTAGGTGTTATTATTTTTAATTAAATGAAATCTTTCAATCGTCTTTCAAAAATTCTGCAATTATAAAGTATGTGTTTAAAAGTTTGAATCTGTCCGTCTTCGTCACACACATTTATATATATATATTATATATATATATATATATATATATATTATATATATATATATATATATATATATATGAATAAGTGAATAAAACGATATAAGTTGATTAGGGGATGAGGTCATTGGAACAGATAAGAAGACCAAGTAATCGTGCTGACGTTATAACCCACATTTCAGTCCACCTAAAGGTTAAAGAAAAACAACTTTACAACCAGTTCTGAGGGTCACCTGTGGTATAGTAGCTATCATACAGCCTTAGAGTACCAAGGTTACGGATTCAAAAATGGCAGTTGACCAAAGCATTTTTAAATTTGAATGAAACATCGTTGGAAATGACGTTCTTTGGTGGGGACGTAAAATAGTGGTCCTGAGACTGGGCGATGTGAGGTACGCGTTAAAGATCCCTGGATAAGAAAAATTTCGACTTCCACAAACAACTACTCTTTACTTTTACTTACCTACCATGATGTATCCAGTAAAGAAATATATTGCGATCGTGAAAATTTTATAATTAAACTTAACAACTGAAATAAATGAATTAAGGTCTTTTAAGTCCAAATGATTGAGTATCGCAAAATCATTATTGTGGGTATGTGCGTGTGGTATGTCAAGCCATAAAAAAGTGTGGTATTAAAACCATAAAACCTGAGTTTGATATTCTAGGAGCCTATATGCCTGAAATGTTAAAGAATTTTTTTTTTATCGAAATCGTCCAACCAGAAGAGTCACTTTAAACGGTACATTTTGAACCTTTTTAAGATTTTTTCATCATGGCGCAAGATGAAAATTAGAGATCTAACAATAGAGACGTGGAACGTTAGAAGTTTAAATACGGCAGGTGGGTTAAAGTCGGTCGCGAATGAAGTTAAGGGGTACCATTTAGATATCGTTGCATTACAAGAGGTTCGCTGGCCAGGGGAGGGTTCGTTAACAGAAGGAAAGTATACTATTTGGTACGGGGGGAGCGTTAATTATTGTCTAGGTACCGGGTTTCTGATTAGGAATAGATTTCTTTCCGCTTTACGGGACGTACAGTTCTTTAGTGAAAGAATATCGATTGCTATATTTCAAGGGCGTTGGTTTAAAATCGCGATTATAAACATTCATTCACACACTGAAGACAGTGATGATGAAGTAAAATGCGAATTTTATGATAAACTCGAGTCGGTTTACGATAAGTTACCACGAAATTACATTAAGATAATACTAGGCGACGCGAACGCAAAGGTTGGAAGGGAAGAAGTATATCGTCCTACAATCGGTAAAGAAAGTTTGCACGAATATAGTAATGATAATGGGACCCGACTAATAAACTTTGCCATTTCGAAAAACCTAGTAATCAAAAGTACTACATTTAAACATAAGGATATACATAAGTATACGTGGACATCGCCGGATGGACAAACACGGAATCAAATCGATCATGTTTTGATACAAAACAGATGGCAAAGTAGCATAATTAACGTGAGATCGTATCGGGGTGCAGAATGCGGTTCTGATCATGAATTAGTAATCGCGAAACTTCGACAAAAACTAAATACAAAAAAGAGAACACCGAACTATATTCGTCCCGAGAATTTTGATTTAGTTAAATTGAACAACCTCGAAATTAGAAAACAATTCGCGATAGAAGTAAAAAATCGGTTCGAAGCTTTGGAATCTTCAGACGAGGAACACAAAGATGTAAACAAACTATGGGAAGGGATCAGGGATAATATTAAAGAGGTCGGTAATTTATGTCTTGGAAAAATTGAAAATAAAAAGAACAAACCTTGGTTCGACAGGGATTGCCAAAATATGTGCGAAAAAAGAAAAACCGCTAAACTGAATTCCTTAAATAATCCAAGCGATAATAATGTGGCTTATTTTCGGTTAGTAAAGAATGAAACTTCAAAACTCTTAAAAAATAAGAAAAGAGAGTATCTTAAAGGCAAAATAATAGAAATAGAAAAACACAGAAACGAAAATGACGTAAGAGAGATGTACAAAGATATAAACAAATCGCGTAAAAGATTTGAACCTCTATTGAATGCGATTAAAGATGCAAATAACAATATAATTGCGGATCCTTCTGAGATACTAAATAAATTTAAACAACACTTTGACGGCATCTTAAATACGGAAAATAATAATCAATCTCCTCTCTCTGAATATCAGAGCGCTGAACCATGGATAGACGCACCGAGTAAAGAGGAAGTCGAAATGGCGATAGGAAAATTAAAACGTTATAAGGCCGCAGGAAATGATAATATCACGAGTGAATTAATCAAGGCGTGTGGAGAAGCGGGCGTTTCCAAAATACATTTTTTAGTTAAAAAGATCTGGGAAACTGAAAAAATGCCCGAGGAATGGAAAGAATCAATACTTATTCCGATTCACAAAAAAGGACCGAGGTCGGATTGTAACAACTATCGTGGGATCTCTCTTCTCCCAGTATGCTATAAAATATTCTCGTCAATTCTAACTAGTCGAATCACGGAATACGCTGAGGAAATTATCGGAGATTACCAATGTGGTTTTAGGCGGAATCGCTCGACTATTGACCAAATATTTTCCCTACGTCAAATATTAGAGAAAAAATTGGAATACAACGGTGTAGTCCATCAACTTTATATCGATTTTAAAAAGGCTTATGATTCAATAGACCGTCAGAAGCTATATAACATCATGATTGAACAGGGAATACCTAGAAAGTTAGTAAACCTAGTAGAGATGTGTTTGTCGGAAACATTCCATAAAGTTAAAATCGGTCATAATTACTCCGAGAAATTTGAGGTGCGATCGGGTTTAAAACAGGGTGACTCCCTTTCACCTGTGTTATTTAATATAGCTTTAGAATATGTCATAGAAAAGGTGATGTGTACCGAGAAAGGCTTAAATATGGGTGACAAGATTCCGGTTTTGGGGTATGCCGATGATCTGGTACTGCTAGGTGAAGACACGGAAACCATACAACTAAATACAAGTGTGTTAATAAAAACCGGTAAAGAAATAGGACTCGAATTAAATACCGATAAAACGAAGTATATGATTAGTAGCAGAAGCGGTGTATATCTTGGAGATATTGATGTATCAGGTCATACTTTTGAACACGTAGAGAAATTCAAGTATTTAGGTTCAATTATAACTAGAAAAAATGAAATCCAGGAAGAAATAAAGTCCCGGTTAAAGGTGGGAAATGCGTGTTATTATTCAGTTGCTAAGTTACTTAGTTCGCGGCTTCTATCTAAAAACTTAAAGATTAGAATCAGTTCTGCGCTTGCGCTAGTTCATTAACATACGTCTTTATATCGTCTCTTCTTTATGAACAGTTTTTAGTGTGTAATAATTGTTTTTATTACATATAAACAATTAGTGATTGTGCAACAACATTCGTTGTCAACAATGGACTAATCCTACTGACTGTAAGTAGTAATATTTACGATTACTTAGTTGTCGTATGAAGTAGAGCTGAGAAGCCTTATCTTTTTCGCCATATTGCGATCCCCACTCAGCTTCCTCAGCTTGCCAGTCTTCCACTGACCCCTGGAGGGGCCACGTCGCGCTCCGGACAACAAGGTCAAGGTCGCGCGGACGTATTTTTTTTTGTTTTATTTTTTATTTATTTTTTTATTTTTATGTATCAATGAGATACTATCACCAAGTCATGGCGGGAAAGGCAAGCATTAAACGCTCCAGGTCAGCTGGCTCTTCTGCTTCCCCGGTCAAGCAAAGGCAAAGACGTAATAACAAACGCCCTACGCCCCCCTCATCAGCTGCTTCTAACGAACAGGAACCACAACCCGGGACTTCATCGCAAGGGATGACTGAGGAATCTCCCTTTTTTACTCCTAACCCCTACCAAGTACTCCATATCGAGAAAGAGGTCATGGAATCAGAATCTACACCGAGAGATCCCCGCCCTCCTCCCATATTTGTTAAAAATATAAGAAATTTTCAACTACTATGCACCCAATTAAATAAAATCATTGATAACAAAAGCTACACATGTCTTACGCGTATCAATGACACAAAAATATCACCCGATTCAGCTGATGTGTACCGCAAAATAGTAAAATATCTTACTGAAACAAAAGCTGATTTTCACACGTATCAGCTAAGAGAGGAGAGGGCATTAAGGGTGGTAATAAGAAATTTACACCCCTCTACACCAGCTGAGGAAATAAAGCAAGAACTGACGTCTCTTGGGTTCAAAGTGCGTCAGATAACTAATGTCATGAAAGATATTATAGAAGAATCAGGTGACAGGAGTAAAATTCCTTTACCTCTATTTTTTGTGGACTTAGAACCGTCTCCAGGAGTAGAAAAAATTTATGAATTGGAAAAACTCTATTACACGAGAGTAAAGATTGAAAAGCCCTATGTAAAAAGAGACATTATACAATGCCACAATTGTCAAGCATACGGCCACACGAAAACGTATTGCCACCACATACCGCGCTGTGTTAAATGTGGTGAACAGCACAAGTCTGAGCAGTGCAATAAATCTCGGATAATCCCAGCAGTTTGCGCTCTGTGCCACAAGGGACATCCGGCGAATTACAAAGGCTGCGAGATTTACAAAAATCTCAAGTCAAGATTTCTGAAGCCCCAGCGCCAAGAGGAGACTAGACCGAGGAGAAACCCATCAAAATTCGTCGACCCGACAGTTTCGTTCGCCCAACAACTTGGTGGTGGTGACCAGTCTACTCAGTGTGAGGCCACGCCGGTTCAACATACCCTCAAGCATCCCGAACCTGAATCTCAACCACCTCAAAATTTTAATTCTCAAAAACTTCCCCAGTATCAAATTTCTCCTATCCCTCCTCCATCAAATGTCACAGACCTCACCAGTTTAATGACATCATTCATCTCAGAAATAAAATCAATAGTTATGCCTCTGATATCAGTCCTAACAAACCTAGTATCAAATTTAATTCCTGCCTTGAAAAAGCCCTAAATGATTCCATCCAACTCCATTTCCATTCTCCTCTGGAATGCGAATGGTGTTCGAAATCATATTAATGAACTAACTTTATTACTACACGACAAACGTATTGACGTAGCTCTTATCACTGAAACACGACTAACTAACAAACGATCATTCAACATCCCAGACTACCAAATATACCGAACTGACCATCCCGATGGAACAGCTCATGCCGGCACTGCTGTCATCATCCATCGCTCCCTCTCCCATAATTTATTACCCTTACCAGTCCATAACTTCCTCCAAACCACTGCTGTAATTATACAAACCCGTCATTTTCCTATAACAGTAGTTGCAGCATACTCTCCTCCAAAAATACCTATTTCCGAAATCCAATTTAATTTATTCCTTAATTCCTTAGGGCATCATTTCCTCATAGGTGCGGACTTAAATGCCAAACACCAGCAATGGGGAGCCAGAACTACAAATTCTCGCGGGCGAACATTGCTGTCTGCACTCTATTCCACTCACTGTAATATCCTCTCCCCCGATTCCCCTACCTATTGGCCTACTGATCTTCACCGTAACCCCGACCTCCTTGATTATTTTATCCACAAAGGGCTAGGACCTTTAAATCATTCCGTTTCCCGGCTCGATGACCTTTCCTCCGATCATAGCCCTCTTACCCTGACTCTCTCATTATCTCCTATTCCGAAACTCCCTCCACCATCATTCCTAAGAGGCCCAGTTAATTGGAACCTCTTCCGCGAAATAATAACGGATGGAATAGACCTCAGAGTATCCCTCAAATCTCCACAAGATCTTGACGATGCAGTTGATTCCTTTACTACCCTTATCCAACAAGCAGCCTGGAATGCATCTTCACCTTCTCCTTCCCCAAAATACTACCAGAAGAATCCTATACCCCAAAACCTCCTAGATCTAATCCATACCAAACGACGCTCTAGAACCCTCTGGCAAAGAACCAGGCACCCAGACGATCGTAAATCCTACAATTATTACACCAAATTAGCTAAAAAGAAATTAGATACCTTCCGATCCCAATCCTACAATTCCTATCTTTCTTCACTATCTATCTGCGACAATTCCCTCTGGAAAGTAACCAAAAAAGTTCTTAAATACCAATTCTTCTCCCATCCCATCCGACGTGAAGATGGATCCTGGGCTTCGTCGGATGAGACTAGAGCGGAAGAATTTGCCAAATACCTTTCTAAAGTTTTTATCCCACACCCCGAGCTCAATCCTGCCCATACAGCTAACGTAAAAGAATTCCTCTCCTCTCCAATTCCTCTCTCTCCACCCCCTAAAGCTATTAACCCCTCTGAGGTCAAATTCCTTATAAAGAAACTAAAACCTCGAAAAGCTCCTGGCTATGACCTCCTCAATTCTAAGATCCTTCGTCAACTGCCCCAAAAAGCAATTATATTCCTTACCTACCTCTATAATAGTATCCTCCGTACAACCCACTTTCCTTTGGTGTGGAAACACTCCATCATTCTCCTTTTTCCCAAACCTGGTAAACCTCCCAACAACACCTCATCCTATAGGCCTATTAGTCTCCTTTCGATCCTTTCAAAAATCTTTGAAAAAATCCTTCTCAAGCGTATCCTACAGTTAATTGAAATTCCTTTCCACCAGTTCGGATTCCGCTCACAGCACTCCACTGTACAACAAGGCCTACGAGTGGTTGACTATATATCCTTTGCACTTGAAAACAAGCAATATTGCACTGGTGCCTTTCTGGACGTTGCTCAGGCATTCGACCGGGTCTGGCACGATGGCTTGCTTTTCAAACTAAAAACCCATTTACCCCAATCCTTATATCTAATCCTACAATCATACCTTTCAAACCGTTCCTTCAGAGTCCGCTCTGGTTCAGAATTTTCCAATAGTTACCTGATCGAGGCTGGTGTACCTCAAGGCAGTGTCCTAGGTCCTGTCCTCTATCTCCTATTTACAGCTGACATACCTACGGATCCTGATACCTTCTTAGCAACCTTTGCCGACGATACTGCCATTTTATCAACCCAATCAGATCCCGAAATTGCATCTTCCTATCTACAAAGACATCTATCCTTGATTGAATTTTGGTGCGCTAATTGGCGTATCAAAATTAATGAATCCAAATGTAAGCACATCACCTTTACCCTTCGCCGCAGATCCTGTCCACAAGTCAATTTTAACGCCATACCCCTTCCCTGCTCTGACACAGTCCGGTATCTGGGATTCTTACTAGACAAAAGACTAACGTGGAACCCACACACTCGACTTAAACGACAAGAACTCAACAGACGATACGGCCAACTATATAGACTACTAAACAGAACATCAAAACTTTCTGTTGCTAATAAACTATTAATTTACAAGACGATTCTAAAACCGATATGGACCTACGGACTCGAACTGTGGGGGACAACTAAATTTTCGAACATCAGGCGTATCCAATCCTTTCAGTCCAAAGTCCTTAGAACAATAGTCAATGCTCCCTATTATGTTACAAACAAGACCTTACACAATGATCTGAATATCCCATTTGTCCTCGATTTAATCCCATCTAAATTCCTAAACTTCCACCAGAGGCTAACTCACATCCCTAATCCTTTATCCCAATCCCTATCTAGCTCCAGCCATCCCTATAACCCTCCTCGTAGGTTGAAACGGCAGTGGCCTAGAGATCTCTTATAACTAAGCAATGCTGAGTGTTGGCAATGGCCAGCTTCTCCACTCACGCCTGAGAGTCTGTGGCTCTAGCGCCCTCTCTCAGTCTCCACTGGCTTATTAGACCGGTGACGCGACTGACTGAGAGGCGCTGGGATCTCCTAGCCTTGGACCCCAACACCCACTTGTGGGCGTCGGGGTTTAATTCGGAGTTCCCAGGGGCAGTATGTAAATATTGTATATATAAGTATGAATGTGACCAAGATTATTATTATTTATTTCTTTTATTTTCTTTTTATCTTTATTTACGGTTATTTATTCTTCTTTATATTTTATTTATTTTGTATTCATTTATTTTTATTTCTTTATTTTGTGTACATAAGGAATGAATGAACTCTAATATCACTAATACTTATTGCCCAAGATTGTGGCAGATTGTATTATTTCTAAATAAATAAAAGTTATTATAAAAAAAAAAAAAAAAAAAAAAGATTAGAATTTATAAAACTATTATTCTTCCAACGGTTCTTTACGGATGTGAAACGTGGCCGCTTACTTTAAAGGATGAACAGCGGCTTAAGGTTTTCGAAAATAAAGTATTGCGTAAAATATTTGGTCCTAAGAGAGATGAGGCCACTGGGGAGTTTAGAAGGTTGCATAACGCGGAATTGCGGAACTTGCATCCTGTGAATATAATTGAGCTGATTGCATCGCGGAGACACAAATGGGCGAGTAAAGTTGTTGGGCTCGATGACGAACGGATTCCGAGAAAGTTGGTATTTGCTGATCCGACTGGTAGGCGTCCGAAAGGTAAGCCGAAGCGGAGATGGGAGGATTGCGTTAAGGCTGATCTCGGGAGCTTGGGCTTGAATGGTGAGCATTGGACGAGTCTGTGTAGGCGGAATTTGGTGGTATCGGCATCGAAGCCTATTATTATTTATTATTTATTATTTATTATTTATTTAAGATTTTTTCAAAAGTCTGGAGATGAACAGTTTTAATAAAACTTACTCCATTGATGTCAAATTTAATGGGCTTTAATATAATGTTTGTTTCGTTTTGTTTTAAATGGTCTTCTTCTAAAGTATCTAAGTCACACACATTTATATATATATATAATCATATTTATATATATATATATATATAATCATTAATCTTTATTTAATAATTGATTTGTTTGCTAACAGTGCTTGCTTAATTTATTTAGCGGAGATTATTCGATCACATTATATTATTTATATGTACACCCGGTCTGTCCAATTGATCCAACTCGGATTAATAATTTAGTTTGACCCGTGTTCAGTTGTAATTAATTATTAATTGCTGACTCTGTAGCCGTTACCATTTCGGACGATCTGTTATCGCCATGTTGGAAATTTAATGCGATTATTATTGTTGTAATTCAATTAATGTTGTCCTGCATTGTTAAGATATAATATAATTTATTATATACATTTTTTTTAAAGAGGGTTAGCCGAGAGTCAGTTTTTGTATTGAATTGAAAACATCAACGAGTCGGGCGGCTAAATGACACAATGTTTCACAATATTTAAATTAGTCTTTTTAATCACAAACATGGGATTTGTGGGCACTAGGGAGCGTATTTGTGGCAACGTCCTCAGTTTTTATTAATTAGTGAATAAAGTTTATTGATGTTTTAGGCCTAACAACTAAACCCATGTATATGTATATATATATACACCACATACCTGCAATTTAAATCATCAGTCCAATTCCTCCAAACAAGATCGCTCCATTCTGACCTTTATATCCCCACCCACAGAACAACAATTTTTGGTCATTCCTTTCTTGTCCGCTCTACTACTCTCTGGAATTCACTACCTACTCATCTCCGCCATGCTTCTTCCCGACCATCATTCAACTCTCAGCTGTTCGAGTACCTATTGTTATCCCAAAGCAGACGCTTAACAAGCTTGAATTTATTATTTATTGTTCATATTTTTATATGGATCAATTATTATGAATCAGTTCTAGTGTTTAGTTTTATTCAACACATTAATCTGATAGTTTATTAACATTAACTTCTGATAATTTATTTATTTTACTCTTTTATTTAATTTATTCTTTTGTTTTATTGTATCGTTTCTTTTCTGTTTGTTTATTTAACGTCACTTTATGCTACTATGGCTAATCGGACGATGTTACAGTAGGAGTCTTTAACGAGTACCTGTCATCTCACTGGCTCGGGGCCACCTTTTAACGTCCCCTCCCAAGGACGGCATAACTAAGGATTTTTTACTCCCATTAAAAAATCCTAGGACCACCTGCGGGTTTGAACCCGTGACTTTTGGCATAGGAGGCTGTTATGCTAGCCACCCAGCTACAAGTGATCCCCCTTTCTTTTCTTCTTATATTATTGTGAATAAGAATTTTTTTAAATATTTATTGAGATACATTGCAATTTGTTTCTAAATGAACAGTAGTAATAATGATACGAGACCACATTCACACAATATGAAAATAATGATAAAGTCAAATTACATAAAATATAGTATATATTATATATATATATATATATATATATATATATATATATATATATATATACACACACATACAAATAAACATTAGAAAACTAAGAGAAAAAAAAAATTACAACCTAAAATTGATGGTCTTGTGGCCAGACATACTGCATATCTTAATTGTGCATATCATACTGTTCTTAAGGGGCCCTGTCTCAGAATAAAAATTGTTTCCCTATTCTATAGTATTCTATTCTATGAAATATAAAGTAATGGAAAGTATTGTGGTCTTGAAAATTTTAGTGATTGTTTTCCTATTCTATTGTATATATATAAACCTTTTAGAATTTTTTTTTTTTTTTTTTTTTTTTTTAGGCTCGTTATGCGATTTTTGGCAGAGGGAAAAGATTTGATTTCGTTACTATGGTGACTGCGTTACTAACGTGCTATATACTGGCGCACGCGCAAAGGTCTATGACTACCTGTCCACTAGAGATAGGATATCGATATCTATTTCCGTGAATAGATCTTCTAAAACGTCCTAGCTCATCTCTACCCTCCTAGCTCCCCTCTTACCTCCTAGCCCAATTGCTTCCGCTATAAACAAGGCCTATGAGAAGCAACGTATTCAAGACGGGACGCAGGAACGCGAATCTTTACGCCGAGCCATCTGGAGAGCGAAGGGCCCATAACGCCCGCTCGAGCGTCGTATAAGGCCTTTTATCTTCCACTTTATGCGAGGAGCCGATGGGTAGTAAAATGACTCTGGCGATGGGTGATATAAAGGGAAATATTGTAATGCGTCCTTAGTATTGCCCGAGAATGGACAGTTTGCAGCCTTTTTCTAAATATTGGTTTGTTAAATAAGTTCCTAGCGTTTTTTACTTTCACATACCTATATATGAAATATATAAGTAAGGGAAAATATTGCGATCGATTAAATCTTCGAATTCCAGTTTTCAACGGAAACATACGTTTTATGATCCCCTCCAGCGCGGAATCGGAAAGTCCATTGAAACTGAAATTTCATATTTAAGACAAATATACGCCCGAGACGTTACAAAACGTTTTTCATCAAAATAAAATACATATTACTGTACGTTTCCAAAAAATTATAAGTACTCATTTGGTTATTAGCAAAGATACTATTCCAATTTATAACAAATAAATTTAAGAATATTGAGCATCGTATCCATGTTTCGTGTGTTGCTTCCCGTAGACACACGTTCAATTATTATTAGTTTTTTTTAAAAATAATTCGAAGTATTAATCTTTCGTTTAAAAACGACTCAAACATATAAGGGTTTTTTTCTGAATCCTAAAAAACGTGTTTTTTTTTTCTGGAGAAAGGCTTCACCTACAATTGAAGAAAATACGCATCTAAGTTGCAAAGGTTTAGATTTAGAGTTCTTCCATTGGGAAGCTTCTCTACATGTGTTTCATGCCTTTTTATGTTTCATTCAAATTTACTTGTTGTATTACTTGTTATACAGTTGTAAATTCCAATAAATAATATATATAAAAAAAGTTGCAAAGGTGCTATGATGAATTAAAACGGTTATGTTTAAAAGAATAAAATGATGTTATTGAATAATTTGGATGTGGCTACTTGGTACTGCTATGTAATTGTAACATTGAGTAAATAAAATTGATATCCGACATGAAATAATAACCTTTTATTTATCATAAACAGACTATCATAAATTGACTTAACACCCCCATTTATTTTTAGGAAAAAAATCAAATATAGTATTGTATATTGACCTCACAACATGTTTCAGAATAAAAATATAATTAAAAAAATATATATTAAAGACCAATACCAAGAAATATAATATTGACGGCCCTTTAATATTTTATTTTTTAGAAACTTCGTTTAATAATTCAATTACACTGCCACCGGCAATTATAGAAAAAAACATAAATATCTTTGCCAGAGCTATTCCTACATAAATTTATTTCACATTTCATTCTGATGAGAGAATGGGATGCTTAATTTATCTGCTATTTTTGTTGACGTGGCAGAAAAAAAAATTATAACACTCGAATCCCTGGCTGACGTTTGGCAGTTGGTAACTGGCGCTCGTGGTCGTGTGGGTTTAGAGAATAAAAAAAAATGTGACTGTTCACTCCCTCCAGTTTGATATTTCAGTTTCCATTTCATCAGTTCGTAAAAAAAAAAAAAAAAAAAGAAAAAAAAAGGGAATTTACTGTGGAACGTATATCTCGATGTGTATAAATGGGGGAGGTTGGGCTTACTTTTTTCGCATGAAGGAATTTATATTTAGAATTTTAATATCCATAATTCTTGTAAAAATAAACTCTCCTATCTGGCGAATTTCACAAACCTTTTCAAAATAAATAAATATATATATAGTTGTAATTATAAATAATTGTTACGTTAGGAAGAATTTTTTTGTATAATTTTTCATTTTCTAATACCTCCATTTATAGATGTATATTTTTCTATTGCTAGTAATGGATCTAAATATTTTCAAACTGATCGGAAACTCCAGATTTGAAGGAAGTAATTTTTTTTCCTTTATGGAATACATGGTAAGGGGAAGTGTTGGGGATCGTGAAAAATTTCGGATTCAAATTTTCAACTAAAATACACATATTAGGGTCTCCTGAGTACAATGACCAAAGCTAGCAAAAAGGTCTCAGTGTGTATGGCCAGTCTAGATTGAAAACGAAAATTCGTATAAATTGCAATTTCATATTTCAGATTTTACAGCAATTAAAAACATATGTATCGGTAAACTACTAAATACCATTCAAAGTCCTATGAAACTGAAATTTCATATTTAAGACAATTCTATACCAGAGATGTTACATAAACTTTTTCATCAACATTAGCTAACTAGAAGAGCTACTTTAACCATGCATTTTCCACCTTTTCACGATTTTTTCAAAAACTGCTCTAACGATTTTGATTTAACATGCTATATCGGTGTACAATTTTAAGAGCTTCAATATTATGTAGGTTTCATTCTAATTAAAATGGTCTGACAGGGCTTAAATGCCGATATTTTAAATTTTCTTCTTCTAAAGTACCTTTAATTTTGTTGATTCTATAAAAATAACTATATTATCTTGTTACCGCAAATGAAAAACAGGTAAATATATAAATTGAATGAATTCGATACCCAACTAAAGGAGAAAACAGAAAAAATATTTTTTTAATGCAATTTTTCGTTTTTGAACATAAGAACAGTAATATACATGTATGATATGACATTGGAAAGCTAAAGATTTTAGAAAAAATATTATCTTATACAAAAGCTTTTAAAAGTTAATAGAGAGTAATGAAAAGCAGATAAAACTAACTGATTATTTTTGATAATACTATAATAGATTTTTTAATAAAACACATGTTTCTATAGGAATTCAATTTAATCAATTCTTTATTAGTTTCACTCATTTTTATCTGTAATTTGAAAATTCTTCAATCGATTTTATCAACGGCGGTAAGTGATAGTCGTGTGTTGCCCTGACCAGATATTTACTTTCACTTACTATATATAGTAAGGGGATTTTTTTTTTTCTTTGTTTTTTAAGACAAATATGCGTCCGAGACCTTATAAAACCTTTTTCATTAATTTGAGCTTACCAGACGAGCCACTTTATATCATGCATTTTGCACCTTTTTTCAATTTTCTCGAAAATGGTTCCGACAATTTTTATTAAACTCGCTATATCGATATAGAATTAAATGGGCTTTAATATCATGTAGTTTTCATTCTGATTAAAATGGTCTGACACTGCTTAAATGCCGATATTTTACATTTTTTTTTTCCTGTAAAGTACCTTTAATTTTGTAGTTTTTACATAATTTGCTATATCATCTAATTAGCATTGCTTAAAAACACATAAATATATAAGTTGAACGAATTCGATATCTAACTAAAGGAGAAAACTGTCCGAAATATTTATTTAATGCATTATGTTTGTTTTTGAACTTAAGGTTACTGTATTTGAAAACTCTTCAATCGATTTTAACAACGGCGGTAAGTAATAGTCGTGTGTTGCCCGCACCAGATTTTTCTATTACATTACTATAGGTAAGAGACCGGACAGTGATTAAGATTGGATACTTGGATACTAATTTCGATTACCCCCAGGTGGAAGAGGACAGAAGATGGGTTAGCGTGTCCCCACCCCTCCGTCTCCCCCTCCTTAATATCGCTAATAGCCCATCAACCCCTCCCCCTCCCACCCCTCCTCCCTCTCTATAATATTTAGTATCCCTAATCGATAATCAATCATCTACTTTATCATTCTGCCTCATTGTTTGTCGTCTCGTATCCATCTTCTTTTCTTTCCTATTTTTTCTTCTTGACGTCCACTCTTCCTACGTCCCTTCAGTTCGTATTTATTCCAATTGAGTTTCTTCCGGTATTTTAATTAACTAATGACCATCAGAGAAAAACGATAGAAAAACAAAAAACAAAAAATTTAAAAATCCGTTTTAGCTTTGGGGCTCTACTAAACCATCAAACTCTTTCCGTATCCAATCCTTACAATCCAAAATCATAGGAAAAATTCTTAACGCTCCTTACTTTGTTACCAATAAAATCATCCACAAAGACCTTAATGTTCCATGTGTTGCTGATTTGGCCTATACCAGGTATCACTCCTTTCATGACAAACTCCACTCCCACTCTAATCCACTAGTTTCAATCCTTGCTTCCACTTCAATTCCTGACAATCCGCCGAGGCATCTGAAAAGAAGATGGCCTCGAGACCTTCTAGTGTAGATTCACTACTAGAGTGCTGCCAATGGGTAGTTTCTCTTCTTTTTTTATGTGTTTTATCATTGTAGCATATTTACTTGTGGGGATCCCGTGGCTGAGTGGCTAGCGCGCTAGTCTCTCATGCTACAGGTTCTGAGTTCGAATCCAAGTCCCGGCGGGGCTTTTATAAGGATTTAAAAAAAATGTGGATTCACTCACAACCTCTCCCCCAGGTATGTGAGACCCGTCAGCTAAAGGGTGGCCACTCACAAAATTATTCGTAGGGAGTGATGACCCTGCACTAAAAAAAATGCATCGTGAAACGTGAGTGTAAACTCGCAGTTCACACCGCGAGGCCCAGGGCCTACACGGCATGTCGCGCCACTGGAAGAAGAAGAAGAAGCATATTTACTTGATGTATGAACATACAGTTGTAAATTTCAATAACTAAATTTTTAAAAAACAAAAATCCGTTTTAGGATGTTACATGAAAACCACAAATCTTTCGTTTTATTAGTCATTGAATCAGTTTTCTTGATTCTTTTCGTATTAAAATAAAGTATTTTTTTTAATCCTTATATTAGTTTCTTACTTTCGCCTAATTAAGTATGTACGAAATAGCTTACCTGGCAAACGTTGTTCTGCCGTATACTTGTAAGTGTTTTCTAGTGAATATTTTGGTTTTTCAATAAAAAAAAAATCTGGTGCGGGACACACACACATCGATTAAAGAATTTTCAAATACAGTTAGAAATAAAAATGAGTGAATCCATCAAAGAATTAATTAAATTGAATTAATATAGAAAACATGTGTTTTATTAAAAACTCTATTATATTGTTATCTAAAATAATCACTTAGTTATATCGGCTTTTTATCAATCTTTATTAACTTTTACAAGCTTGTGTATAAGATAATATTTTTTCTAAAATCTTTCTCTTTCCAACGGTATATTATACGTCTATATTACTGTTCTTATGTTCAAAAACAAAAAATTGCATTAAAAAAATATGTTTTCAGTTCTCTCCTTCAGTTGTTTATCAAATTCGCTCAGCTTGTATATTTAACTGTTAATTATAAATGGTTACAAGATAATATAGTTATTTTTATATAATGTACAAAATTAAAGGTACTTTAGGGGAAGAAAATATCGGAATTTAAGCCCTTGACGACCATTTTAATCAGAATGAAACCTACATGAAGTTTAAGCATATTAAACTTTACATCGATATAGCGAGTTTAATCAAAATCGTCTGTACCGTTTTTGAGTAAATTGAAGAAAAGTGCAAAATGCATGGTATAAAGTGGCTCTTCAGGTATGCTCATTTTGATGAAAAAGGTTTTGTAACGTCTCGGGCGTATATTTGTCTTAAATATGAAATTTCAGTTTCATAGGACTTACCGTTTCCGCCCGGGAGTTACCACACACACCTTTTTTGCGGGACTTGGTTATTTGGACTCAGGGGACCCTAAAATGTATTTCCGTTGAAAACTATATATAGTAAGTGAAAGTAATAACGAATGTATTGTAATGCTGTGGACGATGTCCACCGATAAAAAAAAAAAACATCCAATAATTGTCTCAATTCAATGAGTTTTATACGAACCAGCCCACAACTTAAGTGGACAAAAGTCAAGTCAAAAGTTTAGAATTTCGCAATGCTTCACCTTTTTATTATTATCTGGCAAGACCCTTAATACTAACATTTCCCGCCATATCGTGTTTACAAATAAATAGTAAATTAGTGAATCATTCCCGTTCGCACAAGTGCCTAATAACCGGTAGTGGGATTATCTTTGTTCGATAGCCATTTATTGTGTTCAAGGTGTGTTTAGAGCAAAGTCTTTTTGCTTTTATTTAACAATGGACATTGCTAGACAGGCAAGACATTATATTTCCAAACTCGTTATTGAATATACATTCTATAGGTACATACATATATATACATCTACCTGTTAATTTAGCAATTTGTAAATTTGAGCCCCTATTCAATAACGAAAAACTATATAACCCCAAAATACTCCAAGGATTTGTTTGTAGGAATTGTTTTTCATCAATCCTTCTAGTCTTTAAATATTACAAGTAACTTATGCGACTTTTTGCGTTTTTGGCGACCGAAATTTCGGTCTAAATTATAGGCCTTCTTCAGGGCGTATGAAGGAGTAATTGATAGAATACACCCTGAACTAACTTCTCCCATACATACCACAGTCAACCATTCTTATTTCACGAATATTAATTTTTGTTTAAAATTTACCACCTTATTTTTAATGATTTACATCGCAATAATGTTATATATGTTGTTTTTATCTTCTAGGATCTTGAAACGTTGGTTGTGGGATTTTAATGAAAAAAAAAAAAAATTAAAGAAATATAGATAAAATAAGCCCTACGTTTTCAGCCACTAAATAAGGTAACAAAGAAAACAGAACAGTATCAAAACTCCTCAAATTATCAGCTCATAATCAACTAACAATTTCAAAACACAGTATTTAGGAGTCATCCAGGACTATAAACTACTTTTTAAACGTCACGTAGACAATAAAATAAATAGTGGCCGTAAATTATTGAATAAAATGTACCTCTACTTTAATAAACATTCAAAATTATCACCAAAAAACAAACTAATTTTATATAAATCTGTTATCAGGCCTATAATTACATATGCATGCCCAGCCTGGAGTCTTACCAGCAAAACACATATTAAAAAATTGCAAGTACTACAAAATAGATGCCTAAGAATAATTAATAATTATCCACCATACACGAAAATAACTACCATGCACAAAGATCTGGACATCCCTACAATACAAGAATTTATACACCAACTAACTCTATCATTTTTCTCAAAATGCCAACTGACAGACGATACCACTATAAAACAAATTGGTAATTATACTAAACTATCAACCCCTAAATATAGACATAAGAGAACTAAACATATACTGTTATAAAATTCTAAATTACTCAATTCCATCATATGATTTTAATAACTATAATTTTGTTTAATTATTTATTTTAATTTTTATTATTTCTTTTTGTTTTCTTGTTTAGTTTCTCTTTTTTTGTTTTCTTTCTTAGTTGGTTTTTTTAAAATTTTAACCAACAATAAAAACAAGTTATTTACAAAATAAATTTTAGCAAATAAGTAGCGCATTGTAACGGATTTCCAATCAATGTTTTTAAAAACTGTGCAGATGTATTCAATATAAATAAAGATTGATATTGTAAAAAAAAATCTCTACCCTTCAAGCAACCCAACGTTTCTTCTCTAGCGTTTTACCCTCTGGCGTCCAAGCAAATCGCTTCCCATATCTCATGCTTATCAGAAGATTAATGTCTTTCCTAATCATTCCTATCCTGCGTAAGCTATTTTGAAAACCTCAGCCTCTGCCCTTGACTGCTGTACCTCTAGGGCTTAAGGAACCGGACGAAGGACTCAAACAGCAGCTGTGCCGGATCTAGATCCGAGTTGGACTGATCTTCAAGCCGTTTACCGACCCTTGAGAGAGCTTACACCTGTCTCAACACCCCGAGCTCGATATCGCTTTCCGATCCCGTATCTCCAATTGGTGAAGGCAGTTATTTTGGTTTTCGAGGAAGGAATATTTCTAGGTAGCGACCGATCAACGGGAGAGAATGGAGAAAATATCTGAGAGAAAAAATCTGGTGAGCGCACCACACGATTTTCACTTACCTCGGTTGTTAATATCAGTTCAAGAACTTTTAAATTTTTATTAATTTTTTTTTTATTTATTGTTATAATTATTGGTGCGATATCTTCCTAAAAGGAAGGCGCTAAGCACTTATGTTTCAAATTTCTTATTTCTTGTTCTTTTTGTCTTGCCAGTATTGTCTCATTCTTTTTGGCTGAACATGGACCATGGGTCTGTATGGTTTTTGATTGTTTTGCCCTAGAGTTACTTCCCATTTGTTTATTTTGTCTCTAAATATGTTTCTGTCTTGGATTTCCTCTTGTCTTATGTCTGCTTTTCGTCTTCTCGTATCTGTTTGATCCAGTTCGTAGTGCTTTTGAGTGTTGCTGTTACTTCGTGTATTTGTCGTGTCAGTCTTGTTTTAGGTAGTCTTTGTATGTGCCCATAGAATTTCAGTCTTCTTTTCCTGATGTCTGTCTCGATGTTGGCGTGTTTTTCTGTTGTTTTCTTGCTTTGCAGTCTGTATCCATTTTCTGTTTTTCTTGTTATCATATATGTTTATTTATTTATTGATATTATAAACAACACATCTAGTAAATCCGCTGAAAGAAAATAGTCAAGAACAAGACTTGTAGAGAAGCTACCCATCGGTAGCACTGTAAAAATATTCTAAACTAGAAGGTCTCGTGGCTATCTTCTTTTTATTCGCTTTTCAATTCCTGATAATTGAAGTGGAAGAAAGGATTGAAACTAGTAGATTGGAATGGGAATGGAGTTTGTCATAGAAGGTATGATACTTGGTAGGGGCCAAATCAGCAACATTAGGCTCTTTATGGGTCAGTTTATTCCTGACAACAAGGATTTTGGACAGTAGGAATGGGATACGGGAAGAATTTGATGGTTTAGTATCGTCCAAAAGCTCTACTCCGTTAATAAAATAAAATTAGAAACAAGGTTTATAGAATTATATGGTTTCGCAGGAAACATATTTTTTAATAAAATAATATTAAAACGTATTGTTGTGTGCTACTTAAGTGACTAGCTCACCCGACCGACGATGTTCTGTCTTAACTATGCCTTGGCGAAACAGGTCAAGACTATCATCGGTAATGAGATGACAAACAGAAAAAAGGAATCATTTATATATATATATATATATATATATATATATATATATATATATATATATATATATATATATATATACACACTTACTCAAAAACGTTACTATACACTCATAAATAAATTCCATCTGGCCCAAAAATATTAATTTTGGATTCCTAAGGGAATATGACCCGTCCCCAGAAAATGTTTGGGTTTATTTACTAACTCCCTGGCAAATTACAGCCACTTCTTCTGGTTTAACTTACTGAAGAAGGGCTTTCTTCTTGCGACTCGAGCACTGCAACCTCCTCTTCTTAAAATATCATTGACTTTTTCTGGATGGACTTGAATCCCATAGTACCTATTTATTATGATGGCCATTGAGGTGTCGGTAGTGTGAGGCTACTATGGCTAATCGGACGATGCTACAGTGGGAGTCTTAAATTTTGTCTTTCCAGGTTTTATTAGGATAGGATCTTTAACGAGTACCTGACATCGCACAGGCTTGGGACTACCATTTAACGTCCCCTCCGAAGGACGGCATAACTAAGGATTTTTTACTCCCATTAAAAAATTCTAGGGCCACCCGCAGGTTTGAACCCGAGACCTTTGGCATAGAAAGCTGTTATGCTAGCAACTACACTATGGGTGACTCCTTTGAGAATAGTTAAGTTGCAAATAAATAGCCTTGCAAATTGAGCTATGCAAATAGCATGCTGTACGGAAAGGTTTTTGAGTGATTGTATATATATATATATATATATATATATATATATATATATATATATATATATATATATATATAAGAGAGAGAGAGAGAGAGGAGAGAGAGAGAGAGAGAGAGAGAGATTATTATTGAATCGTATCCTTAAGTTAGAAGAAATGTATATTGCTGAGAATGGCGGCTTTAATGTTTTTTTTTTTAAATTAAAATATTCTATAAAAATATTAAAATCAGGCATATCCTTCGAAATAGTAAAAATTATTCCTTTACGTGCATAAATGAAGACGTGGGATTTTCCTAGAGGCACCACAGACGGTCCTCCCGCCATTCCGAATCTATAATCAAAGCCAACGCATTTCCCTTATTAACCTCCGTTCCATCCTAAAGAGAATGCATAACCGCTCCCCGGTCCCCGCGGAAATGGAAATGATATTCCTACACAAGCCGCCGGACATTAGGCATGAATACGTTCCTACATAGTAATACGGACGGTAAGCGGACTCTGTTGGAAGGGGCATTCATTATACATGGCGCCGCGGTGTGGGCCTCCTATTGTTTGTAGTCGGTCCTTCATCTTCAATAATTCAACGGCACCGACTTTTCCCCCGAGTCCTTTATACCTCCTCCTCCTCTCCCCTCGACCTAATTAAGGATTTATTGCGATATGGAGTCCTGTTGCCAAGGATTCACAACAGAAGACCCAGGACGACGAGCGATCAACAATAATGGAGACGATTCAATTCTAGGAACGGTTTCAACACTTCACTTGCCCCCCTTTACTAAAAAATGAAGATCGATCGAAGTAGGAGAACCGCCTATGACTCAGAGAATCCGACGTGAACCGATCGAAGGAAAGCAATTGTAGGTAATATTAAACCTTTGTTGTTGTGAGTAGTTTTCGCTCAAGCGCACCGAAAACTGTTAGGCCGACCACTGGATACTTGGCGGATTTACATTGAGTGCTACAAGCAAAGAATACCCCGCTGATTGGCGCGATAAAAACACAGACTTTATTTTCATGTTTGTTCCATCACTACACCCCCCTCCCCCTTTGAAGCATTATCACTCCCCACACAATTAATTTCCGGTTCATTTGTTTATTTATTTATTTTATTGGCACAGGCAATTCACAACAATAGTGATGTCCGTTTTTATAATTTCTGAAATACATAAAAGATTTTGCAGGTGTCTGTCGTTTTCTTCCGAATGTTTACATATTTAAAGTAAACAGTTACTAATCCTCTATCTTTGTATTATAAAGATCCCAATCAATTATCCACTTTTTAGTATACCTCCAAATATGAACATGCACACGCGAATTTCGAGTAATGTTTTTTCGTACGAATTTAAACTCGGCCATTCAGCAGCTGAGGCCGCTAGAAATATTTGCAAGGATTTGGGGAAAGGAGTGTTAATGAACGAACCATTCGTAGAAGACAGTAGAAGGAAACCCCTACCAAACAGTTAAAGGACTCTCAACACAACTAAATGCAAGTGCATCTACCGTTTCCAGACATTTAAAGTGTATTGGGAAAGTAAAAAAGCTCGATACATGGGTACCTCATGATCTCACTGAGCGGCAGCAAGACCCCATGTTTCAAAACATACCGTGCAAAAATTGAAAGAACTGGGCTACGAAGTTCTTCCGCCCCCACCATATTCTCCCGACTTGTATCCAACAGATTACCACCTGTTCAGGAATTTAGGCAACTTCGTCAAAGGAAAACTTTTTGAAAATGATGATCAAGTGAAAAGTGCGTTTTCAGATTTTGTTTCACTTCAAAGCTCAGAGTTTTTCAGTTCTGGGTTAAAAAATTTGGTGTCACGTTGGGAAAAATACGTTTTAAAAATATAAAATTATCTTGTTTTCATATCGTATTTTTAATAAAAATCCTTTACCTTGAAAACGGACATTTCATGTGACACAACCCAATAATAATAGTTCATAGATGAAGGTATTTTAATTTTAATTAATTTAGGTATGATTTTTTTTTTTTAAATATATTTATTTATTGGAATTTACAACTGTATAACAAGTAATACAACAAGTAAATTTGAATTAAACATACAAAGGCATGAAACACATGTAAAGAAGCTTGCCAATGGAAGCACTCTAAAAATATTCTAACTAGAAGGTCCCGGGGCCATCTCCTTTTCAGACGCCTTGGAGGATTTTCAGGAATTGAAGAGGAAGAAAAGATTGAAACGAAAGGATTAGGGTGGGAATGGAGTTTGTCATGGAAGGATTGATACCTCGTACGGGCCAAAAAAGTATGATTTAATTTTGATATTAATTATGAGGGAGAAATAAAAAATAAAAATAATAAGAATAATAAATTAATCATATTTAAATAACTACAAACATAATTCGGTAGCTTTAATTCGATCGATTCATATTATTTAACTTGCTTTAAATGATTAAATAAATTTGGGATATACGTACTATTGTCATTTAGTAAAGGTATCAACATGATGTGGAAGGTCGACTTCTATCATTTTCCTGCAGTCTGTCAGTAAGTGTTTTATAGTGGAAGGTACGTAACACTGTACACAGTACGGTCTTGGTACGGGGATACTTGTAGCTGGGTGGTTAGCATAACAGCCTCCTATGCCAAAGGTCACGGGTTCGAACCCGCAGGTGGTCCTAGGATTTTTTAATGGGAGTGAAAAATCCTTAGTTATGCCGTCCTTTGGAGGGGACGTTAAGAGGTGGTCCCGTGCTTGTACGATGTCAGGTACTCGTTCAAGATCCCTATCGTAATAAAATCTGGATAGGCAGAATTTAGTACTCCCACAGTAGCATCGTCCGATTAGCCATAGTAGCATAAAGTGACGTTAAATAAATAAACAAACAAACAAACGGTCTTGGTGTTCCAGTCAGTAAATGTTGGTGCGTTAGTCCTGAGTGTCCTATTCTGAGTCTTGTCAATACGACTTCCTCTCTTCTGTTATTCTGGACCGATGATTTCCACGAAAATGTAGTGTCTTTTTATTTTCCTAAGCTTGTTATCTCTTATTTTGCTCCATTTTAGCTATCATTTATCCATAATTATTACGTTGAAAGGTCTATATAGATCACTGTGTGGGGTGTGTAAGCAATCAGACGGTGGAATAACGAAACCGAATTAGCCGCCACATCTGCTTGGCAATTGCCAGTTATTCCAGTGTGGCCAGGGATCCAAACAAATGAAATTGATCGTCTTGACCAATTTAGCATGTAAACCAAATGAAGAATTATATTGAGGATGTATAGTCGACTGTAGAAACTATTATAGGTGGAATAGTCAGGAATCAGTCATTTTTTGAAAAGTTTTTTAATTTTGCCAACGTTTCGGCCCAAGCTTGTGAGCCATCATCAGGGCTGCAAACATCAGAACAAAAGAGATACATATCAATATGATAATAAAAATTTTGAAAGTAGTGAGAATGATAACATTTGAAATAAAACAGAAAATATACCAACATACTTAAATATTATAGATACAAATAATGATAATATGATACATAATCTGATGATGATAAGCATAACAAATTTTACAGAACTTTAGCCTTTAATATAGAAGTAAAAAAAACATATATGGTACGTAAAACCATAATGGTACGTTTATATATATGTTTTTTTTTTACTTCTATATTAATATACTGATTCCTGACTATTCCACCTATAATAACAAATGAAGAATGAGGATCCCTATAACCTCCTTTCATTCCAAATTACCCGCCCATACAAACCAGCTTGTCCTTATCCTCTCATCGACATATATTCCAGATAATCCTCCGGTCTGAAAAGCCGGTGGCCTCGAGATCTGCTAATCAAATAAACATTGAAGTGCTACCGATATGTAGATTCTTCTCAAGGCTTTTTCATTTCAATTATCTGTAAATAGCTCATTTACTTATTGTACTATGTACAGTTGTAAATTTTAATAAAATAATTTAAGGAAAAAAAATTATCAGATGCTTAAGAAATGTCAAAAGAACAGGTGCTACCTCGGAGAGCGTTGATGTTCCACCCAGAAAAGGTAAGTAGAGATAGGTCTATTTAAAATTAAAAGACAGGGGGCTATCTTATATCCTTCTTGTTATCAGGGCAAACTTACTCTTTGTCAGTAACCTAAGAAAGAACCCTTTATTAAAAGTTAGTGAGGGGGGGGGGGGCGAAGGGCTAAATTAAAAGCCCAAAAAGGAGCTCCTATCACTTTTTCCCGTAGTAGAGCTAAAACTTAATATATTTCGTTAAAGAAGTAATTTCGTGTCTCAAGATTTTTGTTTTGTTTTGTTTTTCTAAATGAGGTGACAGAATTCATTTTGCATTTTTAGATGATAAAGGGTTTTGTGTTTAATATAGCCTTAGAATATGTTATAGAAAAGGTGATGTGTACCGAGAAAGCCTTAAATATGGGTGACAAGATTCCGGTTATGGGGTATGCCGATGATTTGGTACTACTAGGTGAAGACACGGAAACTATACAACTAAATACAAGTGTGTTAATAAAAACCGGTAAAAAAATAGGTCTCGAATTAAATACTGATAAGACGAAATATATGATTAGTTGTAGAAATGGTGGCGATCTTGATGATATTAATATTTCAGGTCATGCTTTTGAACACGTAGAGAAATTCAAGTATTTAGGTTCAATGATAACAAGAAAAAATGAAATCCAGGAAGAAATAAAGTCCCGGTTAAAGGTGGGAAATGCGTGTTATTATTCAGTTGCTAAATTACTTAGCTCGCGGCTTCTGTCTAAAAACTTAGAGGTTAGAATTTATAAAACTATTATTCTTCCAACGGTTCTTTACGGATGCGGAACGTGGCCGCTTACTTTGAAGGATGAACAACGGCTTAAGGTTTTCGAGAATAAGGTACTGCGTAAAATATTTGGTCCGAAGAGAGATGAGGCCACTGGGGAGTTTAGAAGGTTGCACAACGCGGAATTGCAGAGTTTGTACCCTGTGAATATAATTGAGTTGATAGCATCGAGGAGACTCAAATGGGCGCGTAAAGTTGTTGGGCTTAGTGAGGAACGGATTCCGAGAAAGTTGGTAATCGCTGAAGCGACTGGTAGGCGTCCGAAAGGTAGGCCAAAGCGTCGATGGGAGGATTGCATTAAGGCTGATCTCGGGGGCTTGGGCTTGAACGGTGAACATTGGACGAGTCTGTGCAGGCGAAGTTTGGTGGTATCGGCATCGAACCTTCGGGTTCGGTAAGCCTATTATTATTATTAAAGGGTTTTGTATGGGGGTGCGCAAAAGGACAGGTGAGACGAAAGGCTACCTACACTAAAATGATCAATAATGTATAATTGGAGGCTGTAATTGAGACCTCTACTTCCATATAGTACTATATTTGTACGAGGAAATTTCACAGAAAGCAGGAAAATCTCTCATTACTATATCATTAAAACAAATTATAGAATTATTTTTGCATTAAAAACCTATATATATATATATATATATATATATATATATATATATATATATATATATATATATATATATATTAATTACAATTAATTACTCTATATTAAAGTCATAGAATAAAATCAAAAATAAATAAATATTTTAATCAGAATGAAAGATGATATTAAAGCTCACTAAATTTTGCAAATATATATTTTAGTACCTCAAATAAATAAATTCTTTATAAATTAATTAGGTGATTTTTGAACGATTTATTCTTTTGATAAACATTCATTTATTCTTCATATATAATTGACGTTTCGGGGCTAATAATGCCTCATCTTAAGAATTTTTAGTCAAAAATAAAAACATCTCCTATTATTGTCAAAAAAAATTATATTGAAAATCCTTATAATAATAATAGGCCTACCGAACCCGATGGTTCGATGCCTATACCACCTAAGTCTGCCTATACAGACTCGTCCAATGTTCACCGTTCAAGTTCAAGCCCCCGAGATCAGCCTTAACGCAATCCTCCCATCGACGCTTCGGCCTGTCTTTCGGACGCCGACCTTATCGAGCTAAAAATCCTTATATGATTTAATAAGGGTCAGTTTTTTTATATCTATTGGTTGTTACAACTTAAACATTTTCTTTAAACTATCTATATTCTATTAACAATTTTATGATGACTGAAAATTCTGAAGATGAGGCATTATTAGCCCCGAAACGTCAATTATGAAATATGAAGAATAAATGAATGTTTATCAAAAGATGAGATCGTTCCAAAATCACCTAATTAATTTATATTAAAATACTCTTCATAATATGATTATTTAATTAATTCTTTATTATCCTGGGACAATTCCCTTTAGAATAACATTAACATAATATACAAATTGGGCTTCAGATTCTTATATTAATTAATTATACATAAACGTGTTAACTAAAACTATTCGAAAACAGATTTTCGGTATATGAGAAGAGAAAAAAATTTAATAGAATCTTATTTACTAATGTTGTTATGACTGAGTGGTGATGAGAGGAATGAATAAGCGGGATCTGAAGGTAGGAATAGAGTTGGAGAGACTGATGGAAAGACGAATATAATTCCACAAGGTTAAGGATCGGATAAGGAAAGATCTGTCAAAATTTGCAGATTGATGAGATATAAACAGTTACACCTACCCTAATATAGTCATTTTGAAATAATAATTCATCGTACAGTAACGATTTTTACTTTCACTTACTATATATAGTAAGGGAAAGTATTGCGATCGTGAAAATTTTCGTATTCCAGTTTTCAACGGAAATACACATTTTAGGGGGTCCCCTGAGTCCTAATAACAAAGTCCCGCAAAAAGGTCTGTGTGTGTGTGTGTGTGTGTGTGTAGTAACTCCCGGGCGGAAACGGTAAGTCCTATGAAACTGAAATTTCATATTTAATACAAATATACGCCCGAGACGTTAGAAAACCTATTTCATCAAAATGAGCTTACAAGAAGAGCCACTCTATACTATCCATTTTGCACATTTCTTTCTCTAAAAGGGTTCCGACGATTTTGATTTAACTCTCTATATCGATGTAAAATTTAATAGGCTTGAACGTCACGTAGGTTTCATTCTGTTTAAAATGGACTGACAGGGCTTAAATGCCGATATTTTCTTTCCCTAAAGTAGCTTTAATTTTTTAGATTCTATAAAAATAACTATATTTTCTTGATACCACTGATGAAAAACAGATAACTATATAAATTGAATGAATTCGATACTCTAGTAAAGGAAAAACTGAAATAATATATATATTTTTTTTTTAACATCATTTATTGAAATTTACAACTGTACTTCAAGGTACAACAAGTAAATGTGGCAAAAGATAAATGTCGTGAAACAAACTTGAAGAAGAACTACCCAATGGCAGCACTCATGTAACTTTTCTACACTAGAAGGTCTCGAGGCCATCTTCTTTTCAGACGCCTCGGAGGATTGTCAGGAATTGAAGAGGAAGAAAGTATTGAACAAGAGGATTAGGGTGGGAATGGAGTTTGTCATGAAAGGAATGGTATCTAGGTCGGGCCAAATCAGCAACTTACGGAACGTTGAGGTCTTTATGGATAAGTTTGTTCGTGAAAAAATAAGGAGCATTAAGGATTTTACGAAGGATTTTGGATTGTAGGGATTGGATACGGGAAGAATTCGATGGTTTAGTAGAGCCCCAAAGCTCCACTCCGTAAGTCCATATCGGCCTTATGATAGTCATGTAGATGAGTCTTTTGTAGTTAAGTGGAAGTTTAGAACGTTTGTCTAGTAAGTGTTGAAATAGTCGAAAACGTCGTGCAGCTTCTTGTCGTAATATTTTTTAATGCAATTTTTTGTTTTTGAACATAAGAACAGTAATATACATGTGTAATATACCGTTGGAAAGCTAAAGATTTTAGAAAAAATATTACCTACACAAGCTTGTAAAAAGTTAATAAAGAGTGATGAAAAGTCGATAAAACTAAGTCATTATTATAGATGATAATACAATTGATTTTTTAATAAAACACATGTTTCTATAGAAATCCATTTTAATTAATTCTTTAATAGTCTCACTAATTTTTATATCTGACTGTATTTGAATATTTTTTAATCGACTTTTAAAACGGAAGTATGTGAAAGTCGTGTGTTGCCCGCACCAATTTTTTATTTAACCACTGTTATGTATCGAGAATACTGGGGGGAAAATAGCCAATTTTAATCAATTAGAGGATTAGTAATAATAGTATAAAATAGAAATGGTTCTGAGCTACAAGGAAGGGCTATGCAAAAAGTACAGCACTCCACTCGTAGAGTAGGGATAGCCCTCTACCTGGGGAGTCTTAGCCCAACCAGGATAGGAAGCGGAAGTCCAGCTATGGACGAAGGAAGTCGGGGGTCAAGCCAGGGAACAATTATGCAGGTATGTCCAAAGCTACCTTGTTTATTGGATGGAATTAGTCCGGGTGGCGGTCATTAAATGAAACAACTAAATAGTTTCAACTATATTATTGTTTGCCAACGTTTCGACCCCCTTTGTGGGTCATCATCAGTGCTAAAAAGATACAAAAGAATATAATTTCAATGACATTACATACAATATTATATAACCTATTTAGCTAGATAACGTCGGTATTAAAAAATAACAGAAGAACTGTATATGTAAAAAAAACTTAATTGAAATACAATGACCATAGTACAATAATGAAAGTGTTATACAGAAAAAATAAAAATGTTCACTAAACAAAATTTACACAGGTATCAACAATTTACATGAAATATGAAATATAAAAATATGAAGTAGAGTGGAGATACGTACCGCATGGTGGGAGAATGGAAACTAGGTACTGTTTGGTAGATGGGGGGGTAGGTAGGGTGGAAAATACGTAGGAAAAATGGTAGAATGGAAAATACGTACTGATTTATGGACAGGGTCTGACAACAATGACTAAAATTCTTAATACTAACATACAAAGAATCAATCAAATTTAACTTATGATTATAATAATGATACAGGATAAAAATATTCGAATTTAATTCTTGAAATATCACCTATATAATACTAAGAACAGTGACTGTACCTACCAACTTAATTATCCCTAATTCTGTTTAAGGTATCCAAGGATAACAGGGTGGAAAAAATAATAATGGAGCATTGTAAAATACACTAATTGACAAATCTTACAGGTTGATAAAAAAGTTAAATAAAGGAGCTAAAGAAACGTTGGCAAACAATAAAATAGTTGAAACTATTTAGTTGTTTCATTTAATGACCGCCACCCGGACTAATTCCTTCCAGTAATTCTCAACGGTCAACTAATTACATCCACACAGTACCTTTTTTATGTTTTATTATGTGGTAGATCTGAACACACCTCAGTTTTATCGATAATGAACAATGCCTCACTGTACCATGTTTTTATGTGTATTAATATGTACTATTTTATAAATAAATGCGCATTATAAGTTAATTACTTTATCCCCCTTTATGCCACCTCATTTCAATGATGAATTGATAAACATGATACTTTACGAAAAGAAATCCCATGATTTTAAAAAATAAGAACCGAAAATTTACATATTAATTAATACAGTTTCGGAGTCAACGTTGCCTTAGAAAAGTTTTTTTATTTTGTTATTTATTGAGATATATTACAATTTGTTACAAAATGAACAATAGTAATAGTGATATAGGACCACATTCATACAATATATACAGAAAATAATAATAATAGTCAAATTACATAAAATAGATAATAAATAAATTCATAAATAAATAATAAAAAAATAATAAATAAAAAAACAAAACAACAGCCTATAATTGAGATAAATAAAAAGTTGGCAAATAAACAAACATCATACAAACAATGATAACTATATACAATATGTACAACTGCTAAAGGGACACTAGACTGCGCCTTTCCCACCACTTGTGGAGGAAAAACCGGAATCCAAGAGATCCCAGCGCCTCTATCTCAGCTGCATCACTGGTGAGAGCCAGTGGTGGCTGAGTTAGGGCGCTGTAGCCACAAACATACCGTACATGATTGGAGGATCTGACCAGTGTCAGAACTCCAATTTAAATGTTTACAATACGTCTCACGACCACTGCCGTTTCTATCTTCGACGAGGATTGTAAGGATGGGTGAAGCTGGATAGGGATTGTGCTAGAGGGTTAGGATGATGAGTAACGTTCTGATGAAATTTGGAGAATTTGGATGGTACCAGGTCTAAAACAAATGGAATGTGTAGGGTATAGTTGGTAACGTAATAAGGAGCATTAACCATTGTTCAGAGGACTTTGGATTCGAAAGATTGGATGCGGTTGATGTTAGAATGTTTAGCTGTCCCCCACAGTTCAAGTCCGTAGGTCCATATAGGTTTCAGTACTGTCTTGTATATTAGTATTTTGTTGTCAACTGTAAGATGAGTTTTTCTGTTTAGTAGTCTGTATAACTGGCCGAATCTGCGGTTGAGTTCTTTTCTTTTAAGTCTTATACATGAGTTCCACGTCAGTCTTATATCTAGTAAAAAGCCAAGATACCGGACTGTGTCTGAGGAAGGAAGCTGTATGGAATTGAAATTAACCATTGTACAGGATATGCGTCGATACCCTTCGACGCAAAAACCTTAGAAAAGTAGCGGCCACAACATAATACCATTAAGGTTTATTATTGGAAATGATAAACTAAAATATTATTTATTAGTATATACAGTTTTATTCAAATGGCTCTTATGTATTTTGAACGGTCCTAATATAACAATAATAATTATTATTATAATTCAAAATAATATTACTCCTCTGACAAACCCTAAACCAGGTTGTGTAAGACCTGAGGATTTATGACTCGGAACACTGTCACTTGCCCTAGGAGACACAAAGCGTACAAGATAGCGGTCCTTGCAACTTACTCAAGATTAATTTAGTGACCCTCGGGAAGGCAATTCATTACCATCTTTAGTCTCGCTGCTTCGTCTTGTTTCTTATTACTGGCTTACTAGTGTAAGTACTTGAAGTGTTCTTAATTACAGTAATGATAAATAAAATGATTTTAATATTCAATATTGTTTATTAATTAGAAAATTATTGTTTTAGATAAATAGTTAGTTCATAAAAAAAAAAAATATATATATATATATATATATATATATATATATATATATATATATATATATATATACATATACATATACAATCAAAACAATGGCAAGGAAAGCCTAAATAAAAAAAAAAAAAAACATCGTGCGGTATTATCATAAATGTCATTTTGTGAGAGCAGAAATTATAGACCTTCTAAAGAACAAAAAACTATTGGTGCGGGCAACACACGACTTTCACTTACCTCGACTGTGAAAAACAATTAGAAAACTAATAAATATACTTCAATCTGATTTTAATAAAAAGTAAATAAATAATATAAAATTGTTACTAGTAATTAATTATTCCCTATTCGTAACTTTATATTACTTTTTACAACTTTTTGTATCAGATATCATTTTTTTTTTAATTCTTTCTCTTTTCAACGGTGTATTATACGTCCATATCACTTTTTTTATTATAAGAAAAAAAAATAGTTTTGCTCTTTTATCCTTTAGTTGGTCATTGAATTCGTCCAACTTGTATATTTAGCCGTACTTCATCAATGTCACTATGGTTAATCTTTTGAAATGTAAAAAATTAAAGGTAGTTTAGAGCAAAAAATTTAAATATTGGCATTTAAGCCCCATAGGTAAGTGAAAGTAAACATAAAAATTTGAGTTTTATTTCTGGTTTGATTTGATTTTCCACTCTAATCGGACTGCGGGTAATATGATTTTTACTTTCTCTTACCTATATATGAAATATATATTAAGTCCCGCAAAAATGTCTGTGTGTGGTAACTCCCGGGCAAAAACTAAAAGTGCTATGAAACTGAAATTTCATATTTAAGACAAATATACGCCCGAGACGTTAAAAACCTTTTTCATCAAAATCAGCTTATCGGAAGAGCCACTTTATACCATGCATTTTACACCTTTTTTCGATTTTCTCAAAACGACTCAAACGATTTTGATTAAATTCCCTATATCGATGTAAAATTTAATGGGCTTTAATATGATTTAAGTTTCATTCTGATTGAAATAGTCTGACAGGGCTTAAATGCCGATATTTTAAATTTTCATCCTCTAAACTACCTTTAATTTTATAAATTTTAAAAACATTGGAACATCATCTTATTGTTATACTTTCACTTAGCTGTATATGAAATATATAGTAAAGGGAAATATTGCGATCGTGAGAATTTTCGAATTCCAGTTTTCAACTAAAATACACGTTTTAGGGTCACCTGAGTCTTTGTGTTTGGTATGTCCAGCGCAAAAACAAAAAGCCAAACGGAACTGAAATTTCTAATGTCAGACTATTATACACCTGAGATGTTACAGCAACGTTTATATCAAAAACAGCTTAGCAAAAGAGCCACTGTATACCGTGCATTTTGCACCTTTTTATGACTTTCTCGAAAACGGCTCTAACGATTTTGATTAAACTCGCTATATCGATGTAAAATTGAACGGGCTTAAATAACATGTAGGTTTTATTCTTATTGAAATAGTTTTACAGGGATTAAATGCCGATATTTTAAATTTTCTTCCTTTAAAGTACCTTTATTTATTTTATTTTTACCATATCATCTGATTAGGGTTGCTAAAAAACAGGTAGATATATAAGTTGAACGAATTCGATACCCAATTAAAGGAGATAACTGCAAAAATATATTTATAATACAGTTTTTTGTTTCTGAACTTAAGAACAGTAATTTACATGTATAATATACCGTTGGAATGTTAAGAGATTTTAGAAAAAATATAATCTCTGACATACTATTGTAAAAGTTAGCGGAGAGCGGTGAAAAGCCGATGAAACAACCTAGTATCATATTATTGTCGTAGATAATAATATAATAGATTTGTTTAAGAAAACATGTATTTTTATAGAAATTCAATTTAATTTGTCAGTATTAGTTTCACTCATTTTTATCTTTAACTGTATTTGAAAATTCTTCAATCCATTTTAACAACGGTGGTTAGTAAAAGTTGTGTGATGCCCGCACCAGATTTTTTTTCTTCCTCTTGAGGTCTTGAATCATCTCATATTTTTTAAAAGTTTTATTTAAGTTTTATGCTCGGCAATAACTGTCAAATATAAATAATCTCGTAAAAACAGTTATATAAATAAACTATCTATAAAACCTTGCTCGGATTAATAATCTTTTTTAAGAGTGAGGAAGATAGTTTTGAAGAAACCTTATTAAAAAACTGGTTTGACGTGGCTATTTATATTTGCTGGGTTATTATCAAGAATAAAATTTAAATATTTTAAGGGTTTATTTTTTTAATTATTCCGCTTTAAAATAGAATACTTTGACACCGAAATTATTTTACTACCTTCACTAGAACCTGAGGAATTAAATATATTTTGGTTTTCCGTTTTTGGAAAGTGCACTTCATTTGAAAAAGTCCGTTTTGGAAACCCCTACCAAACAGTTAAAGGACTCTCAGCACAACTAAATGCAAGTGCATATACCGTTTCCAGACATTTAAAGTGTATTGGGAAAGTAAAAAAGCTCGATACATGGGTAACTCATGATCTCACTGAGCGGCAGCAAGACCCCATGTTTCAAAACATACCGTGCAAAAATTGAAAAAAATGGGCTACGAAGTTCTTCCGCACCCACCATATTCTCCCGACTTGTCCCCAACAGATTACCACCTGTTCAGGAATTTAGACTACTACGTCAAAGGAAAAAATTTTGAATATGATGATCAAGTGAAAAGTGCGTTTTCACTTCAAAGCTCAGAGTTTTTGAGTTCGGGGATAAAAAAAAAATTGGTGTCACGTTGGGAAAAATGTGTTGGAAAAGAAGGTAAATACTTCGAATAAAATTATCTTGTTTTCATACCGTATTTTTAATAACAATCCTTTACCTTGAAAACGGATATTTCATATGACACAACCCAATAGAAGAAGATTTACTTAAACTAAGTTAATTGGTAAGAGAAACATGCTAGCGTAATCGGCCAGTTAATGTTCCATAACATGTATGCATATATTACAAGGTAGTGTCAGTAAAGAAATAAATATAAGTAAGTAAAAGTAATAAGTAATATTAGTTCAGAGTGCAGTCAAAAGAAGACATAATTAAGATATAAACTTAATAAACTGGTGCCGACGTTTCGGCCTAAATTATAGGCCTTCTTCAGGGCTATGAAAACTAAAGATAACGACCAGATGTAGCATACAAAATAAAGATGATAAGTAAAAGAAATATACAGATAATAAAAACAAAATGAAATGAAGGTAATGGCAAAAGATAAATATAAAAAATAAAATAAAAAAAGCAACGGAAGAAAGTAGAAAGATAATAGAAGGTAATATAAAAAATAAAGATTATAGAAAATAAAATTAAAAAAGATGTTAGAAATATTAAATCAAATATGTGTACGTACCGTATGAAGGAGAGCTTCAGAACAATGAAGCAATAATCAAGTTTTAAAGAAAAAGAAAATAAACTTTATTTACATATTTAAAAATTGACAAAATATTTATAAATGATTTCCGATGAAGCATCCTTACAATCAGCAAATGTTTGATTCATTTAGTAGTTATAATCTAATTAACATATCTATAATTAGTGGTAAAATTAAATTGTGATTATATATGGTTGTAGGAAAAATTATACAAAAACCTACAAATAAAAACGGATATTAAAAATTATAAATTAAAACAAACTAGCTTAAGTTAGCAACACATGTTTAGTTCTTTTATGAGTGTAGCGTTTTAGAGATGTTTTATGATAGTTACCGATTTCCTTTATTAATGGATTTTTGGTGACTGGTGTTTTACTCAAGTAAGAAGCTGTTTGAGAATGGACAAAATGTTTAATTGTTGGAAGCTGTAAGTCCTGAAGCATAGATGATATTTTAGTGTAGCGGGGGTAATTGTTAATTATCCGCATTGATAGATTTAATCAAGTTTTATATCTTTATTGTGTGTTCTTTTGACTGCACCTTGAACTAACTTCTTTCACTGACTCATACAGTCAACCATTCTTACTACACTAATAAGTAATATTATTATAAACGGTGTTTTGGCTCTTGGTACATACCGAATGGAGCAGGTTGTTTTCGGTCTGTTAGTCGGGGGAGTGTTATTTACCAGATTTTATCGCCCCCTCCCTCGAGGCTGTGTGCACAAACGATTCATCGGCCCCAAGACGACCCCGACAGGACCCTGATTGCTGGAAGTTGGAACTAGGAGGGAGGCGGAGGTTCAAAGGGCGGAAATTAAGAGTGGCCCGGGGCGCGATAAGGACGCAGACCTAATTGCTGCCCGCGGGTAAGCCCTGGGCTCAGCAGATCCCGGTGCCTGGGCGCCGGCTAGATAACGGACCTCGTAGTTCTTCTCTCCTCTGCACTAAGCCCTAACTCGGGTCCACATTATCTAGTCCAATCCCTTGTAATGCTCCCTGGAATTATTATCTGCTGCATAAATAACAGCTTGAAAGCATTTACATTCCTACCAAGCATTAGTTGAGAACTTGATTTTCTCAAGTACATTTTTGACGAATTCAATATTTTGACATATTCGTATTGAAATGGTTGAGTAATTTTTTTTTTTTACTTTCACTTAGCTATATATGAAATATATATAGTAAGGGGAAGTATTGCCCTTGGGAAAGAAATTGCTTTAGTTTAAGATCTAATTCGTTTAACTTATACATTTTCCTGTTATTAATCAATGCTATTATATTATTATCTAAAATAATGAGTTAGTTTTATCTTCTTTTCATCACTCTCTATTAACTTTTAAAAGCTTGTGTATCATAATATTTTTTACTGAAATCTTTAGCTTTCCAACGGTATATCATACATGTATATGCTCTCATGCTCAAAAACTAAAATTGCATTAAATTTTTTTTTTAGTTTTCTCCTTTTTTTTTTTTTTTTTTTTAAATGCGAACAACTTACATATTTACCTGTTTTTCATCAGTGGTAACAAGATAATATAGTTATTTTTATAGAATCAATAAAATTAAAGGTACTTTAGAGATAGAATATTTAAAATATCGGCATTTAAGCCCTTTCGAACAATTTAAATCAGAATGAAACTTACATGATATTGAAGCCCGTTAAATTTTACATCGGTATAGCGAGTTTAATCAAAATCGTTAGAGCCGTTTTAAGAAAATTGAAAAGAAAATAGTTGTCTTAAATATGAAATTTAGTTTTATAGGACTTTATGTTTTCGCCCACTCACAAACACACACACCTTTTTGCGGGACTTGGTTATTTGGACTCAGGGGACCCTAAAACGTAACGTTGAAAACTGGAACTCATCACGATCGCAATACTTTACCTTACTATATATTTCATATAGAATAGAAATTTTATTCTGTCTTGGGGGCTTCCCCATACAAATAGAGCCTAGCTTGGCTATAAATTACAATATCATGGTTTTAGAACTTTATATACATATCATTTAAAAATAAATAAAATAATAGTGAAAATTTACTAAAACAATTTGACTTTCAAAAATAAATTACAGATTAAAGAATAAACAGTTACTGGGCTATATAACAGAAACAATAAATAAGCAAAATATCACTTTGAAGATAAAATAAAAATAAACACTGAATAGAAAATGTTCTAGGATAAAGAATTGAGCACTTTTTGAACTCCCATCATGTACTAGTACACTTTATGTAACTTATCTACACTATCGATACTCAGTATAGCATGGATACTTTGGTTGTCGGAAGACTCTAAAATGAAGTTTTGAAGAAATTGTCGTCTATTTTCATTGTGTGCCGGGCAGTGAATGAGAATGTGATGTAGACTGTTGTAGATAAATCGACTGCATAATATACACCTTTCTTGTGACTTGAACAAAAAATCCGAGTTTTTTTCCATAGATTCTAATATGTTCTGGATTTGCAACTCTTAATTGGCTGACACATCTCAATTTCTTCATATGTACTTTAAATGTGAGGTACGTTTCAGCGTCGGGAGCATTGTAATTGCATAGTAATCTATATAAAGGATAGTTAGTCGAATTTAGGGTCCTTTGTATGTCGGCTGAGAGATAATGGTTATGTGCTTTTTCCAGTATGTCGTCTTTGTATCGAAGAAGTACGTTTTTATGGTGAACAGAGAGCTCTTCTGCAAAGGCATTTAGCTCTGCTATTGCTCTAAATTGGTACACCCAATTGAAGTTTATGTCGGGATTATCCTTGTCTAATGATTTCAGTCTATTGAAGCAAAGTTTTGGAAGTCGTTCTTCTGGCATGAACTCGAGCTTGGTCCATAGATTTGTCATCTTTTTTATCACCTTTATGGAAAATGGTTCTCTTCCTGTTTCGAGACGGACTATATAATTTGGGTATTCCTAGGCCATCCAAATAAGTATATATTTTATATATGGGTACGTGAAAGTAAAAATTATTCTTGAAATATGAAGTAGTAATATAGAAGTATAATGTATCGCTAAGGTTTTGGAAAATACTGTACTTAACATTACCTATATGTACCTGATACAGTTCTGAAAATTATTAATGTTTAAACAAAAAAAAAAAACCTGAGAGCTCGCATCACCTACTATCACGCACTATCGACAGCACTAAGAAATTCCATTAAAGGAGTGGCTATTAGAGAGGTAAATAGTTAACAAGGGCTGTGTTGCCACTAACCGCTCCAGGGTTACAAACTTCTAGCACCTCTAACCTCAACATAAGTCTTCCAATAGCTCTCATTTTTATATTTATGTATTAAAATATATCCGGCGAATTCAAGAATGTTATACAACGCAGATCAAATCTTTACCACAAAAAGAACAATGTTGGATATTACCAGATAAAGCCTTTAGATTTATTTTTTTATTTTTACTTTCCGTAACCATATATAGTGACGGAAAGTATTTCGATCGTGAAAATTTAAGAATTATAGTTTTCACCGGGGGAAAACACTCTTAAGGCTCCCTCGAATCTAAACGACGAAGTCCCAAATAAAGGAATGAGTGTGTTTGTGTGTGTCTGTGTGGTATGGCTAGATCAAAAATAAGAAGTTGTATAAACAGAAAATTTCATATTTTGGCACCTGTATATGTCTCAGATGTTACAACAATTTTCCTACGAAATCGGCAAACCAAATGAGCTACTTTATATCATGTATTGCTATGTTTTTGCCTGGCTGCTTTTCTACGGCAGCGGTAGCTTCAAAAACTAGCTTACTTAATATATTTAGTCAATATATAAACTATATTTAATGATACCATGGATCTCCTTTCCAAAGGTATCGTGTTTACCAATCCAATAGGTGGCATGCAGGGTAAGATTAAAGTAAACAAGATTCAATTAATACATTACTATAATTATTAATTTACACATATAAATTATATTAACACAATGCCTAGAACTCTGATTGAGAATACTGAGGGACATTTTACTACCTTTGCCATACAATATTACAAATAACGATATACCTTTGAAACACTTAACCGGCTGGCGAAGGTGAAATCAGTCTTAGGTCCCCTTTCTCGGCATCATCCTCCAGCTGCTCTCAGAACCCCGACGGCCACCTCCTCTTCTTGTAGATAGAACCCGACTCACTCTTTCTGAGGATAAAACTTGACTAACTCCTCGGTTCTTCTCTCTCATCCTTGTCACCTCGGGTGGGCCGAGATGGGAAGTCCCCCGGTTGGCGGTATAGCCTTTGTGCTATTATTCTTATCTTTTCACCAATCTTAATATTCTTGTTGGCCGCCGCTGGGGGGAAACTACCAGAGGTTTCTGGTACCGCTGGGGGGCCCATACCGATGGGAAATCTAGGGGCTAGGTAAAAACCTTTTGATGTTTTGCCGACAAAGGTTCGTTATCATTAATTGTTTAATATTAAAATTATTTAATTATGAACTCCCCTCAGTATCCTCAATACATTACAGTATTTTGCAACTTTTTACGATTTTTTTCAAAAACTCAAGTTTCGATCAGTAGTCATCGACTCTGTCTTTTCGAATGATATCTGCAAACCGACTCTTTCTGCAATTTCTTTTAGGATATTTAGCTGCTCTACTGCTTCATCCGCTGATTCCGCCAGGAGTGCCAGATCATCAGCATACGCCAGACAAGTTACTCTGCGTAATTTTTCGGACTCATAACTCCTTCATTACCTTACCTAAGAGTACAGACAATCAGACAATCCTTCTGCCTAGGCCCCGATCTAAGAAAGGGACCACTGATGACTCCTTGGAATTTCACCTTCGAGGTCGCGTTCGTCAGCGTATGTTCAGTCAACCTCCTTGTCTTCATTTGAGAATAATAAACCACTTGAACATAATGATAATAATAAAATAATTTTATCCTGGGACTATGTCCCTTAAGAATAACAATGTCGTACAGTAAATATACACTTCAATATATACATGTCAGGCCGAGAGACCAATAAAATAAACTTTTATTTACAAATAGATAAAAAATAAGACCTATTAAAATAGATATATACAAAATATGTGGAATATAAATAAAATAAAAAAATAAAATAAATGAATTAATCCATAACTCTAGGATTTTGATAAAATGAAAAAAAAAATTGTCTTACGTTTAAAGTAGGACAGTGAATTATAAATTTTACATTTAGTGTGCGTCTCTTTGGGATCTTAGAAGGTGTTGGAAAATATGGGATTTGATTGAGAGAAGGGAAAAAGTATGGCGAATATGATTAGGTAGGGAATTCCAGAGAGATGTAGAGCGGATATAAAAGGAAATATCAAAAGATTTGGTCCTATGGGCAGGAAAGTGAAGGTCAGAATGGCGTGATCTGGTTTCAAGTGAGTGAATTGAGGATTTGAATTGAAGGATACTGTGAATTAGGTGTAGGCTTAATCGAATGATTGTGATGATCGGACTTCGATGATTTAAATAATCGAATGATTTCATAATCGAATGATTAATATGCTTTCTGAGAGGCAATATGCCAAAATTTCCGTCTCTATGATGACTGAGCTGGCTGAGTCTACGTGCAAATGTGCATATAATTTATGTAATGAGCGAAAAAAAAAAAAAAATGGTCGTTCGATTATCCGAGCTCCTTCTAATCTGTAGATTAACGTTAAACGATTCAGTTTGAATAATCATTCGTTTCTCCAAACCGATTAGTCCGATAACCGATTAATTCGAATGATTATGCCCATCCCTACTGTGAATGTATGGAGGATGTTGAGATTTAATGACTTGGTAGAAGCCAAGTTCGAGGAAATATTGTCTACGTATGGAAGGTAGGAGCCACTTCAATTCGCTGTATAAGCGGGTTACTGGCGACCCCAGTCGTAATAAACCATTATTTAATAATTTGCATGTTTTTGGTGTGTTTCTAATTAGTTCTAGCCCTCTTACACAACCCGTGTATGTTAGAATATTAAACATTTAGACACTAAGATGCTAAATTATATTCCACATTACAACTTCCCCTCCACGATATATAATTCGATTAATATATTCCTCCCCCTTTGAGGTGTTTGTCGCTGTGTAATATCTCGTATACAGTTTGTTGAGCTTTAGGCACACCATCTCTTCCTCCGCTAGGACTTTGCATAATCAGCAAAGTGCAAGGACCAAGTTCTCCTGAGCTTGGAATTGCTTCAACTTAGCCCCCCCGAAAACACACCCCACCTTCATGAAGCCTCTCCCTCCAAGCACACCCCATCGGAGAAATCTCAACTGTCTCTGCTCTTTCCAAAGTAATTTATCTTCTATGTACTCCCAATGTTCACTCGATTTTCCAGGCTCATTATTGAAAAAAATTGTAATTTTTGTTTTATTATTTTTAATAATGAACCTTTGTAATAAAATAAAAATAATAAAATTACCTCCTTTCAAAATTCGAATGCTTGAGATTCTAGAAATGACGAAAAAAAAACGAATTGGAATTCCATTTCTATTCCTCCTTCAGACATGAACTTACAGTTTACAACAAATTATTAATCTACAAGACGATACTGAAGCCTTTCTGGACCTACGGACTTGAACTGTGGGGGACAGCTAAACGTTCTAACATCAAACGCATTCAATCCAAAATCCTCTGAATAATAGTAAATGCTCCTTATTATGTACCCAACTATGCCCAACCTTGCACCACGATCTTAAAGTTTCATTTATTTCAGACCTAATTCCACCCAAATTTCCCATATTCCACCAGAACCTCATTCGTCATCCTAATCCTCTAGCACGGTCGCTATCCAGCTCCACTCATCCATACAAACCACCTAGAAGGTTGAAACGGCAGTGACCCCTAGATATTTTGTAAATACGTATGCTGGAGTTCTGAGACTGGTCAGATTCTCCTCTCAAGTGCGGTGTGATTGTTCCCGCTGACCACTCACCAGTGATGCGGCCGAGAGGAAGGTGCTGGGATCCTTTGGGCTCTGCTTGTCCTTCCACAAGTGGAGGGACAAGCCCCGTCCAGGGTTCCCGAGCTGATTGTAAATATTGTACATAGGTATGAATGTGACATGTTTTGTTTATTCATTTGTTACATACTTCATATATTTGTATTTATTTTATCTACAAATTTTGTTATTGTATACTTTATTTATTTTGGTTTCATCTTATGTAATTTGACTTTCCTTTTTATTTATATTGTAAATATGTGATCCTTTAGCGATATTATTATTGTCCATTGTGACAAATTGTAATACATACGAATAAATAAAAAAAATTATTATTGTAAAAAAAAAAAAATTATTATATATCAATTATTATTATAGAAGAGTAATTTTAATTATGAATGTATTAATTGGAACAATCTCTTCAAAATCTGGAACAATAAATAAATATATAAATAAAAAGAACAGATTGTTCCAACTAATACATTCATAAATAAATTTATTTATTCATAGAAGTATTGACATTGCGATCATCAACGATATGGACTTCTTTCGAGATTACTAGACAAACGTTCAAAATTATCATTGAAAAACATATTAACCATTTATGAATGTATTAATTGGAACAATCTCTTCAAAATCTGGAACAATAAATAAATATATAAATAAAAAGAACAGATTGTTCCAACTAATACATTCATAAATAAATTTATTTATTCATAGAAGTATTGACATTGCGATCATCAACGATATGGACTTCTTTCGAGATTACTAGACAAACGTTCAAAATTATCATTGAAAAACATATTAACCATTTATAAAGTACCGACAAAACCTATTTGGACTTATGGCATGGAGTTATGGGGAACTGCAAACAATTCAAACATAAAAATTATCAAATCATTTCGATCTAAATTATTTAGGAAAATTGTAAACGAAGCCTTTTTACTTTCACTTACTGTATATATTGTAATGGAAAGAATTGTGATCGTGAAAATTTTCAAATACCAGTTTTCAACGGAAATACACGTTTTAGGGTCCCCTGAGTCCAAATAACCAAGTCCCGCAAAAAGGTCTGTGTGTGTGTGTGTGTGTGGTAACTCCCGGGCGGAAACGAAAAGTCCTATGAAACTGGAATTTCATATTTATTACAAATATACGGCCGAGACGTTACAGAACTTTTTTCATCAAAATAAGCTTACCAGAAGAGGCACTTTATACCATGCATTTAGCGCCTTTTTTCGATTTTTTTGAAAACGGTTCCGACGATTTTGACTAAACTCGCTATATCAATGTAATATTTGATAGGCTTTAATATAATTTAGGTTTCATTCTGATTAAAATGGTCAGACAGGGCTTAAATGCCGATATTTTGAATTTTCTTTTTCTTAAGTACCTTTAATTTTGTAGATTCTATAAAAATTACCACATTATTGTTAGCATTGATAAATAACAGCTAAATATGTAAGTTGTGCGAATTTGAAAAACAACTAAAGGCGAAAAAATATTTTTTGATGCAATCTTTTGCAAGTAATATACATGTTTGCGTATTGGGAACACATACTTATTGTATTATTTAAAATAAGGGAGAATTATATAAATAATGTTTGATTATAATTGAAAATTTAATTTTTGTGGAGCATTTACTTAATTCATCATCTAGAATCTAACATAATCTATACTAATATTATAAAGCTGGAGAGTTTGTTTGTTTGTTTGTATGTTTGTTTGTTTGTTTGTTTGTATGTTTGTTTGTTTGTTTGTTTGTATGTTTGTTTGTTTGTTTGAACGCGCTAATCTCAGAAACTACTGGTTCAAATTGAAAAATTATTTTTGTGTTGGATAGTCCATTTATCGAGGAAGGCTATAGGCTATATAACATCACGCTGCGACCAATAGGACCGAAGAATCAGTGGAAAATATGGGAAAAAACAGGGAAAATTTACTTCGAATCCCGACGATTCCAAATGATTTACTTTTTAATTTTAAAATAATTCAATTTCCCGTTAATATATCTTTTGCTATAACAATTAATAAACCACATGGGCAAGCATTTAAACACGTAGGAATCGATTTACGTCAAGATCGGGTCGCGGAGAAAATCAGTATGTTCTTCTGCCACAAGAAAATAAAACCAAAAATATTATTTAAGCAGAAATACTTTAAAATGTTGGGTCGTCCGAAAAGTTGGTAGAGGTTTTTAAAATAAAATTTACCTTCTGTTTTTTCTACTAAAATGAATCACGAGGCTAATGTTTATTTATATGCCTTTAATCCACATGGAATTAACTATATTTACACACTGAATTCGTCTTTATGAAGGATCAGTAGAGTAGTTTATTGCAATCCAACATGAGTGACAATTCAGTTCATTTTCGAAATAATATGCTGTTCTTTTTTAAAAGAGGGTAAAACGTAGCCCAAACTGCAAGAAAGATTCGTTCCGAGTATGGCAGCGATTCAGTTGTTGACAGCACGGTTCAGAAGTGGTTTTCGCGGTTTAGAGGGTCTTCAATTTGGAAGACCAACCCCATTTTTGTAGATTAAATAAACAAATTTTAAGCTGTCCAATTTTAATTGTTGTCCAAATTTGTCTACGAACATTCCGGACAACCCAATATATTCTTTTAAAAACGTCTTAATAGCGATCATAATAACTGATATTGACGCAGACGAAGTCGCGCGCAACAGCTATATGTTATAAATGATAGGTAATATTTAATTCATCATATAATATCTAACATAATTAGTCACCTTAGCCATTACACAACATATGTCCCTTCATTTGTTTCTTTAGCACATATTTCTTTTTTTTTAATTTGTAGGAAAAAGTTTTATAATTAACAAACCCCTCAAAAAATTAAATAGCTGTAGATAAAAAATAACTAAAACTAAATTAACTGTGTTAAGTTAACAACACACTAAATTCTCATGTGGAGTAACGTTTAAGGGTAAAATTTACTGTAGTTACCTATTTCCTGTACTAAGGGATCGTCTGTCGGGTTTGCTAGATACAAATAAAATAAAATTATTACAAACAATTCAAATTATTAGTTGATTTATAAAGTATTATTATAATTTATTACAACTTTATCAAGGCAAGCCATCACAAATTTGTTCTTAAAACACCAGTTTAATGAAAGTCATTAAGTGTGACCAGTAAACTTGAAATAGGTAAACTAACTATATACATATAATTTCTTTTTACTACGGCGTACATTTAAACTGAAAATGTGACATTTAGTATGAAAGAAATATATAGTTCTCTGGAAGAGGTCCAAGGTAGAAAAAGCAACAGAAACATTTTGGGTATTTTAGCAGACTACGTAACAACCCAAGGTAAACTAACACGGTATAGATTTACATATACAATACTTGTTTGTTTGTTTATTCGTTTAATAGAACAGAATAGAATAATAATAATAATAATAATAGGCTTACCGAACTCGAAGATTCACTGCCGATACCACCAAATTCTGTCTACACAGACTCGTCCATTGTTCACCGTTCAAGCTCAAGCCCCCGAGTTCAGCCTTAACGCAATCCTCCCATCGACGCTTCGGCCTACCTTTCGGACGCCTACCAGTCGGATCAGCGAATACCAACTTTCTCGGAATCGGCTCCTCATCGAGCCCAACAACTTTACTCGCCCATTTGAGTCTCCGCGATGCTATCAACTCAATTATATTCACAGGATACAAGTTCCGCAATTCTGCGTTGTGCAACCTTCTAAACTCCCCATTGGCCTCATCTCTCTTCGGACCAAATATTTTACGCAGTACGTTATTTTCGAAAACCTTAAGCCGTTGTTCATCCTTCAAAGTAAGCGGCCACGTTTCACATCCGTAAAGAACCGTCAGAAAAAGCCGCGATCTAAGTAACTTAGCAACTGAATAATAAAAGGCATTTCCCACCTTTAACTGTTACTTTATTTCTTCCTGGGTTTCATTTTTTCTTGTTATCATTGAATCTAAAAACTTGAATCTCTGTACGTGTTCAAAAGTATGCCCTGATGTATCAACATCACCAAGATCGCCACCGTTTCTGCTACTAATCATATGAACAGAATAGAATAGGAAAAAAAATATTTTTGGACTTATGGGAATTATTCGGGACAGCAAAAATATATTTCATGAATTTTTTTTATTTTTTAACATAAAAACAGTAATATAGATGTATAATAGTATAATAAACCGATGAAAAACTAAAAATAGTATCTGATACAATAATTGTAAAAGTTAAGGGAGAGTGACGAAAAGCCGATAAAACTATTCGATTGTCGTAGATAATAATATAATAAATTATTTAATAAACCACATGTTTCTATTGATATTATAGATATGTAATTTATTTTCATCACTAAATGTATTTAAAATTTCTTTTTTTTTTTAAAACATTTTATTGATATTTACAACTGTATTAAAAAAAAAATACATCAAGTAAATGTAATGTGTTATATAATACAATGGCATAATATAAATGTAGAGAAGCTCCCCATCGGCAGCACACTAAAAATCTTCTGAGTAGAAGGTCCCTGAGCCATTTTCTTTTCAGGCGCCTCGGAGTATCATCAGAAATTGAAGAGGAAGAAAGGATTGAAAATGGTGGGTTATAGTGAGAAATGAGTTTGTCATGAAAGGATTGATACCTGGTCCGGGCCAAATCAGTAACATAGGGAACATTAAGGTCTTTATGGATGAGGTTATTCGTGACAAAGTAAGGAGCGTTGAGGATTTTACGAAGGATTTTGGACTGTAAGGATTGGATTCGAAAAGAATTTGATGGATTAGTAGAGCCCCAGTACTACTCCGTAAGTCCAGATTGGTCTTATAATAGTCATGTAGATGAGCCTTTTGTAGTTCAGAAGAAGATTTGACCGTTTGTCTAATAAGTATTGACGTTGCCTAAAATGGCGAGCATTAATAATTCTTAATTGATTTTAACAACGGAGGTAAGTGAACGTTTTAACCACAATATTTTAAAATATGTTTTGTTAAATGCGTCCTAAGTTCCTTCCATTCTCCTTTTTTTATACTTAATTATAGTGATTAATAAATTTATAATACTAAATTATAGTATACCTATAATAAATATTTATAATTACAATTATAATAATTAATCAACTATTAAACTATTATTAATTTATATTTTTCTTTTACAGGTGAGCCATTGTTATAGTTTTCTTTTAGAGGTAAGTAACTAAATGTATTAATTATATATTCAAATTTGAATAAGAAACATTGAAGAATGTATTGAGGATGTATAATCGACCGTAGAAACTATTATAGGTGGAATAATCAGGAGTCAGTCATTTTTTGAAATTTTTTAAATTTTGCCAACGTTTCGGCTCTAGCTTGAGCCATCATCAGGGCATTACTGATCCATAATACTATAATAAACCAGGATCAGTAATACCCTGATGATGGCTCAAGCTTGAGCCGAAACGTTGGCAAAATTTAAAAAATTTCAAAAAATGACACTCCTGATTATTCCACCTATAATTGAAGAATGGTGTCAAAATTGGAAGATTAAAATCAATCCTTACGTAAACCAATGACTTCCTGCAACCCAGTATCTATAAAATCACACTTACTTCAGAAGAAAAAAAAAAAAAAAATCGATACATAGATCCATTTTGTCAAGCACCTTACTTGGAATCCTCAAACAAGAACGAAACGACAAGAAACTCCTCGAAGGTACTAGTTACTACAACACTTACTCGACAAACGTTCATACTTAAATACTCATTTATGTCACTATTATCAGACCTATTTGGGCATACAATATCTAGCTTAAGAAAGGCTCCTCAACCGTATGCGATAGTTATAGACCGATTAGCTTGCTGTCTGTAGCCTATAAAATGTACACCTCTATCCTTGAGAGAAGATTGAGAAGTATTGTGGAAAATCAACTCGAAGAGGAGCAGGCGGGCTTCCGCCCGGGAAGACAGACCCAGGACCATATTTTTGTGCTTAGAAACATTTCTGAAAAGGTTTGGGACAGAAGTAAAAGTATCTATGTGGCTTTCCTGGATCTCAAAGCTGCGTTAGATTCTGTACCTGGGTATGAAATATGGAATGCTCTTGCTGCAAAGAATGTACCATCAGATTTGATGCAGGCAATTCAACCAACATACAGAAATGCAAAGGGAATAGTCAGAATCAATGGTAGAGAATCCAAATCATTTACTCTTGATAGAGGAGTCAGACAGAGGGACAGTCTTAGCCCTCTCCCATTCTTGATTCTGATTGACGAGATCCATAAAGTCTGCAAGCGAAGAACGGCATGGACTGAAATAGGAAAATGGAAGATGCAAACAGTTCTGGTGAAATGCCTCCTATATGCCGATGACATTGTTCTATTAGCGGACACAAAAGAAAAGCTGCAACAAGCTCTGGTGGAATGGGAGGCAGAACTATTGCGTAAGGGAATGTCCATCAACGACTCCAAAAGTAAGATTCTGGTTCTCTCACGGAATGAAGAAGAAAATGTTGTTCACCTAATTTTCCTTAAGATTTTTCTCTTTAAATCTTCCAGTTTTCTATTTCCTAATGTTAACGTTTCCGCTGCGTATAGCTTCCGGCTTTATTACTGTGTGGTAATGTCTGAATTTACAGTTCCAAGATATATATATATCTGTAAACTGAAATGCATTATTGCTTAGACGCTGTATGAATACGGTGTTTTGGAGATAGGAGTTGTAATTTCAATATTACATTAGCCGCTGGCCTCCCCCACATCCCTTTGCTGTCTCACAACCGACTACTGACTAATTTTGCGAGCCTTTGCACATCTCTGATTGTGCCCGCTCCACTATACGGAATATTAACCAGCCGATTAATAATACTGCTTACGTCTATTCCAGCCCGGTTTGTCTAGTTATTCATCTGTGTATAACTAACGGAAAATGATTTTAATTAATTTGTTATCGTTTGCTGAAATAATTATTCCGAGTTCATTAATAATAATATCTTTAAAAAAACCCAAAAAAAAAAACCTTCTCAGTATAGGACCAGTTTCCATGGGTTTAAAATTAATTTAGAAATTTAATTTTCGGTTAGAAGCATTGAGAATTCACGAGGGTTGAAATGAAAAATAAATATCACCTCACGACTATTTACTTTTGTTCCTTCTTTCCTCGAATAGTTCTTGAACTGTCACCGTATCACTTTCATTGTTTTACTCACACTTCACTTACCTCTGTTTGAAATATATATATCGATTTTAAAAAGGCTTATGATTCAATAGACCGTCAGAAGCTATATAACATCATGATTGAACAGGGAATACCAAGAAAGTTAGTAAACCTAGTAGAAATGTGGAATGTCGGAAACATTCCATAAAGTTAGAATCGGTCATAATTACTCCGAGAGGTAATTTGAGGTGCGATCGGGTTTGAAACAGGGTGACTCCCTTTCACCTGTGTTATTTTATATAGCTTTAGAATATGTCATAGAAAAGTTCCGGTTTTGGGGTATGCCGATGATCTGGTACTGCTAGGTGAAGACACGGAAACCATACAACTAAATACAAGTGTGTTAATAAAAACCGGTAAAGAAATAGGTCTCGAATTAAATACCGATAAGACGAAGTATATGATTAGTAGCAGAAACGGTGTCGATCTTGGTGATATTGATGTATCAGGTCATACTTTTGAACACGTAGAGAAATTCAAGTATTTAGGTTCAATTATAACTAGAAAAAATGAAATCCAGGAAGAAATAAAGTCCCGGTTAAAGGTGGGAAATGCGTGTTATTATTCAGTTGCTAAATTACTTAGCTCACGGCTTCTATCTAAAAACTTAAAAATTAGAATTTATAAAACTATTAATCTTCCAACGGTTCTTTACGGATGTGAAACGTGGCCGCTTACTTTGAAGGATGAACAACGGCTTAAGGTTTTCGAAAATAAGGTATTGCGTAAAATATTTGGTCCAAAGAGAGATGAGGCCACTGGGGAGTTTAGAAGGTTGCACAACGCGGAATTGCGGAACTTGCATCCTGTGAATATAATTGAGCTGATTGCATCGCGGAGACTCAAATGGGCGAGTAAAGTTGTTGGATTCGAAGAGGAGCGGATTCCGAGAAAGTTGGTATTCGCTGATCCGACTGGTAGGCGTCCGAAAGGTAGGCCGAAGCGGAGATGGGAGGATTGCGTTAAAGCTGATCTCGGGAGCTTGGGCTTGAATGGTGAACATTGGACGAGTCTGTGTAAGCGGAATTTGGTGGTATCGGCATCGAACCTTCGGGTTCGCTAAGCCTATTATTATTATTATTATTATTATTATATATATAAAAAAAATTCTCAGAAAATATTGTGTTGAACAAAAATAAATCAATAGATAACAACTTTTAAAATATAGTCAATGAACAAATATCTTTTTTCAAAGTGTGATGTCAGGAATATAAATACCTCAGTTATTAAGCGTCTTTTTTGGATAAGAAAAGATATTGGAAAAGTTGGGATTCGAATGTGGAGAGGGTAGCAGCATGGCGGATATGAGTAGGTAGAGAATTCCAGAAAGTAGAGGAGCGGACAAGGAAGGAACGATCAAAAGTTTTAGTCCTATGGGTAGGAAAGTAAAAGTAGGAATGGCACGATCTTGTTTCAAGTGAGTGGACTGAAGCTTTATAAAGGGAAATACAGGTTTTGGGACCCTTGAAATCAAATGACCAAGTCCCACAAACTGTGTAAGTAGTATTGTTTTTGTTTTTTTTATTGAGATATATTACAATTTGTTACAAAATGAACAATAATAATATTGATATGAAACCACATTCATACTATATTTACAGAAAATAATAATAATAGTCAAATTACATAAATAGAATATAAATAAATTCATATACATACAATAAAATAATAATAAATAAAAAAACAAATCAAAACAACAAACCATTTATTGAGATAAATAAAAAGTTGGCAAATAAATAAACATCTTACACACAATCATAACTATATAAGTAGTATTGTAAGCTCAGAAAACCATAAGTTGTAAAAAAAAAACAAAATTTCATATTTAAGATATGCCTGGGGTGTTATATTCTTCATCAAAATCAGCGAACCAGAAAGAACACTTTATACTATGAATTTTGCAATTTTTTCTCAAAAACGGTTCTAAATATTTTAGTGAAACCCTCTATATTAATGTAACATTTAATGGGATTTAATAGTATCTAGTTTTAATTGTGATTGGAATAGTTTAGCAGATCCTAAATGCCGATATTTTGTATTTTCTTCCTTTTAATGTACCTTTTATTTGTATATTTAAAAAAGATTACCATTTCATTTATTAATAAAGGGCTAAAATACAAGATAAACTAATTTTCATTTGTAACATTCCGAACATAAGAATAGTAATATAGATATCACAAAGAAAAATTGTTATATACTTGTGTACAAAGTTGTATGAAGGTGGTTCAGATTTTGTTTCACTTCAAAGCTCTTGAGTTTTTCATTTCGGGGATAAAAAAAGTTGGTGTCACGTTGGGAAAAATGTGTAGAAAAAGTAGGTAAATACATGGAATAAAATTATCTTGTTTTCATATCGTATTTTTAATAAAAATTTTTTACCTTGAAAACGGACATTTCATGTGACACAACTCAATAGCTGTTAGTTTGACAAATAAAAAGAAAACAAAAGAAGAAAGTACTTTGTTTGTTTAATTATTTAACTTCACTTTATGCTGCTGTGACTAATCAGAAGATGCTACAGTGGGAGTCCAAAATTTTACCTATCCAGGATTATTAGGATAGGGATCTTTAACGAGGGATCTCTTTACGTCTCCGAAGGACGGCATTACTAAGAATTTTTTACTCCCATTATAAAATCCTAGGCCTCCTGCAATTTTGGACGTTGTGCACAAAGAATTTTGTTTTTTTATATATTTTTTTTAATCTTGCATTGATTTCGAAAGCCATATAGTAGCATTTAGAAATCATCGCTTTCATTGACATATTTTGTAATTGTATCAGCTGAAGGAAGATTCGCCCGCCAAAAGCAGAACGGTCACGTGTTCCCGCCATGTGCTATCACTATCGAATGTGTTGTGATATTGTTTGCCAATGATAACGGTTTAGAGGGTCAACTCATTATATTTTATCAGATTTTTATTTATTTTTAGCATGACTTATAACAGTATTTCCTTTATTTCAACCTAGAGATTTATAATATTTTATGCAAGCCTTTAGTATAGTTAAGAATCCTAATGTTTTAATTTTTGCCTTCCGGAGTTCAAGAAGTAAATTATTATTGTATTATAAATATTAAACAAAATATTAACAAACGTATATTCTTCTTCTTTTCATTAATATGCTCCTTAGTTCCACTTAGCGTGCTTGAGTAACAATAATTATGATTAAATATGATTTTATTTATCATTTGTATTAATTAGCTCATTGAAAAATGCGTCATTTGTCATTGAAGGCTTTTATATTGGTCACTACACCACAGGTGACCACGTAACCATAATATAATGGTATATACCATCGAACCGCAGCTTTCAAATGATCTTTCCTAATCCGATCCTCGCCGTATGAATTTCTATTCTCCATATATTTGTCACTCTGATTCTCTTCCGACCTTCAAATTCTACGTATGCATTCAATTCCTTCCTGTCCAATTTATATATTCCTAAATATATTTGCAAAATTCTATGAAATTACTATAGCAAAAACATATAGAAATGGTTATGTAAGTCCCGCAAAAAGGTTTATGTTTCTGTTTATGTGTTCAAGTGTTAGTCCGTGTGTGTGTGGTTAGTTTAGTACGAAAACAAAAATTCGTACAATTCTAAAATTTTATGTTTAAGACAACAATACGCCCAAGATGTTACAGCAACTTTTTCATCAAAATGAGCTTACCAGAAGAGCCACTTTATACCATGCATTTAGCACCTTTTAACGATTTTATCAAAAGCGGCTCTAACGATTTTGATTAAACTCGCAATTTGATGTAAAATTCAATGGGCTTTAATATCACGTAGTTTTCATTCTGATTGAAATAGTCCGACAGGGCTTAAATCCCGATATTTTAAATCGTCTCCCTCCAAAGTATCTTTAATTATATAGATTTCAAAAATTAGGCACACCTGCTTGTCAGTATTGATAAAAACAGCTAAATACGAACGTTACGCGAATTTGATAAACAACTGAAGGAGAGAAGTGCAAACATATTTTTTTTGCAATTTTTGTGTTTTTGGCACAAGAGTAGTAGTATACATGTATAAAATACCGTTGGAATGTCAAAGATTTTAGAAAAAATATTTTCTTATAAATAATATTGTAAAAGTTAAGGAAAATGATGAAAAGCCGATAAAAAAAACTGATTGTTGTAGATAATAATATAATAGATTATTCAATAAAACACATGTTTCTATTGTAATTTATTTGTTAACAATTTATTTTGTTTATTTATTTAACATCCTTTTATGTTACTGTGGCTAATCGGACGATGCTACAGTGGGAGTCCTAAATTTTGCCTATCCAGATTTTATTAGGATAGGGATCTTTAACGAGTACCTGACATCGCATAGGCTGGGGACCACATTGTAACGTCCCCGCCGAAGGACGGCATAACTAAGGATTTTTTACTTCCATTAAAAGATCCTAGGACCACCTGCGGGTTTGAACTCGTGACCTTTGGTATAGGAGGCTGTTATGCTAACCACCCAGCTACAAGTGATCCCAACAACAATTTATTTTTATTCCTAAGTGTATTTAAAAATTCTTAAATTGATTTTAACAACGGAGATAAGTAAAAGTCCTGTGTTGCGCGCATCAGATTATTAGAAGCTTCCCTTTAATTTATTAATACTGTTCATTATTGAATTAATTTTTTTTTTTTTTTTAGTTCTTTTAACTTAAGACACCTAATTTTTTTTTTTCTTATATTTTGTAATATTATTCTAAAGGGGCTTGTCTCAGTATAAATTAAGAATTTATTATCAATTACCATTTAATAAAAACACTGAATAATAGCTTAAATTTTATTTAACATCTCTCAAAATATCTCCCGACTCGCTACATACAGCGCTGACAGAATCAAACGTTTTCAACTGTCGCTACACAATAGTGGCCTCCCATTTGAATTGCTTGTGTTTCTTTTTGTAGCCATAATATCTGTATGGAAGAACCCCACAGTATAGCCAGGCTGCTCGCATAGCTCCCTCTCGACGAGACATATCTTTCCAATCGTGAATCGACCCCGGACAGGTGAAGAAGACAGGCAAGTGCAGAGGTAGGGTGTGGGACGTTTTTATCTTATCTATCGAGAGATAACGGCTCAAGCACCTCGCGTCAACAGTCGCAATAACACCTCCTAGCGGGTTAATATCGAAAATATTTCCTTTACAATGTGAGTATTATATATCTTATTATCATCATATATGTTATATTATATATATATATATATATATATATATATATATATATAATATAAATGTGTGTGATTTAGTTGTGGCGATAGCCGAGTTGCAGGAGTTTAGATAACCGACTTACTTATCTGTAGTTAACTTCTCAATCTCTCCGCATACTGCTAGTTAATCTGATCTCAGCTCTGTGCATTGAAGTAGAGGCGGGCAAATACATTAAAAGTACTGAGTATTTAACTCAAATTATTAGACAATCTTTCACATACAGCCTCTATGCCATAGTGTTGTAGTAACTAATAATAATTCTTCTGCCATAACCGGATTCTGCGCAGATATAATTTAGTAATGAATATAATACTATTCCAACCGAAGTCCAATGTTACTACCTAAATACTGCCTACACAGACTCGCCCAATGATGAGCATTCAGACCCAAGCCCCTGAGATTAGACTTGACACAATTCTCCCATTGACGCTTCGGACTACCTTTCAGCCATTCGGTCTAGTAAATACCAACTTTTTCGGACTTTGCTCTTCAACTGAACCCAACAACTTTACTTCCTTATTTGAGTCTCTCCGATGTGTAAGATAAGAAGTACGTTAAACTAATAATTTCAAAGATTCAGTGACACAATACGTTTTATTTTTCCAATTTTACTAATCAAAAAATCTCATTCTGAATTTGGTTTAATTTATCTCAATTCAGAAGTCATAAAATCTTGACTACAAAACCGCATTTTTTTTCCCCACCGTGAGTGCGGTCTTGAAACAGTCTCAATCTCTTATATGTACTGGACCCTTGAAAGTACAAAAACCCCTTTTAAAGGTAAATTTCCCCCTACCCTCTCCCTTTTCGTATTATATTGAGCTAGTGTTGGAGACAAATGTGTAGTGAAGATATTGGTTATTTATTATTGCATTCGTTTTACTCTATTGAGGATGTATAATCAGCTGTAGAAACTATTATAGGTGGAATAACCAGGAGTCAGTCTTTTTTTTAATATTTTAATTTTGCCGACGTTTCGGCTCAATTTAGTGAGCCATCATCAGGGCATTACTGAGACATGTCCAAGCATAAACTCAGTTTGTTTAAAAGTACTGAGTATAACTCAGTAGTAAGTGCGTTTATGCTTGGACATGGCTCAGTAATGGCTCGATGATGGCTCACAAGGTTGAGCCGAAACGTAGGCAAAATTAAAATATTAAAAAAAAAAGACTGACTCCTGATTATTCCACCTATAATTTTTATAGGTTTTATTTAATTTTACTCGTTTTATTATTTGACCACTTCCACAGTTCTTTTTTCTTCTTGAGAATTAGGGAGTAAATTGATTTAAATGTAATTAATTTATTTCATTGAATTTGATTCTATTTACCTTTATACGTCCGGAGGCCATGTTGTTTTCCTCAATATTATGCAAGCAATAAATAGATTATTTCATTAGTGTTTTTTTTCTGATTGCTCACCGTACAAGATAAGAGAATAAACACTTTATAAAATAAAATAAAAAAGTCAACTGAATCATGGAATTATTCTCCCTTTAGTATTAATCCTCAATTATAATTACTCTCTTCAAAAACTATAATTCGTACATCCAACAACATTTTCTAGTGTGTTAAATTAAATAAATTTGAAGAGGAAATTTCGTTTTTATCGAATTTAATTATTTTATTTATTATTTTTACATTCGCTTATTTATATATGAAATAAATAGTAAGGGAAAGTATTTGGATCCTGAAAATTTTCGAATTTCAGTTTTCAACGGATATACATGTTTTAGGCTCTATCGACTGCCTGACAGGGCTTAAATGCCGATATTTAAAATTTTCTTCCTTTAAAGTACCTTTAATTTTGTCGATTTAAAAAAATTTGGAACATTATCTTATTTGCATTGATAAATAACGGTAAATATGCAATTTGAGCGAATTTATTTCTCATAACGAACGAAAACAGAAAAAGAGTTTTTGAACACAAGAATAGTAGTAAAGAGATATAATATACCGTTGGATAACTTTTTTTTATTTAGAATACAATTATTTAATACACGGAATTTTAAAGGTTAATAGAGAGTGATGAAAAACCGATAAAACTAACTGATTGTTTTAGTTAAAAATATAATAGATCATTTGATAAAATGCATGTTTCTATTGAAATTTTAAATGTATTTAAAAATTCTTAAATTAATTGATTCACGGAGGTAAGTGAAAGTCGTGTGTTGCGTGCACCAGATTTTTTATTATTTTATGGAAATATTAAATTTCTAATAAAATAGAACAGTAGAAATTACATAATCCTTGACATTACTCATTCAGATAGTACATTTTCTAAACTCATAATCATTCTAATGTTTTTTTTTTAATTTATTTATTTAACGTCACTTTATGCTACTATGGCTAATCGGACGATGCTACAGTGGAGTCCCTAAATATTGCCTATCCAGGTTATCATTCTAATGGGTACATTATACATGTTAACTACTAGAGATGTGCAAATACCACAGAATGACTATAATACTAAATATTTTACGATAGCGCGCTCGTGTACCGTTATCATTAATTATTTATTTGTCTAAAGAGTAAATAGAAAGAGGCCTGAATACCGCATTCATCGACCTCAATATAAACTAAATCCCAAAAAATCTGGTGCGCGCAACACACGACTTTCACTTACCTCCATTATTTATATCAATTCAAGTATTTTTAAATACATTTAGAGATTAAAATAATTTTTTTAAGAATTACTAAAATTGAATTTCAACAAAAACATATGTTTTATTAAAAAAATCGATTATGTTATTATCTAAAATAAAATCAGTTTGTTTTATCGGCTTTTCATCACTCTTTATCGACTTTTACAATTTTCTGTATCAAATGATATTTGTTCTAAAATATTTAGCTTTCCAACGATATATTATACATGTATATTACCGTTCTTATGTACAAAAACAAAAATTGCGTTAAAAAATATTTTTTTTCAATATTCTCCTTTAGTTGGATATCGAATTCGTTCAACTTACACATTTACCTGTTTTTTATCGTTGATAACAAGGTTATATTGTTATTTTTTTAGTATCTACAAAATTATGATCATTAACATTATCATTATATCATTAACAATATTATAATCATGAACATATTTTTAAGATTTGTCCTCAGTACTCCGAAGAGGTCTCATGTGACCCATTTTTACGACGAGTTAAAGTGGCTCCTCCCCCCAATCCGCAGACAATATTTCCTAGGATCATACCTTTACCAAATCATTAACTCTCAACACCCTCCATACATCCATAGTCTCCTACAATTTAAATCCTCAGTCCACTCACTTGAAACAAGATCGCGCCATTCCGACCTTTATTTGCCAATCCATAGGACTAAACATTTGATCGTTCCTTCCTTGTCCGCTCCTCTAATTTCTGGAATTCTCTACCTACTCATATCCGCCATGCTGCTTCCCTCTCCTCATTCAAATCCCAACTTTTCCAATACCTTTTATTATCCCAAAAAGACGCTCAGAAACTGTAACATTTTTATTTCTGAAATCACACTTTGAATGAAGAATAATTTTGTTCATTGTCTATATTTAAATGCTGTTATCTACTAATTAATTTTTAATTCCGTTCAACAAAATACTTTCTAAGAATTGTTTTTATTTTAATTTTATCATTGTATTTATTTTTTTTGGATATATGTGTGCATATGCATTTATGATATGCAGACATATATTAACCCATAATTGTAATTATTTATTGATTATGTTCCTTCTGTCTGTTGGCCAGACATGTATATTTCCATATACTGTACAAACCTGTTATTCTTAGGGGACCTAGTCCCAGAATAAATTTTTTTTTTCTATTTCTATTTGCATTTCTATTAAAGGTACTTTAGAGGAAGAAAATCTCTGACTATTTCAATCGGGATGAAACCTACAACATATTAAATCCCATCAAATTTGACATCGATATATAGAGTTTAATCAAAATCGTTAGAGCCGTTTTCGAGAAAATCGTAACAAGGTGCAACATGCAAAGTATAAAATGGCTTTTCTGGTTAGCTGACTTTCATAAAAAAGTTCCTGTAACATCTCGGGCTTATAGTTCTTAATTATAGTCTTGAATATGAAATTACAGTTTCGCACTACATTTGCTACATACACTCCAAAAATTTTCGCTCAAGGTCTTAATTACTCCTAGGAGTTTACTGTAAGATCGGATTTGAAACAAGGTGTCTCTCTTTCACATTTTTAATTTAATTTAGCATTAGAATATTTCGTAGAAAAGGGGACGCATAACAAGAAAGGTTTAAATATGAGTGGTAAATTTCCGGTTCTTGGGTTTTGCTGTTGGGGATATCCAATTCGTTTAACTTTTGTTTTTCAAATTTTTAAAATTAAAGATATTTTTGATAAACAGAATATTAAATATCGACAATTAAGCTCTGTTGGACAATACCAATCAGAAAAATCTGGTGCGAGCAACACACGACTTTCACATACCTCCATTTTAAAAATCAATGAAAGAATTTTCAAATACAGTTAGAGTTATACGTGAAATTATTAAAGAATTAATTAAATGGAATTTCTATAGAAACATGTGTTTTATTAAAAAATTTATCATATTATTGTCTAAAATAATCAGTTAGTTTTATCTTCTTTTCATCACTCTCTATTAACTTTTAAAAGCTTGTGTTTGACATAATATTTCTAAAAGCTTTAGCTTTCCAACGGTATATCATACATGTATATTACTGTTTTATGTTCAAAAACGAAAAAATTGCATTAAAAAATATATTTTTTCTGTTTTCTCCTTTAGTTGGGTTATCGATATTTTCCATCAGCGTAACAAGATAATATATTATTTTATTGAATCACAAAATTAAAAACTTAAAAAACAATTATCACGTAAATATGCGGCATTAACAACCCTGTTAGACCTATTCCAATTAAATGAATTATATATTAAACCCATTAAATTTTACATTCCATACAGCGAGTTTAATCAAAATCGTAGAGCCATTTTGAGTAAATCGTAAAATGCATGGTTATATAGTGCTCTCTGTCTGATTTTGATGGAAAAAGATTTTGTAACTATCTCGGGCGTAAAGTTGTCTTAAATATGAAATTTCAGTTTCATAGCACTTTTAGTTTTCGCCGGGAGTTACACACCACACACACACACACAACACACACTTTTTGCGGGACTTGGTCATTTGGACTCAAGGACCCTAAAACGTGTATTTCCGTTGAAAACTGGAATTTGAAAATGTTCACGACCACAATACTTTCCCTTACTATATATAGTAAGTGAAATTAAAAGAACGTATGTCATATTAAAACACAATAAATTTTATCTATATTATAAGTCGAATAAAAATCGTCTGAGCCGTTTTAAAAATGTATAAAAAGGATGGTGTAAAGAGGCTGTTCTGGTTAGCTGATTTTGATGTTACCATAACATCTAAATTGAAGTTATAATTATCTTAAATATGAAATTTCAGTTTCGTACGTACGACTTTTCGATTTTGTGCTTTATTACAAACACGATTACATTTTTGCACGACTTGGCTACTTGGACACAAGGACCCCAAAACGTGTATTTTCGTTGAAAACTGGAAATCGACGATGTTCACGATCGCAATACGTTCCCTTACTATATATGAAATATATAAGTAAATCGAAGTAATTAATACGAAGAATAATTAAGATGTTTCTTAAAGTGATGAACACTCCATTCCGAACCGAGACACAGACCAAGTTAGACAGTGAATATTGGAATTCCAATCTCAGTTTGATTTAGACTTTTCTCAATTCCTGATTGAAAGTTTTCCAATCTGCCATCACAACAACACTCCCTGCCAACTTGCCTAATCAATTCTCTTCTTGTCTTCTCTCGGGGGATGTGAATAGATCGTTTGTTAGTGCGGGCTACCAGTTGATTAATAATGTTTATTAGTCTAATATGAATGGTCCACTTTAACTAAATTATAATTTTATCACTTTTATCATTCCAGCACGTGGTCTATCCTCCAAAGATTTTAACTCTCTATGTCTTTGTAGTCCATACTGTACAGTAACATGTGATTTTTTCAACAGATATGCAATTTTTCCTATAGATAAGCCCTGCGAAACATAAGCTCTCTCAAATTATGGGAAACGCGCATATTGAAAATAAATCAGTTTCCCAGGCCCACGCCACGCTAATACTGAATTATGATTTGATTATCGGGATAAGATTTACACTAATAACACTGGAAAGATGGTCACAGTACAACAAATAGGATTAATATTGAAAGTGTATGGAAACTTTTTGGACCTATCATTAACAAATAGCATTCTGCCTCGTTTTATATTAATGATGAAATGAAAAAAAATGTATCTATTCTTTTATCTAATATCAGTATTAATAATGTATGCATTAGGAAATTGGTCAGTTGAAAATTAATAAAGCGGTGCTGTATGGAAACTTTTTTGAGTGAGTGTACCTCTTACCGTGTAACCTGGCCTTAACTGGAAGATATCACACGCTATATAGAAAAATCTGGTGCGAGCAACAAACGACTTTCCCTTACCTCCGTTGTTAAAATCAATGAAAGAATTTTCAAAAACAGTTAGAGATAATAATACGTGAAACTAAAAAGGAATTAATTAAATTGAATTTATATAGAAACATGTGTTTTATTAAAAAATCTATTATATTATTATCTAAAATAATCAGTTAGTTATATGTTACCAATTTCAGCTTGTGTATGAGATAACATTTTATCTAAAATCTTTAGCTTTCCAACGGTATATCATACATGTATATTACTGCTCTTATGTTCAAAAACGAAAAATTTGCATTAAAAAAATATTTTTTCTGTTTTCTCCTTTAGTTGGGTATCGAATTCATTCAATTTATATATATTTACCTGTTTTTTCATCAGCGTTAACAAGATAATATAGTTATTTTTATTGAATCTACAAAATTAAAGGTACTTTAGGGGAAGAAAATTTAAAATATCGGCATTTAAGCCCTGTCATACCATTTTAATCAGAATAAAACCTACATGATATTAAAGCCCATTGAATTTTACATCGATATAGCGAGTTTAATCAAAATCGTCGAACTGTTTTCGAGAAAATCGAAAAAAGGTGCAAAATGCGTGGTATAAAGTGCCTCTTCTGGTAGCTCATTTTGATGAAAAAGGTTTTGTCACGTCTCGGACTCTATTGTCTAAAATATGAAATTTCAGTTTCATAGGACTTACCGTTTCCGCCCGGGAGTTACCACACACACACACACAGGCCTTTTTGCGGGACTTGGTTATTTGGACTCAAGAGACCCTAAAACGTGTATTTCCGTTGAAAACTCGGAATTCGAAAATTTTTACGATTGCAATACTTTCCCTTACTATATATAGTAAGTGAAAGTAAAAAGTGAATTAGATTACACAGGACTAAGAAAAACCTGCCTTCCAAAACAACTACCAAGAAGCTTTTAAATAATATCAGCCGATGTCTTTTGGAAGGGTTTTCAGCTACACTAACAAACCAAGTAGTTTTTTTTAGAATTCATAGGAATCATATCCATCCAACTCTTAACGTTACCACGTCGGATTCTGTTTATTTATCAGATCCGGCCAAGACGGAATGATATTGCTAATTTATTTATCGCCGTCGGAATTTGGTGTATGGGATTGGCCCAGCCTCATCGAATTCGGTCCGCATTAATATTTTACGAGCTCAAAGCAACGTACGAGAGCTTTATTTAATAATTTAATTCTGTCGTGAGCATATTCCGTTAGGTCACGCGTTCTAGCCCGGGCCTGTATGAGTAGGGCTTCGTATCTTTATGAATAATTAACATGGGAGTGTAATTAATTTTGACCCTATAAGCTCTGAGCAGGATAGAAATATAACATCAACTTTAGTTTCTAATACATAGCTTTTAGAGGTTCAAATTAGGAAGATGGATAACTTTGGAACTGTTTTAAAGGGAGTTAAAAATCATTCCTTAAGCCAGTGTTTCCCAGCAATTTTTTTTTCGTGGACCCCTTTATACAATCATTTCAATGGCAAAGACCCTCCCACGAAATACCTCTACCGAAACTCTATATATTCAAGAAATGGACTTGAATGAAGTAAATTGTAATGAAGAAAAAAGAAGCAGTGTCTAGGAGTTTGCTCTAATCCTAGAAACAATGAATAACTAAAGTTTAATATTTAACATGGCAGATGGTCTTAAAAAATATTCAAAGGGAGTGAAAATCCTTCGCTATGCCGTCCTTTAGAAGAAACTAACATGTCAGGTAATAATAATAATAATAGGCTTACTGAACCCGAAGGTTCGATGCCGATACCACCAAATTTCGCCTGCACAGACTCGTCCAATGTTCGCCGGTCAAGCCCAAGCCCCCGAGATCAGCCTTAATGCAATCCTCCAATCTACGCTTCGGCCTAACTTTCGGACGCCTACCAGTCGGTTCAGCGAATACCAACTTTTCGAAATCCTTCCCACCGAGCCCAACAACTTTACGCGCCCATTTGAGTCGCCGCGATGCTATCAACTAAATTATATTCACAGGTACAGACTTCGCAATTCCGCATTGGCAACCTTCTAAACTCCCCAGTGGCCTCATCTCTCTTCGGACCAAATATTTTACGCAGTACTTTATTTTCGAAAACCTTAAGCCGTTGTTCATCCTTCAAAGTAAGCGGCCACGTTTCGCACCCGTAAAGAACCGTCGAAAGAATAATAGTTTTTATAAATTCTAACCTTTAAATTTTTAGACAGAAGCCACGAGTTAATAATTGAACAACTGAATAATAACACGCATTTCCACCTTTAACCGGGACTTTATTTCTTCCTGGATTTCATTTTTTCTTTTATCATTGAACCTAAATACTTGAATATCTCTACGTGCTCAAAAGTATGCCCTGATGCTACTGTAACATGTCAGGTACTTCTTAAAGATACCCACCCTAATTAAACCTGGATAGTTAAAATTTATGGCTCTCACTTAATATACCGATAGCCACTGTAGCATATTATTACGTTCAGAGAATAAAAATAAGCTAATTATTAAAAATCATTTTCCAAGATGTTGGGATATCATTATAAATACTCAATATGCTTTAGCTTTTAAAAATAATCGGTATATATCGTCTCTAATCGTGGCAACTGTAGACGAAGCTTTCCAACTGAAAGAAATTAATGTTTTTTACCTTTACCTACCTACTTACACTCACTCAAAAAAGTTTCCATACAGCATGGTATTATTTTGCATAGCTATTTAATTCCAACTTAACAATTTCCTTATGCAAAAATTATTAATACTAATATTAGATTAAAAATACATTTATTTATTTTTATTTCATCGTTAATATAAAACTAGCAGAATGTCATTTGTTAGTGATAAATCAAAAAAGTTTCCATTCACTATCAATATTAATCCTATCAGTTGTACTATGGTCGTCTTTTCAGTGTTATATAAATCTTAACTCGATAATCAAACCTTAGTTCAGTATTAACATTTCTTGGGCCTGAAGGACTGATTTATTTTCAATATGCGCGTTTCTCGTAATTTGAGAGAGCTTATGGTTCACAGGGCTCATCTAGAAGAAAAATTGCATATATGTTGAATAAGTCACATGTTAATGAACAGTATGGACTTGTAGACACAGAAGTTAAACTCTTGGAAGATAAACAACGTGCTGGAAGACAGGAGAGACAGGGGCGAGACATCCTTGCTGAATTCTATGCAAATCCTCACACTACCGACACCTCAGTTGCCAACAAAATAGGTAGGTACTATGGGATTTGAGTTCACCCAGAAAAAGTCAAAAATATTCTAAGAAGGAAGGATACAGTGGTTGGACCGGAAGAAGAAAGCACTTCTTAGTTAAACCAGAAGAAGCGGCTTTAATTTCCTAGCGAGTTTGAAAATAAACCCAAAAACTCCCTGAGAACGGTCATATTCTCTTAGGAATCCAAATTTAATATTTTAGGGCCTGATAAAGGTCAAAAGTGTGGAGGAAATCAACCTCAGCTTTCAAAACTAAGAATTTATTTATGGTTGTATGGAAACTTTTTTGAGTGAGTGTTTATTAAATATATATAGGAAGGGAAAATAACTAGTTTCACCGAAATTACATGTTCTTGTTGTGAAGGATAATAACTTCAATTGTTCGATTGTTTTTATCAGAACTACGTATCTCTTAATATGATTCTTCAACCTTTTATAAACTCTTTTTTTTTTAAAGTTTTCAAATTGATTTTGATAAAGGAGATTGAACGTGATTCCATGAGAACCTGCAAACGAAACTGTTTCTAGGCCAACGGCCGTGCAATGAGGTGACTAGGCCTAGATCACGCTCAGCGCCAGATTTTTCCTCAGATTTTGGGTACCCACTTGATATAGGTTGTGCCCTATGAAGGTTCCCACACTAGCATACCCACCAGCAAACAATGAAAATAATACACAATGAACAATATTCAACCCTTTCTACTCAATAAATCGACTACCACAAACATTTACTATTCATGTGAAAAATGAATATGGAGTCCATTCGTGATAAGTGACCATAAGAACATGTGGAAATACATCTATAAAAAAAAAAAAAAAAATCATTAGATTTAGCTTTTTTGAAACATTAAAATATTTCTGTATCAACAAAGATAAACACAATGACTCCAATAGGTCAATAATATCAGTGATAGCATACTCGTGGGACCAATAGAGCACTTCTTGAATTAGAATTATTTTATATCTTTCAAAATATTCAAAGTTCAAACTTTTATTTTTCTATATTAAATATATTTATTAATATTTACAACAGTATTGGGACCACCTGTAGCATGGTCAAACCCACAGGTGGCCCTTGGATTTTTAATGAGAGTAAAAAATCCTTAGTTAAGCCGTCCTTCGGAGGGGACTTTAAAAGGTGGCCCCGAGCCTATGCGATGTCAGGCACTCGTTAAAGATCCCTATCCTAATAAAACCTGGACAAGCAAAATTTAGGACTCCTATACTATCGTCCGATTAGCCATCGTAGCGTAAAGTAACGTTAAATAAATAAACAAAGAAACAAACGACAGTATTAAAATAAATACATCAAGTAAATTGGATGGAAATATCTGTGGCGGTCGTGAATAAGTGGATAAGTCAAAATCTTTCATTTATATGTGATCGACTTAATCTTTACGTAATACCCAAAATATAGTTATGACATACAGCTTTCTTTCCACCTGAAAGTTCTTCCACCAAGAAATTTCTTTAACCAATTTAACACGACGTGGGAGAAGGACTGAGGGAGCGATACTTGGAGTTAACTCATTTTTTATATAAGTCGAGTTATCTAGTTTTTCACGACCGCCACAGATATAATGTTTTAGAATGGCATGATACTCATGACATGTAAAGACAGTACCCCTTAGTAGCACTCCAATAATTATTCAAAATCAGGTCTCGTGTCCTTCTTCTTTTTATAGGCCTTGGTATCAAATGGTTGAAATCGTTATTATCTATATCTTCATCTCCCTATCTATGATAAAGCAAATCTTGGTTTCCGCTTCCTCTCCCAACTCCTTCTGAATCACGAGATGGGTTTTCGTTATAAATTTAGGTCAGTCTTACCTAAAGATTTATAAGTAAAATTTTAATTAAGTTATTCTTTAGAAAAAAAAAAGTTTTGGCTTAGTACATGAAGAGATTCGCACTGTTTCCAGGCCAACGTTCGTGCAATGAGGTGATTCGGCCGAGATCACGCTCAGTCGCCAGGTTTTTTCCCCATTTTTGTGTACCCACTTGATTGAGGCTGGGCGTGAACCAGGAGGGTCTCCATACCCCAGGATCGCCCCTCGGCTGAAATAACAGAATAAATAATATTCCGCCACAGCCAGGATTCGAACCCAGGACCCGGAGCACAGTAGACTAGCGCTCCACCCACTAGACCACGCCGCTCCCCTATTCTTTAGATGAGAAAATTATCTTTATTTTTTTTTTTTTTTTTGCCTTGATTACATAACATTTTTTTAAAAATTAAATTTTATGTAATCAAGGCAGAAAATCCATTTATTAAATAAAAGGTAAAAGTTAATAGAATGCCATAATAAGAAAACAAACCTATGAGCATCTGTTATTTGTAATGTTTGTAATGATGGAGGTTCATTGAAATTCAGTATTGCCAAGTATCGTACAAGTTACATTCTTCCATACAATACGCAAGAGATTAGAAACGTACCAATCGCAAGTTATTTGCTACAAATCCATAAACTGACTTTGCTACTAATTGTTTCTATATTAAAGGTTATTCCATGAAAACAGATATTAAATTTAAAACTAAATGGACGTTCCATAGAAACTAAATTAAACTTTTTAGATATATTTTAATCAGTTCATTTAAATAAATATCTGTTGTGGTCGTTAAAAACTAGATAACCCGAGGTATATCAAAATGAGCTAACTTGACGTATCGCTCCATGAGACCTTCTCCTACGTTAAATTGGTTAAAGAAATTTTTTGGTGAAAGAAATTTTAGCTGGAAAGAAAGATGTAATTAATAACTCTATTTTGGTATTACGTAAAACTTTAAGTAACTCACCTGTAAAATAAAATATTTTGACTTAAACCCCTTATTCACGACCGCCTCATATATATATATATAATAATTAAAGGAATAAACGGGAACCGTTGTCTAAAATAAACATATTTTCATTTGTTTTGTTTTTTAATTTCGCTTACCTATATATGAAATATATAGTAAGGGAAAGTATTGCGATCGTGAAAATTTTCGAATTCAAGTTTTCGCCGGAAATACAGAAAATAAATTTGTGGCGGTCGTGAAAAACTGGATAGCTCGAGTTATACCCAAAATGAGTTAACTCCATGTATCCCTCCCTCAGACCGTCTCCCGCGTCGTGTTAAATTGGTTAAAGAAATTTCAGGTGGAAAGAAAGATGTATGTTATAACTCTATTTTTGGTATTACGTAAAGTTTAAGTCGCTCACCTGTAAAATGAAAGATTTTGACTTAACCACTTTTTCATGACCGCCACAGAAATATAAAAGTTGTTTCGGACTTTCTACCTGTTTTTATTTTAACTTTTTATTACCGCACACAAGACTGAAACGACAAGAAACTGCCCGTCGCTTTCGCTTACTTCAACACTTACTTGGTAGACGCTCTAAACTTCCACTTATCTACAAAAGGCTCATCTATATCACCATCATAAGACCTATCTGGACTTACAGAGTTGAGCTATGGGGCTCTACTAAACCATCAAATTCTTCCCGTATTCAATCCTTACAATCCAAAATCCTTCGGAAAATCAACGCTCCTTACTTTGTCACGAATAAATTCATACATAAAGACCTTAATATCCCATATGTTGCTGATTTGGCCCGGACCAGGTATCACTCCTTCCATGACAAACTCCAGTACCACTCTAACCCACTAGTTTCAATCCTAGCTTCCTCTTCCATTCCTGACAATCCTCCGAGGCGTCTGAAAAGGAGATGGCCTCGAGACCTTCTAGTTTAGATTACCCAGTGAGCAGTGCCAATGGGCATTTACTCTTCATGTATTTCTGTTAGCTGATTTACTTTATGTATTAACTAATACAGTTGTAAATTTCAATAAATGATTTTTAAAAAAAAACAAAAAAAACTTTTATTATAACGAAACCTACAATCTTTAAAAAGAAAATTTAAACCTATTACAAATTAATGGCAGCCTATAACAATCCTCGAATCTAATTCCTTTATAAGATCATTAGTTAGGAATTCCATTCCGAGCCTAAAATACTTGCCATTGAAAGATATCCTAAATTACTTAGCTTTCTACTTAGGAGTATCGCGGCTAGGAATCTCAATTACAATTACGGTAATTGAAAAGGATTAATTAATTAATTACATTACAAGATCGGGGTAACTGTAATTGAATACAACAGTTCCTTCAGTGCAATTTTCTTTTAAACTACTAATTGTATTCTGTTGGACCATTTCAACGTTTTTTAATGAAAATAGTCCACTTTCGTTTAATTAATAAATGCTTAATTGAATACTCATGCAGAAAAATACTCCACCACATTTAGACTACTATGTATATTCAAATGCATTCTTCCGAAAGATGATCAAAACCTAGGATGTTCTACTTCCATTTAAAACTATTTGACCAGCGGTCTGGTTTGATGTCATGGCCTAGGTTTATAATGCGTTTTTTTTTTTGTTTTGTTTTTTCAAGCCAACTGAGGTTTCTAGTGTAACAACTTAATTTTATTGGATACAATCAGTTGACCGTTAAGAATTACTAGAAGGAATCAATCCGGGTTGCGGTCAGTGAATGAAACAATTAAGTAGTTTCAACCATTTATTTTCTGCCAACGTTTCGACCCGCGTTGTGGTTGTCATCATTTACCTACCTACATAACATTTTAATAAATTGTACCTAGTTTCCACTCGCAGTGTATGTATCTCCACTCAACTCCATCGTTCAATGTTTCTTATTTCATGTAATTTTTTATATCTTTGTACATTATCTATAGTCATTATTTGCTCTGTATAGCCCTCTCATTATTATATCTTTGTCATTGTAATTTAATTTATTGATTTATTTCCACATCTAGTTCCTTTTATGTTATAATATTGACATTCTCTAGCGCAATAGTTTTTAAAATAGTATATTTAATCTTATTTTAAATATATCTCTTTTGTATCTTTTTACTCCTCACAATGTGGACCTACAAACGTTGGCAGAAAATAAATGATTGAAACTACTCAATTGTTTCATTCACCGACCGCCACCTGGACTAATTTCTTTTAGTAGTTACTTTCACTTACCTATATGTGAAACATATAGTAAGGGAAATTATTGCGATCGTGAAAATTTTATAATTCTAGTTTTCAACGGAAATACACGTTTTAGAGTTTCCTGAGTCCAAATAACCAAATCACGGGAAAAGGTGTGTGTGTGTGTGTGTGTGTGTGTGTGAAGGGGGGAGGGGAGGAAGTAAATCTTGCACAAAATTGAATATTCGTACGAAACAGAAATTTCATATTTGGGGCAACTTCACCCCCGAGATGTTACAGCAGCGTTTTTACTAAAATTGGTTAACCGGAAGTGCTAGGTTACAACTTTTTACAATTTCCTCAAAAACGGCTCTAAAGATTTTAGTTAAACTCACAATATGGCTGTAAAATGTAATGGGTTTTAATATCGTGTAGGTTTTTTTACTTTCACTTACTATATATAGTAAGGGGAAGTATTGCGATCGTGAAAATTTTCGGATTCCAGTTTTCAACGGAAATACACGTTTTAGGGTCCCCTGAGTCCAAATAACCAAGTCCCGCAAAAAGGTCTGTGTGGTGTGTGTGTGTGTCTGTGTGTGTGTGTGTGTGTGTGTGTGTGTGTGTGTGTGGTAACTCCCGGGTGGAAACGGTAAGTCCTATGAAACTGAAATTTCATATTTAAGACAACTATGCGCCCGAGACGTGACAAAACTTTTTTCATCAAAATGAGCTTACCAGAAGAGGCACTTTATACCATGCATTTTGCACCTTTTTTCGATTTTCTCAAAAACGGTTCCGACGATTTTGATTAAACTCGCTATATCGATGTAAAATTTAATGGGCTTAAATATCATGTAGGTATATTTTAGATAAAAATGGTCTGACAGGGCTTAAATGCCGATATTTTAAATTTTCTTCCCCTAAAGTACCTTTAATTTTGTAGATTCAATAATAATAACTAGATTATCTTGTTAACGCAGATGAAAAACTAGAAAATATATAAATTGAATAAATTCGATACCCAACTAAAGGAGAAAACAGAAAAAATATTTTTTTTAATGCAATTTTTCTTTTTTGAACATAAGAGCAGTAATATACATGTATGATATACCGTTGGAAAGCTAAAGATTTTAGAAAAATTATCATCTCATACACAAGCTTTTAAAAGTTATTGGAGAGTGATGAAAAGAAGATAAAACTAACTGATTATTTAAGATAATAATATAATTGATTTTTTAATAAAACACATGTTTCTATATAAATTCAATATGATTAATTCCTTAATAATTTCACGTATTTTTATCTCTAACTGTATTTGAAAATTCTTTCATTGATTTTAAAAATGGAGATAAGTGAAAGTCGTGTGTTGCCCGCACCAGATTTTTTTTTTCTGATAGAAACAGTCTTTCAACGCTCAAAGGCCGAATTTTTAATATTTTTTCCTTTTAAGTACCTTAACTTTTGTAGATTCCAAAAAAAAATTAATCATATCAACTTATTACCATTGGTTAAAATGGGCTAAATATAGAAGCTGAACGGATTTGATGACTAACTAAAGGTGAATAATAATTATTTAGGTAATTTTTCTTATTTCAAACATAAGAATAGTAATATATATGTATACTATACCGTTGGAAAGGAAAAGGTTTTATTAAAAATATCATATCTTAATTACAAAGCTGTAACACGTAATGCAGAAAGATAAAAAAGCCATAAACGTTTGTGATTATTTAATGTAATAATTTATATTGTTAGATTTTTTACTTTGTTGTTTCCATCAAAACTAAATTTAATTCCTTAACTTTTTTTTTTAATTCAAACCTTATTTAAAATTTCTTATTTCAATTTTCGCAACCGAGGTATGCGAACGTCATGTGATTCGCAACCAAGATTTTTGTAATTATATTTTAAAAACAAGTATATCTGTTTCTAAAAGACACACTATATTATAATTTTGAAGTTCCAAACGCCTATTATTATCTCTGACGACCTTTCATCTGGCTGACACCATCACTATCACCGTATCTCCACTCTAGATATCTTTGTTTGCCCTCCATCTGTTCAACCTTTCCCATATCTGTATCTTACTGGCTTTAGCTTTCAATGCTTAGTATTCCGATATCCATTCCAAATAGTTTACTCCTTATAACTAACTGTCGTTTTATTCCGTTTCTTGATCACATCTAGGTATTAACAGCCCTGAAGAATTTTAATTCGCTGATATTTTTATTGGCGGTATAGCGTGGTCAAGTGAATAGAGCACTATCATACTTTTTTTCGGATCCAGGGTTCGAAATCCAAATTTTTCAGAATTATTAATTGTGCCTGTAATTATTAATTTACTAGAAATCTTACATTTTCTTACAATTTTTATTTAATTTTACGTCATTCTCAAAGGTTAAAAAATCTGGTTAGCGCAACACACGACTTTTACTTATCTTCGTTGTTAAAATTAATTTAAGAATTTTTAAATATATTTAGGGATGAAAATAAATTTTAATGAATTAATTACATTACGTTGTTTCAATAGAGGCGTGTGTTTTTATTAAATTATTTTATAATTTTATTATAAATTATGTATTATATCATTATCTAAAACACTCAGTTAGTTATATGGGCTTTTCATCACTATCCAACAACTTTGTGTATAAAATAATCTTTTTCCTAAAATATTTAGCTTCCCAAGGGTATATGATGCATCTATATTACTGTTTGTATGCTTAAAAACACAACAAAATTATTTAAAAAAATAGTTTTGCTCTCTTCTTCTTTAGTTGTATGTCGAGTTCGTTCAACTTTATATATATATATATATATATATATATATATATATATATATATATATAAATAATTTTTAATATATATAATTATAATTTCTAATATATATAATTTTTATTCATACTTTACTGAATTTTACAACTGTATTGACATAAATACAATAAGTAAAACTGTTGAATTAGAATAAAGGGCGTGAAAGGCTTGTAAAGAAACTACCCAGCGGTAGAACATCGATGTTTATTTAAGTAAGTAGATCCCGAGGCCATCTTCTTTTCAATCGCCTCGGAGGGTTGTCAGGAATAGGCGAGGTTGATAGGATGCGGACAAGAGGGTTTATATGGGCTGGGAGTTTGGAATCAAAAGTATATCTGGTACGAGAAAGGTCTGCAACAAATGGGATATTAAGGTCGTTATGAATGATTTATTTGTGACGAAATAAGGAGCATTTAGGATTTTGGAAGGATTTTGTATTGTAAGGATTGAATGAAAGAGGAATTAGATGGCTTAGTAGAGCCCCAAAGCCCGATTCCATATGTCCAGATGGGTCTGATGACGGTAACATAAATGAGCATTTTGTAATGAATCGAAAGTTTAGAACGTTTGTAGAGTAAGTGTTGTAGTAATCGGTATCTACGGGCAGTTTCTTGTCGTTTTAGTCTCGTGTGAGGATTCCATGTAAGACATTTGTCAAGATGGAGTCCTAGGTATCGAATTTGTTCAACAGGTATGAGTGGGGTATTATTAAAGGATACAGTGGGGCAGGAGGTCATCGGTTTGCGACGAAGGGTAAAGGTAATTTGGTGGAATTTATTAGGATTTATTTTAATCCTCCAGTTCTGACATCATTCCTTAATGGCTGTGATGTGTGACTGAAGACTTTGGGATGCAGCTGTTGTTTGATCATTATGGACGGATAAAGCACAAGTGTCATCCGCGTAAGTTGTGAGGACAGTGCCAGGATGGAGTGGAATTTCAGCTGTATATACCGTATAAAGGATGGGGACCTAAAATACTACCCTGAGGTACACCTGCAGACTGAGAAAATGTGGAAGAATAGGAAAGATTATGATTTACTTTGAAGGTTTTATCAGTAAGGTAGGAACGGATTATCAGGAAGTATGTAGCGGGAAGGAATTGATGGAGTTTATAAAGGAGTCCTGGGTGCCAGACTCGGTCAAACGCTTGTTCCGCGTCGAGAAAAGCACCCGTGCAACTTATATAGTTACTCGGTTTTTATCAATGTTAACAATAAGAAATTGTTAATGTTTTCGAATCTACAATATTGAAGGTACTTTGAAAGAAGAAAGTTTAAACTATCAAGCCCTGTTATACTATTTCAATCGGAATAAAATCATATTATAGCCCATTAAATTTCACATCGATATTGGGAGTTTAATAAAAATCGTTAGAACCGTTTTTGAGAAAATTGTAAAAAGGTACGAAATGCATGGTTGCTGTAACATCTCAGGCACAAAAGTTATTCAAAGTTGAAATTTCTAATTCGTACGACTTTTCTTTTTTGCACTGCACTTACTTACCCCATACAGACGGACAGACACACAGACCTTTTTTTGGGACTTGGTCATTAGGAATCGTGTATCGTGTATTTAAAAAACTAGAATTAAGGAATTTCACGATCATAATACTTTCCCTTGCTATATATTTCATATATAGGTTAGTGAAAGTAAAATAAATGATTTCTTAAAATCGTTTTTAGTTCTACCACCTAATTTCTTCCCTCAGTGCTAATATGGTATTCCAAATCTTTATTATGATTACAAATTATATAATAAAGATATTGTTAATAAAGATCGGTCTCTCATTTATGTATATTTATATGCATTTTACTTTTCATTATATAGTTTTTTATTATTAATACAAATTATATTTCACAATTATATTGATGCAGACGGTAGTCCTTGACGCACAAGTGCTACCCGAGCCCATATTGGATTTCTTATCAGTTCTGATAGTGAGGCATTGATCGATAACCGCTTCTCATTATTTAAAATTGGGTTGAAAATAAAATGATGACTACGTAAGGTTCTCTAAGGCTCGGGTTAGCCCAGTAAATAGGGCACTATGCTGGTGATTTCAATACCAGTGGTTCGAACCCGGTTGTGACCCTCCTGGGACTCAGCTTCTAGAAGTGAATAAAATGAAACATGAGATCATCTTCTTGTAACCGATCCACGAAGGGAGATAAGAAAAAGAAAAATGTTTTCTCACGCTGATAAAATATTTCTAAAAACGAGATAAGAATAGTAATATAGATTTATAGTATATGGTTGAAGAGATAGAGTTTTAAAAATTATCGGTACGAAGCCTACATATTGGGTTGTGAAGTATTGGGTTGTTTCACATGAAATGTCCGTTTTTATAGTTTCTGAAATACACAAAGGATTTTGCAGGTCTCTGTTGTTTTCTTTCGAATGTTTACATATTTAAAGTAAACAGTTACTAATCCTCTACATTTATATTCAAAACATTAGCTTACCAATCAATTACCCACTATTCGGTATACCTCCAAATATGTTTGGGAAAAGGAGTGTTAATGAACGGACCATTCGCCGTTGGTTTGCTATGTTTTCAGCTGGGGATACCGACTTGGAAAACTTGCCCCGAGGAAGACCTCCGTCCGTAATAGACAACGATGTCCTAAAACATACAGTAGAAGGAAACTCCTACCAAACAGTTAAAGGACTCTCAGCACAACTAAATGCAAGTGCATATACCGTTTCCAGACATTTAAAGTGTATTAGGAAAGTGAAAAATCTCGATACATGGGTACCTCCTGATCTCACTGAACGGCAGCAAGACCCCATGTTTCGAAACATACCGTGCAAAAATTGAAAGAACTGGGCTACGAAGTTCTTCCGCACCCACCATATTCTCCCGACTTGTCTCCAACAGATTACCACCTGTTCAGGAATATAGACAACTTCTTCAAAGGAAAACTTTTTGAAAATGATGATCAAGTGAAAAGTGCGTTTTCAGATTTTGTTTCACTTCAAAGCTTCAGAGTTTTTCAGTTCGGGGATAAAAAAGTTGGTGTCACGTTGGGAAAAATGTGTAGAAAAAGAAGGTAAATAGTTCGAATAAAATTATCTTGTTTTCATATCGTATTTTTAATAAACATCCTTTACCTTGAAAATTTTATGTGACAAAACCCAATACTATGAAAATCAATAAATTAATCAAAGAAAAAGGTCTATCACTGCTGCTGATTTCAAAACGATGTATCTCTGCTTGTTCTAAACCTCTATACGAAATAGCACTTGTATTCATTTGATATATCATTAAGTAGTATATGTTAAAATTCTTGAGGAGCACAAACGGATAATAAATAAGAAATTAAAAGGTGCTTCAAATTAGTCACCTTCGTGATCTCCGAATGGTCTAATCGAATAAGTAATAATAATAATATATTAGCATTGATAAAAAACGGCTAAATGTACAAATTTAACGAATTTAATAACTAAATAAATGAGAAAATTAAAGGTACTTTAGAGAAAGGAAATTTAAAATATCGGCATTTAAGCCCTGTCAGAGCATTTTATTCCGAATGAAACCGAAAAAAAGGTGAAAAATGCATGGTATAAAGTGGCTCTTCTGGTAAGCTCATTTTGATGAAAAAGTTTTTGTAACGTCTCGTGCGTATATTTGTCTTAAATATGAAATTTCAGTTTCATAGGACCTATCGTTTCCGCCCGGGAGTTACCACACACACACACACCTTTTTGCAGGACTTGGTTATTTGGACTCAGGGGACCCTAAAATGTGTATTTCTGTTGAAAACTGTAATTAGAAAATTTTCACGATCGCAATACTTTCCCTATATATTGTTAGTGAAAGTAAAAGCAAAAATATTTTAAATTTTTTTTTTTTTTTTTTTTTTTTTTTTTTTTTTTTTTTTTTTTTTTTTTTTTTTTTTTTTTGTAGATAATAATATACTAGATTATTTAATTTCATGTGACACAACCCAATATGTTCGTAACATTTTCAATATTTCAATTTAATCCTCTCTCTGTTTATAAAATTATGTTTACTTGGTCAATAGTATTTACATATTCTAAAGAAGGGTTAGTTATGGTGTTTTATATCATCAGCTTTAATCGAGATTCGATAAGGGAGATCTAATGCAGTAGAGATAGTCAGTTGAGTATGTTCCTATCTCTAAGCAAAAGTTACAATATAACAGTCGCAGGAGATTATCCGATAACCACAAGTTAAAGATAGGTCCTTATAGATGTGTTTTTAGTCCTGTGAATTGATGATGGTAAACTCTTGGGTTCTAATTCTATAATTTATAGAGCGGACAAGAGATATTCCCTCCCGCCGATAAATATGCATTTTAGTTTGTAATAATCCCTTAAAGCCCGGGCCCCATGTGCTAAAGTTAGCACTTGCCATTCCTACTTAGTCCGCCTCCCTCGGCCATGTTTTAATTAAACGGAAAGTCTGCTCCCATCTCCCTCTGCTTTTTTGTCCCTTTTCATTAAGTCCCGAGCCGGTTGCGGTTATTGTCGTAAAATATATTTCCTCCCGCGACTCGGTTTTTAACAAGATTCCCCTTCGATTGCCCTCACACATTACAATTACCAAGAGTGGAATTGTGTACCAGTGCCGCATCTGAGGCTGGGGAAAAAGTATCGGGGCATTAGTTATCTGACGGTGGCTTTTTAAAAAACAGATGTAGAGTAGCTTGTTTTTTTTTTTTTTTCTTTCCATAATTTTTCCCATTTTACTCTCTCTCTTTATAACGGGGTATATTTTTTAATTTAAAAAAGTAAGTCTGATAATTGAGACGTTGATTTCCAAAAGGTACTAAAGGACATTTTTCACGATATTGATTTTTTTGCATATTTGTATTATCATCATTTAGTTTTATCTAAATATTCTATGTGATTTTATATTACAGAACTCCCAAGTCCTTTAAGAACCCGATTTAGAAATGCGGCCATTTTTCTAAAACTACTAATTACGCCTTTCTATTTGTTCGAAATCATTCTAAAATAATTCATTTCATAACTTTAATATAATGTTATTATTATTTTAAAAAAAAAATTCTATATTTTAATGCAAAAAGACCGAAATTAGCTAGTTTAATAATATAGTAATGAGAGATTTTCGCGCTTCCTGTAAAATTTCCTAGAATGGATATAGTACCTTTTGGAAATCAACGTCTCAATTCTCGATTTTACATCAAAAGGCTTTTAATTAATTAATAATATTAGCCTTAGCGTACCTAAAGGTCCAATTCTAATACCAATTTTTGCTTAACCTATGACTTTCTGCCCTACAGTATCCTTTAATCGCACTTATTTAAATCCTGTTGGACTGATCCGATATCTAGGACTCAATCTTGAAAAACGCCTAACTTAGAATCATGCTCACAAGACTAAAACGACAACACACTGCTCCCCGACAAATGGTCAAATCTTCCTCTTAATTACAAAAGACTCATCTACATGACTATCATAAGACCAATCTGGACTTACGGAGTAGAGATATGGGGCTATTCTAAACTATCTTAATAAAAACCAAAGATTTTTCTCAAATATTTTACTTTAAGGTAATTTAAAATTATTTCCCAATAACATCACGCGGACACTGTCTGCGGACCATCAGGGGTGTGTAGGCCATTTTTGGGGAACCACTTCCTTAGAGGATGATAATAATATAATTCCCCTCTATCCCCGGATTTTTCAAATGGAGTAAAAAAACCTTCGTTTGTACCTTCCTTAAAACTATAAAAAAAATAAAAAAATAATAATAATAAGCCGATCCACTGTTTCTGTGCCTTAACCTAATCGATAACTATACACATGGCTCATACTTCTCGAAGGTGACAATCAGAATCGATAATTATCATAGGGATGGCTTCATGTTTAGTTTTTTATATGATTAATTTTCTGTGTTTATTTTACATCCACTGTTATAGATACCCACATTAAACGTTAAATATATATATATATATATATATATATATATATATATATATATATATATATATATATATATATATATAAATAATAGCGGATATCTTTAGGGAATTACTGTCACTTCAGAGTTACTGTTGGAAATTTCTTTTTTACTTTCACTTACTATATATAGTAAGGGAAAGTATTGAGATCGTGAAAATTTTCGAATTCCAGTTTTCAACGGAAATACACGTTTTAGAGTCCCCTGAGTCCAAGTCAATAACAATAACCAAGTCCCGCAAAAAGATCTGTGTGTGGTAACTCCCGGGCGGAAACGTTAAGTCTTATGAAACTGAAATTTCGTATTTAAGACAAATATACGCCCGAGACGTTACAAAACCTTTTTCATCAAAATGGGCTTACCAGAAGAGCCACTTTATACCATGCATTTTGCACCTTTTTACGATTTTCTCGAAAACGATTCAGACGATTTTGATTAAACTCGCTATATCGATGTAAAATTTAACGGGCTTTAATATCATTTAGGTTTCATTTGGATTGGTCTGACAGGGTTTAAATGCCGATATTTTAAATTTTCTTTCTCTAAAGTATCTTTAATTTTGTGGATGTAATTAGTTGACCGTTGGGAATTACTGGAAGGGATTAGTCCGGGTGGCGGTCCTTAAATGAAACAACTAAATAGTTGAAACTATTTATTGTTTGCCAACGTTTCTGTGCCTAACGTTCCAATACCTTTAATTTCGTTAATTCTATAAAAATAACTATATTATCTTGTTACCACTTAATATGTAAGTTGTGCGGATTCGAAAAAACAAATAAAGAAGAAAACTGAAAAAATATTTTTTTAATGCAATTTTTTTGTTTTTGAACATAAGAACAGTAATATACATTATGATGTACCGTTGGAAAGATAAAGATTTTAGAAAACATATTATCTCATACACTAGCTTTTAAAAGTTAATAAAGAGTGATGAAAAGCCGATAAAACTAAGTGATTATTTTTGATAATAATATAATAGATTTTTTAATAAAACGCATGTTTCTATAGAAATTCAATTTAATTCAATTTTTAATAGGTTCACTCATTTTTATCTCTTACTGTATTTGAAAATTCTTTAATCGATCTTTAAAAATGGAGGTTTTTTTTTCTAATCTACAGAATTAAAGGTACTTTAGAGGAAGAAAAATTAAAATATCGGCATTTATGCCCCGTCAGGCTTATTCAGTCAGAAGAAAATCTACAAAGTATTAAAGCCTATTAAATTTTACATCTAAAAATTGTCAAAATGCATAGTATAAAGTAGCTCCTCTGGATCGCTGAGTTTTGTGAAAAAGTTATGTTACATCTGGGATGTATAGTTGTCTATAATACAATTTCGTACGACTTTTCGTTTTGTTTATTTTTTCTAACGAGCTAATAACTCATTATACAGACATACATTAAACTATTAAACCATCGACGCTTCGGCCTACCTTTCGGACGCCTACCAGTCGGTTCAGCGAATACCAACTTTCTCGGAATCCGTTCCTCACTAAGCCCTACAACATTACGCGCCCATTTGAGTCTCCGCGATGCTATCAACTCAATTATATTCACAGGGTACAAACTCCGCAATTCCGCGTTGTGCAACCTTCTAAACTCCCCAGTGGCCTCATCTCTCTTTGGACCAAATATTTTAGGCAGTACCTTATTCTCGAAATGAAATATATAGTAACCGAAAGAAATTAAGATTTAAAAAAAAAAAATAGTTGTCAATAATATGGTGAATTATGCGATGTTAAATGCTTGTTTTGAAACACGCTTGTGTTTCAATTTAATCCAACCATGACGATTTAGTAGAAATTGATTATATTTATTATTAAAATATTTGAAATACTTTTATTTCCTATAGGATGTGACTAATGCATAGTTGGGCTGGGCTGTATAATGCTATCTCAGAATAAGCAGTTTTATCGCAATAAAATCCCTCATAATAAAAATCGGCTAGCTTCAATTATTGTAAATTCTTCCTGATAAACCTTAAAAGCTTCTGGAAATAGGTTGCCATTGTCATATAAAGTAGTTCTGAAGGAGGATAATAAAATGTAGTAAGGGAAATGTATTGCCATCGTGAAAATATTTCAATCCGAGTTCTCAGTACAAATTTACATAGTTCATTTTATTCTGAAGTATTTATTCTATTTTATTCAGCCCTGGGTCGACCCTAGGGTAGGGAAATCAGACACTGTAAAGTAGCTTCACAGGTGACACTGCTTAAAAGAACGTTTTTGGAGGTTGGTCGTTATTTTGTACTTATTATTCTATCCTAGGTACAGTGCTAATACGTACTTAACCTTATGCAGACTGTTAATAGTTTAAAAATAGGATTTAATATGCGATACAAATATAAAATTTAAAAACATAAATAACGACTATAATTATATATTAAGGAGTAGGCATTACCTGTGGTGTAGTTGCTAGCATAACAATTACCAAGGTCGCGGATCGGAACTCGGCTTGTGGCCCTAGGATTTATAATAATAATGAGTACAGGCCTACCGAACCAGAAGGTTCGATGCCGATACCACCAGATACTGTCTACACAGACTCGTCCAATGATCATCGTTCACGCCCAAGCTCCCGAGATCAGCCTTAACGCAATCCTCCCATCGACGCTTCGGCCTACCTTTTGGACGCCTACCAGTCGATTCAGCGAGTACCAACTTTCTCGGAAGTCGTTCCTCACCGAGCCCAACAACTTTACTCAATTTGAGCCTCCGCAATGCCATCAATTCGATTATATTCACAGGGTACAAGCTCCACAATTCCGCTTTGTGCAACCTTCTAAACTCCCTAGTGGCCTCATCTCTCTTTGGACCAAATGTTTTACGCAGTACCTTATTTTCGAAGACTTTAAGCCTTTATTCATCCTTCAAAGTAAGCGGCCACGTTTCACATCCGTAAAGGACCGTCGGAAGAATACTAGTTTTATAAATTCTAACCTTTACACTTTTAGATAGAAGCCGCAAGCTAAGTAATTTAGCAACTGAATAATAACACGCATTTCCCGCCTTTAACCGTGATTTTATTTCCTTCTGGATTTCATTTTTTCTTGTTATAATTGAACCTAAATACTTGAATTTCTCTACATGTTCAAAAGTATGCCCTGAAATATCAACATCACCAAGATCGCCCCCGTTTCTGCTACTAATCATATGAACAGAATAGAATAGTAAAAAAAATATTTTTGGACATATGGGAATTATTTGGAACAGCAAAAACATGCTTTTTTTTTTTTTTTTGTATTTTTTAACATAAAACCAGTAATATAGATGTATAATACACCGATGGAAAGCTAAAAATAGTATCTGATACAAAAATTGTAAAAGTTAAGGGAGAGTGACAAAAAGCCGATAAAACTATTCGATTATTGTAGATAATAATATAATAAATTATTTAATAAAACACATGTTTCTATTGATATTATAGATAAGTAATTCTTTAAAAATTTATTTTCATCTTATTTAATTTCATCTTGTTATCATTGAACCTAAATACTTGAATTTCTCTACTTGTTCAAAAGTATGCCCTGATACATCAATATCACCAAGATCGACAACGTTTCTACTACTAATCATATATTTCGTCTTATCGGTATTTATTCGAGACCTATTTGTTTACCGGTTTTTATTAACACACTTGTATTTAGTTGTATGGTTTCCGTGTCTTCACCTAGCAGTACTAAATCATCGGCATACCTTAAAACCGGAATCCTGTCACCCATATTTAAACCTTTCTCGGTACACATCACCTTTTCTATGACATATTCTAAAGCTATATTAAACAAAACAGGTGAAAGGATGTTACCCTGTTTCAAATCCGATCGCACCTCAAATCTCTCGGAGATACTAACTTCATGGTATGTTTCCGACAAACACATCTCTACTAGATTTACTAACTTTTTAGGTATTCCCTGTTCAATTATAATGTTATACAGCTTCTGACGGTCTATGGAATCATAAGCCTTTTTAAAATCGATATGAAGTTGATGAACTAGACCGTTGTACTCCAATTTTTTCTCTAATATTTGACGTAAGAAAAACATTTGATTAGTAGTCGAGAGCGATTCCGCCTAAAACCACATTAATAGTCTCCGATAATGTTTAATGATAACGTACTGGGCCTAGGATTTATACTCCTTGATTATGCCGTCATTCAGATGGTACGTAAAATGGTAGTCCTAAACCGGTGCGATTCAAGGTGTTGGTAAAGGATCCCTTAGTAACCCTATCCTAATTAAATCATGATATGCAAAATTTAGACCTCCCTCCATAATATCATCTGATTAACAACAGTAGCATAAAAATGTGACTTTGAATGAAAAATGAAAAAAACAAGTAGAAATATGTTCTTAAACAAAGACCGTTTATGGGTTAAGCAGATACTGGTTAAATACGCATTTGGTCCTCTAGAGTCCAAATAACTAAGTGCCACGAAATTTTCCATGTGTGTGTGCGTGTGTATCAGTGTCTGGCACCAAATTTTTTTATTATTATTATTATTTTTTTTTATTGAGAAATATTACAATTTGTTGCATAATGAACAGTAGTAATAGTGATGTAGTACACATTCATACAATATGACAGAAAATAATGATGAATTCAATTACATAAAATCGGAAATAAATAAATTCAAATATATACAAGAAAATAACAATTAATAAAAACAAAAAAAACAACAACAAACAAATCAAAACAACAACCTGTAGTAGAGATAAATACAAGTTGGGAAATAAATAAAAAATCATACAAGTAAACTTAACTATATACAATATATACAATCTGCTAAAGGGACCCTAGGCTGGGCTGCTCCCTCCACAAGTGGGGACAATCCCTTGTCGAAGACTGGTGTAAGGCTTGGCGAATTAAGGTGAACGAAAGCAAATGTACACACGTCACCTTCACCCTTCGACGTAAATCCTGTCCAACACTTAAATTCAATTCCATACTGCTTCCTTCCTCAGACACAGTCCGGTACCTTGGCTTTTTACTAGACAAAAGACTGACGCGGAACCCACATACAAGACTTAAAAGGATAGAACTCAACCGCAGAATAGGCCGGTTATACAAACTACTAAACAAAATCTCATCTTACAGTCGACAACAAATTACTAATATATAAGACAGTACTGAAAGCTATATGGGCACCAAAATTAGTAAACAAAATAAATTTCATATGTAAGGCAACTATTCACATAGTGGACAGACGCTCAAACCTTCCACTCAACAACAAAGCTTTAGGGCTCTACTTAACCATTAAATTCTTCCCTTATTCAATCCTTACAATCCAAATTTTTTCGAAAACTCCATAACGCTCCTTACTTTGTCACAAATAAGCTCATCCATAATGACCTTAATGTTTCATTTGTTACTAATTTAGCCCGAAACAGGTATCATTCCTTCCATGACAAACTCCACTCAAACTCTATCCCACTAGTTTCAATCTTTGCTTCCTCTTCCATTCCTGACAATCCTCCGAGCCGTCTGAAAATAAGATGGCCTCGAGATATTCTAGCTTAGATTACCTATTAGAGTGCTGCCGTATACGGACAGTATCTCTTCATGTCTTTTTCATTTGTTTTATCTAACAGTTAATTTAATAGATGTATTAAAAAATACAGTTATAAATATCAATAAATAAATAATGGAACTATACGCCGAAGATGTTCAATGGATCAAAATGGACGGCCTAGAAGAACCACTTTATGACATCCATTTTTTTTTTTTTTTTTACGACTTTCACAAAAACGGGTCTTACGATTTTCTTTAAACTCGCTATATCAACGTACTATTTAATAGGCTTTAGTATTATGTAGGTTTTATTGTGATTAAAATAAATAAGCCTGGCAGGGCTTTAACGACAATATTATAAATGTCTTCCTCCAAAGTACCTTAATTTTGTATATTCCATAAAAACAATCATATCAGCTTGTTAGTATTAGGTGGAAATAACCGGAGTTAGTCGTGTTAATTTTTTTTTTAATTTTGCCGACGTTTTGGATCAAGCAATGTTAGCCATCATCATTGCATCTGTGAGCCATGTCAAGCATAAACTGTTTGGCATGGCTAGTTTAGACCCGTGACCTTGGGCATAGAAGGCTACTACACACAGGTGACCCCATATTTCTATAATTTTATTAGCTTGTAAAACCGAAAACTGCTCAAGAATATATAAGTTTCAATCTTTCTCAATCTCCCGACGATCCGATCCTCCTGACGACAGATAGCGCTGCGGACGACCCCACCACCTCCCAATATCGGAACCTTGACCCTTCTACCCCAGGGCCCCGATGTACAAACATTCCCTCCATAACGGCTGATGAAGTAGCGTCCTAATATCCGGGCGAAGAGGCTGCGAACTTCCTCCTTCCCACTATCGGCCACTGCCTCCGATAATGGCGGGACTGTTTTCCGGAAATGGGAAAGTGGCGGGAGGATAGCCGGAAGGGAGGCCGTGGTTTCCGGTCGGGCGGAATCACCTTCTCCAGTCGAGAGGGTCGCTCCCAGCACCCCGGCATATCATCAATTGCCTTCATCCTTCAAGATTTCGTTTATCTCTAAGATCTACCATTTGTTACTCTCACTTACATATGTATATGAATTTATTTATTTTCTGTTTTATGTAATTTGATTGTACCATTATTTTCTGTATATATTGTATGGATGTGGTCTCATATCCCTATTACTACATCCCATTTTACTCTCTCCCTTTATAACAGCTTATATTTTTTAATTTAAAAAATTAAGTCCGATTATTCTCAATTTTACATCAAAAAACTTTTAATTAATTAATAATAATAGCCTTAGTGTACCTAAAGGTCCGATTCTAATACCAATCTTTGCTTAACCTACGACTTCCTGGCCTACAATATCCTTTAATCGCACTCATCTTGTCCTTGTTGAATAGATCCAATACCTAGAACTCAATCTTGACAAACGCCTAACTTAGATTCATGCTCACAAGACTAAAACGACAACAAACGATCAAACCTTCCTCTGAACTACAAAAGGCTCATCTACATGACTATCATAAGACCAATCCGGACTTACGGAATAGATCTATTGGGCTATACTAAACTATCTTATTAAAAACCGTTGTAAATATCAATAAATATATAATAAAAAGAAATAAGGGAACTATACGCCGAATATGTCTCAGCAACTTTTTCATCAATTGTAATATATCTCAATAAATAAATATTAAAAAAAAAAACTACGTATAAATTAAAGTAGTGGTCCTTGTGGGTGCCAAAGAGGTGAGAAAGGGAAGAGTATGGAGCGAGGAACAGAGAAGAGTCCAGTCTGAGCGACTGAAGAAGAGGTGGGAATAGAGAAAAAGAGTGGAATGTGTGGGAGAAAATGATATTTGCGTGGACTTAAAGGCCGTTTCTCGTAAAAAAAAAAAAAAACAATAATAATTTAAGTATTGCGATCGTGAAAATTTTCGAATTTTATTTTTCACTGGAAATACACACTTTTTAGGTTCTCTTTAATCCAAATGATCATAGCCTGAAAAAAAAAAACACCGGAAAATTAACCATTTCATTTTAAATAACAAAAAGTTGAACGATTTTTTTTTTATAAAGTAACTAACAAACAAAAAATATTGTTTTAAAAAAATAGTAATGTAAATGAGAGATAAATATCATTTGGAAAGCTAAATATTTTATGAGAAAAAGAACAGAGAAGAGTCCAGTCTGAGCGACTGAAGAAGAGGTGGGAATAGAGAAAAAGAGTGGAATGTGTGGGAGAAAATGATATTTGCGTGGACTTAAAGGCCGTTTCTCGTACAAAAAAGTGTATTGTTTGTTATTTAGATGGAATCGGACGACGGATTTCAATATATTTAAACCATTTAAATGTACTTTAACATTTTTTGGCTATAAACGACTCAAATGTTGTTGCAAACATAGAAAGATGTCATTATATTGCTTGATAAACGTTATGCCGGAGTCTGAGGCAATTATGAAGGTAATACAGAGCGTGGGGTTGAAGATATCTGCCTCAAAGAGGTTGAGGTTTAGCGGGAGTCCTCGCGGTACGCCTGCTTCTATCTTCTCTATTTCATTGTCTCAACCGGAGTCGGTAAGGTTAATCATATCGCGACATCTGAGCGGGTTTGTCTCGAAGTGGTAGTTGTTAAAAAAAAAAAAAAAATAACCATAATTTTTAAACAATGATACAAGAAATGATAATCTGGTATAAGGTTCCTAAAGAATAAGACATGAAAAAAGAACGCAGAAAATTATTAAGCGATGATTTATTTATTTCGAAATAACTATATTAGGGTATAACAGTCTATATAGCTGTTTACAGGTAAACAATAATAAATGAAAAGCAATAAATAATTCGAATGATTCCAGAACACTTTATCTTGACTATTTCTTAACCAGTTCCAATTATTTTTTTGTTGTGTAAGGAATTAACTTCTCTATCAAAAAGCAATAGCGAATTCTCAACTCCTTTATTTTAAACAAAAAAAAATTATCTGTTTACTATAAATTAAATGTATAGTTACACTCTTCCAGATATAATATTTTATATATGTGGCAGTCGTGAATAAGTGGTTAAGTCCAAATCTTTCATTTTACAGGTGAGCGGCTTAAACTTTTACGTAATACCCAAAATAGAGTTATAACAAACAGCTTTCTATCCACCTGAAATTTTTTCCACCAAGAAATTTCTTTAATCAATTTAACTCGACGTGGGAGACGGTCTGAGGGAGCGATACCTGGAGTTAACTCATTTTTGAAATAGCTCGAGTTATCCAGTTTTTCACGACCTCTGTTCAAAAGGGACTAGCGGAATATTGTTAAAGGACACTGTAGGACAGGATGTCGTAGGTTTACGACGAAGGAAAAAAATAATGGAATTGAATTTCTAAAGGCAAATGTATTTTATTAAATATTTTTTTATATTATTACCTGCTACAATCACTTAGTTTTATCGGCTTATCACCACTCTCTATTACCTATTAAAATTTTGTGTATAAGATAATATTTTTTCGAAAATATATAAATAGCTTGCAAACAGTATATTATATACGTATGTTACTGTTGTTATGTTCAAAATATTTTATACTTTAGTTGGATACCGAATTCGTGCAACTTATATATTTATCCATGCTAGAATGTGGTTAGTATTTTCAAATCTTCCAAATTAATGGTACTTGAGAGGAAGAGAATTTAAAAAAATCGACATTTGAGCCCTGTCAGACTATTTCAATCGGAATGAAACTGGTATGATATTAAAGCTCGTGAAATTTTACATCGATATAGTGAGTTTAATCAAAATCGTTAGAACCGTTTTCGAGAATATCGTAAAAAGGAACGATATGCATGATATAAAGTGGCTCTTCTTGTAAACTCATTTTGATGAAAAAGATTTTATAACATCTCGGGCGTATATTTGTCTTTATTTAAATCATTTTATTGTTATTTACAACTGTATTAACAAAAATACATCAAATAGATGTGATGGTTATATAATACAATGACATAACATACACGTAGAGAAGCTTCCCATTGGAAGCACTCTAAAAATATTCTAAACTAGAATTTTTTATTGAATTACATCACTTTTAATCGGCTGCCATTTAAAAAATAACCAGCTGATATCAACGATTAGGTGTTAAGATCTTCGTTGTATGCTCTTGTATTTTTGTGGGGAATTTCAAAATAATTGGTCCAGTTGTTTTGGAGAAATGCCTAGGATGGCGGACAAACAATTTTTTTTTTTTATTCGTTATTCGGATTCTATATGTATTGAAACGTAAAATTTTGAGGAAGGGTGTAATTTTTTCATGTTTGGCAATCACAAAATTTTATTATTGGAAATAACAAACCGAAAATTGTGTTTACAAAAGTGGAAATTTCGTGTTACAAAAATTTAATTAACTCAGATTAAAAATAAGTGTTATTAATAGTAATACTGTCATAAATAAAGTTCCTATGAACCCCGATATATATACAGTAAATAATACATCAGTCATGTAAAAAAAAAAAAATATTAATAATAAGTAGACATACAGTAATTAAATAGATTATATATATATAGGTATATAGATAAGGTGGAGGAGATACGAGACCGGACACAGCTAATTGAGGATGGAGTTATTAACTGCCTTGTTAGGCCGCACTGCTTCTCTTCCACCTGCTAGCGCCTAGCTCTGTGATTTATATACATTTATATATACATATATACACGATTACGTATTCAGTATTTGTTAAGTGATAAATTAGGATTCAGCTGTAGTGTAGTGGCTTGCACCAACCACCTTTTTCCCTAGGTACCGCGTACAAACACAAGGGTAAACGAAATGACCATAGGATTTTCTTAACAGAGTGAAAAATCCTTGATTATGCCGTATTTCATGGGAAAAGTAAATTGGTGGTCCCAAGCCTATGCGATGTCAGATACTCGTAAATATCGCTATCCTAATTAAACCTGGGTAAACAACATTTGCATTTATTCATAAAATGATAAATCAATGTTATATCTTAATTATAAGTTGAATGCAAGAAAAATTCTAATACAAAGAAAATAAAACCGAAGATTTGCTTTATTTCGGAGCGATTCTCGCCAAAAAACATCGGATATCTTATTTTATTCAGCACACCTATGGCGCATATTGCACATAAATTTCTTTCTGTTTGCTTTTTAAAACCTATTGTAATTACGTAATTAATTATAATCATTTACAGTCTTTTTTTAGTAATTTACATTAAAATTAACATTTTTTTAAAAATTATTTATTGATATTTACAACTGTATTGTACAACACGTCCGGTAAATAGGCTAAAAGAAAATAGACATGTAGAGAAGCTACCCATCAGTAGCACTCTAAAAATATTTTAAACTAGAAGGTCTCGAGGCCATCTTCTTTTCAGACGCTTCGGAGGTGTATCAGGAATTGGAGTGGAAGAAAGGATTGAAACTAGTGGGTTAGAGTGGGAGTGAAGTTTGTCATGGAAGGAGTGATACCTGGTTCGGGGCAAATCAGCAACATAAGGAATATTAAAGTCTTTATGGATAAGCTTTTTCGTGACAAAATAAGGAGTGTTGAGGATTTTTCGAAGGATTTTGGATTGTAACGATCGAAGACGGGAAGAATTCGGTGGTTTAGTGGAGCCCTCCGTAAGTCCAGATAGGTCATATGATGGTCATGTAGATGAGCCTTTTGTAGTTAAGTGCAAGGTTAGAGCGTCTGTCCAGTAAGTGTTGGAGTAGCCGAAAGCGGAGGGCAGTTTCTTGTCGTTTCAGTCTAGTGTGCGAATTCCATGTTAAACATTTGTCAAGTATATCGAATTTAGATATCCTATATAATCTACCTAGATATCGAATCTGTTCAATTGGAACAAGCGAAATATTATTAGAGGATACTGTAGGGCAGGATGTCACAAAAATTAACATTGAAATATTTCTTTTATAAATCCTATTTTATTTAACTACCAGAAAATAAATAAATAAAAAACTTATAAAGGTATATAATTAACATTTATTAAACTTTTTTAAAGTAATCTACCTCAATATTTTTCTTTAAACGATTTATTATTTTTAAAAGGAGATATTTACTTTTGACATGCATAAAGTTAACGGTGTCATTAAAAAGTACGACTCAGGACTAAATTTATTCAGACTCAAATTGAATAAAATTGAAATAGAATGTTGAGTTGAGAGAGAACAACATCCCAATACGGGGAAAGGCTTCGATCTCATTTATTGTCGACTTTTATTAAACCGTTTCTATATTTACATATTTTCATATTCCAGCAGTTTAAAATCGTCGCGTGTTAGGGAGATAACTTATTTATTTAATCGGTCGATGTTCATATTACGTACGAATATGTAAGTAATATACATATACATATATATATATATATATATATATATATAATATATATATATAATTTATATAAATTAGATAAATATATATATATAATTTATATAAATTAGATAAATAAAAGATTAATATTTTATGTCAGATATCAATTTTAATTACACAATGTTACAATTAGATACCAGCATTAAGTAGCCACATCCAAATTATTTAATAACATCGTTGTATCTTTTAAACATAACCGTTGTAATTCATCATAACTCCTTTGCAACTCATTACTCTTTGCAAGTCATTCAAAAAAGTACTTATAATTTTTCTGGAAACGTTAGTAATATGCACTTTATTATAACTGGAAACTATAATGTGAACGTATATTTTATAAATTAGAACGCATAGAAACAATCAACACACACTTATATTTGAATTAATAATCACATATGTGAAGACATGGGAAGGTTACTTACTGGGAACCAGTGTTGCCACAGTTAAACAAAATTTGTTTTACGTTTTAGAAAAATATATTTTTCAACCATTTAGAATAGTAATAAAAACTATCCTATCATTTAAGTTGGACCAAATAACAGATACTCACGAAGTTTGATCAAAGTCGGTTCAGTAATTCAGAGTTTATCGCGAACAAACATTGTAACACGAGATTTATATATATATATATATATATATATATATATATATATATATATATATATAGATTTGGGTTGATTTTATGATGTACTTTTTTAACCTTGGTTGACTTTATAATTTTATTTTTAATAGACAAATATAATATATTGTAAAATATTTGGTTATTGTTGAGAATTGATATTGATAATTAGGTTTTCGGTCGCCAGGGCTTCAGTTGGGATGGCTTGGAAGTTCACAGTGCCCTGTAGTTAGGTCACATTGGTTTGTAGTTATATCCTAATATATAATTATTTGAAAATAATAAACCATTGTGTAATAATTTGCAAAGTCTTCTGTATTGTAGGGATTTGAATTCTTTATGGATATAAAAATATATTCTCTGACGGCTTATGGAATTCCTAAAAGGTTAATACGCCCTGAACTGACGGGGACCCGTCCAAGAGATAGGGCAAAGCGTAGGTGGGAGGATTGTGTTATGTCGGATCTCGAGGAGTTAGGCTTGGTCATTGTACCTAGGACGGTGGTCATTGTAATGATCTGTCCATGCCAATATTCCTGGTATCGGCATAGCTAAGCCTCTTATTATTATTAATTGACTATATATATATATACATATATGTTTTCTACTGTTCTTAGGTTTCAGTCAATAAATACAAAATTTTATTTATGCAACGTTTTTAGAATTTATTATTCTAAAAATCTACAAACGACTTTCGCTTGCCACCTTTTTTAAAATCAATGAAAGAATTTTCAAATACAGTTAGAGATAAAAATACGTGAAACTATTAAAGAATTAATTAAATTTAATTTATACAGAAACATGTGTTTTATTTAAAAATCTATTATATTATTATCTAAAACAATCAGTTAGTTTTATCTTCATTTCATCACTCTTTATTAACTTTTAAAAGCTTGTGTATGAGATAATATTTATTCTAAAATCTTTAGCTTTCCAACGGTATATCATACATGTATATTATATTACTGCTCTTATGTTCAAAAAAGAAAAATTGCATTAAAAAAAATTATTTTTTCAGTTTTCTCATTTAGTTAGATATCGAATTCGTTCAACTTATATATTCATCTTACTTATATATACATCTAACTTATATATTTCATCGGTGGTAACAAGATAATATAGTTATTTTTATCAAATCTACAAAATTAAAGGTAGGGGAAGAAATATCGGCATTTAAGCCCTGTCAGACCATTTTAATTACAATGAAAACTACATGATATTAAAGCCCATTAAATTTTGCATCAATATAGCGAATTTAATCAAAATCGTCCGAACCGTTTTCGAGAAAATCAACAAAAGGTGCAAAATGTAGGGTATAAAGTGCCTCTTCTGGCAAGCTGATTTTAATGAAAAAGGTTTTGTAACGTCTCGGGCGTATATTTGTCTTCAGTTTCATAGGACTTACCGTTTCCGCCCGGGAGTTACCACACACACACCTTTTTGCGGGACTTGGTTATTTGGACTCAGAGGACCCTAAAATGTGTATTTCCGTTGAAAATTTTCACGATCGCAATTTAGTATATAGCAAGAAAAAGTAAAAACCATGCCTTAACGGTAGAAAAAAGAACAGAACATTAATATTTTAAATAATAATTAATATATGATGTTATTGTTAGAGATAAAGAAAATAATACATTAAACAATGAATAGATCTACAGAATTTATATAAATTATATATATATATTATATAAATTATTATATATATATATATATATATATATATATATATATATATATATAATATATATATATAATTTATATAAATTCTGTAGATCTATTCATTGTTTAATGTATTATTTTCTTTATCTCTAACAATAACATCATATATTAATTATTATTTAAAATATTAATGTTCTGTTCTTTTTTCTACCGTTAAGGCATGGTTTTTACTTTTTCTTGCTATATACTAAATTGCGATCGTGAAAATTTTCAACGGAAATACACATTTTAGGGTCCTCTGAGTCCAAATAACCAAGTCCCGCAAAAAGGTGTGTGTGTGGTAACTCCCGGGCGGAAACGGTAAGTCCTATGAAACTGAAGACAAATATACGCCCGAGACGTTACAAAACCTTTTTCATTAAAATCAGCTTGCCAGAAGAGGCACTTTATACCCTACATTTTGCACCTTTTGTTGATTTTCTCGAAAACGGTTCGGACGATTTTGATTAAATTCGCTATATTGATGCAAAATTTAATGGGCTTTAATATCATGTAGTTTTCATTGTAATTAAAATGGTCTGACAGGGCTTAAATGCCGATATTTCTTCCCCTACCTTTAATTTTGTAGATTTGATAAAAATAACTATATTATCTTGTTACCACCGATGAAATATATAAGTTAGATGTATATATAAGTAAGATGAATATATAAGTTGAACGAATTCGATATCTAACTAAATGAGAAAACTGAAAAAATAATTTTTTTTAATGCAATTTTTCTTTTTTGAACATAAGAGCAGTAATATAATATACATGTATGATATACCGTTGGAAAGCTAAAGATTTTAGAATAAATATTATCTCATACACAAGCTTTTAAAAGTTAATAAAGAGTGATGAAATGAAGATAAAACTAACTGATTGTTTTAGATAATAATATAATAGATTTTTAAATAAAACACATGTTTCTGTATAAATTAAATTTAATTAATTCTTTAATAGTTTCACGTATTTTTATCTCTAACTGTATTTGAAAATTCTTTCATTGATTTTAAAAAAGGTGGCAAGCGAAAGTCGTTTGTAGATTTTTAGAATAATAAATTCTAAAAAACGTTGCATAAATAAAATTTTGTATTTATTGACTGAAACCTAAGAACAGTAGAAAACATATATGTATATATATATATAGTCAATTAATAATAATAAGAGGCTTAGCTATGCCGATACCAGGAATATTGGCATGGACAGATCATTACAATGACCACCGTCCTAGGTACAATGACCAAGCCTAACTCCTCGAGATCCGACATAACACAATCCTCCCACCTACGCTTTGCCCTATCTCTTGGACGGGTCCCCGTCAGTTCAGGGCGTATTAACCTTTTAGGAATTTCATAAGCCGTCAGAGAATATATTTTTATATCCATAAAGAATTCAAATCCCTACAATACAGAAGACTTTGCAAATTATTACACAATGGTTTATTATTTTCAAATAATTATATATTAGGATATAACTACAAACCAATGTGACCTAACTACAGGGCACTGTGAACTTCCAAGCCATCCCAACTGAAGCCCTGGCGACCGAAAACCTAATTATCAATATCAATTCTCAACAATAACCAAATATTTTACAATATATTATATTTGTCTATTAAAAATAAAATTATAAAGTCAACCAAGGTTAAAAAAGTACATCATAAAATCAACCCAAATCTATATATATATATATATATATATATATATATATATATATATATATATATAAATCTCGTGTTACAATGTTTGTTCGCGATAAACTCTGAATTACTGAACCGACTTTGATCAAACTTCGTGAGTATCTGTTATTTGGTCCAACTTAAATGATAGGATAGTTTTTATTACTATTCTAAATGGTTGAAAAATATATTTTTCTAAAACGTAAAACAAATTTTGTTTAACTGTGGCAACACTGGTTCCCAGTAAGTAACCTTCCCATGTCTTCACATATGTGATTATTAATTCAAATATAAGTGTGTGTTGATTGTTTCTATGCGTTCTAATTTATAAAATATACGTTCACATTATAGTTTCCAGTTATAATAAAGTGCATATTACTAACGTTTCCAGAAAAATTATAAGTACTTTTTTGAATGACTTGCAAAGAGTAATGAGTTGCAAAGGAGTTATGATGAATTACAACGGTTATGTTTAAAAGATACAACGATGTTATTAAATAATTTGGATGTGGCTACTTAATGCTGGTATCTAATTGTAACATTGTGTAATTAAAATTGATATCTGACATAAAATATTAATCTTTTATTTATCATAAACAGAGTAATTCATTGCTATGCACCTGTATTTCTTTTATATAACCTCATTTAACATAGTCACTATCAACATCTTTCGTATTTGTAGTAATTTTAATTTAAATTATTATATTTATCAAATTGAATTGACCAAACCGCAAGCAAAGATAAAGAAGTGTAGTTTTTGTTCTATTTTTACAATGTGTCTCGATATTAGAAACAAGATATTTATAGTTATATTATATTAATTATAGTAATAGGTTAAGTTGTTATTCAATCACTTTTCTCATCAACCGCAATTCTAACTTGCCATTTTATTTTGTTAAATATACTGTAACGTAATCGTGGTATATAGTCACGTTTGCAACATAAATGTGGTTGATATACATTGATCCAACGAATGGGGATATTTTCTATTGAAAACAATTTTGATACATGTAATTTTTTAAAATATAATATTTTTATTTATTGAAAATTTATAAGACTTATAATAATGGAGTAGTTGTTGACCGTTTTGACTATATGGTAAAGAAGTTGGTTGAGAGTGAAGCCCCCAAGAAAACACACCAGTAAGAAAATAATAAAATAAGTTAGTTTTATTGGTAGTTTCTTTGTTACCACATCCCCAAACAACTGCTCCATCATATGCTTTTTATAGGTACTACTCATAATCGCATTTATGCAAATTTATATAAATACAAAATAAAATATTCGTGAGCAAAGCCGCGGGTTACAGCTAGTTATTTTATAAAACAATAACAACAAAATATTTGATATAAACCATGAAAAAAAAAAACTATTTTTTATTATAAACATTTATAATAATATAAACAAAATTCGAGAGTCCGCCTCTTTTCACGTCCAGAACCTTAAATTATCTCGCTAAGGCCGTTTCTTCATGTTCGCATTCCACGCTATTTAAATATTGTGATGTTTGGTCTAATAAAAAATTGCTAATATAATTTGTAAAATAGATCTCCGAAATTGAGAAGGCACATATGTAGGCCAAACTCCACAATATTTAAATAAATATGTACTTCCTATTTACTACAAAACAAACACTTTATATAATCGTAATAAGGCCTTTTTGAACCTACGGCATTGAGATATGGGCTCTACTAAACCATCTAATTCTACTCACATCTATTCCTTGCAATCCAAAATCCTCAATGCATCTTATTTTGTTACCAATAAAGTCATCTATGAAGACCTAAACACCCCACTAGTTGAAGACTTAGCCAGGTATAGATATACTGCTATGTTTTTGACCGGCTGCTTTTTTAAGGCAGCGATACATTCAAAAACTAGTTTACTTGATATGATTAATCCATATATTAACCACATTTAATGATACCATTGGATCTCCTTTCCAAAGGTATCATGTTTACCAATCCAATAGGTGGCATGCAGGGTAAGATTAAAGTAAACAAGATTCAATTAATACGTTATTATAATTATTAACCTACACATATAAATTATATTAACACATTGCCTAGAACTTTGATTGAGAATACTGAGGGACATTTTCACTACTACATTTGCCATACAATATTGCAAATAACGATATACCTTTGAGACACTTAACCGGCTGGCGAAGGTGAAATCAGTCTTAGGTCCCCTTTCTCGGCATCATCCTCCAGCTGCTCTCAGAACCCCGACGGCCACTTCCTCTTCTTGTAAAATGGAACCCGACTCACTCCTCTTGAGGATAAAACTTGACTCTCTCTTTCGAATCTCCTCCTCATCGTCGTCACCTCTGGCGGGGTTGATATGGAAAGTACCCCACGCCGAGGGTCCTTTGTCCTAAGGTCTAGAAACTTTCCCGAGGTATCGCTGGGGGCCCCCATAGATTCAGGTAAATGCCTTTTGATCTCTTGCCGACAAAGGCTTATTAACATTTATTTAATTAATATAATGGGAAGGAATCAGTCCGAGTGGCGGTCATTAAATGAAACAACTAAATAGTTTCAACTATATATTGTTTGCCAACGTTTCGACCCCCTTTGTGGGTCATCATCAGGGCTAAAAAGATACAAAAGAATACAATTTCAATGACATTACATACAATATTATATAACCTATTTAGCTAGAGAACGTCGGTATTAAAATATAACAGAAGAACTGTATATGTAAAAAAACTTAATTAAAATACAATGACTATAGTACAATTATGAAAGTGTTATACAGAAAAAAAAAAAATGTTCACTAAACAAAATTTACACAGGTATCAATAATTTACATGAAATATGAAACATAAAAATATGAAGTAGAGTGGAGATACGTACCGCATGGTGAGAGAATGGAAACTAGGTACTGTTTGGTAGATGGGGGTTAGGTAGGATGGAAAATACGTAGGAAAAATGACCGCCACCCGGACTAATTCCTTCGAGTAATTCTCAACGGTCAACTAATTACATCCACAATTAATATAATAGTTCTCTAATAAAGAATTTCCAACCCTGAGTATCCTCAATACATTACAATACTTCTTTTCATTCCGAACTTCCTGCCCACACAAACCACAATATCCATGACCACTCTCCTATATCTATTCCTGACAACCCGCCTTAAAGAAGATGACCAAGAGACCTCCTACTATAAATTAGACATTGGAGTGCTACCAATGGGTAGTGTTTTCACTGGACTATAATGTGTTCAATCATATTTACTTGTATTGATTTAATACAGTTGTATTTTGTGTATTTATTTATTTAATGTCACTTTATGCTACTATGGCTAATCGGACGATGCTACAGTGGGAGTCCTAAATTTTGCCTATCCAGGTTTTATTAGGATAGGGATTTTTAACGAGTACCTAACATCGCACAGGCTTGGGACCACCTTTTAAAGTCCCCTCCGAAGGACAGCGTAACTAAGGATTTTTTACTCCCATTAAAAAACCCTAGGACCACCTGCGGGTTTGAACCCGTGACCTTTAGCATGGGAGGCTGTTACGCTAGCCACCCAGCTACAAGTGATCCCAATACAGTTGTAAATATCTCTAAAAAAAAAAAAAAAAATACATATGTGTTGTTGAGCGTGATGGCAACACATTCGTAAGATTCCCTCGTCAACTTAGGAGTAGAACTATATGATGCTCTGACAGAAGAAGTGCACCCTAGCGAGATTAAGAAATACGTTTTCCCGTTATAGCTATCACAACTGGTCGTGAAAAGAAATCTTATATTTTGGAGTGTGTGCGTAAGATTCGTGTCCCTCGGCACTCTCTTTCTATCACGCGATTCTAACACTTCTTACTTAAGGCCTACGTGTCTCTCTGCTTGGGGTAGAATACGAAAAAAAAATCCGGTGCTCGCAACACACATCCTTCACTCATCAACACATAGATTAATTTTTAAGACATTGTTTTTTACTTTCACTTACCCAATATGAAATAAATATTAAAAGAAAGTATTGCGATCGTGAAAATTTCCGAATTCTAGTTTTCAACGGAAATACACATTTTAGGGTCTCCTTACTCCAAAGTCCCGCAAAAAGGTCTGTTTATCTGTGTGTGTGGTAAGTCAAGCACGAAAACCAATAGTCGTACAATACTGAAATTTCATATTTAAGACAACTATACGCCCGAGATTTTACAGCAACTTTTTCATCAAAATCTGCAAAACAGAAGAGCCAGTTTATACTATACATTTGCACCATTTTACGATTTTCACAAAAACGGCTATAACGATTTTGATTAAAATCGCTATAATATATATATATATATATATATATATATTTTTTTTTTTTTTTTTTTTTTTTTTTTTTTTGAGTGGCCACCATTTGGCTGACGGGTCTCACATACCTGGGGGAGAAGGCTATGAGTGAATTCCCATTTGATTTCGTCCTTATAAAAGCCCCGGCGGGACTGGGATTCGAACTCGCAACCTGTAGTATGAGAGACCAGCGCGCTAGCCACTCAGCAATGGGCTCCCCTAAAATCGCTATATATCTATGTATAATTTAACAAGTATTAATATAATGTTGGTTTAATTCTGATTGAAATAGTCTGACAGGGCTTAAATGCCGATATTTTAAATTTTCTTTCTCTAAAGTACCTTTAATTTTTTAAATTACATAATATCATCTATTTAGTACTGATAAAAAAGGGATAAATGTATAGTTTGAACGAATATGATATCCAATTAAAAGAGAAAAGTACAAAAATATTTTTTTCATTGTGGATATAATTAGTTGACTGTTGAGAATTACTGAAGGAATTAGTCCGGGTGGCGGTCATTAAATGAAACAACTGAATAGTTTCAACTATTTTATTGTTTGCCAACGTTTCGACCCCCATGTACAATTGTATCTTTTTAGCCCTGATGATGACCCACAATGGGGGTCGAAACGTTGGCAAACAATAAGATAGTTGAAACTATTCAGTTGTTTCATTTAATGACCGCCACCCTAACTAATTCCTTCAGCAAAAATATTTTTTAATGCAATTTTGGTGTTTTTTAACATAAAAACAGTAATACTGACGTATAATATACCGTTTTAAAGCTAAAGATTTTAGAAAAATTATTATCATATAAACGGAATTGTATAAGTTAATGGAGAGTGGTGAAAAGCCGATAGAACTAACTCATCGTTGTAGATTATATATATACTACCAATTTAAACCCAACGAAAACTGCACGCTATGTAACCTCAACGAAAGAGAGGACTTATTTCACATTTTCATTCGATGTCCCATATACGCACCCTACCGAACCCATTATATCCCTAGGGCCTTAAATATGAACATTACAAATTTTATCGCCTTATTTACCACCGATGATATTGATGAATTGAAAAATATTTATTATTATGCCAGGCAATGTTGCCAAATCAGATCATTTATAATAAATGAATAAACATGTTTGTTAACTGTATCATATTATTTATCGTGTTTCGCCATATTATGTAAAACATATATTTATATATTTATTATATTGTAAACTATTATATTATTCATATATTGTATTTGAGTTATTTTGTTATAAGTTTTATTGTAATACAATGTACCTAGAGCTGATAACGTAGTGAATTAGTGTCTTGCTAACTTTGTTATTGAAGTATGTTTTTTATTCTATATTTGTTATGTAGCCAGCTCTATTTGTATGGGGGTTACCCCGAAAGCAAATAAAATTATTCATTCATTCATTCATTCATTCATTCGTTGTAGATTATGATTTTCAATGTTAGATTAATTAATCTGAAACACATATTTCTATCAATACTTTCAATTTTTACTTTCAATCAAGCAATGTTTAACTCTAGCTTGATTTGAAAGTTCATAAATTGGTTTTCAACATTCTCGCGTGTGGCACGCACCAGATTTTTTAAATAAATCTTGTTTAACGGTCGGTTAATAATTTTTCTAAAGTGAGGATCAGTTGTTAGGTGGTGTGTTTATTAAATATGGTCCTGGAGAGAGCCCTGTAAACAGTTACTGGCTAAACCAGATAACTCCGTCAGACCCCAGTCATTTTTTTTCTCTCGTCAATATATATATATATATATATTTTTTTTTTTTTGTTGGTTCTCTCGTTTTTTTAACTGTAGCTCCCTTTTAGGGAAAGGTGTCCGATAGTATTGGTTAACGTTTTATTTTGTTATATTTTTTTTTTTAAGTTAAAAGACCTTTTATGTTTTTGTTTTATCCTTTTTTTTGTTTTGTTTTTTTATTCTCTCGTTTAATATAGGCTCCTGCGTGGGGACGGAATTCCTTTTATGAAATTTCTGGCCTCATAGCTAATATTTATTAAATTTGTCGCAGATGCTTGTAAAAGACAAGGGGATATTAAAGCATACCAGAGAACCTTGTTGTGTTTCGATGGAAATTTAAAATATTAGTAAAATACCTTTATATGATGTGGTTTTTCATAATTTATATATGAATATTAATGTGCAAGAGTTCAATTTAATACAAAGTTAATTGTTAATGTAAAATTTGAAATCTTCGGAAGCCTACATGGCTTATAATTTCCAAAAATAACAGTAAAGTTATTTCTTTATAATTCGATGTTCCATGCGAATTTGTCTGCATCAATTTCTGTTATTATGATCGGGATTAAGAAGTTTTTAAAAATATATACATTTTAAAGATAATGTAATGTAGGTCTCGAATTAAATACCGATAAGACGAAATATATGATTAGTTGCAGAAATAGTGGCGATCGTGATGATATTAATATTTCAGGTCATGCTTTTGAACACGTAGAGAAATTCAAGTATTTAGGTTCAGTGATAACAAGAAAAAATGAAATCCAGGAAGAAATAAAGTACCGGTTAAAGGTGGGAAATGCGTGTTATTATTCGGTTGCTAAATTGCTTAGCTCGCGGCTTCTGTCTAAAAACTTAAAGGTTAGAATTTATAAAACTATTATTCTTCCAACAGTTCTTTACGGATGCGAAACGTGGCCGCTTACTTTGAAGGATGAACAACGGCTTAAGGTTTTCGAGAATAAGGTACTGCGTAAAATATTTGGTCCGAAGAGAGATGAGGGCACTGGGGAGTTTAGAAGGTTGCACAACGCGGAATTGCGGAATTTGTACCCTGTGAATATAATTGAGGTGCTAGCATCGCGGAGACTCAAATGGGCGCGTAAAGTTGTTGGGCTTAGTGAGGAACGGATTCCGAGAAAGTTGGTATTCGCTGAACCGACTGGTAGGCGTCCGAAAGGTAGGCCGAAGCGTCGATGGGAGGATTGCATTAAGGCTGATCTCGAGGGCTTGGGCTTGACCGGTGAACATTGGACGAGTCTGTGCAGGCGAAGTTTGGTGGTATCGGCATCGAACCTTCGGGTTCGGTAAGCCTATTATTATTATTATTATTATTATTTAAAGATAATGTAATGTACAACCGCAACCCGATCTTGACAACGCGACATATACTTGGTTGTGTGAAAAGCAGTCTTGATGAAAATGAATTCCTACGTGTTTAAATATTTGTCCTTGTAATTTATTATTTGTTACGGCAAAAGATAAATTAACGGGAAATTGAATTATTTTAGAATTAAAAGGTAAATCATTTGGAATCATTGGGATCCGAGGTTAATTGTGCCCGTTTTTTACTTCCACTTACTATATATAGTAAGGGAAATTATTGCGATCGTGAAAATTTTCGAATTCTAGTTTTCAACGGAAATACGCTTTTTAGGGGCTCCTGAGTCCAAATAATCAAGTCCCGCAAAAAGGTCTGTGTGTGTGTGAGTGTGTGTATGTGTCTGTGTGTGTGTGTGTGTGATAACTCCCGGGCCGAAACGAAAAGTCCTATGAAACTTAAATTTCATATTTAAGACAAATATACGCCCGAGACGTTACAAAACCTTTTTTTATCAAAATCAGCTAACCGGAAGAGCCACTTTATACCTTTTTTCGACTTTCTCGAAAACGGTTCCGATGATTTTAATTAAACTCGCTTAATAGGCTTTAACATCATGTAGGTTTCATTCTGATTAAAATAGTCTGACAGGGCTTAAATGGCGATATTTTAAATTTTATTCCTCTAAAGTACCTTTAATTTTGTAGGTTCTATAAAAATAACTATATTATCTTGTTAGCATTAATGAATAACAGCTTAATATGTAAGTTGTGCGAATTAAAAAAAAAAAAAAAAATAAAGGAGAAAACTGAAAAAGTATTTTTTTAATGCATTTTTTTGATTTTGAACATAAGAACATTAATATACTGATAAAACTAACTGATTATTTTAGATAATAATATAATAGATTTTTTAATAAAACACATGTTTCTATAGAAATACCATTTAATTAATTCTTTAATGGTTTCAATCATTTTTATCTCTTACTGTTCTTGAAAATTCTTTAATCGATTTTAAAAACGGATGTAAGTGAAAGTCGTGTGTTACCCGCATCAGATTTTTCTACATTTTCCACTGGTTCTTCACTCCTATTGGTCGCAACGTAATGTTTTATAGCCTAAAGTCTTCCTCGATAAATGGACTATCTAACAATAAAATATTTTTTTAATTCGAACCAGTAGTTTTTGAGATTAGGGCTTTCAAACAAAGAAACAAACTCTCCAGCTTTGTAATGTTAGTATTGATTATATTATGATATTATTTTATATCATAGCTCGTGTTAATTATATAAGTTAGAATGTTGAGTTTGTCTGTGTAGAGCTTGCCTGATTCTTATTAAAAGCCAAGGCTTTTTAAATATTTGGTGTCAAAGTAATTTCCGAAGACATCACCAGTGGACTCTCAGGGGTCTGCGGGCCACTAGTTGGCAACTACTGCATCGCACAATTGAGACGTTGATTTCCAAAAGGTACTATATCCATTGTAGGAAATTTTACAGGAAGCGCCAAAATCTCTTGTTATCATATTATTAAACCCGCTGATTTAAGTCTTTTCGCATTAAAATATAGAATTGTTTTTTTACTAAAATAATAAAACCATATTAAAGTTATGAAATGAAATGTTTTAGTATGATTTAGGACGAAACTAAATGTGTAATTAGTACCTTAAGAAATTAATAGCATTTCCAAATCGCGTTATTAAAGTACTTGAGAATTCATTAGATAACATAAAATATAATATTTAGATAAAACTAAATGATGAGAATACAAATATGTAAAAAAACCAATTTCGTAAAAAATGTTCTTTAGTACCTTTTGGAAATCAACGCCTCAATTCTTGTAGCACCGCTTTGTAGCATCAGGTGTTCTACCCTCTACCCTCCTCCGGTTCATCAGGCAGCCTCCTTATTATCCGCACCCGAACCAATAACCTCAGGACGAGGTTGAGGAGTCGTCAAAGGGAGGAAGTAGGGAGGCTGGAGAGGTTGGAGCAACAAGTGAACTGAGGAGCCCAGCTTTTTTGTTTCGTCGGCGACTGTTGATTAGGGTGGGGGGCGAGGGGGAGGGTCTTTTCATCCTCGGACCCTTACTTTATTAGCCTAAGGGTCCTAATCGCTATCCAGCAATAAAAAAGATTAAATTAAATAAGTAAAGAAGGATGAAACGGTTCCCGTCACCCGAACCATCAATTAATGGGGCGTAGAATTCCGAAAGGTACTAAGGACATCTATTTACGAAAACGATATTTTGAAATATTTGTATTCTAATAGTTTAGTTTTATCGAAATTCGTTTACCAATGTCATCTAAAAAAAAATAACATAAATCCTTTTTTTTTTTCTTTTTTTATCTAGTACACGCAATGCACCAATTTCACTTACCTCCGCCGTTAAAATCAAGTTAAATTTTCCTTATCACACAATATTTAAAGTTTTGCGTTTCAAAATACGTTGAGATCAGTGAAAGTCGTGCGTGAACGAGATAATAATCAATAGAACAAATGTATTCTTTACTGACTTTTGATTTTGTCAATTTCTTACTGTGTACGAAATTATATTTCTTTATTATGCTTATCATGTAACTCAATCATGTATTTACTTGCCTTAATTTTATATCTTGTATATATAAATTTGTATTCTTTATTGCTTTTGGTTTAGTCAATTACTGTTTATTTTTGTGTACTATTTTACTGTTTCTTATAATTGTTTTTTGTATTAATTAGGTATTATGTAATTCAATTTTATATTTGCACGCCTTAATTTTATATCTTGTACATATGTATATGTATTCCTTATATATTTCAAGCCTAGTCAATAACTGCTTCATACTGTGTACTGTGTTACTGATTCTTTATAATTGTATTTTATATTCCTTATTTATTGTATTGTTTTTGCTGTGCAGTGTGTTACTGTTTCTTTATAAAATTGTGTTATATTATTCAAGTATTGTATTGCATCATACTGTGTACTGTGTTACTGTTTGTTATTGTACTTTTATTGAATTGCCGAAGGTGAACTCCTTTCCCACACACGAGCTCGCCTCAGTGGGATAGTGACTTATACTTGGACTGTAAAATGTCTGTATTTTGATTTAAATAAAGAAGTTAAAAAAAAAAAAAACACATACAGCTTTCTTTCCACCTGAAATTTCTTCCACCAAGAAATTTCTTTAACCAATTTAACACGACGTGGAAGAAGGTCTGAGAGAGCGATACGTGGAGTTAACTCATTTTTGATGTAACTCGAGTTATCTAGTTTTTCACGACCGCCACAAAATTAGATTGAATTTCGATAGAAACATGCGTTTTATTAAATAATCTAGTATATTATTATCTACAACAATCAGTTAATTTTATCAGCTTTTCATCACACTCCATGAAATTTTGCAACTTTGTGCATAAAATAATCTTTTTTTCATTTATAATATAATAATAAATAATATTATTCATTTATTATTACTATTCTTATGTTCGGCCAAAAAAAAAAAAAAAAAAAAAAATGCTTCAAAATATTTTTGCTTTTACTTTCACTTACACTATATAGGGAAAGTATTGCGATCGTGAAAATTTTCTAATTCCAGTTTTCAACGGAAATACACATTTTAGGGTCCCCTGAGTCCAAATAACCAAGTCCCGCAAAAAGGTGTGGGTGTGTGTGTGTGTGGTAACTCCCGGGCGGAAACAATTGGTGCTATGAAACTGAAATTTCATATTTAAGACAAATATACGTCCGAGACGTTACAAAACTATTTTCATCAAAATGAGCTTACCAGAAGATCCACTTGATACCATGTGTTTTGCACCTTTTTTCGGTTTCATTCGGATTAAAATGGTCTGACAGGGCTTAAATGCCGATATTTTAAATTTTCTTTCTCTAAAGTACCTTTAATTTTGTTGACTCTATAAAAATAACTATATTATCTTGTTACCACTGATGAAAAACAGGTAAATATATAAATTGAATGAATTCGATACCCAACTAAAGGTGAAAACAGAAAAAATATTTTTTTAATGCAATTATTTGTTTTTGAACATGAAAGCAGTAATATGCATGTATGATATACCGTTGGAATGCTAATGATTTTAGAAAAAATATTATCTTATACTCAAGCTTTTAAAAGTTAATAGAGAGTGATGAAAAGAAGTAAAACTGTCTGATTATTTTAGATAACAAATATAAAGGTTTTTTTTAATAAAATGCTTCTATAGATATTCCATTTAATTAATTCTTTAATGCTTTCAAACATTTTTATCTTTTACTGAATTTGAAAATTCTTTAATCGATTTTAAAAATGGAGGTAAGTGAAAGTCGTGTGTTACCCGCACTAGATTTTTTCTCATTTATTTAGTTTTCAAATTCGTTCAATTTGTATATTTAGTCGTTTTTTATCAATCCTAATATATTATTATTGTTACTTATTCGATTAGACCATTCGGAGATCACGAAGGTGACTAATTTGAAGCACCTCTCAATTTATTATTTATTATCAGTTTGTGCCTCCTCCTCAAGAATTTTTACTTATGGTACTTAATGCTATATCAAATGAATAATAGTGCTATTTCATATAGAATTAAATTTCTTACAAAACGTAAAAAAAAACAAAAATCTTTGAAAATGGTTCAGAACTAGTAGAGAAATCAGAAATTTTCATATTAGTTAATTGTCTATCAACAGCTATATAAATATTTATACCCTAATATAGCTATTTGGAAATAATAAACCATTGTGTAATTATTTTCAGCGTTTTTTAAGTTAACGATATTATTATAAAGTAATTCTAGTTATTTGTTAACCCCGACGTAGAGACAATAAATCCATAAGATTGTAAGCGCGCTGTGCGTTATAGAGTCGGGTCGGCTGGGCGCAGAGATAAGCTATCAGTGTAAACAGGAGGGGTTATATTTCTGGCCCCACCCCCCATCAAACATCCCCTGATTGACGGCTGACGTTTCAATTTTGCCCTTCGCGGCTTCGTCAGCCGCCGTATCAGTGTCGCTCATCGTACCCAGCGCGATCGATACCTCGCTTTTTAATGCTCAATCTCAGAGCAACGAAGCTCTTGTAAAATAATTTCGCAACGTTTTTATTTTTAGAATTTTGTCATCATCGACAGTTGAAGGACGAACCGAGCGCTTTGCGTCTAGCAAGTCAATTTCCGGTTTTGAACCGAAATAAAAAAGCTTTAATGACGAAAATGAACTTTTTCTCTTCCAGTTTAATCGAGCAAAATACCATTTTATGATAAGGAATCTCGGTCGAAAATGATGCAAAAAAGCACCTTAACTAATCATTTTTTTTTAGTGGAAGAAAGAAATTAAAATATGTATTTTTAAAAAGTGTCAATCACCGATTTTTCTTACAGAAAATGTCTTTTATACTCCTCTATACACAGGATTTTTTTTCGAATTTTTTTGAAGTGGTGGAACAATATGAAAAAAATTAAAACTTATTTTTTTTTTCCCGAAATATCACATTTATCTTATATTTCTTATTATTATTGAAAATTTTGTAAACAATTATTTCTCACCAAAAATTCAGAATTACATTACTTATAAAACATTTGTTAAGATACATATTTTTGTTTTATTTCTTCCGCTATAAACTGGCTTTTTCGTTTATGATCATATAATTTTTCATGCCTTTGACTTCTAAGAATTAGAGAAAAAATCATCACTAATTGATTTCAAACATTACTATTTTAGTACAGATTGATCCCCTAAGTTTGAGTCAAAACAACCTCGGGGGCAGATTTACCATCCTAACCCGGCTATAATGATAATAATAGGCCCAGTGAGCCCGAAGGTTCGATGCCGATACCACCGAATTCCGCCTACACAGACTCGTCCAATGTTCACCATTCAAGGCCAAGCTCCCGAGATCAGCCTTAACGCAATCCTCCCATCTACGCTTCGGCGTACATTTCGAACGCCTACCAGTCGGATCAGCAAATACCAACTTTCTCGGAATCCGCTCGTCACCTAGCCCAACAACTTTACTCGCCCATTTGAGCCTCCACGATGCAATGAGCTCAATTATATTCACAGGATACAAGTTCCGCGATTCCGCGTTGTGCAACCTTCTAAACTCCCCAGTGGACTCATCTCTCTTCGGACCAAATATTTTACGCAATACCTTATTTTCAAAAACCTTAAGCCGTTGTTCATCCTTCAAAGTAAGCGGCCACGTTTCACATCCGTAACGAACCGTTGGAAGAATAATAGGTTTATAAATTCTTAACGTTTTTAGACAGAAGCCGCGAGTTAAGTAATTTAGCAACTGAATAATAACACGCATTTCCCACTTTTAACCGGACTTTATTTCTTCATGGATTTCATTTTTTCTCGTTATCATTGAACCTAAATACTTGAATTTCTCTACGTGTTCAAAAGTATGCCCTGATACATCAATATCACCAAGATCGCCACCGCTTCTGCTACTAATCATATATTTCGTCTTATCGGTATTTAATTCGAGTCCTATTTCATTACCGGTTTTTTATAAACACACTTGTACTTAGTTGTATGGTTTCCGTGTCTTCACCTAGCAGTACCAGATCATCGGCATACCCCAAAACCGGAATCTTGTCACCCATATTTAAGCTTTTCTCGGTACACATCACCTTTTCTATGACATATTATTCTAAAGCTATATTAAATAACACAGGTGAAAGGGAGTCACCCTGTTTCAAACCCGATCGCACCTCAAATATCTCAGAGTAATTATGACCGATTCTAACTTTATGGAATGTTTCCGACAAACACATCTCTACTAGGTTTACTAACTTTCTAGGTATTCCCTGTTCAATCATGATGTTATATAGCTTCTGACGGTCTATTGAATCATAAGCCTATTTAAAATCGATATAAAGTCGATAGCCTAACCCGGCTATTTCCTTTGCAAACCGTCCTTTAACTGTTGATAATGACCAAATTCCAAAAAAATTACCTGAAAGATTCATACATAATTGATTAAAAATATTTACAAAAATCTGAAGTTTTTATTTAAATCAGCAGCAAAATACGCTACAAACTTATTATACAGTACTATAGCTGACGCTATCTTACTGCTCTTCATAACTCTCTTCGGACTATATTCTGAATCTTCCAAAGGTTAACTTTTGAATACTCATCAAAATGATATTGTATTATAACAATAATTCGATTGTAGTTCTGGTTCGCTTATCTGAGTGCAGTTATTGGTTTGCATCCAGCTGTATGATATCCCTGTTAACGGAGCGCATAACGTAAATGACGTTAAATAAATACCTCCCCGCCGTTGCGATTGCAATATCGTTCAGACCACTCACCCACTTCGAACCCCGATAATGGCACTATGATATATACAACAACGGCAAAACTATTCCCAATTGGGAGCTTTGGAATAATTTAAGCTAGAGAGGGGAGTGTTACGGACAGCAATAATTTCGCTAGGGCATTAATATTCCGCGTTCTGGGGCAGTCCACTGGGCTCCGCTTGCATTAGCACTGCATTCCCACTCGGTCAACTTCGACCTGTCTCCAGTAAGGTGTCTGGGTTTAAAAAAAAAATTTGGTGCGTGTCACATGTCGTAACATAAAATTCCTTGTTAGGGTGAAATTACATCTCTTATAACTTGTTAGCTGACCATATACAATATATTTCTTTTTACATTCACTTATCTATAGATGAAATACAAAGTAAGAGAAAGTATTGCGATCTTGAAAATATTTTTTTTTTTTATTTTATTTATTTATTTAAAGAAATTTACAACTGTATTAAATAAATACAAGTAAATAGGCTTTATATATGATTAGAACACATGGTAGTCCTAAGAAGAAACTACCCATTGGTAGCACTCTAATGTCTCATTTATGTTAGGAGGTCTCTTGGCCATCCTCTTTTAAGGCGCCTCGGTGGATTATCAGGAATAGATATAGAGGAGAGGTCACGGATATTGTGGGTTTGGAATGAAAAGAGGTATAACTGTAACGGGCCAAGTCTTCAAAAAATGGGATATTTAGGTCTTTATGGATGATTTTATTAGTAACAAAATAAGGAGCATTGAGGATTTTACGAAGGATTTTGGACTGCAAGGATTGGATGCGTGAGGAATTCGATGGTTTAGTAGACACCCACAGCTCAATGCCATAGGTCCAAATAGGCCTGATAATTGCTATATAAATGAATTTTTTGTAGTAAGTAGGAAGTTTTGAGCGTTTGTCGAGTAAGTGTTGTAGTAATCTGTATCTACGAGCAGTTTCCTGTCGTTTCAGTCTATTATGGGGATTCGCCATGTTAGGCGTTTGTCGAGGTGGAGTCCTAAGTACCGAATCTGTTCAACAGGAGTAAGTAGGATATCGTTAAAGGGTACGGTGGGGCAGGAAGTCATAGGTTTACGACGTAGAGTGAAGGTGATTTGGTGGGATTTGTTAGGATTTATTTTTTAAGGTAATTTATTTGACACTGAAATTTCATATTTAATACATCTATGCAATTAAGTGAACTACAAGAGTCACTTTATACCTTGCATTTTTAACATTTTTACGATTTTTTCAAAACTTTTTTCAAACATTTTGATTAAACTCGCTACATAGATGGAACATTTCATTGGCTTTAATATCATATAGGCTTCATTTTGATTGAAATAGTCTGACAGGGCTTAAATACCTTTGTACTTTACGCATTAAAACTCCGACAAACAAACAAACCAAGTACCTTTAATTTTGTAAATTTCTTAAGTTTTGCCCTTTTATGTCGTTGACGTCGATATGGATCCTGTAGTACAATATGAATAAATCTGATAATCACTTAAAGATAAAACCTGCAAAAAGATGGGATCACTTGTAGCTGGGTGGCTAGCATAACAACCTCCTATGCCAAAGGTCACGGGTTCAAACCCGCAGGTGGTCCTAGTTATGCTTTCCTTCGGTTAAAAGGTGGTGCTGAGGCTGTGCGATGTCAGGTACTCGTTAAAGATCCCAATCCTTATAAAACCTGGATAGGAAAAATTTAGAATTCCCACTGTAGCATCGTCCGATTAGCCATAGTACCATAAAGTGACATTAAATAAACAAACGAATCTAAAGATGAGAAACTCTATTCCGAGGGACACGTTGGAAGAAATCTAGTGATATTATTGGAGACCATTGTGACTAAATAGAAGAGTTTTAATTTATTTTTACAATCCAAAATTCTGCTTAATTTTCCATGCTAACCAGTACACTTGTAGCTGGGTGGCTAGCAGAACAGCCTCTTATAACAAAAAAAAAATCCTTTGTTATTCCGTCCTTCAGAGAGGACGTTAAAAGGAGGTCCCGAGCCTGTGCGATGCCAGGTACTCGTTAAAGACCCCTATTCTAATAAAACCTGGATAGGCAAAATTTAAGACTCCCACTGTAGCATCGTCCGATTAGCCCCACAGTTATGCTGTAACAATGACATGGTGTAAGTAGGACTTAAGCGTCCCTACTTATAAATGATGAGGAGAGAGATGTCAACACACGCTGCATGTTTAATAATTTAATTCACAACCCCGAGAGAGAGGGATAAAGGGAGTGAGAGTGAGAGAGAGAGAGAGAGAGAGAGAGTGAGAGAGAGATGGTGGAGGTAACTGGAATGGTTTAAACGCTACGAGGTGTCTCTTTCATTAGGGACCAACTTCAATATTTCACCGCCCCCAGCCCTAGCTATTGTCTCTCTCTCTCTCTCTCCTCTCTCTCTCTCTCTCTCTCTCTCTCTCTCTCTCTCTCTCTCTCTCTCTCACTCCCTTTATCCCTCTCTCTCTCCCTTTATCCCTCTCTCTCTCCCTCTGTGCCAGAGGGTTTGAAATATCTACTCTTGTAATAATTCCATCTGTAACTTAAGCCTCCTCAGCTAATATATCAAATTAAACATGCTACGCTCCACTTAATACCTGCATTAATCAACTTGTGACAAAACACGTTCCCTTTTGGTTATTAATAATTAATGAGTTTTTTTTGTTTTAGTTGATGTATTTTTATATCTTTCATAATACAAATGTAACTACTATCGTGGAATCATTCTTTTCCTAGTATGTTATAAAATCTACACAATCATATCTAGCCGTATTATGGATACGCTAAGTTTTTTGATAGAAATATTGGACTATTGATAAAATATCTGTGGCGGTCGTGAAAAACTAGATAACTCAAGTTATGTCAAACATGAGTTAACTCCACGTAGAATCAAAATCAATCAATCCAAATATAAACATGTCACCTTTACCCTTCGAAGACAATCCTGCCCTCCAGTTCTCTTTAATTCCATTCCGCCCCCTTTCTCTGACACAGTCCGGTATCTTCGCTTCCTTCTAGGCAAAAGACTAACTTGGAACCCATGGGGTCACCCATAGCGTAGTGGCTAGCATAACAGCTTTCTATGCCAAAGGTCAGAACCGCGGGTGGCCCTAGGATTCTTTAATGGGAGTAAAAAATCCTTAGTTATGCCTTCCTTCAGAGGGGATGTTAAAAGGTGGTCCCGAGCCTGTGCGATGTCAGGTACTCGTTAAAGATCCCTATCCTAATAAAACCTGGATAGGCAAAATTTAGGACTCCCAACGTAGCATCGTCCGATTAGCCAAAGTAGCATAAAAGTGACGTTAAACGAATAAGCAAACAAACAAACTTGGAACCCGCATACTAGACTTAAACGACAAGAACTTAATCGACAATTTGGCCAATTATACAGACTACTGAACAGAAATTCTAAACTATCCATAGAAAACAAACTGCTAATATACAAGACAGTACTGAAACCTATCTGGACCTACGGACTTGAACTGTGGGGGACAGCCAAATTTTCTAACATCAAACGCATTCAATCCTTCCAATCCAAAGTCCTCAGAACGATAGTCAATGCTCCTTATTATGTCACTAACCTTACCTTACAACGCGACCTAAACATTCCATTTATTTTAGACCTTATACCATTAAAATTCTCTAAATTCCCTCAGAACCTTATCCATCCACCCTAATCCCTAGCTCAATCCTTATCCAGCTCCACACATCCTTACCATCCTCCTAGAAGGTTGAAACGGCAGTGGCCTCGAGACCTCTTGTAACATGTATAATGGAGTTCTAGCATTGGCTAGATTCTCCACTCACGTGCTGTATGCTTGAGGATTGTACATAGGTATGAGTGACTTTTGTATATATTTTTATTGATTTTGTTTTGTATAATATTTTTATTGAGTCTCTCAGACCGTCTCCACGTCGTGTTAAATTGGTTAAAGAAATTTCTTGGTGGAAGATGGAAAGAAAGCTGTATGTTCATATATGTTAATTACTCTATTTTGGGTATTACGTAAAAATTTAAGTCGCTCACCTGTAAAATGAAAGATTTTGACAACCACAGATATATTCCTTACTATTTTCTATTTTCTAACCGATTTTCCCCCACTTTGACTATGGATGTATGGTATATAGTGTTAGAGAAACGAGCAAAGTATATTAAGAACTGTTTTTACTTTCACTTGCTATATAGTAAGGGAAAGTATTGCGATCGTGAAAATTTTCGAATTCCAGTTTTCAACGGAAATATAGGTTTTAGGGTCCCCTGAGTCCAAATAACCAAGTCCCGCAAAAAGGTCTGTGTGTGTGTGGTAACTCCCGGGCGGAAAAGAAATGTCCTATGAAACTGTAATTTCATATTTAAGACAACTATACGCCCGAGATGTTACAAAATCAATTTCATCAAAATGAGCTTACCAGAAGATTCCACTTCATACCATGCATTTTGCACCATTTTACGATTTTCTCAAAACGGTTCCGACGATTTTGATTAAACTCGCTATATCGATGTAAAATTAATGGGCTTTAATATCATGTAGGTTTTATTCTTATTAAAATGGTCTGTCAGGTCTTAAATGCCGATATTTTAAATTTTCTTATTCTAAAGTACCTTTAATATTGTTGATTCTATAAAAATAACTATATTATCTTGTTACCACAGATGAAAAACAGGTAAATATATAAATTGAATGAATTCGATACCCAACAAAAGGAAAAAACTGAAAAAATATATTTTTAATGAATTTTTTTGTTTTTGAACATTAAAGACAGTAATATATACATTTGATATATACCGAGTGATGAGTAATTATTTTAGAATTTTTAAATAAAACACATATTTCTAAAGAAATTCTATTTAATTAATTCTTTAATGGTTTCACTCATTTTTATCTCTATGTAATGTATTTGAATTGTTTTTAATTGTTTCTAAAAACGACTAACTGAAAGTCGTGTGTTGCCCGCACCAGATTTTTTAAGATTTGTCTTTGGCACCTGGAGGTGGTTACCGTTAATTAATTCTGTGAAGGCTTCGTCCTACCTTGGCCATATTGTCTCCGTCCCATTGAGGAGCATTGAGCTTTGATCAGGCCGAGGGCAGACACCAAAGGCCGTGGGGTACAATAGCCACACAGACCGCATCCCAGACCCGGGCTAAATGGACGCTATGCAAATGCTCTGCTTCTAATCTAGTTAAGTGTGTGTGAGTTCTCGGCCACGCGCCTGCTGTGCATGCATTATCCCGAGGGAGGAAATGGAGTTGGTCGCGGGATCTCGCCTCTCAGGTGTCGCCCTGGAGAGGTCACGTTCCGGATTTCCTTGAGGTTAGGACATTGCTTATCGGGGAAAGCTAATTTCGATCGCTTCGGCCTCCATGTTCCCGGTTTTAGGGTGCCTCGTTCCTCTGCTGTCCCCCTGTTCTGGAGAACTTGCCGAACAAAATATTTTAGAACGGCGGAGTAGTGTCGGTCAGAAATGGAGAAATTTATTAACTAAAGAACGAATTATAGTATTGCTTCCAGTCATATTTAATTAAGGCAGGAATTGTAAGGTATTTTATTTATTTAAACATATTTATTGATATTTACAACTGTATAATTATATACAACAAGTGAATGTGATGGATATAGTAATCTGACATGAAATACATGAAGAGATGCCACCTATCGGCAGCACTCTAAAAATATTATAAACTAGAAGGTCTCGGAGCCATTCTTTTCAGACGCCTCGGAGGATTATCAGGAATCGAAGAGGATGGTAGGATAGAAACTAGTGAATTAGAGTGGAAATGGAGTTTTTCATGGAATGATTCATATCTGGTTCGGGCTAATTCAGTAACATATGGGATATTAAGGTCTTTATGGATGAGCTTATTCGTGACAAAGTAATTTTTTACGAAGGATTTTGCATTGAAAGGATTGGATACGAGAAGAATTTGATGGTTTGGTAGAGCCCCATAGCTTTACTCCGTAAGTCCATATCGGTCTTATGATGGTCATATAAATAAGTCTTTTGTAATTAAGTGGAAGATTGGAGCGTTTGTCCAGTAAGTGTTAAAGTAGTCGAAAACGTCGGGCAGTTTCTTGTCTTTTCGGTCTTGTATGGGGATTCCAAGTCAGACGTTTGTCAAGGTGGAGTCCGAGGTTCGAATCTGTTCAACAGGGGCTAGTGGAGTGTCATTAAAGAATACTGTGGGGCAGGAAGTCATTGGTTTACGGCGAAGGATAAAGGTTATTTGGTGGGATTTGTTAGAATTAATTTTAATCCACCATACTTCAAGGTCTTGGATGTGGGATTGAAGGAATTGTAAGGTCGAATTTCATTTATAATTTTTTTTTTTTTTGCTGGAAGTAATTAGTCCGAGTGGCGGTCAGTGAATGAGTTTCCATTCGCTTACAATACTCCCTGATGAAGACCCATAATGGGGTTCGAAACGTTGGCAGACAATAAAATGTTGAAGCTACTCAATTGTTTCATTAACTGACCGCCACCCGGACTAATTTCTTCCAGTAATTCTTAACGCTCAACTAATTATATCCACTATGATAATTTTTCTTCTTAACTTTTCTAAACTCTGATTAAATACCATGCTAAAAATATTTTGATTATTTTTTTTCTTTTATTTTATCCCGATACATAGTAAGTAGGTTTTTTTTTTCCTGTTAATTTATGTATAATAGTATCACAGATTTTCTGTCATTTCTGCTGGTGGTGTGGGTCATCTCTGCCATGACTATCACTATATTTCAAGCTAGCTAAAACCTCTTGCACTATCGATGACAACTCAAAAGCTGGGCTGTTAAGAGAAAAAATGATTTTCTTATGCAATTTTTTTTTTGTTTTTGAACATAAAAACAGTAATACAGATGTATTACCTATATACCGTTGAAAAGGTAAAGATTTTAGAAAAAATATTGTTTTACACAAAGTTGTAAAAGTTTATTGAGTGTGAAGAAAAGCCGGTAAAACTAACTGTTTTTCATAGATAATAATTTAATAGATTATTTTTTTTTTTTTTTTTTTTATTATTTATTGGAATTTACAACTGTATACAGGAATACAACTAGTAAATTAGATGAAATATATAAAGGCATGAAACACATGTAGAGAAGCTTTCCAATGGAAGCACTCTAAAAATGATTTAAACTAGAAGGTCTCGGGGCCATCTCCTTTTGAGACGCCTCGGAGGATTGTCAGGAATCGAAGAGGAAGAAAGGTTTGAAACTAGAGGATTAGGGTGGGAATGGAGTTTGCCATGAAAGGAATGGTATCTAGATCGGGCCAAATCAGCAACATACGGAACATTAAGATCTTTATGGATTAGTGTATTCGTGACAAAGTAAGGAGCATTGAGGATTTTAAGAAGGATTTTGGATTGTAGGGATTGGATACGGGAAGAATTCGATGGTTTAGTAGAGCCCCAAAGCTCTACTCCGTAAGTCCATATCGGCCTTATGATAGTCATGTAGATGAGTCTTTTGTAGTTAAGTGGAAGATTAGAACGTTTGTCTAGTAAGTGTTGAAGCAGTCGAAAACGTCGAGCAGTTTCTTGTCGTTTAAGTCTTGTATGAGGGTTCCAAGTGAGACGTTTGTCAAGGTGCAGTCCTAGATATCGGATCTGTTCAACCGGGACAAGAGGAGTATTATTGAAGGAAACAGTAGGGCAGGATGTCATAGGTTTTCGACGAAGGGTAAGGGTAATTTGGTTGGATTTGTTGGCATTTATTTTAATTCTCCAGTTCTGACACCACACTTCAAGGTCTCTGATGTGGGATTGGAGAGTTTGAGAGGCAATAGTTGGATCAGTATTGACTGATAACACACAAGTGTCATCAGCGTAGGTAGAAAGGAAAGTGTTAGGATGGGATGGGATATCAGCTGTATAAACTGTGAAAAGGATACTGCCTTGAGGAACACCAGCAAACTGATTAAAAATGGATGAATAGGAATTATTATGATTTACTTTATAGGATCTGTCAGTGAGGTAGGACTTGATGATAAGGAAATATGTAGGGGGAAGGAAATTGCGGAGTTTGTAAAGCAATCCCGGGTGCCAGACTCGGTCAAAGGCTTGCTCTACGTCGAGGAATGCTCCCGTGCAGTACAACCCGCGCTCTAATGCAGACGAGACAACGTCCACCACACGATGACATTGCTGGATAGTGGAGTGGGACGTTCTGAATCCAAACTGGTGATCAGGAATTATGGAATTAGTATCTAGAATGGGATATAGGCGTTTCAGTATAAGTTTTTCCAAGATTTTACCCATGATTGGTAAAAGTGAGATGGGACGGTAAGAAGATGGATTTTCAGGCGGTTTCTTAGGTTTGGGTATCATTTTGACAATGGATAATTTCCAGGAAGCAGGAAAGGAGTACGGAATTATATATGTAAGTAAGATATAGGATAGCTTTTCGAGGAAGGAGTTTTAAAATATGGGAAGTTATAAGATCATGTCCAGGAGCTTTGCGGGATGGTAAACTCTGGATGATGTTAGATATTTCAGTAGGATGGAACCGCTTTAGGAGGAAGAACCATTTGGAGTGGGATATCTAGTTCTGCTTCTATAAACTTAATGTGACCGGGATTATGAATATCTGGATGTGGATGTGCCTTTTCTTCATCAGAATAGATTATTTAATATTATTTAATAGATTATTATAAAACACGTTTTTCTATTGAAAATTAATATAATTGATTCTTTAATAATTTATTATCATCACGAACTTTATTTGAAAATTCTTAAAATGTATTTTAATATCACTAAATTGAAGAGTATATTAATTATCAATAAAATATTTGAAACTTTCTCTTCCTTTATTATATTTTTATTTATTTTAAATAAATAAAATTTTTATTTAACGTTTCGAATTCGATCGAATCTGAAGATAAGGCAAAAATACATCGAAACGTTATATAAACAATTTATTTATGTAAAATAAATAAAAATATAATAAGGAAGAGAAAGGTCCAAATATTTTATTAATATTTATTAAATTGATTTTACCAACGGAAATAAGTGAAAATTAGATTTTTTGTTATATATTTATTTATTGAACTTTATAACTGTAATTTATATTACAACAAGTAAATATGCTAAAAGAAAAATGACATGAGACAGACTTGTAGATGAGCAACCCAATGGAAGCACTCCAGTAACTATTTTAAACAAGACGGTCTCGAGACCATCTTCTTTTCAGACGCCTCGGAGGATTATCAGGAATCGAAGTGGAAGCAAGGGTTGAAACTAGTGGGTCGGGGTGGGAATGGAGTTTTTCATAGAAGGATTGATATCTGGTTCGGGATTTTAAATTTTAATAACCAAATGAAAAATGTATTCGTTGATTTCATTATAATAGTTTATATAACATCATCACCAGGTTTACCATTAAATATAAAATATTTATAGACTAAACAAGAATAGAGTACTAAATGTATTTTATGTTAAAAAATATTATTTTCCTAATACAAGGAAAACCTGATGGCTTTGCATCTTAAGTTACTTTTAGTTGAAGCTTCGAGGCATTAAGAGGAAATACTAACAAAAATACATAAATAACTTCTTTCTTAAGCAGTTTCCTCGTAAATGTTATTAAGCAAATGAGTATTAAAAAAAAGAAATTATTATTAACTTCCATTATAATAAACAGTTTAGTAAGAATTTTCATTACCGAATACAACTTTTTATAAAATATTTTTAGCTTGTTTTATAAAATATGATAAGTCATTAAGTTATCTAAAATCAACTAAAATACTACCTCTATATCAATCATTATGCGAAATACTACTACAAACATATATACTAAATATATATATATATATATATATATATATATATATATATATATATATATATATACTAATACATAAGCCGGTAACTCATTGCCTCATTCATTGATTGCCTCCAGAATTATATAACAAATAGCTAATCTTTGTAATGTTTACATTCATTTACCTATATATGAAATAAATAGTAAAGGAAAGTATTGCGATCGTGAAAATGTTTGAATTCCAGTATTCAACGAAAATACACGTTTTAGTGTCCCCTGGGTCCAAATGACCAAGTCCCGCAAAAAGGTCTGTATGTGTGTGTGGTAGCTCCCGGGCTATGAAACTGAAATTTCATATTTAAAACAACTATACGCCCGATATGTTACTGAATCTTTTTTATAAAAATCAGCTAACTAGACGAGCCACTTTAAACCATGCATTTTGCAACTTTTTACGAATTACTCAAAAACAGATTTAACGATTTTGATTAAACTCGCTATATCGATGTAAAATTTGATGGGCTTTAATATCATGTAGGTTTTATCCCGATCAAGTGTGACAGGGATTAAATGCCGATATTTTAAATTTATTTCTTCTAAAGTACCTTTAGTTTTGTAAATTTAAAAATAATTGGAACATTACCTTACTAGAATTCGATAAACAACTAAACAAGAAAAGTGCAAATATATTTTTTATGCAATTTTTGAACGATACAATGAATACTAATATAGATGTTTAATATACCGTTGGATAGCTAAAGATTTTAGAAAAAATATCATCTAATGCACAGAATTTTAAAGGTTAATGGAGAGTGACGAAAAGCCGATAAAACTAACTGCTTGTTGTTTAAAAAAAATATAATAGATTATTTAATAAAACACATGTTTCTTTTTAAATTAAAATTGATTAATTCGTGAACAATTTATTTGTATCTTTAAATGTACTTCTTAATGTAAGGTTCTTAAATTTATTTTTGCAACGAAGGTAAGTGGAAGTCGTGTGTTGCTCGCACCAGATTTTTTAATTATTTTTTTTAACTGTACATAGGACTCCCACTGTAGCATCTTCCGATTAGCCATAGTAGCATAAAGTGACGTTAAACGAATTAACAAACAACTTAAAAATTGTTTAACTTTAAAAAAAAAGTTATACTTAAATTTTAAATATTGTATTATATTTCTATTAATTAATATTGATGATGTTATATGTAAGATTAGTCTGGCCTTATCAGCTTATTAAAGGTTCATATTGAGTGATCTTATCTTATCATCGGTTCAGGCCACTTCATTTTCCATGTGTGCGAAATTTATTTTTATTTTTTTGTTATAAAATAAATAAATGCTATCGAAAACATTATGAAATTATATTTTACATCAAATTATATAACAATACCTATATGATCAAGTTACTCTTCACTTACTTAGGTTGTAATCACAGTGGCTCGAAAATAAAAATAAGAGAAAAAGGAGATTGAGGCGTGTTAACAAAAAAATTCGTCCGCCCAACACACGACTTTCACTTACCTCCGTTTTTTAACATAAATTTATGAATTTTGAAAAACAGTTAGAGATGAAAGTAAAGGTCAAACAATTAAATGATCTTTATTATTATCTACAACAATCAGTTAGTTTTATCCGCTTTTTATTACTTCCCATTAACTTTTACAACTTTGTGTATATATATATATATATATATATATATATATATATATATTTTATATATATATATATATATTCTGAAGAAGGTCACTATTACATTAAGTTTCTGATTAATTGTTTGTTGATTTGACTGCACCCTTAACTAACTTTCTCCTCTATAAAAATATAAATATAATATATATATATATATATATATATATATATATATATTATATATATATATATATATATATATAGTTGGAATAATCAAGAATCAGTCATTTTTTAAAAATTTTTAATTTTGCCATCATCAGGGCATTACTGAGCCATGCCCAAGCATAAACTTTAAAAACTGGTGAGTTTATGCTTGGACATGGCTCAGTAATGCCCTGATGATGGCAAAATTAAAATTTTTCAAAAAATGACTGATTCTTGATTATTCAAACTATAATAGTTTGTTGCAGGCTAAACATGTCTAATTAAGACACTATTTTGTCCAAAATTGTAAGTAATTTTATAATAATATCTTTAATGTAAATCCTAATTTAAAATATCTATGTACCTACTGTATGATTATTCATTGTTCAATGTACTCTTCTTTATATCTCTAACAATAACATCATATATTAATTATTGTATAAAAATATTAATGTTCTGTTTTTTTTTTGTTTTTCCACTGTTAAGGCATGATTATGTAGAACAATAAATTCTCGAAACGTCGCATAGATAAAATTGTTTATTCATTGACTGCAACCTAAGAACAACACAAACTTAAATTATCAACAGCCGAGAACTGATTAAACAATATATATATATATATATATATATATATATATATATATATATATATATATCCTGATGTAGGTCACATTATATATTAACTTTTATATAATCTTGCGCTTCCCAGTGGTATATTTTACTCTTACATGGGTATTATTATACATTATCAGACCTATCTGGACATATGGAATCGAGCTTTGGGGCTCTACTAAACCATCTAATTCCTCCCGCATCCAGTCCTTACAATCCAAAATCCTTTGCAAAATCCTGAATGCCCCTTATTTTGTCCCAAATCAACTCCTCCATAATGACCTAAACATCTAAAATGATAATACTCCTCTTTCCATTCTAAACTCCCTCTCATACAAACCCACTTGTCCGTAACTTATCTTCCTTAGATATCCTGATAACCCTCCAAGGCGACGAAAAGAAGGTGGCCTCGGGACTACTGTTTAAAATAGTAGTGACTACCACTGGGTAGTTCTTCCTCAAGACATTTTCATTACTTTTTATTTTCATACTACACATTTACTTATTGTATTCTTTAGTACAGTTGTAATATACTATAACTAAATAATAAATAAAAATATTTTACTCTATGTTACTACTTATATTTCAGGAATAATGTTTTGATGACGGTTGCAAAAATTTATTTTTTCCCATTTAAAAAAAAAAAGCTATATTGCGATATATTTTACTTATAAACTTTCAAGAAAGATTGCCTTAAATGATGGTTAAAACCGTATCAAAATCTGTATATGTTTGAAAAGTAATATAAAGAAGATACGTGTGTGTGATATATATATATATATATAATATGTAGAATTAATCATATAAGTTAAAGGAGAGCGATGGGCGAGAATCCCGGCGGTGAAGTAACTTTGCTAATGATTTTCTACTTAAATTAAGCCCTTTAAATACGCTTTGTGTTTTGGGGTAGTTGAAACACAAAGCACCTTCATTAAGCTGATTCGAAGCCCAAACATAGAGATTCTAAACAGCGGCCAACTTATTGATAGAAATTTTTGTTTACTTCTTTTAAGGCGCTAAGTATAGCCAATAGGATTTTCTCGTATAACTGAAAAGGTTAATGTTAATATACTATATTGGTTTATTATTTTAAAAAAATGAACCTTTCTAATTCACCAAGAAAGTAGATTAACGAACCCCTTAACATTTGAGAATTTAAATAAAACCCTAAAAACGAATTAAAAAAAAAAAATCGTTTGTCTGCATTATTTCTCCTAAACTACATGACCATTTTTTTTTCACCACAAAAATACCTGGGGATGCAACGATGATCTTTAATCGTCTTATGATCTTAACTTAAAAAATTGAAATTTTACTCACAAATACGCATTTAAATTTTTTTTTGTTTTTTTTTATGATAGAGAAAAGGATGTATAGACTTTTAAAATAAGTAAAGTATTCTAGTAATAAATTAGACGTAATTAAACAAAAAATCGGTTATTATTGAAGATAGGGAAAAATTTAAAAGATTTTCGATATCAAGATAACTCTATGAACAAAGTACAAAAAAATAAAAAAATTTGTTATTTCTTATTGAAGATCAATCGGAAAAAAATCAAAAAGATTTTCGAGATCAAGATACAGCGACGAACAAAGAGAACACCGTTTTCCTTTGAATTGTTTTTGCTTTTAATATTAGTTCCTATGCTGATGACACTTGTGTGTTATCAGTCAATAACGGTTCTACTATAGCCTCTCAAACTCTTCATTCCCATATCAGAGAGCTTGAGATATGGAGTCAGAATTGGAGAATCAAAATCAATTCCAGCAAATCCCACCAAATTACCTTTACCCTTCGTCGTAAACCTACAACATCCTGTCCTACAGTGTCCTTTAATAATATTCCGCTTGCTCCAGTTGAACAGACCGCTACCTAGGACTTCTACTTGACAAACGTCTTACATGGAATCCGTATACAAGACTGAAACGACAAGAAACAGCCCGTCGCTTTCGCTTACTACAACACTTACTGGACAGACGCTTCAACCTTCCACTTATCTACAAAAGGCTCTTACGCAAAACCATAAAAATTCATTTCCCGTATTCAATCGTTACAATCCAAAATCCTTGAAAAATCCTCGATGCTCCTTACTTTGTCACAAATAAACTCATCCATAAAGACCTCATCCCATATGTTGCTGATTTGGCCCGAACCAAGTATCAACCTTCCATGACAAACTCCACTCCCACTCTAATCCTCTAGTTTTAATCCTTGATTCCTCTTCAATTCCTGACAATCCTCCGCGGCGCCTAAAAAGGGCATTTTCTCTTCATGTTTTTTTGATGTACTTTATCATTACCAACATATTTACTTGTTGTAATACAAAATACAGTTGTAAATTTCAATAAAAAAAAAAAAAAAAAAAAAAAAAATAGTAGTTAATTTTTCCACATTTTCCTTCGAATTATTTGTTGCTTTCTGAATTAGTTACTTAAAGAGATATATAAAAAGTTATACCCTAAAAATAATAAACCATTTTGTATTAATTTGCTGCGTTTTTTATTGTAATTATGTCTCCAACATCGGTTATCAGGTGGTGTGCACGGAAGTTAGCCCGCTCGGCCATGCTTTCTCTGCGCCATCTTTAACTGGTAATCCAGTGGGTATTCTTCCTACTTCCGTTCTCTTGATTCCTAACATCTTCCCACATTATCCACCTATCCACTGTCTAAGTGTCCCTCCATACACTCAACTTCCTGCCTTGATTGTATTATACAATATATATGAACAATTCCTACCCAACCATCGAGACAATATGTTTATGTTTTGGTTTTCTGTTGACATGTTGGTCGGGGACTCAGAGCCTAAGAGGAGATAAGATGCTCCAGACCCTCAACACGCTGGCGGGCAAGATCTCCCCGCACAACGGCTCCGATTCAGGTCGCCTCATCAACAACAACATCATAGCCAACAATAACAACACCTACAACAATAATGACAAGTGAGTAATTGTTCTTTATACCTCCATGGGATTTTGTATGCATGCCATTTCGTTTTGATACTAAGGATCTATTGTTTTTTTGTTACTTTTATTTAGTGGTAACTCCCGGGCGGAAACGGTAAGTCCTATGAAACTGAAATTTCATATTTAAGACAAATATAGGCCCGAGACGTTACAAAACCTTTTTCATCAAAATGAGCTTACCAGAAGAGCCACTTTAACCATGCATTTTGCACCTTTTTTTGATTTTCTCGAAAACGGTTCCGACGATTTTGATTAAACTCGCTATATCAATGTAAAATTTAATGGGCTTTAATATCATTTAGGTTTCATTCGGATTAAAATGGTCTGACAGGGCTTAAATGCCGATATTTTACATTTTTTTTTTTTGTAAAGTAACTTTAATTTTGTAGATTTTATAAAAATAAATATATTATTGTGTTACCACCGATGAAAAACACATAAATATATAATTTGAACGAATTCGATATCTAACTAAAGGAGAAAACTGAAAACATATTTTCTTAATGCAATTTTTTTACTTTGAACATAAGAGCAGTAATACACGTATATATACCGCTGGAAAGCTAAATATTTTAGGAAAAATATCATCTCATACACAATCTTTAAAAAGTTAAGAGAGAGTATAGGATGAAAAGTCGATAAAACTTAGTGATTATTTTAGATAATAATATTATAGGATTTTTAATAAAACACATGTTTCTATAGAAATGCAATTTAATTAATTCTTTAATAGTTTCACGTATTTTATTTTTTTAACTGTATTTGAAAATTCTTTCATTGATTTTAAAAATGGAGGTAAGTGAAAGTCATGTGTTGCCCGCACCATTTTTTTTTTTTTTTTGTTTATAACTATAGTTCATAGTTTTTTGTTTTTTTTAAAGTAATATTTGTTCACCTCAAAAATATAATGATATACTACCTAATAGCGAATTATAAATTCAGATATTTTCTAAAGGTAGTAGTAACATATTTACTCTCGTTTCAAAGCATACAAAAACAATTTATTCCTTAACTTTAATATGGTTTATTAGTGTAGAAAAAAAAAAAAAAACGCTTCCTCTGAAATTTCCTATAAGGGATATAGTACTTTTTGGAATTCAAAATCTCAATTCTTTTAAAATCATTATCTATCTAACGATATAATATACTTCTGTATTATACATATTATGTCTGGAATATAAATAATTACCAATACAAACACGTTTCATCTTTTCTCCTTTAGTTAGTCATCAAATTCCGCGAACTTCTATATATTTTTAAAACTTTTCCTACATTCCATTTTCAATTTTTTTATTGCTAATTAAATTATTTTTCCTTGTCTTATAAGACCTAATATTTAGGATATTAAGTCTATTTATAAAGTGGGGATCACAAGTTTAGTGCCTAGCACAACTTTCTTAACCGGTCGTGGGTTCAAACCCGAGCCTATGCGATTTAAAATTTAGGACTCCCACTGTAGCATTGTCCGATTAGCCATAGTAGTGTATATTGACGTTAAATAAATAAACAAACGATTACATATTTGTGGGGGTCGTGAAGAAGTGGTTAAGTCAAAATCTTTCATTTTACAGGTGAGCGACTTTAACTTTACGTTTTACCCAAAATAGAGTTATAACATACAGCTTTTTTCCACCTAAAATTTCCTTCCACAAGAAATTTCTTTAACCAATTTAACACAACGTAGGAGAAGGTCTGAGGGAGCGATACGTGGAGTTAACTCATTTTTTATATAAATCGAGTCATCCAGTTTTTCACGACCGCCGTAGATTTAAGTGTTTTATAATGACCGCTCCCCAACTAAATTCTGCAATGATAATAGTCAGTACGAATATTAAATGATTCACGTTACTTATTATCATAGTACATTAGTAACTTGTAAGAAGTAAAGTTGTAATAATTCAAAGGCAAGGAACTAATCGGTCCCAGGTCACGAACAGTTCTCAGGAAGGAAGGAACTGAGATAGCGGGGTCGGGGAATAAATCATCAAGATAGAAAATAACCGAGTGCATATTTCCCTTTTCGTGTTTTATTATAATATTAATTGAAGTAGGAGGGTGGTCCATTGTGTAGGGCACGGGAAGGAAACTTCGAACCCTACTGTGGCAGCATTATAATTTAATACATTATTTCAGACGTAGAGTAAAGAATGCCTCTCGTTCTCATTTAACATAAAGTGAGTACCGAAAATATGGGGTCGGTGATCTGAGGGCTTTGTATGACTTTGTCCTGATCACCAACTTGCACGTCCATTTGCCCGGAAAAAAATCTTGTGCGGGCAACACACGACTTTTGAAATCGATCAAAGAATTTTTAAGTACAGTAAGAGATAAAAATGAGTGAAACTATTAAATAATACATTAAATGGAATTTCTATAGAAACATGTGTATTATTAAAAAATCTATTATATTATTATCTAAAATGATCGGTCAGTTTTATCGGTTTTTCATCAGTCTCTATTAACTATTAAATTGTTCTTATGTTCAAATACAAAAAATTGCATTAAAAAAATATTTTTTCAGTTTTCTCCTATAGTTGTTTTTCAAATTCGTACAACTTACATATTTAGCTGTTATTTATCAATGCTAACAAAATATTATGGTCATTTTTATAGAATTCTACAAAATTAAAGGTACTTTAGAGGAAGAAAATTTAAAATATCGGCATTTAAGTCCATTCAGACTATTTTTATCAGAATGAAAGCTACATGATGTTATAGCCCATTAAATGTAACATTGATTATAGCGAGTTTAATCAAAATCGTCGGAACCGTTTTTGAGAAAATCGAAAAAAGGTGTAAAATGCATAGTATAAAATGGCTCTTCTGGTAAGTTCATTTTGATAAAAAAGGTTTTGTAACGTCTCGGGCGTATATTTGTCTTAAATATGAACTTTCAGTTTCATAGGACTTTTCGTTTCCGCTCGGGAGTTACCACACACACACACACAGACAGACACAAACATACACAGACCTTTTTGCGTTGGCTATCTGGACTCTAAAACGTGTATTTCCGTTGAAAACTGGAATTCAAAATTTGTTTACGATCGCAATCTTTCCCTTACACACTATTTGGACTATCTCTTATGTCAAAATTAATTTAAGAACTATTAAATAAAATTATGGTTGAAACATGTTTAAAGTTAATATTACATTTTTCATTCAAACCAAACAACAGCTCACAAACGATAGGTCTCAGCCGCATATTTACATACAAAAATATTCCATATTAAATTTCTGAACTTTAAAGAACTTCGTAAAGAACATTTACGATCCGAGCAAATATATTTTATAAAAATATCACAATATATTTTTTAGATTTTTTTTTTTTTTTAGATCAATCTTTATTTGTATAGAATACATCTGTACAGTTTTAAAACATTGATTGGAAATCCATTGCAATGCACTACTTATTTGCTAAAATTTATTTTGTACATCAATGGTTTTTATTGTTGGTAAAAATTAAAAAAAAAAAACCTAACCTAGAGTAAAGAATGTCTCTCGTTCTCACTTAAAATAAAGAGAGTATCCGAAAATATATGGTCGGTGATCTGACGGTTTTGTATGACTTCGCCCTGATCACCACCTTTGCCCAGAAAAAAATCTGGTACGGGCAACACACGACTTGGACTTATCTCATAATAAAATTAATTTATGAACTATTAAATAAGCTTATAGTTGAAACAAGTTTAAAGTTAATATTAGATTTTTCATTCAAACCAAACAGTTGCTCACAAACGATAGGCCCTAGTCGCATATTTACATACAAAAATATTCCATATTAAATTTCTGAACTTTAAATAACTTTGAGAACATTCACGATCCGAGCAAATAATCAGAATATATTTATTATGTATGTTACCTTTTGGAAATCAACGTCTCAATTTTTTTTTTTAACATCAATCTTTATTTGTATAGAATACATCTGCACAGTTTTAAAACATTGATTGGAAATCCATTACAGTGCGCTACATATTTGCTAAAATTTATTTGTGAGGGTCGAAACGTTGGCAAACAATAAATAGTTGAAACTATTCAGTTGTTTCATTTAATGACCGCCACCCGGACTAATTCCTTCAGTAATTCTTAACGGTCAACTAATTATACCCACAAACAAAATTACAGTTATTAAAATCATAAGATAGGATTTAGTAATTTAGAATTTTATAACAGTATATGTTTAGTTCTCTTATGTCTATATTTAAATGTTGATAGCTTAGTATAATTATCAATTTTTTTTTATAATTCATCAGTCAGTTGGTATTTTGAGAAAAATTATTGTGTTAGTTGGTGTATAAATTCTTGTATTGTAGGGATGTCCAGATCTTTGTGCATGGTAGTTATTTTTGTGAATGGTGGATAATTATTAATTTTTCGTAGGCATCTATTTTGTAGTACTTGCAATTTGTTAATATGTGTTTTGCTTTCAAGGCTCCACGCTGGACATGCATATGTAATTATAGGCCTAATAACAGATTTATAGGCCTGTTGTAATTAACTGTGATGAAAGGTAGATAAATCTAAGTGATTGTTATAGATCATTAATTCTATTGTAAGATTATTGTTTTTATCTAAACTTATGTAAATCTTCAAAACTTTTTTTAATTCTACTTGAAATTTTTTTAAATTGATGTTATTGGCAGATGTAAGTGAAAGTATGTGCACGAAACACATAGTTTTTTTTTTCATTGCTAGGGCATATCTGAGTACCAATATGAGTAAAATAAAATCTATAAATTCCGTCAAAACACAGTTTTATATTTATTGATCGAACCTTCAGATTGATTTGTTTATTAATAAGATTGGCTTCGTTGACTTAAAGTGCTTTTCGCAATAATAATTTGCGAAAATGTGTTATTATCTTGCAAGTTTTTTGTTTTATTTTCTTTATTTCAACATTAGTTACAATTTTAGCTCTTTTTACTTTCACTAACCTATATATGAAATATATAGTAAGGGAAAGTATTGGGATCGTGAAAATTTTCGAATTCCAGTTTTCAACGAAAATACACGTTTTAGGGTCCCCTGAGTCCAAATAACCAATTTCCGTAAAAAGGTGTGTGTGTGTGTGTTGTGTGTGTGTGGTAACTCCCGGGCGAAAACGAAAAATCCTGTGGAACTGAAATTTTATATTTAAGGGAACTATAGGCCCGATATGTAGCGGAAACTTTTTTATCAAAATCAGCTGACCGGAAGAGGCACTTTATACTATGCATTTAGCACCTTTTTACGATTTTTTCAAAAACGGCTCTAACGATGTTGATTTAACACTATATATCGATGTAAAACTTGGTGAGATTTAATATGATGTAGGTTTCATTCTGATTGAAATATTCTGACAGGGCTTAAATGCCGATATTTTAAATTTTCTTCTTCTAAAGTACCTTTAATTTTGTAGATACTAAAAAAAATAACAATGTAATCTGGTTATGAACAATAAAGAACACGTAAATATGTAAGTTGAACGAAGTCAATCTCTAACTAATGAAGAAAACTACAAAACTATTTTTTAGATGTAATTTTTCGTTTTTTAACATAATAACAGTAATATAGATGTGTAATTTACCGTTGGAAAGCCAAAGATTTTAGAAAAAAATATTATCTTATACACAAGCTCTTAAAAGTTATTAAAGAGTGACGAAAATCCGATAAAACTAGCTGATTATTATTTCAGATAATAATATAATGCATTTTTTTTTAAAAACACATGTTTCTATAAAAATTCAATCTTATTAATTCTTTATTAGTTTCACTCATTTTTATCTTTATTGTACTTGAAAATTCTTTAATCGCTTTTAAAACGGAGGTAAGTGAATGTCGTGTGTTGCCCGCACTAGATTTTTTAGCTACAAAAGGCCTAGGGTTTAGATATCGTATCGATCAAGCTGTTTGCCTGTCTTTCTCCTCTCCCAGGAGCGGAAATTAAAAGTCTACTCTTTAGAGAATTTTAAGTCAGGGTTTAGTTTAGCAATTGGGTCGATTTCTTCACCCTCTAAAACACTTTCGCATGTTCATTTTATATACTCAGAATTGTTTTTACAAACATGCATTTATTAGTATATTTAAAAAGTTCGATATTTTATTTTTTTTCATTTTTTGTGGCAGTCAGTACATAATTAGGGATAATTTTAATTGGGAGGTACAGTCAGTTTTACTCCATATACATCTTCCATCACTGTTCTTACTATTATATAGGCTATATTTAACGAATAGAATTTTTTTTAAATTTTACCTTGTATCATTATTATCATCGTTGTCAGACCCTGTCCATAAATACGGTACGCACTTTCCATTCTACCTACATTTCCTACGTATTTTCCATCCTACCTACTCCCCTCCATCTACCAAAACAGTACCTAGTTTCCGTTCGTCCACCATGAGGTACGTTTCTCCAGTCTACTCCATATTTTACTTTCACTTACCTATATATGGAATATATAGTAAGGGAAAGTATTGCGATCATGAAAATTGTCAAATTTCAGTTTTCAACGGAAATACACTTTTTAGGGTCCCCTAAGTCCAAATGACAAAGTCCCGCAAAAAAGTCTGTGTGTGTGTGTGTGTGTGTGGTAACTCCCGGGCGACATCGAGAAGTACTATGAAACTGAAATTTCATATTTAAGACAACTATACGCCCGAGATGCTACAGCAACTTTTTCATCAAAATCGGCTGACCAGAAGATCTACTTTATACCATGCATTTTGCACTTTTTCACGATTTTCTCGGAAACGGCTCTGACGATTTTGATGAAACTCGCAATATCTATGTGAAATTGAACGGGCTTTAATGTCATGTAGGTTTCATTCTAATTGAAATAGTCTGACAGGGCTTAAATGCCGATACTTCAAAATGTCTTCCTCTAAGGAATCTTTAATTTTGTAGATTTTATAAAATTTACCATATCATCTGATTAGTATTGCTAAAAAAACAGGTAAATATGCACGTTGGGCGAATTTAAAAAACGACTAATGGAGAAAACTAAGAAAATATTTTTTATTGCAATTTTTTGTTTTTGCGTAACATAAGAACAGTAATATACATGTATGATATACTGTAGGAAAGCTAAAGATTTTAGAAAAAATGTCATCGTATACACATAATTTTAAAAGTTAGCAGAAAGTAATGAAATGCCAATAAAACTAACTGATTGTCTTAGATAATAATATAAAAGAAATTCAAGATTTACATGTTTCTACAGAAATTCATTTAATTAATTCTTTAACGATTTATTTCCTTTTATAAATTTGTTTAAAAACTCTTGTATTGATATAAACAATGGAGGTAAGTGAAAGTCGTGTGTTGCGCGCACCAGATTATTTATGTTTCATATTTCATGTAAATATTGATATCTTTGTGCATTTTCTTTAGTCATAATTTTGTTTTCCTCCGTATAGCACTTTCACTATTATACTATAGCCATTGTTATTTAATATTTTTTTACATGTATATTTCTTTTTTATATTTAAATACCGACGTTCTCTAGCTCAATAGTTTTTATAATATTGTATTTAATGTTATTAAAATTGTATCTTTATAATTTAATACGTTATTTCAGCCGTAGAGTAAGGAATGTCTCTCGTTCTCACTTAAAATAAAGAGAGTATCCGAAAATATATGGTCGGTGATCTGACGGCTTTGTATGATTTCGTCCTGATCACCACCTTGCACGTCCATTTGCCCTGACAAAAATCTGGTACGGGCAACACACGACTTGGACTTATCTCTTATAATAAAATTAATTTATGAACTATTAAATAAGCTTATAGTTGAAACAAGTTTAAAGTTAATAATAGATTTTTCATTCAAACCAAACAATTGCTCACAAACGATAGGCCCTAGTCGCATATTTACATACAAAAATATTCGATATTAAATTTCTGAACTTTAAATAACTTTGAGAACATTCACGATCCGAGCAAATAATCAGAATATATTTATTATGTAGGCTACCTTTTGGATGTCTCAATTTTTTTACTTTCACTTAATATATATAGAAATGGAAAGTATTGCGATAGTGAAAGTTTTCGAATTCCAGTTTTCAAAGTAAATACACATTTTAGGGTCCCCTGAGTCCAAATAACCAAGTCCCGCAAAAAGGTCTGTGTGTGTGTGTGTGTGTGTTTGGTAACTCCCAGGCGAAAACGGAAACGAAATGTCTTATGAAACTGTAATTTCATATTTAAGACGAATATACGCCTGAGACGTTACAAAACCTTTTTCATCAAAATGAGCTTACCAGAAGAGCCACTTTATACTATGCATTTTGCAACTTTTTCGATTTTCTCGAAAAGGGTTCCGACGATTTTGATTAAACTCGCTATATCGATGTAAAATTTAATGGGCTTTAATATCATGTAGGTTTTATTTGGATAAAAATGATCTGACAGGGCTTAAATGCCGATATTTTAAATTTTCTTTCTCTAAAGTACCTTTAATTTTGTGGATTCTATAAAAATAACTATATTATCTTGTTACAACTGATACTGAACTAAAGGAGAAAACAGAAAAAATAATTTTTTAATGCAATTTTTTGTTTTTGAACATAAGAGCAGTAATATACATGTATGATATACCGTTACAAAGCTAAAGATTTTAGAAAAAAATATTATCTTATACACATGATTTTAAAAGTTGATAGGGAGTAATGAAAAGAAGATAAAACTAACTGATTATTTTAGATAATAATATAATAGATTTTTCAATAAAAAAACACATATTTCTATATAAATTCAATTTAATTAATTCCTTATTAGTTTCACGTATTTTTATCTCTAACTATTTTTGAAAATTCTTTCATTGATTTTAAAAATGGAGGTAAGTGAAAGTCGTGTGTTGCACGCACCAGATTTTTATTTATTTTTTTCATCATCATCAATCTTTATTTATATACCATACATCTGCACAGTTTTAAAAACATTGATTGGAAATCCATTACAATGCGCTACTTATTTGCTAAAATTTATTTGTGAGGGTCGAAACTTTGGCAAGGAATAAACAGTTGAAACTATTTAGTTGTTTCATTTACTGACCGCCACCCGGACTAATTCCTTCCACTAATTCTCAACGGTCAACTAATTATATCCCCTTTATTTTTTTTGGATATAATATTATAATTATTAGTCCTTTTGAATCAGCATCTATTCTAGGGAAGAAGGATAGTAGTTGATATTTCGACACCGCCCTTTCTCCTACAAATGGTTTATAGCAGCATACCCCACGTCCCAGTTTAAACGTCTTGTAAAATAATACTTGCAATGTCACAAACGCTTATAAAACCCATGAATACAAATACGAAATTATTCTTTTATATTTATCTGTTCCTCCGGACGGGATTCAAAATATTGTAAAATCTTTATATGGTGGAGGATGGGAATTTCCTAAGAATACTTTTGGAGGAGGAAGGGAGTTGACGAAACTGTCGGTCATAAACCCTGGGCCTTAATAATCCCAGCGGTTATTTTCGGTGACAACTTCCAAGCGGATTCTGTTATTTCTGGATGGCATTCAAGGCCCTTACTTCTCGGTGACATTTTGGAAGGGAAAATATTAGCCGTCTATCAGTAGCGGCCATATCTTAATTCAGGTTCTGTTTTTCCAAGACTAATGCAGGTTTCTAGTATATAAATATTTCTAGACGAGTAAAATGGTTGGGAGTATGGTCATAATAAAAAATACACACATTAAAAAGTAGTACTTATTTTTGTTTATTATTTTCAATAATCAACCTTTGTAATCGACTAAAAAAAAAACAAAAAAAAACACCCCTGCTCAAAATTTGCTTACGTTTCAAGATAACGAATAAAAAAAAATCCGTTTGTCCTAATAAATAAATACCAATAATTTATAGAGTTTGATTTTAATTGATTGAATTAAATTTTTGACTAAATGGAAAAAGAATCATTGAAATGGGTTAGGAAATAGCTGAGATATTGCGTTTTGATATTAGCGGTAGTGACATGATATTATCCTTCGAATTATTGCTTTTCATATTCCTTTATTGCCTATCAACAGCTATAAAAACAGTTATACCCTAATATTGCTATTTGGAAATAATAAACCATTGTGTAATAATTTCCAGCGTGCCGACGTTTCGGCCTACAATGCCCATTCATTCATCAAAACTCAATCATTATAAATAAATCTAGTAGGCTCAACGCACGACTTTCAGTTACCTAAGTTGTTAATAACAATTTAAAAACTATTCAATATGATGAAATTGAAAACAGTTTAAAAAAAATTATATTCTGTTTCGTTGGAAACATATGTTTTATCTTTTCCATTAAAGTTTGTTTCTTTATTTATTTAACGTCGCTTTATTCTGCTATGGCTAATCGGACGATGCTACAGCGGGAGTCCTAAATTTTGCCTATCCAGGTTTTATTAGTATAGAGATCTTTAACCAGTACCTGACATCGCACAGGCTTGGGACCACCTTTTAACGTCCCCTCCGAAGGACGGCCATTAAAAAAATCCTAGGACCACCTGCGGGATTGAACCCGTGACCTTTGGCATAGGAGGCTGTTATGCTAGCCACCCAGCTACAAGTGATCCAAGTTTTACCAATGTAATGGACATTCTGAATATGAATACGATCGCGATACTTTCCCTTACTATGTATTACATATAAAATCGAAAATTAATGATAGAGGTTAGGTTAGGCAGAGTTTGTATGGAAAATCAACTTCTGAGGTTTGCAATCATTTCTAAAAAATATCGATTGTTTTCCATTTTTTTTTTTGCATATTTCACCAAGTAACTATTACAGTTTTCTTCCTTCCCTGCTTCATGAAAATGTATACGATGCAATAGACATTCTTAGTATGGTCAGTTATCAATTAAACGTCACATAATTAATATTTCGGTAGTGCGTTTCTCTCTTTGAGGAATTCGTTTGTTAGACGTGTATGTCCAATTCTCATTCTAGTTATGATAACTCTTCCATCCTGCTGCTATGTACGGAGAAATGGCATGCTTTGGGGAGGGAGAGGGGCGTTAAAAGGTGGTCCCGAGCCTGTGCGATGTCAGGTACTCGTTAAAGATCCCTCTCCTAATAAAACCTGGATAGACTAAAATTTAGGACTCCCACTATAGCATCGTCCGATTAGCCATAGTAGCATAAAGTGACGTTAAATAAAGTAAACAAACAAACAAATAACTTAAAACTTTTTTCTTTGTTTTTTAATTTGGACAGCCTTGGTAACTGAAAGTCTTGTGTTGCCCGCATCAGATTTTTTGTTGTCTACATTGGTATTCCTTTTTATCAAACGTTCAATACATATTTTGCTGGTATTGTTGGAACCTGGAAACCAAAAAACAAACAAAAAAAAAAAAAAAAAACCTCCCAATGCTAATTTGAGAAGTTGATCTCCGACAGAGAGGGAATGAACTGAAATTGAAAATTCCCCTCGACTTGGCTCCTTAAGACTTTTCTAATTATTGTCAGCTGTATTAGAAGGGAGAGAGAGATGTAAGGATATTTCCCGAACCGCGAGCTATTGACTGGCTCTATGGGAAAGAGGGAGGGAGAAGAAAAAAGAGATGGAAAAAAGAGCAGAATCATCGGGAAATAAGTTTTTCATCATCGGCTTTTCCCTTCAGCGACGTCACCAAGTGTTGCTTTTCCAAACAATAGGAGCGACGGGAAGGAGATCGGAACCCCCCGCGAATTATTTATTTCTTTCACTCTTCTTCCCCCACCACGACCGTCCTGGAAGGCTGGAAGAGTATTAAATATTTAGCACGAAGGGAGGAGGTACCTTCCTCCAAGGGCTGATGGACTGTCGGGATCTTATCGGCTGCCTTTGGATGTCTTTCAATTATTCCCGTTCTAAAAGTGGTGGAGGATCGGTAAATACATACTATGATCATTCAAAGTAAAATAGAATAAATTATATTAATGACCTGTTGCATTTAGGACCGACTGGTCCTCTCTTACAATGAATAGGAATTGTACATACATCTATGGACGTAAAAAGGTGGTCCCGAGCATGTGCGATATCAGGTACTTGTTAAAGATCCCCATCCTAATAAAACCTGGATAGGCAAAATTTAGGACTCCCACTGTAGCATCGTCCGATTAGCCACAGCAGCAAAAAGTGACGTTAAATAAATAAACAAACAAACATCACTAAAGCGCTACACGTACAAAAGAACAAAGCATGTACTTTTAAATTAATATTGTTATTTATATTGTGTTGGCTTTTTTCATGTTATTTTTACTTTCACTTACAATATATAGTATGGGGAAGTATTAAGATTCCAGTTTTCAACGGAAATACACATTTTAGGGTCCCCTGATTCCAAATAACCAAGTTCCGCAAAAAGGTCTGTGTGTGTGTGTGTGTGGTAACTCTCGGGCGGAAACGGGAAACTGAAATTTCATCTTTAAGAACAATATACACCCGAGACGTTACAAAACCTTTTTTATCAAAATGAGCTTACCGGACGAGTCACTTTATACCTTGCATTTTGCACCTTTTTTCGATTTTCTCGAAAACGGTTCCGACTATTTTGATTAACTCGCTATATCGATGTAAAATTTAATAAGCTTAAATATAATTTAGGTTTCATTTGGATTAAAATGGTCTGACAAGGCTTCAATGCCGATATTTTAAATTTTCTTTCTGTAAAGTACCTTTAATTTTGTAGATTCAATAAAAATAACTATATTATCTTGTTAACGCTGATGAAAAACAGATAAATATATAAATTGAATAAATTCTATACCCAACTAAAGGAGAAAACAGAAAAAATATTTTTTTAATGCTATTTTTCGTTTTTGAACATAAGAAAAGTAATATACATATAGGATATACCGTTTGAAAGCTAAAGATTTTAGAAAAAATATGATCTCATACACAAGCTTTTAAAAGTTAATAGAGAGTGATGAAATGAACATAAAACGAACTGATTATTTTAGATAATAATATAATAGATTTTTTAATAAAACACATGTTTCTATATAAATTCAATTTAATTAATTCCTTAATAGTTTCACGTATTTTTATCTCTAACTGTTTTTGAAAATTCTTTCATTGATTTTAAAAATGGAGGTAAGTGAAAGTCGTGTGTTGCCCGCCCCAGATTTTTTTATATATAGGTTTGTGAAAGTAATACAAGCATCAATTTTGAGATTTGCCGGTACCAGAGTTTTAATATTGAAACTCTCTATTATTTCAGAAGAATCGAATGTTTTTCATTCGGAAGTTATATTTATTTTCGTTTCCATCCATTACGCCGACACGAACCTCAGCTTATCTTATCAGCACCGCAGCACCTCCATTCATCAAAGATATCTTTCCCTCCCTCGGTCGGGGGCGACAGAGGCACAAATACAAGAAGAATGCAGGGAATGATGAATGTGCCTAATACGGCACAGCTTGGCCTCATGTATTGTTGAAACTCTGATATATAGTTGTTTCCTTTAGCTAGGAAAGAATCGAGTCTGGGACGTGGACGAATGGTGTTTCAGTCTTGCTTTGTTCTTATCTTCATCTAGGAATGTAGAAAGAACGATATAACTGTCTTATATGACAACAATCCTATATCTTTACTTTCACTTACTATATATAGTAAGGGAAAGTGTATTGCGATCGTGAAAATTTTCGAATTCCAGTATTCAACGGAAAGACACGTTTTGGAGTCTCCTGAGTCCAAATGACTCAGTGTGAGGTAAGTCCCGCGCGTAAACGGAAAGTCCTATGAAACTGAAATTTCATATTTAAAACAAGCCCGAGTTGTTACAATTTTTTTTTTCTCATCAAAATCACCAGAAGAGCCACTTTATACCATGCATTTTGCACCTTCTTACGATTTTCTCAAAAACGGCTCTAACGATTTTGATTAAACTCGCTATATCGATGTAAAATTTGATGGGCTTTAATATCATGTAGGTTTCATTGTGATTGATATAGTCTGACAGGGCATAAATGCTGATATTTCAAATTATCCTCCTCTAAAGTATCTTTAATTTTTTGGTTACTAAAAAAAACAATCTAATCTTGTTTTCACTGATGAAAACTAAGTAAATTCAACCAAAAAGTTGAACGAATTCCATCTCTAACTAGAGGAGAGAACTGCGAAAATATTTTGTCAATGCAATTTTTCGTTTTTGAACATGAGAACAGTAATATATCGTTGGAAAGCTAAAGATTTCAGAAAAAAATATCATCTTATACATACCATTGTAAAAGTTGACGGAGAGGGATGAAAAGCCGTAAATACAATAATATATATAAAAATATAATAGATTTTTTTTAATGAAACACATATTTATATAGAAATTCAATTTAATTAATTCTTTTTTAGTTTCACTTATTTCTATCTTTAAGAGTATTTGAAAATTCTTTAATTGATTTTAACAACGGTGGTAAGTGAAAGTCGTGTGTTGTCCGCACCACATTTTTACTTTCACTTACATATATAAAGGGTGACTCATAAGAAACCTCTCTAACGAGAAAAATCTCTCCTCAAATTCCAAAATAAACTACTACATTACAGTTCAAAGAAATGTCATTCTTATAATTCATTATGATTCTAAAACGTCTTATTTCCTTAAAAAGTTGGTCTCGAAAAAAAAATTTACGATCTTTATACTTTCTTTCCCTTATTATACATTTCATATATAGGTAAGTGAAAGTAAAGAAGCATTATTTTAATGATTGTGATTAAACTAATTAAGAGCGGTGCACCCAGTATGTTGAGACTATAAATCCGTACAAAGTTGGTTGGAAGGTAACGCAATCGTTCCCCTGGGGTCAAGCCTGGAACTGTGCCTGCACAACTTGGTTTGGCTAGATAGTTAACTTGCTAACTTCAATCGGCAACACACCACTTTCACTTACCTCCATTTTTAAAATCAATGGAAAAATTTTCAAATACACTTAAAGATAAAAATACGTGAAACTATTAAAGAATTAATTAAATTGAATTTCAATAGAAACTTGTTTTGTTTATTTGTTTATTTATTTAACGTCACTTTATGCTACTATGGCTAATCGGACGATGCTACAGTGGGAATCCTAAATTTTGCCTATCCAGATTTTATTAGGATAGGATCTTTAACGAGTACCTGACATCGCACAGGCTCGGGACCACCTTTTAACGACCCCTCCGAAGGACGGCGTAACTAAGGATTTTTTACTCCCATTAAAAAATCCTAGGACCACCTGCGGATTTGAACCCGTGACCTTTGGCATGGGAGGCTGTTAAGCTAGCCACCCAGCTACAAGTGATCCCAATAGAAACTTGTGTTTTATTAAAAAATCAATTGTATTATTATCTAAAATAAATAGTTCTATCTGCTTTTCATCACTCTTTATTAACTTTTACAAGCTCTTGTGTATTAGATAATATTTTTTCTAAAATCTTTAGCTTTCCAACGGTATATTATAAGTGTATATTACTATTGCTATGTTCAAAATCCAAAACTTGCATTAAAAATATATTTTTTCAGTTTTCTCCTTTCGTTGTTTTTCAAATACGTACAACTTACATATTTAGCTGTTATTTATCAATGATAACAACATATTATGGTTATTTTTATAGAATCTACAAAATTAAAGGTACTTTAGAGGAAGAAAATTAAATATCGGCATTTAAGCCCTGTCATACCATTTTAATCAGAATGAAACCTACATGTTATTAAAGCCTATCGAATTTTACATCGATATAGCGAGTTTAAAAAAAAATCGTCGAAACCGTTTTCGAGAAAATCGAAAAAAGGTGCAAAATGCATGGTATAAAGTGGCTCTTCTGGTAAGCTCATTTTGATGAAAAAGGTTTTGTATCGTCTGGGGTGTATATTTGTCTTGAATATGAAATTTCAGTTTCATAGGACTTACCGTTTCCGCCAGGGATTTACCACACACACACACACACACACAGACCTTTATGCGGGACTTGGTTATTTGGACTCAGGGGACCCTAAAACGTGTATTTCCGTTAAAAACTGAAATTCAAAAGATCGCAATACTTTCTCTTACTGTATATAGTAAGTGAAAGTAACGATAAATTTATGAAATAATAATACAATATATATATATATATATATATATATATATATATATATAATAAGAATGTGTACAAAAGTCACTCATACCTATGTACAATCCTCAAGCACGTGAGCGGAGAATCTAGCCAATGCTAGAACTCCAATATACATGTTACAAGAGAGGTCTCGAGGCCACTGCCGTTTCAACCTTCTAGGAGGATGGTAAGGATGTGTGGAGCTGGATAAGGATTGAGCTAGGGGATTAGGGTGATGGATAAGGTCTAAAATAAATAGAATATTTAGGTCGCGGTGTAAGGTATGGTTGGTGACATAATATTGTTTGGAGGACTTTGGATTGCAAGGATTGAATGCGTTTAATGTTTTTTTTTTTTAAATCTTCTTTTTGTTTTTAGTTTGGGAATTGACATTATTTATCGTGTATTTTTTTTATTACTTTCAAAACTAAAACAATTTTTACAAACTCTGCTAGTGTTGCTCAAATCGAAATTTTGACAACAGTTACCTCAACAGAAATTTGATTAAAAACATTTTTGTTAAATAAAATTTTTTGCGAGGATGTAACGTTTAAGAGCTCTATGGGCTTCAATTAAAAAAAAAAAAAAAATCCATGTACCAAATATTTAAAAACTGGTGCGGGCAACACACGACTTTCACTTACTACCGTTGTTAAAATAGATTAAAGAATTTTCAAAGATGAAAATGAGAGAAACTAATTACGAAATAATTAAATTGAATTTCTATAGAAACATGCGTTTTTATTAAAAAATCAGTTAGTTTTATCGGATTTACAACATTCGTTATTAACTTTTACAAGCTTATGTGAAATATAATATTTTTTTCTAAAATATTTAGCTTTCTAACGATATTTGCTACAACATATAACATGTTTATTACTGATGCTATGTTCAAAAACCAAAAATTGCATTAAAAAAATATTTTTTTCAGTTTTCTCCTTTAGTTGGATATTGAATTCGTTCAGCTTATATATTTACCTGTTTTTTATCGTTGATAACAAGATTATATGGTCGATTTTATAAAAACTGCAAAATTAAATGCCCGATTTTCATATTTTAAAGACTGTTTTAATTTTTTTTTTTTTTCGTTCTAAGTTAAAGTCGCCATTCTCGTTGAAAGGATTCTTAACAATTGACATTTACTGTAACCAGGATACGGTTCAAAACGGAAGAGAACCACCATTTTTGACTCGATTCTCCTTTTAATAGGATACGGATCGAAATAATTCACTGGTAACCAGGATTACCACACTAAAAAGGACACTTTTTAATATAGAAACTCTCTTCCCGATGCAAAAAGCGGTCCGAAATAACTTAAGTCTGTCTATATTAGGGTGAGTGAGGTGGGTTACGCCCGAAAAGGACTAATTTACTATTTCAAAGGATATGCCCGATTTTCATATTTTAAGGATTGTTTTAATTTTTGTTTAAAGTTAAAGTCGCCATTCTCGTTGAAAAGATATACCTACTGTTCAAGAATATATTCATACTTCATACAAGAGATTCCATGACAAACTTCACAACACACTCATTCAAAACATGGCGCCAGCGGACTTGCCGGAACTCACCAGAAGAAGGCTGAAAAGGTTTAGGTTAGGTCGATGGCGCGAACCAGCGTGGTTAAGGTTAGGTCGCGGCCGAAATTCAAATTCAAATCTCCCGCCATAGGTCACGTGACCAAATGCTGGCATCTGATTGGCTCCTCAAAAAAGTGCACCAGCTCCCGCAATTCTTATCTACTGCTGGTTTAGGGATCTCCTTGTTTAAAACTTATGATTTTAACGTTAGGAGGAGGTGCCGCTGGGTACTGACCTCCCTTATAGTCTGACATGCCAGCTCTTACAATATATATATACAGCGCATCTGCTTGTTGTCGCGGAAAAGGCGTAGATTATAATAAATAAAGAAAAAAAAAATTACCCCCATATAGAGAGTTGAATCAAAATCGTTTTTAGCCGTTTTTGTCAGCTGATATTGATGAAAAAGTTGCTGTAACATCTCGGGCCTATAACAATCCTTAATATTGAATTTAGTTTAATTAAATTTAATATCTTGGGTAATGAAGAAAAAAAGAAGTGAGCTTTATAAAATATGTGTTGCACAGTCAGGTCTTAATATTGTGTTATATCAACTCATCGAATAGTTTTGGATTTTTTTTTTATATTTTTATATGTCAGCTTTTGTAGATGACTTATTCCGATATGAAAGAAAATACTTTCTCCTTGCGCGAGATTCAATCTTGCTCCTATTCCCCTATATTGCTGCTCCGTCTCTTCGTCCTCGCCGTTCCAGATAGAAAATAAATGAGCCCCCGGACGATGGGAATAGACAGCACGGACGACAGCAGCCCTATTTCTAGACTCGGGTAGGGGAAGATATATCGCAGAGGGACAGAAAGTGGAAGAGTACAAAACGCTGCAGAGGCCGGAGATGGATCGGGGCAATCCTTGCAGAGATCAATGGCACAATAAAGAGGCAGCAATCTTTTAGTTCAGCTACAATCAAATGAACTAGTTCCTTGCTGTAACCGTTCCGAACTGTAATCGTTCGTTCCAAACAGTACGCATTAGGTCATCGTTAAACTGTTCTTTTAATCTGCATATATATAAAATGATTGATTTCCGCTTACTCATTTCTAAACCATTGGACGGATTTAGATAGAGTTTTCACCATCATTTAGGGCTTTGTTTCCTGAAGGTTTATCATTAAAATACATTGCAATTTAGCTTTTCTTTAAACGGGAAAAATGAAGTTTTTGTGACCAAGTCGTCAACAAATTATTCCTGATATATAACTAGTAACATAAACGTATAATATACCGTTGGAAAGCGCAAGGTTTTAGAAAAGTTTATATGCAGTAAAATACATCGGGAAATTTAATATAAAGATGTTATAAGCTCATAAACTTATGCACAAATGTTATTTGTAATGTTGTGGATTTGGGAGGATTTATAGTGATTTATCGTAATCGCATTGGTTATAATATAAAAAAAAAAATATTATCGTACGTAAGTTTTTAAAATAGAGGAAAAGTTTTTCTAAACTAATACTGGTTATAATTATTTCTCCTTTTTACTGATCATTTCACAAAAAATAGTAGTTCTACTGTTAACTTAATGGGACTCACATGGAAACTAAATTAACTTTAGTACATTGGGGTCACCCATAGCGTAGTGGCTAGTATAACAGTTTTCTATGTCAAAGGTCACGGGTTCAAACCCTCAGGTGGTCCTAGGATTTTTAATGGGAGTAAAAAATCCTTAGCTGTGCCGTGCTTCGGAGGGGACGTTAAAAGGTGGTTAAGTATATAAAGTTGAAAGAATTCTATATTCAACTAAAGAAGAAAAGAGAAACTTTTTTTTTTACGTATAAAAACGATAATAGGCTTACCGAACCCGAAGGTTCGATGCCGATACCACCAAACTCCGCCTACACAGACTCGTCTAATGTTCACCGTTCAAGCCTAAGCCCCCGAGATCAGCCATAACGCAATCCTCCCATCGACGCTTCGGCCTAATTTTCGGACACCTACCAGTCGGTTCAGCGATTACCAACTTTATCGGAATCCGGACAACTCAGGGTACAAGCTCCGCAATTCCGCGCTGTGCAACCTTCTAAACTCCCAGTTGCCTCATCTCTCTTCAGACCAAATATTTTACGCAGTCGATTATTTTCGAAAACCTTAAGCCGGTGTTCATCCTTCAAGTTTTGGAGAATATTAGGTCTAAAATATCTTCAATTCTTTTTCCCTCGACTGTATTTTCTGTACGCGTATCGAGGGCCTTGACAGAAGTAATAACGTTGGGCCATTAGGTGGATTGTAAAGGACGGAGGACAATCGATAATTCTCCTCATCAGGAAGCCTGGGTCGTCGTAGGGCAACATATCGATATTACTCCCTCCCTCCCCCACCCTCTCTTCCAAATCGAGTTGTCCCAAAGTGGCGCATAATCCCCCCCCCCCCCCCCCCCGAATCGTATCGTCCAAACCTAATTTTCCCAAACGTCGGAAATAATTGGACAATAAGAGAAACGTATAGGCTTTTGGGAGGAATAGTAGGGCGCGCGGTGGGACCCTTGGGTAATATCAGCTCAAGAGATTTGTTTCGTTTTTTTATCGGAATGAGGGCTAATCTCGGATTGGGAAAGGCTCATTTCGCCAAATTTAGCAAACATAGGAACCCCATTAGCTCATTTAGCGTGAACCGAATGGGTCATGTAGCCAATCCCTGTATTTTTTTTTTTTTTTTTTTTTTTAGTTCCCTATCCTTCTTAATCACATTTGGCACGGCTCGTTTTCCGAATCGTAATTAGATTACAGTAGATGATTCCGTGATCGTAATTAGAGCTTTAATTTCCAATTATCTCTGATTGGGCCATTATCTAAACTTTTACAGAATTTCATTTGGTGTCCTTTAGCTTTTCTAAATCGGGCATTCATTGTCGCTCTCAGCAAAGGCAAAAAAATAAAATGTAATACAAATAAAAACCGGTACGACATCCTTTTTAGACCAACTTTAATAGACCAACGACCTGGAATATTAATGCACTTGTGTTATTATTATTATTATTATTTTAGCATTCCACACTTCCTAAGCTTCCGCTGGGAATTTTCACTACCCCCATTATTGTTTTAGTCTTGAGCGGAGCGGCGTGGTCTAGTGGGTAGAGCGCTAATCTACTGTGCTCCGGGTCCTGGGTTCGAATCCCGGTTGTGACGGAATATTATTTATTCTGTTATTTCTGCCGGGGGCGACCCTAGGATATGGAGACCCTCCTGGGGCAGACCCAGCTTCTATAAAGTGGGTACCCAAAAATGGGGAAAAAACCTGACGGCTGAGCGTGATCTCGGCCGAATCACCTCATTGCACGGCCGTTGGCCTATAAACAGTACGAATCTCTATATGTACTGAGCCCAAGACAGAACAGAACAATGTCACAGATAGTCGAGAAAAATAAATTTGTTAGAAAAGGAAGTCAAGGAGTGCTTTTTTGAGTGTGAAATATATAATAAACCTTCCTAAAAAAATATAAAATAAAAGAAAACAAAAAAATATCGTGTTTATTTATTTATTAATTATTAGGAGAAACGGATTTTATATTTTTTTCATATTTAATTTATAATAGATCTTTTGATAAAACACTTGTATCTATTGAAACTTAAAACTTAGTGGGTGATTAGGCCTTGATCACAATCAGCCGCCAGTTTTTTTCCCCAAATTTAAGGGTGCCTATTTTATAGAGGCTGAATTCTGCCACGGCGAAGTTCCATTGCATGATAAATAATTCTGCTGTAGCCAGGATTCGAACCCAGGACCGTCAGAACAGCAGATTAGTGCTTTATCCACTCAGCTCCCACTAACTTTAATTAAAAGTTTTTTACCATATTTTACTTTCACTTACTATATATAGTAAGGGAAAGTATTGTTATCGAGAACATTTTCGAATTCCAGTTTTCAACGGATATACACATTTTATGGTCCCGCAAAAAAGTCTGTGTGAGTGTGTGTGTGGTAACTCCCGGGCGGAAACGGTAAGTCCTATGAAACTGAAATTTGATATTTAAGACAACTATTGGCCCGAGATGTTACAGAAACACTTTCATCAAAATAAGCTGACCGGAAGACCTACTTTATACCTTGCATTTAGCACGTTTTTACGATTTTCTCAAAAACGACTTACGATTTTGATTAAACTCTATATATCGATGTGGGTTTCATTCTGATTTTTTAAACGCCGACATTTTAAATTTTCTACCTTTAAAGCACCTTTAATTTTAAAGATAAAAAAAAAAAAAATAAAATATAATATTTTCATCAACGATAAAAATACAGGTAAATATATAAGTTGAACAAATTTTATCACTAACTAAAGGAGAAAACTGCAAACATTTTTAGTGCAATGTATGATATACCGTTGGAAAGCTTAAGATTTGAGAAAAATATTATCTTAAACACAAACTTGTAAAAGTTTATAAAGACTGATGAAAAGCCGATAAAACTAACTTATTATCATTATCTATACTAATATTATAAAGCTGAAGAGTTTGTTTGTTTGTTTGTTTATTTGAACGCGCTAATCTCAGAAACTACTGGTTCTAATTGAAAAATTCTTTTTGTGTTGGATAGTCCATTTATCGAGGAAGGTTATAGGCTATATAACATCACGCTGCGACCAATAGGACCGAAGAATCATTCGAAAATCTGGGAAAAAACGGGGAATATTTGGGAGAAAAAAAAAACCTCGCTTCCCAATGATTCCAAATGATTTACCTTTTATTTTTAAATAATTCAATTTCCCGTTAATTTATATTTTTCCATTTAAACACGTAGGAATAGATTTACGTCGAGATCGGGTTGCGGAGAAAATCATTATGTTCTTCTGCCACAAGAAAATAAAACTAAAAATGTCATTTACGCGGAAGTACTTAAAAATATATTCTTTTAAAAACTTCTTAGTAGAAATCATAATAACAGAAATTGATGCAGACGAAGTCGCTGTAGAATATATCAAAGAAAAGATGACATGTACTAAGAAGGTTTAAATTTGGGTGATAAAATTCCGGTTCTGGGAAACGCCGATGATTTGGTACGGCTAGGGGAAGACACGGAAACTATACAACTAAATACAAGTGCATTAAAAAAAACCGGTAAAGAAATAGGACTCGAAATAAATACCGAAAAGACAAAATATATGATTTGTAGCAGAGACGGTGGCGATCATAGTGATATTGATATATCAGGGTATACTTTTGAACACGTAGAGAAATTTAAGTATTTAGGTTCAATGATTACGAGAAAAAATCCAGGAGGAAATAAAGTCCTGGTTAAACGCGGGAAATGCGTGTTATAATTCAGTTGCGAAATTACTTAGCTTCTGTCTAAAAACTTAAGGGTTAGAATTTTTAAAACTGTTATTCTTCCGACGGTGAAACGTGGCCGCACACTTTGAAGGACGGACAACGGCTAAAGGTTTTAGAAAATAAGGTACTAAAATATTTGGTCCGAAGAGAGATGAGGCTACTGGAGAGTATGAAAAATAAATTAATAAAATTACTATTTCTTTTGATTTATTCGGGTATAATAATCGAAACTATTATTTTAAGCATATTTAGGACTTTTATTAGTTGTATGTCTATATTTATAAAAATAAGTACCACTCAATTTTCTGATATCTAAAAAATTACTATGGTTGTGAGGCTAAAATTTTTCCTGGAGGTTCGTCTTACCGCCTAGATGTGCAATAAGGCAGGATTTGAAAATCTTCGCCCAAAAAGTGGTTGAACAACCTAAACGTAAAATTGTCTTAATCTGATATCTATCAGCCAAGGTACAAAGATTTTATAACAAATATGTTTAAGCATATTACTGTTGTTATCTGTTCGTTTAACGTCACTTTTATACTACTATGGTTAATCGTATGATGACTAATTTTTTCCTCTCCAAGTTTAGTTATGGTAGAGATCTTTAACGAGTTCATGGAATCTCAAAGGCTTGGGACCAACATTTTACGTCCCCTTCGAAGGAGGGCATAACTAAGGTTGTTTTTTACTCTCATTAAAAAATTTTAAGGGCACCTGGCTGGTCACTACATACAGGTGACCGACCTTTTTAAGCATATTGCGTTTCATATCTGTTTCGAGTGTAGGTTCCTATGAAAATATATTCAATTGTTATTTATTTTTTTAAAATGGTTTGTGACGATTATTTTTACATATTAAGTGATTATGGGTATAACCACTTCTACTGGTTTGCTATTGTAAATTTGACAGGAAGAAGTCAAGATCGGGCTTTAAATGATAACAAAGAGTTGCTGACAGTTGATATATTTATTATAGCCAATCTCACCATAAACGCACATTAACTAATACGAAATGCAATATTCGCGAGCAAAGCTGCGTGACACAGCTAGTTTTAGATAATAATATAATAAATTTTTAATAAATCACATGTTTCTATATAAATTCAATTTCATTAATTCTTTATTAGTTTCATTCATTTTTATATCTAACTGTTTTTAATGCCGAATTAAATCCAATCCTACAAACCCTCAAATTTATAAATAGTTCAGAAAATAAAACATTTTTAATACGAACTGATAGTTTGAGCTCACTGTTATCAATTAAAAATAATAGTAATTATTTATTATTATTTCTAAAAATAATATTTTAGCCAATGTGCTAGAGGAGCATTTCTTAGCAATAAGAGATAAAAAACAAATAATATTTATTTGGATCAACGCGCATATAGCATCTCCGAAAATGATGAGGTAGACCGGTAAGCAAAAACCACCGACACCCTAGAAATTATTACAGATATCCAACTGCCGTACTCTGACTATTTTATTTGATTAAGAAAGATTTATTAAATAAGCGATCAGAGCTTTATGGAGAGTCAAATGCAGGAAGATTTTATAAATCGAACATACCAAGTATCCAGGACAAGCCTTGGTTTTATGAGATGAACCTACCCAAAGAAATTGTCAAAAATTTCTCCCGACTAAGAACAACCACGGTGTGTGCTATGTGTACCTGCATCGCATCGGGGTCCTTACTAGGGGTGGGCATAATCGAATGACGATTATGGGATCATTCGATTATTTAAATCATTCGGATTAATCGGTTTGGAGAAACGAATGATCATTCGAATGAATTTTATAATGATAATCGAGGGATTATAAAGAGCTCGGATAATTGAACGACCTTTTTTTTTTTTCTATTTTCTCATTACATAAATTATATGTTGGTCAGCCATTTATAGAGCGTTATAGAGACGGGAATTTCGGCTTATGGTATCTCAGAATGAATATTAATCATTCGATCATTCGATTATTTAAATCATCGAAGTCCGATCATCCGATTATGACGATCATTCGATTATGCCCACCCCTAGTCCTTACCTCGTCCAAATGTGACAAATGCAATAGAAATGAGACTCGGCAGCATTATAATTCTGGAGTGCCCAGCATATGAGACCCAGAGAAAGAAATTTCTGGAATTTTTAAATACCTATAATAAAGTAAATATATATATGGACAATTACTGACTACTAGAAAATCTTAAGAAATTGGAAGAGTGACACAGTTCCTTAACTCTATTAAAAATATATATAAAGGAAGAAACTAAAAGTGGTGATAGCTACTCATGCTAAAAATATTTAGTAATGATGTGCTGATACTGGCTGTATGGATAGCTCCAATGCCAAGAAGTGGATGAAAAAAAAAATCTCTAACTGTATTTAAAAATTCTTTAACCGATTTAAACAACGGCGGTTAGTAAAAGCCTTGAAAGCCGGATTCGGGCAGATTTTTTCATTTACAACTTTAGTTAAAAGTTTTTAAATTTCATTTTAAATATGGAGATAAGTGTAGTCGTGTGTTGCGCGCATCAGAATTTTTTTTTACACTGTTTGCATTTTTATTCGTTGTTTGATGCGGTCTTACAAAGCCAGGGTGACTTGTTGCCAGGCCTCACGCACGTGCAGCTCCATATGCTCTTTCCAGATCACGTAGCAACTTAAAAAAGAAAGAAAAAATAATAGAAGGGGTTATTACACAAGGGATTTTGAAATCTGAAAAGGATTACATTGGGGTAAGAGATAAAGCAATTAGTGAAGGGATTATAGCTAGGACCCCGTGATATAGGGGGGTCCGGACCGCGGCCGTCACCCGGGCGGGATTTATATCGGAGGGGGTTCTATCCGGGTGCAGCGGGTGCAGTGTGCTGCGGTCGGGGCTGGGCTAAATGAATTGAGGACCCTCTGTGTGTGTGTTCGCTGCCGTCAATGTTTGTTTGTAGATTCATTCTAAGTCACTTTATGCTACCGTGGCTAATCGGACGATGCTACGGTGGGAGTCCTAAATTTCAACTATTTAAATAAATAAATTCTTTGTTATCCTGGGACATGTTCTTTTAGAATAAAATATATAGAATGTACAAAAAGGGCTTTAGAGTCCTATAGTATATTAAATAAATATAAACAACTTACTAATTACAGGTATAAACATCTGGTGCGCGCAACGTACGACTTTCACTTACCTCCGTTGTTGAATTCAATTTAAGTATTTTAATTGGATTGTGTCACATGAAATATCCGTTTTCAAGGAATAGGATTTTTATTAATATACGATACGATATGAAAACGATATGAAAACAAGATAATTTTATTCGAAGTATTTACCTTCTTTTTCTACAAATTTTTCCCAACGTGACGCCAACATTTTTATCCCCGAACTGAAAAACTCTGAGCTTTAAAGTGAAATAAACTCTGAAAGCGCACTTTTCACTTGATCATCATTTTCAAAAAGTTTTCCTTTGACGTAGTTGTCTAAATTTCTGAACAGGTGGTAATCTGTTGGAGACAAGTCGGGAGAATATGGTGGGTGCGGAAGAACTTCATAGCCCAGTTCTTTCAATTTTTGCACGGTATGTTTTGAAACATGGGGTCTTGCTGCCGCTAAGTGAGATCATGAGATTTTACTTTCTCAATACACTTTAAATGAAACGGTAGATGCACTTGCATTTAGTTGTGCTGAGAGTCCTTTAACTGTTTGGTAGGGGTTTCCTTCTACTGACGATTACGGACGGAGGTCTTCCTCGGAGCAAGTTTTCAAAGTCGGTATCCCCAGCTGAAAACTTGGCAAATCAACGGCGGATGGTCCGTTCATTAACACTCCCTTCCCCAAACGCCTTGCAAATATTTCTAGCGGCCTCAGCTGCTGAATGGCCGAGTTTAACCTCGTTTTTACTCGAAAATCGCGTGTTTCCATGCTCATATTTGGAGGTATACTAAAAAGTGGGTAATTGATTGAGAGGGTAGAGGATTAGTGACCGTTTACTTTAAATATGTAAACATTCGGAAGAAAACAACAGAGATCTGCAAAATTCTTTATGTACTTCAGAAACTATAAAAACGGACATTTCATGTTAAACAACATAATAAATACATTTAAATATGCAAATAAATTATTAAAGAATTAATTGAATATCAATAGAAACATGTGTTTTATTAAATCATCTATTATTTTTTTATCTACAAAAATCAGTTAGTTTTATTGGCTTTTCATCACTCTCCTTTAAACTTGTTTGAATTTCGTGCATCAGATAATATTTATTCTAAGATCTTTAGCTATCCAACGGTATATTATACATCTATATTGCTATTCTTCTGTTCAAAAACACGAAACTTGCATAAAAAATATATATGTTTGCATTTTTCTCTTTTAGTTGTAAATCAAATTCGCTCAACTATCATATTTAAGCCGTTATTTATCAATAATAATCAGTTGATGTTCCGATTTTTTTTTAAATCTACAAAATTAAAGGTAATTAGGTGGAAGAAAACTTTAAATATCGGCATCTAAGACCTGTCAAACTATTTCAATTAGGATGAAACCTACATCATATTAAAGCTTGTCAAATTTTACATTGAAATATAGAATTTAATCAAAATTGTTAGAACCGTTTATGAGAAAATCGTAAAAAGTTGCAAAATGCTTAGTATAAAGTGGCTCTTCTGGTCAGCTCATTTTGATGAAAAAGTGTTTGTAACATCTCGGGCGTATTAGTGTCCTAAATTTGAAATTTCATTATCCTACGATTTTTATTTTTGTGCTTCGAACTCACACACTTTCGTAGGACTTGGTTATTTGGACTCAGTGGACCCTAAAACGTGTATTTTCGTTGAAAACTGCATTTTGCTCCTTTTTACGATTTTCTCATAAACGGCTTTAACGATTTTGATCAAACTCACTATATCGATGTAAAATTTAATGGGATCTAATATCAATTAGTTTTCATTCTGATTGAAATAGACTGACAGGGCTTAAATGCCGATATTTTAAATTTTCTTCCAATAAAACTACGTTTAATTTTGTAGTTTTTATAAAATTGGCCATACCATCTTGTCAATATTGATAAATGCCTTGCTTATGGCTTAATATGCGAGTTGAGAGAATTTGATGACTAACTAAAGGAGAAAAGTGCGAACATATTTTTTCATAAACATATTAAAGATGTAAAATATACTGTTGGAAAGCTAAGGACCTTAGAAAAAATATTATCTAATTCACGGATTTACATTGTAAAAGTTAACAGGAGCTGATGAAAGGCCGATAAAACTAACTGATTGTTGTAGGTAATGATATAATAGACTATTTAATAAAAACACATGTTTATTAATTTCTATTGAAATTAAATTAAATTAATTCTTTAAAAATTTTATTTCATTTCTTTGTGTTATCAAAAATTCTTATATTGATTTTAACAACGGTTGTAAGTGAAAGTCGTGTGTTGCGCGCACCAGATTTTTAACGTCATATTTTAACGTAAAAACAGCAATATAAGTTTATAATATACAAAGTTATAAAAGGTAATGTATTGTGACAAATAGAACATAAAATTATTACTGACAACAATTTGTTACAGCTATATTATTTAATCTAAATCATATGTTTCCAACAAAACAGTATAACTTTTAATTTAAAATTGTTTCAAATTAAAGTTTATTTAATAGCTCTTAAATTTATTTTACAGCCGAGGTAAGTGAAAGTCGTGTGTTGATCACACCAGATTTTTTTTTATATAATTAAAATTAGACATTTTTTCATATCATAATGTTTTCTGTTTATTCGCACAATAACATATTGATATCAGTTGACGTTTTGAAGATACATTCTTGATTTTATTTATTCTTGTATAAACTTATTAAATAAAAGTTCAACTTTTTTAAATATATATATATATATATATATATATATATATATATATATATATATATATATATGACATTTTACCCTTTCGTGTCATGTCGGAAGGACATTTACAATAGAATCAATGTATGTATCGATTGAGCAATGTAACAACATGATTACAAATAGCCATATTATTGCCTATACAAGACAATACAATACAATAGAAGCAGAACCGTGTTACGTAATGGCCTGACAGTCTGTTTTGTAAGATAATTAAATATTTGTCTGAGCGATTAAGAGAACTAATTCTACATCGAGCTTATCTCCCTTATCTCAGACCTCTGATAAGATAGGCTCTCTAACTTCTCAGCTGGGATCGAAAAATATTCATCACGCCTTTAATATATTTATTGAGTAATAATGCGTTATAGTAATAGAAATATGAGATTTCATTCTTATTATGTCAGCAAAAAATAAATAATAAATAATAATGATAATAAACAAAAGAAAATCTGGTGCGCGCCGACGCAAAATAACCAACACCTGTCTTAAAGAACGATTTAAGAACTTTTCAATGAATTTAAAGTTCAAAAAGTTTTAAGCAATCACATCGAGTTTTCACATTTATTTTAGATTAAATGATCTAAGAATAGCCATCACTATTTACTGTACAAGAAACAGTTAGTTGTATCAGCTTTTCATGACTCTATATTGCGTTATACAACTTTGTAAAATAATTTGAGATTCAAAATAGAATATAAGCAAAGTATTATATTTTTACCATTTCCACTTTGCACCGTTTCGCAGGCTATCTACCAGTAACGCTAGGCGAAAACATGCTTATGTCATTAGAACCGTGATAATATTGGTAAAGCTTTACGAACAATTGAGACGTTGATTTCCAAAAGGTACTATATCCATTCTGAGAGATTTCACAGGAGGCGCGAAAATCACTAATTATTATATTATTAAATTAGCTAATTTGATTATTTTCTCATTAAAATCCAGAATTGTTTTTTTAATATATTAATATCATCAGATTAAACATAAGAAATGAGATATTTTAGCATAATTTGGAAAGAAATTAAATGTGTAATTATTTCCTTTAGAAAATAAAAGGCTTGGGTGTCCATTAGATAAAATCAAAAAGGAGATTTTGATATAACTAATTGATGAGAATACAAATATGTAAAAAAATCAATTTTGTTAAAAATGTCCTTTAGTAATTTTTGGAAATCATTTTTTTTTTTTTTTTTTTTTTTTTTGTCCACCTTACCTCGCCTTTGAAGGCTATTCTCTCGGGCTAGGGGGTGAGGGCGGGGGATATATGCCGAGATGAAATCCCCCAGCACGAGAGTCGAACTCGTAATTATTTGTTTTTTCCCTTTTTGGTTATCTGTTGCTAGGCAACGCGTGCTCACTGCAACGCGCGCTAGCACGTTCGGCCACCCCGCCCCCCTAAAAAGTTATTAAATAACAGGTGGTTACGAACCCGTTACCTCACAGTCTGAATACATCTATCTATCCAATGAGCTATGAACTTTTTGGAAATCAACGTCTCAATTGCTGGGGTTGCTCAAGGCAGTATCCCAGGACCCATTCTTTATACAGTCTATACAGCTGATACTCCAACCCATCCCTAACACATTCCTTTCTACTTATGCTGATGACACTTGCGTGTTATCGGTTAATAACGATCCTAGTATTGCCTCTAAAACTCTCCAATCCCACATCAGATACCTTGAGGTATTGTGTCAGAATTGGAGAATTAGAATCAATTCCAATAAATCCCAACAAATTATCTTTACCCTTCGTCAAAAAACCTATGACATCCTGCCCTACAGTGTCCTTTAATTTAGGAATCCTGTTTGACAAACGAAGCACGAATGACTTACATGGAATCCGCATACAAGACTAGAAAGACAAGAAACTGCACGACGATATCGGCTACTCCAACACTTACTGACAGACGCTCTAACCTTTCACTTCACTACAAAAGACTCATTTACATCACCATCACAAGGCCTATCTGGCTCGACCCATGGAGTTAATCTTTGGGGCTCTACTAAACCATCAAACTCTCCTTACAATCCAAAATCCTTAACGCTCCTTACTATGTCACGAATAAAATCATCCACAATGACCTTAATGTGCCATATGTTGCTTATTTGGCCCGAACCAGGTATCACACCTTTCATGAAAAACTCCACTCCCACTCTAATCCATTAGTTTCAATCCTTGCTTCCTCTTCAATTTCTGATGATCCTCCGAGGCGTCTGAAAAGAAGATGGCCTCAAGACTCTTGTTTAGACTCTCTACTAAAGAGTGTTGCCAATGGGCAGTTTCTCTTCATTAGTTATATCATTTTAGCATATTTACTTGTATTTTTTATACAGTTATAAATTTCAATAAAAATATATTTAAAAAAAAATTATATAATTCCTTTATCTGACTTTGTATACGTAAACAATTTTACAATATAATTACTTTTATAATAATTATTATTAACCATTTCCATCTGGGAGAGAAAAGACTGTAAATAATTGTTAGGAGATGGTGGAGGAAGGAGACTAAGTTAGGCTGCGGTAAGGTACTCTTTATTTATCACCTAATTACGATGACAAATCCCGGAGGTAATTAGCCTACTTTATTCCCAGCCGGTAATCTCGAGGGGTTTCGCTCCTTGCAGGGGCCAACTTCTTGTAACTCCTTCGGCTAACTCTCAACTCAGTAACCGAGCTATAAAAAAAAAAAATCATTAAAAAATCCGTTGATCGATACACACATATACGAGGCATGTTTTTAAGTAAGTACCGTTTTGAAATTAAAAAAGGACGTGCAAAGATATCGTAGTAATTTTATTTTTACATAAAAGCCTATACCTGCACTTGTCATAACGCGGCACCAGTTTTTGAATACCCTCCTCAAACAATTCTGCCGCCTTTCTCGGCGTTCTCGGTCACAATGCGATACGAAAAACTACGAGAATATTGAGGAAAGCAGTCGGACAATGATGAAACTGCAAAGCGTCTGTTTTCTCTCTCCATTTCGTCCACTTTCTGCACCAAATCTTCATTAACGACCGAAGGACGCCCACTCCGTTCTTCATCATGCACATTTGTGCGGCCATCTTTAAATGCTCTCACCCATTTCCTTACCATTCCATCACTCATAATGTTGTGTCCGTAATTTTGAACGATCTCACGATGAATATCGATCGGTTTTACGCCTTTAGCACTAAGGTTAACAAGTCAGGCGGCAGTATTGTTTGAGGAGGGTATTCAAAAACTGGTACAGTTATACAGATATAGGTGTATAATATCTGTGGCTATCGTGAAAAACTAGATAGCTCGAGTTATATCAAAAGTGAGTTAACTCCACGTATCGCTCTCTCAGACCGTCTCCTACGTCGTGTTAAATTGGTTAAAGAAATTTCTTGGTGGAAGAAATTGTAGGTGGAAAGAAAGCTGTAATTAATAACTCTATTTCGGTATTACGTAGAACTTTAAATCGCTCACCGGTAAAATGAAAGATTTTGACTTAACCACTTATTCACGACCGCCACATATATATAATAATAATATTGGGTTGTGTCACATGAAATGTCCGTTTTCTAGGTAAAGGATTTTTATTAAACATACGATATGAAAACAAGATAATTTTATTCCAAGTATTTACCTTCTTTTTCTACACATTTTTCCCAACGTGGCACCAACTTTTTTATACTCGAACTGAAAAACTCTGAGCTTTGAAGTAAAACAAAATCTGAAAACGCACTTTTCACTTGATCATCATTTTCAAAAAGTTTTCCTTTGACGATGTTGTCTAAATTCCTGAACAGTTGGTAATCTGTTGGAGACAAGTCGGGAGAATATGGTGGGTGCGGAAAAACTTCGTAGCTCAGTTCTTTCAATTTTTGCAAGGTATGTTTTGAAACATGGGGTCTTGCTGCTGCTCATTGAGATCATGAGGTACCCATGTATCGATCTTTTTTACTTTCCCAATACACTTTAAATGTCTGGAAACGGTAGTTGCACTTGCATTTAGTTGTGCTGAGAGTCCTTTAATTTTTGGTAGGGGTTTCCTTCTACTGTATGTTTGAGGACATCGTTGTCCATTACGGACGGAGGTCTTCCTCGACGCAAGTTTTCCAAGTCGGTATCCTTAGCTGGAAACTTAGCAAACCAACGGCGAATTGTCCGTTCATTAACACTCCCTTCCCTTCCCAAAGGCCTTGCAAATATAGCGGCCTCAGCTGCTGAATGGCCGAGTTTAAACTCGTTCAGAAATATTACTCGAAAATCGCGTGTTTCTATGTTCATATTAGGAGGTATACTAAAAAGTGGGTAATTGATTGGGAAGCTAATGTTTATAATACAAAGGTAGAGGATTAGTAACTGTTTACTTTAAAAATGTAAACATTCGGAAGAAAACAACAGAGGCCCGCAAAATCCTTTATGTATTTCAGAAACTATAAAAACGGACATTTCATGTGAAACAACCCAATATAAGAATAATTTTTAATTATAAATAATAATATAAGAATCTTTTTTTTTAAATATTTCCATGATTACTCCTTCAAGTTATATGTGTATGTCAAAGCTGTTACTATCTCGCATTTAACGTGTTGGAAGCCTGGAACTGTTGTGATCTCGCATTAAACACGCTGGTACTTGCAACAGTACAGCCCCGCCTCAGGAAGGTAAGAAGCTAACACAGTCCCGCCGTAAACGTCTTAAACAAAAACAGGAACAACTGTTAATGAAACCATTTGATGTACAATGTTAAATTTCTATTAAACTGAATAAAAGTTAATTTTTCGAATATAAAAAAAACAACTAAATGAAATGTAAAGTGCCATTGTATTCCGTAGGATATTCGATCACATAAATTCAGGAATGGAATAGTTATCTGAAGGAAATAAATCTTTGGCGAGAGAGGCTTTCGAAAAGGTAAAGTAGCCTGGAAGAGTGACAGGGCAGTAACTCGCAGATCTGATTATTCGAGAGTCTACTAAAGAATTGACCCGCCTGGACGGGACTCGATTTGAGATAGGAGCGGTTCCGATCAGATAGCCTGAGTTATAGCCACGGTTAGGGTTTGCCGAGCCAAATCTACGTCCATGGATATTTGAATCTTTGCATTCTACACTCAACTGTCCCTTTGAGTTTTCAATTATTCGCTTGTCGGTATTAAATAACACCAACAATAATTTTATACTTGTTAATTTCACTTACCTATATATAGGTATATATATATATATATATATATATATATATATATATATATATATATATATATATATTATATATATTAAACCTACGTCATATTAAAGACCACTAAATTTTACACAACATATAACGAGTTTAAAGGCTGATCTCGAGGGCTTGGGCCTGAACGATTATCATTAGACGGGTCTGTGTAGGCGGATTTTGGTGGTATCGGCATCGAACCTTCGGGTTCGGTAAGCCTATTATTTTTATTATCATAGCGAGTTTAATCAAAATCGTTAAAGCCTTTTTGAAGAAAATCGTAAAGGTGCTAAATGCATGGTATAAAATAGAACTTCCGGTCAGTCGATTGTAATAAAAAGGTTGGTGTAATATCATGGGCGTATAGTTGTCATAAATATGAAATTTCAGTTTCCTACATTTTGTTCGTATTTGTGCATGACTTACCACACACAGACATTCAGACATTTTCGCGGGACTTGGTTGTTTGGATTCGGGAGACCCTAAAAGTCGTATTTCCGTTGAAAACTGGAATTCGAAAGTTTTCACGATTTTAAAACTTCCCATTGTTAAATATTTCACATGTAGGTAAGTGAAGGTAACATGTCATTATATTAGTTTAATATTTGGTGCGGGCAACACACGTCTTTCACTGCCGTTGTCAAAATCGATCAAAGAATTTTAAAATACAGTTAAACATCAAAATTAGAGAAACTATTAAACAAGTAATTAAATTGAATTTCTATAGAAACATGTGCATGATTAAAAAATCTATTATTTTTTTATCTGAAATAATAATCAGTTAGTTTTATCTGCTTTTCTTCGCTGATTATTAACTTTTAAAAGCTTGGGTATAAGATAATATTTTTTCTAAAATCTTTTGCTTTCTAACGGTATATCGCACATCTATATTACTGTTCTTACGTTCTAAAACGAATAATTGTATAAAAAAATATTTTTGCAGTTTTATCCTTTAGTTAGATATCGAATTCGTTCAACTTATATATTCATGTCGTTTTTCATCGGTGGTAACAAGATAATATATTCATTTTTATAAAATCTACAAAATCAAAGTTACTTTACAGGGGAAAAATGTAAAATATCGTAATTTAGGCCCTGTCAGACCATTTTAATCAGAATGAAAATTACATGATATTAAAGCCCATTAGTTAAAAAGATCTGGGAAACTGAAAAAATGCCCGAAGAATGGAAAGAATCAATACTTATTCCGATTCACAAAAAAGGACCGAGGTCGGATTGTAACAACTATCGTGGGATCTCTCTTCTCCCAGTATGCTATAAAATATTCTCGTCAATTCTAACTAGTCGAATCACGGAATACGCTGAGGAAATTATCGGAGATTACCAATGTGGTTTTAGGCGGAATCGCTCGACTATTGACCAAATATTTTCCTTACGTCAAATATTAGAGAAAAAATTGGAATACAACGGTGTAGTCCATCAACTTTATATCGATTTTAAAAAGGCTTATGATTCAATAGACCGTCAGAAGCTATATAACATCATGATTGAACAGGGAATACCTAGGAAGTTAGTAAACCTAGTAGAGATGTGTTTGTCGGAAACATTCCATAATGTTAGAATCGGTCATAATTACTCCGAGAGATTTGAGGTGCGATCGGGTTTGAAACAGGGTGACTCCCTTTCACCTGTGTTATTTAATATAGCTTTAGAATATGTCATAGAAAAGGTGATGTGTACCGAGAAAGGCTTAAATATGGGTGACAAGATTCCGGTTTTGGGGTATGCCGATGATCTGGTACTGCTAGGTGAAGACACGGAAACCATACAACTAAATACAAGTGTGTTAATAAAAACCGGTAAAGAAATAGGACTCGAATTAAATACCGATAAGACGAAGTATATGGTTAGTAGCAGAAACGGGGTCGATCTTGGTGATATTGATGTATCAGGTCATACTTTTGAACACGTAGAGAAATTCATATATTTAGGTTCAATTATAACTAGAAAAAATGAAATCCAGGAAGAAATAAAGTCTCGGTTAAAGGTGGGAAATGCGTGTTATTATTCAGTTGCTAAGTTACTTAGTTCGCGGCTTCTATCTAAAAACTTAAAGATTAGAATTTATAAAACTATTATTCTTCCAACGGTTCTTTACGGATGTGAAACGTGGCCGCTTACTTTGTAGGATGAACAACGGCTTAAGGTTTTCGAAAATAAGGTATTGCGTAAAATATTTGGTCCGAAGAGAGATGAGGCCACTGGAGAGTTTAGAAGGTTGCACAACGCGGAATTGCGGAACTTGCATCCTGTGAATATAATTGAGCTGATTGCATCGCGGAGACTCAAATGGGCGAGTAAAGTTGTCGGGCTCGATGACGAGCGGATTTTAAGAAAGTTGGTATTTGCTGATCCGACTGGTAGGGGTCCGAAAGGTAGGCCGAAGCGGAGATGGGAGGATTGCGTTAAGGCTGATCTCGGGAGCTTGGGCTTGAATGGTGAACATTGGACAAGTCTGTGTAGGCGGAATTTGGTGGTATCGGCATCGAACCTTCGGGTTCGCTAAGCCTATTATTATTATTATTAAAGCCCATTAAATTTGACCCTAAAACGCGTATTTCCGTTGAAAATTCGAAAATTTTCACGATCGCAATACTTCCCCTTACTATATATAGTAAGTGAAAGTAAAAATATAACTTAAACGGATATGATAACCAACTAAAAGAGAAAACATTAGCAATATTTTTTTATGTTTTTATTTTATTTTTTCTAGTTAATATTAGATAGACGTTTAATATACCGTTGGAAGACTAAAGATTTTAGAGAAAAATATTATCTTATACACAAGTTCTACAAGGTAACGAATAATGATAAAAATCGGTTAACGCTAACTGAATGCTGTTTAATTTTGTCCGGCAGCGTATTTACCTGTTTTTCATCGATGATAAAAAGATTATATTGTTATTTTTTGAATATCTACAAAATATAAGGTACTTTAGAGGAAATACAATTATTTCAGTTTCCAACAACTTTTCTTATTCGTACAAGACTTACCACACAGGGACACTCAGACATTTTAGCGGGACTGGTTGCTTGATTCGGGAGACCCTAAAACTTGTATTTCCGTTGAAAACTTGAATTCGAAAGTTTTCCCGATCTCAAAACTTCCAATTACAATATATTTTACATGTAGGTAAGTGAAGGTAACATTTTAAAATATTATATTAGTAAAAAATCTAGTGCGGGCAACACACGACTTTCACTTACCTCGCCATTGCCTCTGGCTGCCACTAGATGGCGTTGTGCTCTTGATAATGATGCTGTCTGCTAGAGGGCAGCACTTAAAATATGTTAAGGGCCCTGTTTCCTTAAAATATTTTTGCACTTTTCTCTTTTAGTTGTTTATTAAATTCGCTCAACTTCCATATTTATCAATGATGACAAATTGATGTGCCTAATTTTTTTTAAATCTATATTATTAAAGGTACTTTAGTTAAAGAAAATTTAATATTTCGGCATTTAGGCCCTTTCAGACTGTTTCAATCAGAAAAAAAAAAAGCCTACCTCATATTAAAGCTTATCAAATTTTACATCGATATACCGAGTTTAATAAAAATCGTTAGAGCCGGTTTTGAGAAAATCGTAAAAAGGTGCAAAATGCATGGTATAAAGTTGCTCTTCAGGGTTTGTCGATTTTAATAAAAAAGTGTTTGTAACATCTTGTACGTATAGTTGTCTTAAATATGAAATTTAATTTCCCTAGGACTTTTTGTATGTGTGCAAGACACCACACACACACACACACTCAAAACTTATTGCGATCGCAAAACTTCCCATTATCATATATTTCACTTGTAGATAAGTGAAGGTAACATGTTAAAATATTATATTAGTAAAAAATGTCTGTTAGTACCTCTTGTAAATCAACATCTTGCCAATTCCTATGCTATTATAAATCATTGCGATATTGGTATGTACGTTACAGTTAATCTGAATATAATTAATTGGATATACTATGCTAAACCCCATGATATATCCTAAAGCCCCGAGTATTGGAGGAGATCTGCTCAGTATTCCGGTGCCGAGGACCTGAGAGAGAGGATTGGCAATGGTCCAGCTCAATATTCATGGCCTATAATGCTTGTTAATTTTGAATTACTGATTCTGCAACTGAGGAGCCAATAAGCTGGCGTCTCAATCATGTTAGGGGTGCCGGTAGTTCTCGGTGCAGAATACAGAGCTATCACAATTGGCTACTTTTAATATTTACTTTCACTTACCTGTATATGGAATAGATATTCTCCAAAGTCCAAAGAACCAATTCGCACGAATAGGTCTGTGTGTATTAAAGCCGTCTAGGACGTAATTGAAAAGCCATAAGAAAATAAAATAGGACAAATCTTAAGCAACCATTTTTCAGTCATTTACTAATTATATATTTTCAGTAAGCTCTAAATTCCTTGATAACGTAAATATGATAAAATAAAATAATAATATACTGTTTTTAATTAATTTTTATTACAATTAAGAATAGTTTGAATGAATAATTGTATTATTTTTATTACAATTAAGAATAGTTTGAATGTGTATTTTGAGTATTTGGCTGTGAAAATAAATGTAGACTTGACTGAGGAGGAGATAATAAAACAATATATGTGTGTATATTAGTTTTGATATCAATAGTTAAGAGTGAGGGAATAGATTTCTTTAATCCAGTAGATGATAACAACCAGGACAGGGCTGGTCAGCCTGTAATAGTTTTAATTTTTATTTTACTGAATTATGACAAAATATATATCTATATATTGTATAGAGTGTATAAAGGAGTATAAAGAGGTATGTAAATTGATTTATAAGAATTTAAAAAAATAATGTTGTGTATCTTTTAATTTTAAAATAAATGTTTTTTGTAGATTCCTTGAGAATGGCAAAGAGCCGAAACGTAGGGACAAAAAATAAGAAAATAAAATAAGTTGAATGAAAAGGATCATTTTAATTAAAGGAACCTAATAATACTGTTTTTATTTTATCTAGTATGTGGATATGTATATAAAAATATTATTGCGAAATTATGTACATTTTTTTTTAAGTTTTTTTTTTCGTGTTCCTATCTTTAAATTGAAATGACTCAGAGCTGGGGCTGATTTTTATTTATTTTTTAATTTTCATTTTCTCGTTTTATTTTTATTTTCTTCTCTATTTCTCTTCTTCTTTTTGTTTCTATCTTTTATTGTTTTGTTTTTTTATCTTAATATAATTAATTTATTAGGAGCATATATATAATGAATTGTTTAAAGTTTTATTTCTTTTTTAGTTAGATCATGATATTTGTAAGTTATATATCTTTTTTTTTAATTTTTTTTTGTTTCATTATATAAATTAAGCTGGTATGTAGTACATTACTATTTAGTTTGAATTTCAATTATTATTATTATTTCTATCATTGTATTGTAATGTATTTTTTTTGTATGATTTACCACCTGTAATGGGGCCTAGGCCTGTTGGCGGATGATGTAAAATAAAATAAAAAATTATAAATCAAAGATAAGAAGCACCCGAGGTGTTAAATCAACTTTTTCATCTAAATCTGGACACCAGAAGAGACACTTTAATCCATGCGTTTTGCACCTTTTTACGATTTTCTCTAAAACTGCTCTAATAATTTTGATCAAATTTGTTATATCTATGTAATGTTTATTGGACTTTAATTGCAAGTATATTTTATTCTGATTGAAATATTAAGACATGGACCAAATGCCTGAAAGTTTTGAAAACATATTTCCAAAAAAAAAGGACTTTTCATATTGTAAATTCGATCGCATTTATTATTGATAAAAACGACTTAATATAAAAGCTGAACAAATTTTATAAAAAACTAAATGAGAAAAGAACAAGTGAAAGAACTGTGTTTGTCCACAACAGAATTTTAATTTATATATTGATATATATATATATATTGGGTTGATGCAAAATTAATGCAGGTTTTTAGTAGGTATTGTAAATACGCAATATCTTTACTTTAACCATATATATTTAATCAAAATAATTTCCATCTGAATCAATGCACTTTTTCCAACGTTCAACAAGCTTTCTTATTCCACCAGAAAAAAAATCCGAATCCCTGGACTCAATGAAATCACGAAAAGAATTTTCAATGTCGTCCTGGTTTTGAAAATTTTTCTCCCTCAAAAAGTTGTCCAGATGCCTGAAAAAGTGGAAGTCTGTAGGGGAGAGGTCAGGTGAATAAGGCGGATGTTGGAGAACTTCGTAGCCCAACTCGTGCAGTCGTCGAAGCGTTGGTTGTGCAACGTGTGGTCTGGCGTTATCGTGGAGCAGGATCGGCCACTTCCGATTCATCAATGCTGGGCAAAGACGTTGCAATTTTTGAGTTCCGAGTTCCGCCGCCATTTCTCGTGTGGTTTTGGTTGGGTCTTCTTCCACTTTTGACCTCAGCTGGTCGTTGTCCAGAGCAAGATGACGGCCCCGACCTTCCTTGTCTTCGAGGTCGAAATCTCCTCTGCGAAACTTCTGGAACCAACGCTGCACCGTGCACTCATTAATAGCCCCCTGACCCCACACTTCATTAATATTACGAGCCGTTTGCGCAGCGCTGCGCCCTAATTTAAATTCGTAAAAATAAATTTGACGAAAATCGCACTTTGACATTTTCGATTCAAGACCTTTGAACACACTGAACAAAACGATTTTACTGAACAAATTCATGGTGAAAGAGAGGGTATTAGATAAGGTTTGTTTTGGTATAATAATGATCAATGTTAGGATTAGCTTTGTTTACACAATTGGAATTAAGATATTGCAATAGAGGAAACCTGCATTAATTTTGCATCAACCCAATATATATATATATATATATAGAGCACTGTTTTACCTCTGTAGAGATGATCTGTTCATTAGAGAAGAAGAGATGTTCATAGGTTTATAGGATTATAATTACTTTATATTAATTGTGGATGTAATTAGTTGACCGTTGAGAATTAATAATAATTATTTGTCTTTAGGGCAATCCCCATACAAATAGAGCTGGCTGGCACAGCACAATTGATAAATTTATCTCCAGCAAATATACATTATTAATTACAATTCGAATAAATATTTAAAACAAAAACAACAAAACACATATACAGCAATAAGCATAAAGGTGCTGCTATCTTTATGATTAAGTTCATCCAACATATACATAAATAACATAAATTAAATATAAGTATATCAATAAATAATGTAAAAATAATAGTACTAAAGCAAATACTAAATCCCTACAAAATACTAACAAATACCGAAACACTTAAGAATGATTAACGTTCTGAGATGAAAGATGTTGAAATCTTATTTTAAGATTTTCTGTGACAAAAATTAATAATGATTTCATGTCCATTACGTGGGGTTCCGCAAGAATTTCATAAAAGCCATCAATACTCACATCATTGCGCGATATTGCAGCCTAACATTAGATAACTTTGCGGACGGTATCAGCAAAGACCTTTCTGTACCACGGGCTATAGGTCGACTCTTGGAGCATGGCAATATCCTTCATTCTCATATATTTGCAGTAGCCCTCCAAAATATCCCTCTCCCTGGTTCTAACAGTGATAGAGTCGTTAAATAATAACGGGTCAAACTCACAAAGAATTTCCTTAACTGCGTGACCCAGTTATACTGCTTACTCCACTTATCATCTCTATCCAGGAGCATCAACTTTAGGAAACACTGCTTTACATATCGGGTATTATCCATGTTTAAGATCTTTCTTAATCATTTCAAGCCGTTTCCATTCACCCACAGGGAATGACCCACAAAGGGGGGTCGAAACGTTGGCAAACAATAAGTATTTGAAACTATTTAGCTGTTTCATTTAATGACCGCCACCCAGACTAATTCCTTCCAGTACTTTATATTAACCTTTTTTTGTTCCATACTAACTTTTCCAAAACTATGCCCTTTCCAACGGTGTGTTAGATCTCTATACTACTACTCATTTTCCAGGAAAGATTTTTTAATCTCACAATTGGAGAAAATTTTAATAAAAAAAACTTATTTGCCATGAAGATGCTAGAGTTTTTGTTGACCGTTGAGAAATTAGATGAGGAAGATAGTTGGGGGTGCGGTCATAAAATAGAAACACACATTTAAAACAAGTGCTATTTAAATTATGTGCCGACGTTTCGTCCTACATTGTGGGCCTTCATCAGGGTTAAAAGAAACAAGATAACAACCAAAGTAATTATAGACTTAATAATGCGCTAGGTATATATTAATAATATGGTGACAGTAATAAAATATGGGAATATAAATACAATTAAATGTAAAATGATAATAAGATGACAGTTATAAAAATAATGAATAAGATGATAGTTGTACAGTATGGAAGTAAACAAAATTAAGATGATACTATTGCAATAAGAATATTTAAAGAGAGACTAAGCAAATGAAAAAATGACAAAGGAACAATATGTGAACAATTAAAACTTAATTTTTTTTTTTTTTTTTAAATATGAACTAATTTTGAAGTGATATTTGACGGTAATATATTAAAAACATAGTTAAGAGCTTAGGTAATATATATAAAAAAAGAACATAGTCATTAGAAAAGAGAAACAATATGAATAAAAAAATAATTTCAAATTTTAAAATAATGTAATATTAAACTAACAATTATATGTCAGGATATGTAATGGAAAAAGATTCTTTCTCCCTCTTTCCATATTCATATCTTCAAATCTTTTAAAATTTAGAATTACAAAATTAAGAAAGACGCCCTAATTTATGGTCAGAACCTTACCGAAATCCGTTGCGAGGTTTAGAAGCAGATAGTGGAAATCAAAAATGGCTACATCATTTTATAAATATGGAGATATAGTAAGCCAAAGTATTGCGATCATAAAAATGTTTGAATTCCAGTTTTCTACGAAAATATGGTTAAAGTCTCCTGAGTCCAAATTGACCGAGTCCAGCAAAAAGTTGAATTCTTGTCAAAACGTAGTATAAATGCCTGAAATGTTACAGAAAACTAACATTTACTACAAGAACTTTTTTAACAAAACCGACGAAACAGAAGAACCACTTAAAGGACCATCTGCCGGATTTTATATATATATATATATATATTATATATATATAAATATATAAGTATGGATTGAGGTGTTGACCGTGACGTAAGTTGGAGGATTGACTAAGACAGTGTATAGTTGTAACTGCATCGAACCATGGCGTTCAGGTTAAGGCATTTGATTATAGTAGAATAGAACTTGATAAAATTCTTCAGTACCTAGAATACATAGTCCGTTTGAAGATTCCGGATAAATTTAGAACTAAATATTTTCCCAAGCATCGAGAATAAACTGCTGACTCATTCTAACGGATTTAGTCTGCTATAAAAATATTAACTATAATGCCACTAAGCGCCTGAAAAAAAAAAAAAAAAAACGTTTCCTGGAATTCTTCCAACCAGTGGCTTCTCCGGCATTCTCTTTGACTCTCTGTATCGTTTTTCTATTTTATCTCATTATATAAAATTTTAAAAAAAATATTTTATTTTCATGACATAAATAAGGTTAACCAATTCTAGAAATAACTCGGTATAAATTTGGCTTTGATGTCGTTATTTGCGGTTCCTGATTCCATAAAAAGTTCATTGCTGGTTTCGATGACTTTGAAAAATATTCTTAGAAAAATACAAAGAAAGAAAATATAAAAAGAGCTATTACACCTCTCAGATTATTTATTGTATTTTTTTCAATATTACAACTTTTCAAGGAATGATTAACACGTTCTGAGAAAGAATTATGGATCCCGCATTCTATTTAGAAAAAAAAAAAAAAAAAAAAAAAAAAACGCTGCAAATTATTACACAAGAGCTGGTTTATGCAAGGTCTGAACCGCAACTTTGAGGAAAGAATAGCCTTCCTACATTAGCCAACACACACGGTAGATAAAATTAATCTCGAAAAATATTAATAAATTATATTGAAGTGAGAATGGTTGATGCGTGATTAAGTGGGAGATGTTAGAATCTAAACAGTTAAGATATAAACTTAATTTACTGGTGCTGACGTTTCGGCCTAAATTATATGCCTTCTTCAGGGCGTTTGAAGGAGAGCGTGAGAACAATGAAGCAGTAATCAATTTTATTGCTAGCAAGTTTATTGATCCATTGTTCTGACTATCTCTTTCAAACGCCCTGAGGAAGGCTTATAATTAAGGCCGAAACGTCGGAACCAGTAAATTAAGTTTATATCTTAATTGCGTGTTCTTTTGACTGCACCCTGAACTAACACCAATAAATTATATTGTTAACTATTCAAATAAGATTTGTAGTTTGTGTTTATATAATTGACAAACAACGCTCCATATTATTACACAATTGTTTATTATTTCGAAATAACTATAACTATATTAATGTATGTGTGTTAATCTATGTGTTCATATAGCTATCTATAGACAGTGGGCTTATAAGAAAAACAATAAATAATTCAAATAAAAATGGACTAAAATAGTCTATAACTATTGCTAATTCCATAATGTTATGTCTTTGCTATTTCTTAATTTTGATGTTTATTTATTAGAGTTATCGGCGTATTTCATATTTCTTTTTTTTAATAATTATTCGCTGTTTTTTGTTTGAAAAACACTAATAATTGTTTTCTCTATTTTAAAAAACAACTGAGTTATTGAATTAAATAACTTTTAATCGGCCGCCATTTTAAAAATAACCAGCTGATATCAACGTCTAGGTGTTAGGATCATCGTTGCATGCCTGGTATTTTTGTTGAGAATTGAAAAAAAAAAAAAAATCTGGTGCGGGCAACACACGACTTTCACTTACCTCAATTTTAAAAATCAATGAAAGGATTTTCAAATACAGTTAGAGATAAAAATACGTGAAATTATTAATGAATTAATCAAATTAAATTTCTATAGAAACATGTGTTTTATTAAAAAATCTATTATATTATTATCTAAAATAATCAGTTAGTTTTATCTTCTTTTCATCACTCTCTATTAACTTTTAAAAGCTTGTGTATCAGATGATATTTTTTCTAAAATCTTTAGCTTTCCAACGGTATATCATACATGTATATTACTGCTCTTATGTTCAAAAACGAAAAATTGCATTAAAAAATATTTTTTCTGTTTTCTCCTTTAGTTGGGTATCGAATTTATTCAATTTATATATTTACCAGTTTTTCATCAACGTTAACAAGATAATCTAGTTATTATTATTGAATCTACAAAATTAAAGGTACTTTAGGGGAAGACAATTTAAAATATCGGCATTTAAGCCCTGTCAGACCATTTTTATCTAAATAAAACCTACATGATATTAAATCCCATTAAATTTTACATCGATATAGCGAGTTTAATCAAAATCGTCGGAACCGTTTTTGAGAAAATCGAAAAAAGGTGCAAAATGCATAGTATAAAGTGCCTCTTCTGGTAGGCTCATTTAGATGAAAAAAGTTTTGTCACGTCTCGGGCGTATAGTTGCCTTAAATATGAAATTTCAGTTTCATAGGACTTACCGTTTCCGCCCTGGAGTTACCACACACACACACACAGACACAGACACAGACACACACACACACACACACACAGACCTTTTTGCGGGACTTGGTTATTTGGACTCAGGGGACCCTAAAACGTGTATTTCCGTTGAAAACTGGAATTCGAAAATTTTCACGATCGCAATACTTCCCCTTACTATATATAGTAAGTGAAAGTAAAAATGGTTCAGTAGTTTCGGAGAAATGCCGCGGACGGCGGAAAAACAGGGTTTTTTTTTTTTCGTTATTCGGATTCCACGTATCTTGAAACGTAAGCCCTCAAATTTTGAGGATGGAGGAGTTTTTTTTTATATATAAAAATATTTTCCATCAAACGGGCATGTACCTTATACTAAACCTTCGAATTCCTGTCGTATCTAATCCTTGCAGTACAAAAAACTCAACGCTCCTTACTTTGTCACGAATAAACTGATCCACAAAGACCTTAATGTTTCTGATTTGGTCCAAACCAAATATTATTCATTTCACTACAGACTTCATCCTCACTATTCATCCTACTAGTTTCAATCCTTGCTTCTTCTTCTATTTCTGATAATCCTCCGAGACGTCTAAAAATAAAATGACCCAGAGATCATCTTTCAGAATAGCGTCAACGTTTAATAATTACCTTAAATTTACTTATAGTATTCAATACTTACAAGAAAATTTAAGGAAAGTGTAATTGTTCCTAGCGATTTTTCTAAATTATTTCGTCTTTAATGTTAAAACTTTCCATGGAATGTTTAATGTGCTATCTGAAACATTATACGCTTTACTGTTTATTAAATTTATCTTAACTCAAAAAGGATGCCTCTCTTGTGTAGCATGTTTTCTTTATTGAAGATTTAATCAGATTTAGCAACTACCGTAATAGTTGTTTATTCATTTTAATTATACTTGTCTCCTGACTTCGGTTATATTCTGTTTCCTTGAAATTTCCCAGTGTTATTAATTTTCGTGTGTATTTATTTTCCCGTTTTTCGTTATTGAGTTTTCATTTATTCATTTTAAGTCTCTTTATGATGGAGTAGTAAATCGGACGAAGCTACATTGGGAATCATAAATTTTGTCTATCCAGGTCTAATTAGGAAAGGGATCTTTAACGAGAGTTATAGACATCGAACAGACTCGGAACAACCATTTTACGTCTTCTTCAATGAACTAAGTTGAGTTTAAGGATATTTACTATCTTATAATATCGTAGGTTCATATACCGGATTTGATCCCACGACCTTGGAAAATGAAGGCTGTTGAATATATGTATACAAATATAAAGAATTAATTGAGTTTCGATAGAAACATGTTTAGCAGATTAAATAATCTAACAATAGAAATTACTATATATTACAATCACTTAAATTTGTCCGCTTTTCAGCACTCTCCATTACCTTATACAACATTCTATGTAAGATAAATTTCTTCTCAATCTCTTTTTATAGCGATATATTACTATTTTCAGTTTTAGTTACCTTTATATAAAATATTTAGTAAAGGAAATTATTGGTGATGTGTACGAGAAAGGTTTAAATATGGGTGACAGGATTCCGGTTTTAGACTAGGTGAAGACACGGAAACCATACAACTAAATACAAGTGTTTTGATAAAATCCGGTAAAGAAATAGGACTCGAATTAAACACCAATAAGACGAAACATACGATTAGTAGCAGAAACGGTGGCGATCTTGGCGATATTGATATATCAGGGCATACTTTTGAACACGTAGAGAAATTCAAGTATTTACGTTCAATGATAACAAAAAAAAAATGAAATCCAGGAAGAAATAAAGTCCCGATTCAAGGTGGGAAATGCGTGTTATTATTCAGTTGCTAAGTTACTTAGTTCGCGGCTTCTATCTACAAACTTAAAGGTTAGAATTTATAAAACTATTATTCTTCCGACGGCTCTTTATGGATGTGAAACGTGGCCGCTTACTTTGAGGGATGAACAAAGGCTTAAGGTTTTCGAAAATAAGGTACTGCGTAAAATATTTGGTCCGAAGAGAAATGAGGCCACTGGGAAGTTTAGAAGGTTGCACAACGCGGAATAGCGGTACTTGTATCACTGTGAATATAATTGAGTTGATAGCATCGCGGAGACTCAAATAGGCGAGTAAAGTTGTTGGGCTCGATGACGAGCGGATTCTGAGAAAGTTGTTATTTGCTGATCCGACTGGTAGGCGTCCGAAAGGTAGGCCGAAGCGTCGATGGGAGGATTGCGTTAAGGCTGATCTCGGGGGCTTGGGCTTGAACGGTGAACATTGGACGAGTCTGTGTAGACAGAATTTGGTGGTATCGGCATCGAACCTTCGGGTTCGGTAAGCCTATTATTATTATTAATAAAGGAAATTATTGCGATCATAATTTTTTTTTTCGATTTTCAATTCAATTCTTTTCTCAATGGAAATACACGTTTTAGGATCCTCTGAGTCGAAATGATCAAGACCCACAATAAACTCTATTGACCCAATTCTTTGAGTATTGGCTCCGTTGTATGTATTGTTTGTTTATTGTTTATTCATTTAACGTCACATTTTTATTACTGCGGTTAACCGGACGATGCTACAGTGGGAGTCCTAAATTTTGCCTATACAGGTTTAATTAGTATAGGGATCTTTAACGAGTACCTGACATCCACAGGCTCGGAACGTCCATTTTACGTTCTTCCCGAAGGAGCAGTTAATCATGGTTATGCTAGCCACTACACCACATGTGACCCCATATCAGTACATAACAAGCTTCATAAAGTGTGTTCTTCTATATTTCCGTGTTTTATACAATATTCTATACCTCTAAAATGCCTGAAATGCTATTTCATCTGACTTAAGAACACGACTAGGTTATTTCAGATTCATTATAAACACAGACAAGCACATTGTTTCTTAAAATATAAGAGGTATTAGGAAGGTAACCTCCTTCATACAGAAAATTTATATAGCCTAGCAACACCTTTTTTTGTAAAAAGATATGACGTTCTTCTGAAAATTAACTGGTGTGGTTAAAGTTAAAAATCTGGTTTGCGAAACACAGGACATTCATTTACCTTTGTTGTTAAAATCATTTTAAGAACTTTTAAATACATTTATACGGGGAGCCCGTGGCTGAGTGGCTAGCGCGCTAGTCTCTCATGCTAGAGGTTCCGAGTTCGAATCCCAGTCCCGGTGGGGCTTTTATAAGGATATAAATAAGTAGGGATTCACTCACAGCCTCTCCCCCGGGTATGTGAGACCCGTCAGCCAAATGGTGGCAACTTACAAAAAATAGGCGTAAGGAGTGATGACCCTACCCTGTATAACACATCGTGAATCGTGAGTATATTCTCTCAGGAGATTGTACCACGCGGCCAAGTGCCTACACGGCCTGTCGCGCCAGAGAAAAAAAAATACATTTAGAGATAAAAATAAATTGTTAAATAATTAATTAAATTGAATTTCTATGTGTTTTATTAAATAATATATTATATCTTTGTCTAAAACAACCAGTTAGTTTTATCGGTTTTTCATCACTCTCCATTACCCTTTACAAATCCGTGTATTTGATAATATTTTTTCTTAAATCTTTAGCTATCTAACGGTATATTATACATCTTTATAATATTTTTGAACTTTTCTCCTTTATTTGTTTATCGAATTCACTCATATTTCATATTTAGCCTTTATTTATCAATGCTAATTAGATGATTCGCCTATTTTTTTAATCTACACAATTAAAGGTACTTTAAAAACATATTTTAGAATATCGGCATTTAAGCCCTGTCAGAATATTTCAATTAGAATGAAACCTACATGATAATAATTTATGC